>OX579676.1:43354308-44570018 GCA_951230905.1 Cheilosia variabilis
TTAAACCTCTCCCCATTGATACAATAGATCTTTCAGGTCGCAGTGTCTGCCAACTGGGCATGGGAACTTCAAAAAAAAAAAAAAAAAACACCGATGATAACATGCTTAAGAACTGGAGAACCTATCGCGAAAATCTAGCGATCAGATCAGAATTGCTTCCCGAGCCTCGACTATGAATAAGTTGTCGTATAAACGACGTGAATCTATTACTTGACTTGACTTTATTTCATACGATCGTATATAATACTCCTTAGCAAGTAGCTGCATGGTAAAAGGTACTGTGATGAAGCGGTGCGCGAGATTGTGGAAGATTACCCTAGAGAATATTCGTAAAAGATAGAGAAAGCTTTTTAACAGAGTGCAACACACCTATCGGTGAGATCAGTAGCGATCCCATCCAACTCAGTACAACCTAGAATTGCGTAGATCTATAAAAGAGCTTCTTAGCGAAACCACTGTGAGATGATTTAGGAACTCTGTGCAGTGGGTCGCCCGCAAAATGCACTTTTCAGAAGATCACTCAAAAACTGCATAAAAAATTAAATAAAATGCACGACTGGGTCGAATGTAACGTTCAAAAGTTTTGGGTGCAAATGAAGTGGGACTTGCTGATTGTGTAGGTTGTTGGAATTATTTTTAGGGTGCATATTCAATATGGTGGAAAAATTGTCTTTTAAGAAACATTTTCTAAAAAGAAGTTTTACGTAGCTGTTACTGGATTTTCATTGGAAGTTGGGGCATTGTTCTTATTTCAAAAATATACCCAAGATATGTCAAAATAGATCGGGATTTGCGTAGTCATTTTTAAAAAAATAATTAAAAAGCTGATTTATTCGAATTTTTTGAGAAAAACTAAGTACGGAATGTTATTTAGAATACAGTGAAACCTGCGTAAGCTGGCCACCTGTGGTGCATGTATTTTTTGGCCAACTTAGAGAGGTGGCCAACTTATAAGGATAGGTACCTATTATTTTTCTTAATTCTTATTGCAAAAAACTCCGCTTTTATCCATATTATTAGTTTATTAAAACTATTCATAAAAACAAAACCATGTCCACAAAAGAAACAGTTTTTTTTTAACAAAACCAATATGAAAAGTATTTACTTTTAAAAAATGCAGTTACATACATGTAACGAAACAACAGCGACCATCGCCAACTTTCGTAGGTTATTTAGTACGAAAGATGAACTGAAATATAGAAATGTGTGGCCAAGTTCCAAGATAGACAGGTGGCATGCGGAGGTAAATGGTCGAGTATTTGTATGCAATTTTCTTGGTGATACTATATACTGGCCAACTTACGAGGGTGGCGAAATTGACCGGTTTCACTGTACTAATATAAGTAATTTACTTTTTTTATTTAATATGCATTTTTATCAAAATCGTTAGTTTTTGTAAAATTTTTTTTAATATGAATTTTTATCAAAATCGTTAGTTTTTGTAAAATTATGCAGACAAATCCGTAACAAATATTGCGATGTTTAGTTGGAAAAATACTATTTTCAAACTATTTAGCTGACAACTTAGTATTAGATATTGTTCGGGATGTAAGCTTTACTTGGCTTTTAAAGTTTTATACAAATCGAAAATGGGGTTTTCGAGATGCTTGAGCAGTTTCTAAAATTATCGTTTTTAACTATTCGAATTGAAATTAAGCAATAGCTTAAAAAATATCAATTCTACTTTGAGTATGCATTTTGTTCAAAATCGTTCTTAGCATTTTTTAGGTAAACTAAAGAAAACCAATTTTTTAAAAATACCCGGGAAAATCCAGGAATAAATTGCACGATAAAAAAAGGAAAAAACTGAGTATGATATTAAGTTAGACGTGACCATATTACCTTAGAAATTAATTTTTGTTACAATCGTATGGACCGTTTTCGAGATATGTCCAAATTTCAAAAGTACCGCTATCGATTCGATTTTTTTTGGGAAAAATTGAGTATGCAGTTATGTTAACCTCACCTACTTAAGCTCATTTATCAATTTTGGTTGAAATCGTTAGAGCCTTTTTCGAACAAATCAAACAGGTATGAACATTTTATGTGGGAAGTACCATTAATATTGAGATTACCGTGCAAAAAAAAAAACGACCCCGAACTGTAGGCCCAAAAACTCCAAATCCGAAGTTTGAACCAAATCCGGGCAACCGCTTAGGCTGTAGACCTCGGGAGCTTACGGAGAGACAGACAGACGGACACAATTTCGAGACCCACTGTTTTGACTGTCCCTATAGTCGTAATGCCAGAATTGATTAACATCTCAAGTTTGCATTTTTTTACGAATGCAATTCTGTGGCCACAAGCCATAACCGCCTAAGTTTGTTTTTTCATACTTTTCAGGAGAGCAGATTAAAGTGTCAAATCATCACTTCAAATCAGAGATATTTGTTTCTTAGCTTATTTTTTTCGTTGGAAAAACTTTTGTTAAAAAAAAGATTATGGTCATACAAAATTAAGTGGAAGTAGATTTAAATGCTGAACACGATAGTGACTATAACTTCATTTTGTCCTTACTCGAGTTAAGCGGTTATGGCTTGTGGCCACTGAATTTATGTTTTTCTTACTACGTATTGGAGAAAGTTGGAAATAAATAGATGGAGCAACAGGTCCGTAGGAACCCAAGGCTTTTTTTTCATTTTTGGGAAAAATGGAAGGGATCTACAATTTTATGGCGAGTCCAAACTGCTAATTGAGAAATGAGAAGCTCTTTCATAACAGTTATACTCTCAGATGTTGGTCAAACGTCCGCGAGGGGTGGCGCATTCGAAAAAACCTTAAGATGTAATTAGTATGCTTCTCCGGGGATCGAACTGGGTACTCTTCACCCCTCGGACTACGAATTAAACCTGATGTCACAGTCACACGCGACCCGGAATACGATTCTTCAAGTGAACTCATCTCCGATGAATCACCTTCGAGTAACCTTGGAAGTGAGCTGCCCAACTCGTACCGCTGATAGTCTTAACATTGCTTTCCCTGAAAGCTGCCTGTCGCCTTAAACTTAAAACGCTTAGAGCTCAGAAAACGATTAGAGAGAAAACGACGGCCTTATAGGCCTATAGTTCACTTGGAGAACTCAGCTTCTAAGTACAGGTACGTGGAAAAGACCTTGCAATCATTTGGGCAGCTCTACCTTTGAATAAGAAACAGGTGGGTGTGGAGGTTAACACCATAGTAGGACTATGTTGGTAATTTTACTTTGAAATACTTTGTGAAAAGCAGCGGTTAAGTTTCATTTTAATAGCGCCCTTCTGAGCAACCGGCTTGTGCACCAAAAAATGTGCCTAGCATGGACAACCATCTTTCTTAGTGACGATCGCCATGGGGCACCTAAACCTGTCTTATACACTTTAACTTCCCTGGCCATCATCTGACACACCAATCAGAATCTGGTGACCTTTTTCCTATAAATTCGTCCCATTAAATCCCCACTCCCTTCGCTCAAAATGCACAGTAAACGTCGGATTACCCACGTAGAACTTTCCCAAAAATATGCTGATCGGAAAAGTTTCATCTCACCGATTAGAGTGTGAAAATTCCCTAAACAGCTTAAGCGATTTGAAAACAAACTCCAGCACAGTTTAACTAATTCATATGATAACAAGAACAACAACACTGCCAATTTAACTCCACTTGAATTTGCACACGAAAAACAAACCCAAAAGCCCCAATCCCATCACCCCAAAACTAAAAGGCCAATATAATGTACACAGACTCCGAACAAAGGCTGCGAGTATACACTATACCCAAAATGTGCAACAAGTTGTTGGCTGGAAATTTGTATACCATACTGGCGGCATCTTCACACATAAACAACCCCCATCAGCAGAGGAGTGTGAGCTTAAATCTGCATCCCTTTGTCAGACTTCATCATCGCAGTGCTGTACGTGGGTGAGGGTATATATGGCAGGAGCAAGAGGACCTAGCCGGAACGATTCACTTTTTGACATGTTAGGGAATCTAGTTAATAAACAAAAAGCACGAGTGCATGCAACAGTTCGCAACAAAAGAGCACCATCACCATCACCGAAAAGTTTTGGCAAATGCTTCCTCCATCCGTTGAACAAACTATCTTTCGCCAGAGCACAGGGACACGGGCCACCCCCCATCCCTGCCAAAATGTAATCGTTCAACGACAGCCCATTGCACACATAAAACCAGCAGCAGAGTTTAGTTGCATGAACAAATTTTGAACATCAACACACAAGCTGAGCAACAGGATACAGCTACAGCAGTTCTATGGCGATGGGGATGGCAAGCAGACCTTGGGCTCTCCACAATCCTGCTTTTTATTGTTGCTGGGCGTCGGTATCGATGGTGGCACACTGTCAATGGGTAGAGGGGAGGGGGCGCTTCCCAAAGAAGGACTCGAATGAAATTTTGACAATCTGCATACATGCTCAGACTGACTGCTGCTCAGTCCTTTGCCGCATAGTGTGCTTGAGTTGGAACTCCTCCTGCTGGCGTTACCGAGGGTTCCACGGTTGTTTTGTGTTATTTTGGGATACGAATATACCATACGTCACTTCAACCTGTTGACTGGTGTATCCTTGTAACGGTGTGAGGTCGGTGCTTCCGTGGAAATGGCGCCCCTCCACATACAGCTCAGCCAGCAGTTGCAGACGACCTACGTCGGTCGGGAGAGACACCGTCATGGGTTGGGGGCTATCGTGAAGATAGGGAAAACTTTTGCATTTGTCCTCGCTGCCATCGTCATCACCATCATCATCGTCGTCGTCGTCGGTGGCGTTGGGGACTCCTTTATATGCGCTGTAGTTCATCGTGTAGTTATCGTGCTTGCTGCTCTGATGGTGTTCTATCCATGTCGCTCTCTTTTCGTTACTATTGTGTTGACTCGTACATGTGTTGGCATGTTGGAAATGAAATTTTCATGTGTTCCGTTGTTCGGTGTTTCTTTTTATTTTGTCTGTTTCGTTTTCAGCTGACTGGCAAAGCTCCATTTCCTAAAGTCTATTCATCCTGCGGACCATCGTCGTCGTCGTCATGCATACACTACACTCGTATGGGATGTCGCATACATAGCTGTTGAAAGCGTTGGGTGTTGGGATACGTTTAACTCGAAATGTCGAGTGTTATGCCGAGAGTATACTATTTGGGGTGAACCATCAACACACTTTGGTTAGTGATAACTGGCATCAAGCGGATGCCTTTCAACGAATGGGGAACGCTGTCGGGTCGGGTGGTCGGTCGTTTCGGAGGAGTAACTTTTGCGTATCGTTTTCGCAACAATATTTAGGAGATTGTGTGTAATTATGGTCCTGAAGTTGGTTACGTCTAGACAAGAGAGAATAAGTGGCCATTTGGCAGAGATGCCTGTTGAATGTTAAGAATTGGGTTTGCGTAACAGAGTGCGGTGTGGTCGTATATACCTCGAGAGAAGTTTTTGGGTAACTAAGTTGGGTAAAGTGCCTGAAGCCTTAAGGCGGAAATAAGTGTGGGTTGAGCTTTGTCAGTTTAATGGGATATTGAGAAACCGACAAATTGCGGCTGTTTTATAAAGTTTTCCTTCGTTGAGGTAGGTCCTGGTAGATAGGTGTTCAGATGAGGCTCTGACGGGGTATACGCTTTATTCATACTTGGCATACAAAAGTGGGTCCCTTCCATTGGAAAGCCTGTAAGAAACTGGATCTAGGGTACGGACCTGTTGCGCCAGGCATTTATTTTGTCGTTAATCCTTTTTTACTAAGCACATATACCTCGAACTGTTTACAGTGGAGTTTAAATTTGGTAGGCTACTGCTTGCCGACGACATTCAGCTGTTTGGTTCGTAAATTCGAAGACTGCAAGTGCCCGGACCAACCAGTTAACTAGCTGGTTGTAGACTTAATGCACAGGAGCTCCTATTAGTCGAACTGCTCTCTGCCATGGCTCTGAATTCGCCATTTTGTTTGCTGCAATCCGCAAATGAGTTGCATACCTCAAGAGCTCTCTAGTAGAACAATAGCTGCAGCGGCAGCCTTCGACATTTACCTTTCTTTTTCGCGAAACGGATTAAATGCAAACAGTCTTCCAGCAAAGAGAAAATCATTGTTGGAGAAAGACATCTATACATATAATAAAACTGTAGCTTTTTTCATGTGTTAACGGTTGGCGTGAAAACTACTGCACAGATTTCGATGAAACTTTTTTTGAAATTTGCCCTAAGATCCTGAGAAGGACATAGGCTATTCCTTTCATTGTCAAGCCTTTTTTTGGGAGCGTTTTCGACCAAAATATGTTTTTTTCCTGACTTTACTGCCTTTTAATCACCATTACTCAAACAATTCTTAATCAATGCAAACAAAACAAAATACTTAACAGAGCCAACATATTCCATAATAAGCCATCAATCAGCTTTCTGTGTCATCTAGAAGCTGAGCTACAACCGAAAATCTAACATGAAAAAACTAAATTTATTTTCTCAAATCGAAAATTATCAGCAACCGTTGTTCTTGATCGTTGTTCTGCTTTGGGGTGGTTAGCCGGCGCACATCGCACAAGCACATACATTTCAATTAAAACTGCGTGAAGTTTTCTCCGGTTAAGTGAAACGAAAGAGAAGTATGCGAGGTGAATGTGGATATGTAATCAAGGCGACAATGTTTTTCTGTGGAAATGCGCAGATGGTGTTAATATCCACTATATTATTTCTGTAGTTACTGTTGTAGTATATTTACCTCTGGCGGTTCACACGCTCCAACAATCTTAACAAATGAAGTGTAAAAAAAGGTATTTTCGGGATGCTTATTTTTGCATTTTTCTTTTTTAAAATATTAACAATTGAAAAAGTTGAATTTTACTGCATTAAATTTCAGGGAAATACTTTTCTTTCATTCATCATGCCCGTACCGTAGCCATAAACTAAGTATTAAATAGACGGTCAGCTCCCGCGCACCTACCCGATTCCCCCCGCAAATTTTGAAAACAAAATTCTGTCTTAAATTTCCTGTCTGTGAAAGTGTGAATACGTGTGAAGCAGCAAAAAAAGAGTTTCTAAATGGTGGGAGGAGTAATAAAATAATGACACTCAGCAGTGTTCCTACATCGTGGTATCTCAACCTTTTTGTTTGAATTTCAATTTTTGAAAATCTCCAAATGCGTAAAAGGAAAAAATGTCAAAATTGTTGAAATTTGTAAAAATATAGCGTCGAAATCTACGAAGACACAATGCCTTGCTTAATTAATTTTTCAGATAAATAATGAAACAAATATATGCAATAAACAATTCTTTTCTTAAAATGTATATAATTTAAGTTCGAGGCAAAAGCCATGCCAGAATTTCTGTGAATAGAACAGATACATTGGGTAGGACTAATTAATCGGAATAATATATGTTTAACTCATGCAGGATATAATTATAATAATCTGGCAGAAAAACATTCAAACCACATTTCACCATGAATATTGACAATGGAGATTTGCCTTAAGCAACCATTTCTATTACCAAAAAAATAATCATTATAATGGTAGCATAGCAAATTGCGATTTATATACTGAAGATTAATTTAATATGATTTTCTCTCCGAACAATACAAATTTTACTTTTAAAAATATGTTTTTTTTTCGTGAAAAAAATCGAGGGATTTTGAGTTTAGTGAAAAGGGAAAAATGAACACGCTTCGTGTGACAAATAAAGAGAGAGTGCTAGAACACTGACAGAGAGTTAGTGCATTTGGTGAGTTTCTGTCACCTGATGGATGCGTTCTGAGAGTTTAAATTCGTTGTTTTATTTCACCACGAAAACATGTAGATATTCTACAAAATGTATAATAGCGATTGTAATCAACATAAGTAAACAAAGGAATAATGTGTGAAATAAAATAAGATATTTTTGTTTTTAAAGAGAAGAATTGATTACGAATATTAAGATTTGAAAGGATATAAGTTTTTATTTTTAATCTTTACATGAAGATTCCGTTTCTAAAAAAAAAATATTAAATTTATTAGAAAATTTGGAAGAATTGACATAATTAATGAAATTACATTTGAAATCAATTGCGTCAGCCGAGAATATGAATAATGTTCATTTATAATAAAAAGAAAAAGTCTGATAGACACAATCAACGAAAATTTATTTTCTTTAAAATGTACGGGAAAGAACGAAACTCAAAACGTTTGAACGTTTCGCCTAACAGAATCTGGCCCATGACGATGAAAACAAAACTTAAATAGGCCCCTCGTTTACTTTGGAGAGGACCAACATTTATCTCTTTCATGCGACTCTTTATTTAAAGGGGAACTCTAAAATGTTTAAATGTTAAAAATCACCCGCTGTTACTTTTAACACCGTCTACAATTCTACAATTATTTGTAGACAATTTTATCGGCCAAACTAATTACATGTCGATGGATGGAAATCCTATCCATTGGCACTGTTATTGACTCCTTTCCACGATCAAAATGTGCCAAGGGAAACATAATTTTCGCCAAAAGATACCCCTTTCAAAATTATTACAGAAACCTTTTGCTACCTCAAAAACTTTAAGGGCATATTTCACCGCTTTGAGAACCCAGTGCCTTGTCTGACATTCAGTCACCTGATACTGATGCCATTCTCCTCCATTTGTGAGATGACCAACTTTTACTCGCCACCATGCCATACAATGTGTTCACCGAAAGTAAAATTGCATAACGAAGGTGTGTGCAGGTGGGACTTTGCACATATAGGTTACTGGGATTGACGATTAATCAGACAAAGTCGTTGCAGTCAGCCATTCGTAATCGCACGCCAGCCAAGTCGAGCAACAAGACAATAAAATATCGCCGAGCATACATTATGCCCCACAATTCACTGGCCGCTAAGCGCCTTCCTGTTGCACACGACTATACGATACACATCCTACACTGGCCGTGTATATATGCATACGCGTGTCTCCGCACACTCTCTACAGGCCAAAAAGATCCAGTAACACATATTCCCAGTTCACTTGATTTTATTTATTTTTCGCATTCACCTACAAACATAATCTAATAGCGAAGTTAACCATACTCTTGTTGGTTGTTGCTCTTGGCAGCGGTGGCAGTGGCAATAGAAACACAGCTCGTTTGTTACATTGGCAACTGGCACTGGCACTGTCAGTGCCACCTGATTGGAGGAAGGTGGTGGTGCATGGTTGAGCGCTGGCCTAAGACGTTGCTGCCGAGAAAATTGCGCCGCTGAAAAGGCCTTGACTTGGGAGAAATACTCCACAGATAAAAATGCTGTTGCAGAGCGCGATCCGCGCGAGGGAGATATATTTTAAGTGAACTGAACCAGGCATAAGCAATCGACGACCTCCAACACCACACACTGGGTTCGCGGTGTTTATATACAGTTTGATTCTCTAGCAGAGCGTTTTCCTTCTATCACCATCCGTCCTCGGCAATGCAGTTACCTACATATTCATGTGCAACAATCTGCTGGAGATAGGCACGGGCTACGGTATCCACACAAGTTGGGGTCTCTATTTCAGTTGGTATGCTGTTCAGCTGCGTCTCCAATTCACCACCTCCTACGACTTGAATGATGCAACGGAAGTGACGTTATGGCTTGTGGAGCGATGTGATGGCGCCCCGAGGCCAATCCGAGATCTTGCGAGGTAGCAGCACAATTCATCGGAACTCCGTAGTATTCCTCGGCCAGCGTGTGCATTTATACCCGTCTAGCATCCATCCGATGTGCATATCTGCGATTAAACGAATTAGATACATGAGTTTGCATATATCTACGGCGAACTGCACACAGGTGACAGTGTGCGATGCTTTGCGCCGGCTGCAGACAATAACGCCGTCCGCCACGCCGTACCCTATCCAGTATAGGAGCTCATTCAGAAAGCGATTTTACGATCGTGCGATGCACGTGCACATCGACCCAAAGACGATACCTATATGCAGCTCCATATGGATGTCTACGACTGAAATAGTTTATTTCATTAAAGTGATGGCCGGTTGCCAGCTATTGAGCGACGATGATGATAATGTTTACGATTCTACAGTTGGGATCACGTGCGCCGGCATATTACATACGAAAGCACTGCTCTCGCGTATGAATAGGCGCCATGCTTGTATAGAATAGTTTTTCGAAATATTAGCATTTTAGAGATGTTTTCGTTTAATTAGCCAAACTAATGGTCAATGGTCCATCTGCAGCTATAAAAAGATCTTGTGTTTGCCCAAATTGATTGCTATTTAGCGACGAACATTTGTGAATACTAATAGTATCAGCGGGAAGATGATGTCATCCCTTTGACAAACAAATTCAAACGTGTTCACTTTCTCTTCGAGTTATACTGTGTCGGACTTTAGTCTTTAAGTGTTAGATTTTTAGATAGAGAAATAGAACACTGCGCTCGGTAGTAAGAGGGTTGTTTTGTTTTTCTGTTTTTTACTAAGTCTGTACTAAATTTGACGTGAATAGGGCTGCTTATTTGAGTTCTTAACTTTCTCGAGTATGTAGTAAGAGAAAAAATTGTATTCTGGCACTGCAATGATAGAGGAAATAAAAAAAAATTGGTCGCGAAATTCTGTCCATCTGTCTGTCTGTCCGTAAGCTCCCGAGGCCTACAGCCTAAACGGCTGCCCGGATTTCGTTCAAAGTTCGGATTTGGAGTTTGGGGGCTATAAAATGTTCATACCAGTTTGATTTGTTCGAAAACGGCTCTAACGATTTCAACCAAAATTGATATTTAAGCTTAAGTAGGTGAGGTTAACATGACTGTTTATCGAATCGATAGCGGTATTTTTGAAATTTAGACATATCTCGAAAACGGTCTATACGATTGTAACAAAAATGCATTTCTAAGGTTATATGGTCACGTCTAACTTAATAGCATAATCAGTTTTTCCTAATATTATCGCACAATGGATTTCTGAAAAAAAGGTATTTTCAAAAAAATTTAGTTTATATACCTAAAAAACGCTAAGAACGATTTTTACCAAAATACATACTTAAAGTAAAATTGACGTTTTTAAGCTACTGCGTCTTTAATTTTCAATTCGAATAGTCGAAAACGCTAATTTAAGAAACTGCCCAAGCTCATATCTCGAAAACCCCATTTTCGATTTGTATAAAACTTTAAAAACCAAGTAAAGCTTACAACCCGAACAATATCTAATACTCAGTTGTCAGCTAAATAGTTTGACAATAGTATTTTTCCAACTTAACATTGCAATATTTGTTACTGTTTCGTCTGCATAATTTTACAAAAACTAACGATTTTGATCAAAATGCATATTAAATATAATATAAGTACAGTGAAACCTGTCAAGTTCGCCACCCTTGCAAGTTGGCCAGTACGTAGTATCACCAAGAAAAATGCATTCAAATATTCGACTATTTACCTCCGCATCTATGCCACCTGTCTATCTTGGAACTTGGCCACATATTTCTATATTTCAGTTCATCTTTCGTACTAAATAACCTACGAAAGTTGGCGATGGTCGCTGTTGTTTCGATACGTGAACCTAATTTTTTAAAAGTAAATACTTTTCATATTGGTTTTGCTAAAAAAACTGTTTCTTTTGTGGACATTGTTTTGTTTTTAAGAATAGTTTTAATAAACTAATATTAAAAGCGTAGTTTCTTGTAATAGCTATTAAGAAAAATAATAGGTATCTTTCCTTATAAGTTGACCACCTCTCTAAGTTGGTCAAAAATGCCTGCACCACAGATGGCCAAACTTACGCAGGTTTCACAGTATTCTAAAAAAAGATTCCGTACTTAGTTTTTCTCAAAAAATTCGAGTAAGTCAGTTTCTTAATTATTTCTCAAAAATGACTACACAAATCCCAATCTGTTTTCACATATCTAGGGTATATTTTGGTAATGATCTTAATGCCCCACTTCTAATTGAAATGCAATAACAGCAACGCAAAACTTATTTTTAGAAAACATAACCCACTTATTTTTTTTTCAACTGTATTGAATATGAGCCTTAAAATAATGCCAACCACTTGGAGCTTGCACAATAAGAAACTCCCACCTCATTTGCACCCCAAACACGTCCATCAGTTTCAGTTTATAACTGCTAATGCAAAATTCAAATACAAATCTGTAAATTCTTACATATGAGTATATAATCTATGTTGAAATCGGTCTATCACGAACCCTACTTCCAATCATACACTCAGGGAAAAAAACGAGATAAAATCAAGATAATCAGTGTCAGTTTAAGCCTATCTGTTGACGAAAGCCAACTACATAAATCTTACTTTGAGTATGCTTTTTGGTTAACCTTTAATTCTTATTTTAAGATTGTTCTATAACATTATTCAGAACATGTGAGCTTAAATTAAGCTCAAAATCACCTTATTTTTAACCTATTTATCAGCAGTAAGAAAAATGCTCCCTAAAATTCAGAATAATAACTCTTGAAATAAACTTACAACAATTTAAATAAGAACAAGTTATCCTTATATTAAGTGTTTTCAGAATGCTTTAAGAATGTCATATCTCAATTTAAGATTACACAGTTTTATTTGTCACATTTCTTATCAACTCCGTCACTTTCCTGTTGAAGAAAATAAAACAATTCCAGTCAAAAAAAAAAAAAACAAACCCAGATCAAAAAACAGAAACTCCCACTACTCTTGTAGATGCCCAAAAATCTGGTAAAGTGTTTAGCCTTATAAAAAGTACTATAGGCGATTATAGCTCTCTAATCAGAACTTGTGACAAGACAATTGCCTGTCGTTGAGAGCTTCAACTTATACAAACTCACATCTTACTTGAAATATACTTCCATATCAGATGAATAACCCAAAAAGTGCATTTTTTTTAAGACTATTCTTCTATTTTATGAACCGTTTCTTTTATCCAGCATCGCTTCTCAGATTTTTACCTTCCTTCCTTATAAAAAAGAAAACAACCAACCAAACGTTTGATGGGAGAGAAAGTTTCGTTCGAAAAATTAAAAATTTATTTATAAATCGAAGTCGAAAAAAGCCATTGCTAGTAAACCGCGGGGTAGGTTTAAGAACCTCCCTTAGGAGCAGGCTTATCAATAAAATAGTGGGAGTGGGTCCACCATATTGTGATATTTTTATAAACATATTCAATAAATTAATCACACCTATGAGCACTGATTAACTGTCTTAAATCTTTCCGTTTCAGATCAATCACAACGCTCGGCGGCAAACAAAGTAACTATCTAAATAAATGAACTAAAAATCATTCCAAAAGTGCGATATATACAACAAATAGGTTTCCCTTTTATTCACAATTAAGTTTTTTGTTCGCAAATGTGCAGCATATTTTCCAAAGTAACAAACGATCATGATCTTGTCCAAAAAAATGTTAACGTAACTTTCCATGTGTGTTCTTAGATAAATAAAAAAAAAATTAGATTACGATTTTTTCTTGGTAATTTTATTTTTAACTCAAACATAGTTAAACGAATTATTTCACATGACTGCAGATGCAGTTTAAGTGGTCGCAAATGTTTGTTCCATTGATCACATCGTCGCACCGTGCTGTGACGTTAAATTATTTCCATTCGTACGCGTTTTCGGTTGACATAATATTGACGTGCAATTTAAGTGAAACATTTTCAAATTTTCGTTACATTCTATTAAGTGAACTTGATAATTTTCTAACAAAAAAATGGCGGAATGTTCGTATGCAAGGTGCCTACAGGAACGTCGACACATAAAGCGAGAACTCATGAAATGGTCTAAGGATATGTTGTATATTATTGGTGAGTACAATATTTGTTTTGTAGAAATATAATAAATTGAAGATTTTTATCCTGCTGTTAGTAGTTAGACAAAGTCACCAAAGCTGCATATTATGGGAGAAGTGTGAATAAATATTTGAAATCAAATTATTTCGTCCTCCAATCGAATCATGTAGAATCATATGACAAATAGCTTTGACGCCAAGTTTGGTGCACCTGATAAAAAAATGACCTAGGTGTCCCAAAATTGAGACAGCGTGAACAATCCCACAGGCAAGCTACGCACGGCTCCGTAAAACGCTCGATTATAGGAAATACTTAAATGAACGATGGAATACTTGAATGAATCCATCTGTTTCAGGCTTCAGAATCGAGGACCAAGTCCTCTTTGCACTGTCATCTCAGATATAACCACGAACGGCTGTCAGAATCAAAGAGAGTCAGCACTTTTTTGCTCTCGATAAAGTTTTAACTCGACTCCAGAGTAAAAAAAGGTAACGCACTCCATTGGACCTCAGTCAAAATTACATTCAGCAATATGCAAGATGATTGACCGTCAAAAAAAATAAATATAATAAAGTCAGCAAGGAAGATCCTAATTGGAGAGCTTTCAGACCGATGTTAGGGTCTTGAATTGTGATTTAGTGGGTTTTAAGACCCTCCAAATAATACTACAGAAGTTGGGAAGAATGCCTGATCAAACAAATAAATAAAAGGGAATATTAGGTACATAAATATTCCTGGTTTGGATATGATCAGCAGAATCAAAACGTGTCTCTAAAATGATGTCACTTCTATCCCCTACATTTAGTGCTACCTTTCCACCGGCGATTACCTCCGAGATTAGAATTAATTTCTGTAAGAAAAATTTCTGTAAATCCCGCATAAATCTCAGGCTTTATCATACTAAAGTTAGAAATAAACTCGATTATCAACCAGGTTTGCATGTACAGTCCGGTTGGCGGACACACTTTCCACAGCTCGAGATGTCAAAACAACAAGTAAAAGTGTTATCATCAGCCTGGCCGATGCTTTGATACCCTCCACTGCATGAAAGTCATGCAAAGTTTTAAGTATGTGAGGTAGTACGTAATTACATTGAACAACAGACAGAGAGAGACACATGGGTCTAATATTGATTTTGAATGGGAGGTACCAGAACTACTTAACCGACATAGCCCATTTTTAATACCAACCTGACGAAGATAAAAAGAAGTCCTTTCGCCAAATTTCATTCGCCTATGTCAATTCCTTTGGGCGCTATCGCGCTTTCAGACAGACGGACAGACAGACAGACAGACAGACAGACAGACAGACAGACAGACAGACAGACAGACAGACAGGCAGACAGACGGACATGGCTAAATCGATTCAGAATGTGATCCTGATTCAGAATATATATACATACTTTATGAGGTCTCCGGTGACTCCTTCTTGGCGTTCCAAATGTAATGAAAAAGTGAATATACCTTCCTGTAGAGGGTATAAAAAGATCGATTTTATTTCTGAGAGACTTCTCCTGGCCAATGGGTACATTCAAGAATCTAGTTATCAAGTCGGCTAGATTGGTCTGGATGAGATGTAACCTGAACGCAAAAACTAGATTGATCGGGAACGTCACTTTTTCTACGGCAGCCACATATGAGAACTGTCAACTTAGTACTCAGTCACGAATTTCTCAACTAGATTCGTCGGCTACCCCTCCATAAACGTCAACTGAAACATCTGCTCTCACGACCGATTTCGCCCAATCAGAGGCGAGTTTCATCTAGTGAGAGAGCTGTCAGACTTAATAAAGTATAGATATTTGAACATCCCCAATGCAACTATCAAAACTTTCATTTTATTTTGCAGAATTAAATTATAAGGCAATAATATTTTAAGATTTCTGGAACTCATGTTTTATTACCTACTTTAAGCTTTTCAATTTTTTAATTTCTTTTTTCAACTATCACAATTTTGAGTTGTTCGATTTGATAGTAGTTGACAACATCGGTGAAACGTCAACTTAATCTTGTTTGTTTTTTGGTGGAAACACCTCAGGATTTATTTTTAATCTCTTGCCCTAGATCTCGCGATTAGTGTCCGGTGGAAACGTAGCATTAGTCTCTCGAGATTTATCAAACAAATTTTAATCTCATAAATATGAAATTAAAAACGGATCTCGAAAACCAACCAGGTTTGCATGTTGAGTCCCATTTCTGAATACACTCTCTACAGCTCGGAATGTCAAAAATTTAGAACAAAGAGGGCTGCATTTGACAGGAATGAGAAAGAAAACATCTAAAATAAAAAATGGCTCTCTCTCCCGCTCTCATTCTGTTTCTCGAATGGAGTGAACCAGAGAGAATACGTCAACTTAATCTTCTTTTATGCGGTGGAGACACTTAGATTCATTTTAAACCTTTTGCGCTTAATCTCGGGACTTGTTACTTGTGGAAACGTAGCACAAGGCTTCTGAGTTCGATGATCTTCTATCAGAAGGAGGCAATTTTCAAACGACTTCTTTGATTCTGATTCTTCCTTCTTCGCGAACCAAATTATAAGCCATGGAAAAAGTAGCGGGGACAGTCACCAACCCTACAGTTTACCACTTAAATCGTCCTTTCAAAAACTAGGCGCCATTTTGGACAGCAACTAGCTCCATATGAAATGTTCTTTCGGGCAGTAGTTTTTCCCATCATGTCTGCAGTGGCAGGACATAGAAAAATATTCATTCCATCAATCATATCTTTGTCGACCTGTCTGTTAAGGCTTCCCAGGCACGTTTTTTTAATTCTCAAAGTAGTTATTCAGCCACCCTCACCCCTGTATCAATACAAAACTATACGTTTCCTGGCGCAGAAAAAATAACGCACTCTAATAGTACGTATACGCCACAGTAATTTTCTATTTCTTTGGTGTAAACTTTGTTTGCATAGTGCCGAGGAATACCACTCACATGAGTAAGAAGCCGCCTTATCTGCTGCGTAGCAAACTTTCCAATACCTGTAATCATAATGCGGTGCGTTAAATGCTGGGAACATCTAACATGCGTTCACCACAAGCTCTGCAAATTAAATATGCAAAAGCAACCACCACCTCTCGCAAATGCATTGGGAAGTTGTTAAAAGAGGTAAAGCATTACAAGATTCTGTAAAGTTTTCCCCCTCCATTAAGGCACATTCTCGAAGGCTTTTCATTAAGAAAATCAATGCACCACCGACCGCCCTCTGCAATATGGTTGCCAATATAAAAAAGGCAAGTGCAACGCTTCGTTGGTTTTTTGTTTTTTAACGAAAATACAACCCGCTCTATCAGCTATATCAGAGCGAATGAACGCCTCAAGGATATCTCTCTCTCTCTCTCTCTCTCTCGCTCTGTCGTCCCAACCCTTGCACGTTAAATCGCCCGTAGTAAAGTAATTTCATATTCCACACGCACTTTTCCGCATGCATTTTATTGATTTTATCCGCATGCTCGTGCTGCCTCCGTTGCATATCCTTTCGAATGTCTATCACTGTCTGCCTCTGCCTTACCCGAAACCACAACTGCATTCGGTGCCAAAAGGAAGACACAAAAAATGAAAAAATACGTGCTGACAAATTAGAACGCCCCACCATAAGTCGCTGCACGCATTATTTTTCTGTTCGGTTTCCTTGCCGGTAGCTGGGGCCGACTTTGTGTCATCGCTTGGCAATTTTAGGTCTTCACAGACTCCGCACACATATGTTTATGGTTTATTCTAGGGTATCAGCCCACATTTGTGCCGTACATAGAAACTATTAGTTTATCATTGTTCCCTTTCCCCAGTCGTCTGGGTCAAGTCTGGAGGATGCGATACGTCGGTTTTATATACGTTGCTTTCTTTTCGCAATAACAAACAAAATTAATTTAACACAAGCAAATTCAGTCGCACATAGAAAACACACGAAATGAGTGCACATTTAGACAAAAGGAAGGACAAACGCACACCATGAAAGTGAGTGAAAAATTCCGGTATATAGGAGACATATTTATTTTTCTTCTTTTTTTGTTGGATGTTTTTTCTTGCATTTTTATCACCATCATCTCGGGGGTTGGTTCGTGTATATGAAGTGCGAAGCGGTATTCCATGCAGAATGAGACAAAAGCTTCGTGCAAGGATTTGTCCTCTACGTGGTTCGGGATCCCGGAAGCAAATCTGAATCAAGATCAACAATTCGAATTGATTGCGTAGCACTCCAAGTTATTTCAGCTACAAGCTGCCATCTGCCACGAGTTATATACAGCTTTTTATTCCCGCCGAGGCTTGGTTGGTCATGGCTTTAATGCGTTCTTCACTTTAAAGGTCTTGAACCGATCCCTTAAATAGTGTTCGGTTGAAATTTTGCTGTGAAGTTGTTGAGTTTCCTATTTCAAGGTGTCTTGCATAACCCTTGTAGCTCGGTAGTAGTTTTTTAGCTTGCATCGGAAGTTGTTAAAATTTGTTCTTTTCAATTTATGTAGCGGTTTGGTTTGCAAGCTATAAGGTGGCTACAGCCATACCCCATACCGGTAGTATAAAGGTTGGTGCATTGGGTATATTTTCTCTACAGATGGCGCATGGGGTGAATCTGTTATCGATTTTTAGCAATCGCTTAAAATTTTAAAATTCAGAGGAACTTAGCTCTTTGGACTTCGCAATGATTTCATTACCACGTTACCTCTGCAAAGTATTTGTATCTAAGTAGCCGCATTAAAAATGTGAAATGCGTCTTTTTGCTTCCATTTCTCTTCCCTGCGCCATGACACGGCCAAACCTTTTTTTAAATGACGCAGTTCGTCAGGTTCGCCCACCTAGCCTTCTCCGTTTTAAAGCAGGAAGCTACATATCTAGAATTGGCAGTAGATAGTAAAGTAGTGCCCTTGCTATACAACATCAATTGGTTGGGCTAAATGAGTTCTGAAAGTCGAGTGAGACTACCTCCAGAACCATCTTTTTTCGTCACGGACTACTTGTATGCTTCGTGTCTTGCCGGAGTCTTACTTTAAACAGATCCACTTCGGCGTACAAACTGTTTTATTATTTCGCTTCAGTTATTTCAACAATCAGTCACACACTGTACATGTACAACCGCCTGCATAATGACGGTTGCTTTTTGCTTAGGCGCTCTGTCACCAGCGTTGCCAACCAATTTTGACGAAAAAATGCCTAACTTGAGAAAAAAAGATGCTTTTTTCAATAAAATAATGCCTAAAATAATTTTTTTCGGTAAACTGGAACAATAAAACAAAAATTAAACATAAATATAAAAATTTTTATTTACAAAAAAAAACTTAAATTGTAAGTCACAGGAACAAAATTCATGACTTTTTGGTTTCATAAGTAAAACATTATCAATAAACATTATCAATTTAATTAACCGAGCGAACTTGGACATACGTCTTACGATTGATATTAACAATCTCGAACACACTACTCGTATTCCCGAGCTGCCAAATGACAGAGCTGTAGTTCTACCAAGTACTTAAGAACTGGGTATGTTCTACTAAAATTTGCAAGGCATAATAATTCCGCTTACATAAGTAGGTACAAAGTTTTGAACAAAACAAACATAGTTTTAGTCCATCAGATCGTCTTGGTCCTTGAAATCATACATTAAAAAAATAAAAAGTCAGTATGTTGAATCAAAAAAAAATAAGTAAAAGTATACAAGTGTGGTAGTACATAATTACATTGAACAACAGACAGAGAGACACATGGGCGTAATATTGATTTTGTATGGGAGGTACCAGATCTACTTGACCGACAAAGCCCATTTTAAATACCAACCGAACGACAATAAAAATAAGTCCTTTCACCAACTTTCATTCGCCTATGTCAATTCCTTTGGGTGCTATCGTGCTTTCAGACAGACGGACAGACGGACAGACAGACAGACAGACAGACAGACAGACAGACAGACAGACAGACAGACGGACATGGCTAAATCGATTCAGAATGTGATCCTGATTCAGAATATATATACTTTATAAGGTCTCCGGTGACTCCTTCTTGGCGTTACAAATGTAATTACAAAGTGAAACCTTCCTGTGGATGGTATACAAATTAGAAAAATATATGAAATAAAAAAAAGATGCCTTTTCGAAAGAAAAACAAGCCTTTGAGCCTTAGCTAACGAAATAATGCCTTAGAGGCATGAAAAAGCCTTAGTTGGCATCACTGCCTGTCTCCCTTTTGCTGTTGTCACTGTAATGGGAACTTTTATTCCGATTGGCATCCTGTGTAGAGCCCTGCGAAGACCGTCACAACCGGTCTAATATTGATCGCTTTCTTCTGAGCAAAGCTTTTGATCTTGATACTTGATTGGGCGCGTACTTCCACAGCTTCTAGGACTCTTAAAATAATTATGTCTTGTGTACTGTTGGGTATTTTTTTGGTATTTTTAACCATCTTATGGAGCTGCTTGTTTTTTCTTTGGCCCTCTGTAGATGGCGCCTTCGCATTTGAAGACTCAATGGGCCTTACCATTAAACATTTTTAGTTTCGACTTTGAATTTATATACCTATAAAGTAGTTCACAGTGGCTATATATTTTCCATACAAATTTCGCAGTTGTGAGCTTACGGAAATTTAAAGTCAAGACCTAAATTTAGTATTAGTGCGGCGCAATGTGGCAAATTGCTACGGCGCCCCATCGGATAAAGGATCCAGACAGTTTTTCCCTTGTTAAAGGGTTTTTCAATAAGAGCGCTACAAAAGGTTTTGGATATCAATGAAATTCTTTATTCCTGTGAAAGTACGTTCGATGCCATTATGTATGGAACTCGATTTCTTTTGCATGGCCACCACGGGCACGCTTGCAGAAGTCCAGACGCTGAACCAATTTTCGACGGTTTTCAAGCATAAATCGGCCGATACTGCTGCAGTTTCACGTTCGATATTCGTACGAAGTTCATCAATCGTCGCTGGCTTGTTGGCATAGACCATAGACTTGACGTAGCCCCACAGGAAATAGTCTAACGGCGTCAAATCGCACATTTCGTGAGATAACACGTTCTCCAAACATGGTTTCCAATAAATTGATTGTGACATTCGCTGTGTGGCTTGTGGCGCCGTCCAGTTGGAACCACATGTCCTCCAAGTCCATATCATCCAATTGGGGCCAAAAATATTCGGTTATCATTGAACGGTAGCGATTCCCATTCACATTGGGCTTTCTTCAACTGAAGCCTCAGCGGCAGCAATATTCTCGACACTACGGGCACTTCTTTGTCTCACTGGCACGGGAACATTTTCTACTGTGCCTGTGGATTAAAATTTTTCCACTAGACGCTCAATTGTTGATCTGCTAGGACGATTATGACGACCATAAATTGGACGTAGCGCTCTTACCGTTGAGGCCACTGATTCCGAATTTCGGTAGTAAATTTTAATAATTTCGACTCGTTGGCTCGTATATCTTTCCACCATGAAATGGCTAACCTTACTGAAGAGAAATGTCAAAAGAGCGGCGGCGTTTGCTGTCCCTGTCGCTCTACTTTTGTAGCGTCCTTGTTGAAAAACCCTTTATAAATATCTCATGAAATGTACTCTAGCAATGTTTGGAGTCTTGGGCTTACCATATAAATCTACAAAAATTATACCGGGCTTTAACTTAAGTTCGTACAGTTTTGGAGGCGATTTCAAATCTACATCAGTCAGAAAATAAAAATATCTTGATGTACCTCCTGAAATCTGTCATTTTACTTAAAAAAATGATAGTTGGCGCAACAGGTTTGTGTTACTCTAGGCCAGCGATGGCGAACCCATGGCACTCGTGCCATTGTTGGCACGCGACGAAATATTATTGGCACGTCACTAATCGAGGATTCCGATTGCACCTTTCGGCGACAGCATCCATCAGCTGTCTACACTGAGTTAAGTTTTTTTTTATTTTTTTTTTGGCGTTCTCCGGAGTCAGCGCATTTCATATGCCATGGAATCAATCGAGCTAGAAAGGCTGTAAGGCAATACGACGAAGAATGCCAATTCCAAATTAATGGAAACTTGGATTTCAATTCCCGACACATATAGCTGCTTGAAAATGATGGCGTTTTCTGTATTGACAATATTTTCGTCTACGCATGCGTGCGAATCTTTATTTTCATAAATGAATAACATTAAAGATTCGCTTACAAACCGTTGTCAGATGATTCCAGTTCAGCCTGCATTTTGCTTAAAGTGACAAAATACAGCCCTGACATAAACTACTTGGCATCAAGTTTGCAACAATAAAAGTCACACTAAAATAGTTCGTTCATTGTTTATGTTTGTTCCTCTGTTTTTTTTTTGTCAATCTGAAATTTGTTTCTTTTATTTAAAATGAATTAAAAACTGTTAATTTAAAAAAATAATTTATATGTTTACAAATAAAATGCTGGGCAGTGTAAAAATATTTATTTTTGTTATTAGTAGTCACTAGAAAACTATATCAAGACTGTATGATGTCACGCCAAAGGCACTTCAGATTATTATTTTTTTTTAAATGCCACGAAGCTCTAAAAAGGTTCGCCATCCCTGCCCTAGGCCTAGCTTCTCACCACTGTACGTTTCGAGTGAGTTTCCTATTTTATGGACGAATAGAAAGGGACCTACAATTTGATGTCCAGTCCGAATGACTTATTGAGTAGCTCTATACAATGACAGTTATACTTGTGGATGTTTGTCATAGACGTTCGCGAGAGGTGGCGCAGTGGAAAAACTTAAGATCGAATCTAAGACCCTATGCTTAAGCACACAAACATGATGGCCCAGTGAAAGCTCCCTTAGGCGGACTCCCTTAGCGAGAAGGTTTTTTTTAGTTTGAGTCTTTATCGAAGTGTGTTTCCAAGTCCACAAGAAGGTGTAGGTGTCAAGTTAACCCTCTTGGCGAACCAAATAAAATAATTTGTGACGTAAAATCTATGAAATTACAAATATTGAAGCTTCTTTAGAAATATTGGTCCCTGTTGGAAATTAGCTGCCAGAGGCTCGAAAATAACGATTCCGCGTTTTATTTCTAAAACTAAATGGTTTAAATCAATTCTAAGTCTGATATAAATCTTACCGCCGTTTGCACCTCTGGTCCGCTAAAATTCTAATTTTTAGATGAAATGAAATGACAGCAGTTTAAGCACCAAGTTACAGACAACAAACTAAAGTCAGTTACAACTAATTCTACTTTTCAAAATAATACACATCGAGGGTGTTCTCAAAAGTTCTGTTCATTGACTTAATCCAAACATTGGTAGTTCTGTTACAACCCTCTTAGGGATCTGTCCGCTCAAGCGAGCTGTCCATAATCGGAGATTTCACCGGATTAAACAAAACTGTCTGAGACCGCATGTGTTTTTTGATTTTTGATTGGCATTGTCCTTTAGAATATTTAATATCCTATCAACTGTTGTTCTACTCAACCCTATGACTATAGAAAATTCTCACTGATGTTGTAGCTGTCGTGTTGAAGAAGTTAGGTTGAAAATATTTTTGTTGGGAGCCGGTTTTGACAGATCACTAAATGCTACTTTTTAATTCATTTTTATTCAATTCATTCTTTAAGCTTATATACTTGACAAAAACTTTTAAATCTAATTTAAAACTAACATTTATCTTATTCTAGCTTACTGGCTCTAGGAGAGGGCTCTAAACTTAACATTATGCTTAAAACTATTGCCTTTCGGCTTTAAGTCTATCTATATATAATTTGTTTTGTTTTTTAATTTTCAAGAAACTTGGATCACCTTCTAGTAGTTTATAGACCGATACCAAAAAAGGCTGCTCTGGTGGTGAGACGTTCGCCATTTTTTTTCCGAGTGGTAACGAGTTAATTTTCTGTACCAAGTTGGGCGCCGATAAATCTATTGGAAACGTGATTTCGAATGTGTTTTCTATGAGAATTAGATAGTTGACTATTGAATTTTCAACTTTCCCCTTTACCATTAATATCCTTTAGTCACACAGTTCCAAGCCCTCTCTACCGAACATTGCCAGTTAAATTTGACAGAATATCTGCGGATGAATAGTTGGCCTTTAACGGGTGCATACAAAATTGCATCACCCCCAACGTCCGTTCACACTCAACTGCTACGAGTATATGTAAGGATAAGAAGAAAAAAACACCTATACATAGGAATGCCAATTTTCAGTATTTCGTTTGATATTTTTAGAAAACATATTTCCTCATAACGGAATTTTCTTTGAAAACTGAAAAAAAAAGAAGAAGAGAAAATTAAAAAGGAGACAACCCAAGCAACGGCACGAAAATGCCAAAGTGCGGCTTATAAAACAACCCAACGCAGGACATTTTCCTACATAAAACCGCTCTTTCCCGCCCTATCGTCCTGGGCTACTAAATCCATGTGCATGTCGTAACTGCACACATTCTCCGATCTTTCAGTCTTCTCCGAAACATACCTACAAGCCCCAGAGCGCATCCTTATACTTAAAGGAGGCAGGGGAGGAGTAAAGATGCGATTGTGTGGAAGATGAGCACACAAAAAATATTTTTTTCTCCTACCCTACATAAGATTGCGGGGTTGATGGAAAAAAGAAAAAAGTGAAAAAAATCGACCGCTCACTTATACTGGTTATACTTTCGTAAGTGTTAGACGTAAAGAAAAAACAACAACTAACCAAAAGCAAGAAAAATTGGGTTCCCCGATAGATGTCCTGTTGCAGCCTGGTCCTGAACCCAAGATTCAGTGAGAGTTTGAGATGTATATTTAATTTTTTGAGCGCACACCTTGTACTTCACTCGATTATTTCTTTCGCCGCGATATCCTCTAGAAAGGACGAACAAAAATAAACTCTACACACTAGGTAACGACATCGTTTTGCTGCTGTCTAATAGCATTCAAAAGTTTAAATGCAGCGCAATAGGACGAACAAACAAGGACAACGAAAAAATACAGTGTACCACGCTGCACACACACTTGAAGATATTTCTGTGCAATTGTATTGGGATTGCAAGTCGCCGCCGTCGTCGTCGTCGTCGTCGCGCCGTGCCCTTGTCTCCTTTTCTTGCTAAAGTAGGTACTTTCAGTTCACACGGGGGAAAAACACAATTTTTTCTATATTCTCTATCCTGAAAGTCGAAATTTTGTTCTTTCCTTTCTACAGGGGCGAGCGTACCGAAAGAAAGGATATGACAAAAGTCTTGAGTGTATGTGGATATTGCAATATAAAGGATGCAAGCAGGAAAAAAAAGCCAAAACAAAATAAAAAGCTTGAAAGGAGAAAGCCGGAACAAGATGGTACATATCGAAAAGAAATAGGAAAGAAAAAGTTAGCGTATGACACTCTGGCTGAGATGGTGAGGGGGTGCCATGGTGGTGGTGTTTAGTGTGCAGATAAATTTGGAAATTTTTTCGATTTTCAAATGTTGTTTACTTCCTTTTTGTTCAAGTGAATGTGGTGTGGGTAGGCAGGCTGTAAGGGTTGCCAGGTCGACATTAGGTTGGGAGAAAGTTTTCATCAATCTGCTTGTGGGATGCCAGGATTTTATAAAAATATTCCGGATATAGTTTTAGAGGGTAATTGCTAAGAAAAGCGTTCCCATTTTATGATTCTAAACGCTCAACAGTTGGTCTGTGCGGAAACTCTTAACTAGTGGATTTTGTTTAGTTTTTTGGTGTTTTACTGGAGCTCTTTGGACTTTACTAAGTTGATGAGTTGTGATGATTTTTTAGTGCAAACCACCAGGCTATATCAATATAAACGAGTTCTGATCTGATATCTGTAGATTCCTTAGAATAATAACCGTCCAACAAGTAACAGAGGGACAAGCCCAGACCCAGAGACTGTTGAATCTCAGGTTCTGATTTGAACGGTTTGACGATGAACACCTTAAAAGGCTGCTACAAGTCGGGCCTTATAGCATTCAAGCCGCAAGGAGCTCCCAGGACTGTAAGGTTTAACTTGAAGAGATCCATATAAGTCAACTGATATAAAAGGGTCTCGGAGGTGCTTCTTTAATTTACAAAAAAAAAAGTTTAGCTGCTCTGTACTGACATCAAATATAGGAAATGAAAAAAAAAAATTATTGAAAAATATTTTCTTCAATAAGTTTGAGGGTGGTATTTAATTTATTTGGTCTTTCTTCCACAAATGTTACTACCTTGGCTAACATTTCTATTTGTATCCAAAAACTTGCAACTGCCCTGGGGCGTAACAACAATTGTCGGGACGATATCGTTTTTGAAACTTTGATGACCATAAGAAGTTATATTCTGCCCAAATTTGTTCCACTATCGACAGCTTTCATTACATTTGTGAAAACTGAACTCAATTAAGGTCTCAAGCTCGTTATTTTGGCACTTAGTTGCTGCTTTCGAAGGTCTATCGTTTCGACGATAATCTTCTGAAAAATTACGGAATGAGTGCCCTGGAGCTGCTTCGCGCGTAAAAAATTACCTGTTGTAAATTTTTTTTATTGACTTTAATGCAGCTCTTCAATTTACAGAATTGGGGCTCAAGTTACGTTCGCTCCAGTCGTGCATATTTATTTTATTTTTCTTCCATCTGCTCTAAGTGACAGTTCAATTTTACACGTTTCCCAGAAATGTAGTGGAATACAGTGAAAACCTTATCGTGGTTATCAAGACAATCAGTTTGCAATATTAGTTTTTTTATGTGGGGGCCTCTTTTTATTGCTCTTTTTGAAATCTTTCAGTGGCAACACTGGGTCGGCGCTTATAGTTGCAAAGTTTTAGATTTTCAACGAAATAGTTGATTAGTTTTTGCGTCTATAGGCGACGTTTATGAACGTAGAGCTGAGCACTAGCAGGTCCAATCGTCCAATTAATTTTTTTTCAAACAAGCTTTATAAGTAGGTCAAGAGAACGTTGTAACCAGTGACGCCAATCTGTTTTTTTAATAAAAGCATTTTTTTTTTAAATTAATAATTCCAAACTTCAAAAGAATAAATCAGTGTAGTTAGAATCCTCGAATTGAGTGTGTGATTTTTATTTTTGACTAAGTATCGTAAATATTTCAAAAATAGGTAGCGACTTAAAATTTTTTTTGTTTTGTTGTTTCTAAAGACTGATACATTAATGTTCAGTAAAAATTAAATTCGTTGCTTCAAAAACATGTTTTTGTATCTGTTATTATTTTCTAAGTTATTTTCAGGCACGGAATTCTTTACTAAAGTTTTATTTTATATTATACAGATAGGCAGGAAAAATGCATTAAGATGAATGTTTAGTATAAAAGACCAAATAATGATTTTTTTTTACCAGAGCTGTGTTTGTTTTGGTTAGCATTTTTTGTTTGCAGTTAAGCATTTTCATTTTTAAAATGCTATTTTTAACTTAGACAAATTTGAAATGAGGCTTACTTTAGTTTCAGCGATTGCAATAATTATTCAAATGCTTCTAAGAGACATCCAATGCTTGCAAGGCAAAAATATTTGCAAAAAAAAGCAGTTTATTCAATATTATTATTATTATTATATTAATACGTGAACATCGAAAGTTTCGGTATACTTTTTAAGTATTTATAATGAATTTAGTAGAATGAAACCTATATCATTCGAAAGGTACTGTGCCATAGATGTGCACAAACAGAAATTTGTGGGTACATATACCCGCCATTAAGGCTGGTAAAATTAAGTTATAAATTCCCCATACAAAACAGGTAATTGAAAGGATTTTGGTGGCATTCAATTTGTCGTCGCCATATTACCATAGTAACACATTCAAATATAAATCATCTTAGATTAGAACCTGTTTCCGATGGAGCAGCTCATTTAGGTATTTTTTCGATATCTAGATTTCGCTCCTTTCGTTTATAAAAAAAACATAAATAACGAAAATAATTGTGGTACGTTTTTTAGTATAACATACTTATAAAAGGTATGGTCGATATTCGACCACAAGCGGTACTAGTTTGAATAGATAGAGGTTGATGAGATGAATATTTTCCTCAATACACAGCTCTTGCGGTCCGTCATCAAGCGCCAGATGCTGCATTAATTTTTGAACAAAGTACAAGGCAATAAAATTAATTTAATAATAAAAAATCGGTAGACCACTTAAATATCTGTTCGACAAAGGTAATTATTTGAACTGAACTACCCCACATGTAAAATATGCTTCACCAAAGATACTACACAATATACAATACTATTTTTAAATTTGGCAATGCGAACGCGGTTTCATCCCCACTCAGTAATTTCTTCATTGGCTACGCCATTAATTGTGCATGGGTATGGGTATGCACCCGTAATTTAAAATGCAAAATCTGTTTAAAGACAACTGGCAACAGAGGTCAGCAGTGCGCCAACGCTCTTTGTTTTCCAATCGAACGAAAATGGCAACCCTTTCTGATAGAACAGATCGCTCAAACATCTGGCACAAATCGTAACCAAAACTGGGTGTAGATGTAAACTTGATTAGTACGTACTGGTAATTTAACTACCCAAATCTAGTTACACTAAATCTTTTCCAGCCGCAGGACATGTTCGAAAGTCAAAAACTAACTTTACGGATATGAAAAATCTTCCCTCGACGGAGTGCAGCAAATTATATGTACCTACATCAGCTAATTTTAGTCACCCATGTTATCCCATTCAGCGAGCATATATTATAAATATTCACCATCCCTCGTACCTCGAGGGTCCTCGATTACTTCTCGCTCTTCAATGTGTGTGCTACATTTTGCGATAGTTACCTACCCGCTTCTTCTTTTTCTTCTTCTTCATTCTCCGACCGTACCGACTTGACTTAGGTCGGGGTGGCGAAAACTGAACACTATGTGTACAACAAAGTGCAGTATGATATAACGCAGGCGGGGGCTTTATTTTGGGGGATGACTTTGTGGCTGCCTCCACACCCATTTACGATCGTGTCCCACGTCACCGTCATCGTCGTCGTCCTCGTTGTCCTCGAAGTCTATTCCTCATTACATAGATTTTTTGGTGGAAAATGGGTGGCAATAGGAAATATATCGAGAGTTTCGGTATATGCACACACATAGCCCAACACTGTGCAGCACCCACACCTACTTATAGGATATTTTGGTATGTGCATTTGGAACAAAACTACACTGTAAGGTGTTGTCTTTTTTTTGCTTGCCATTTTATTCTCTCTCTCATCCTTTATCCCATTTTTATTATTTAATTCTTATTTTTTTTGTGCTAAACTTTTCCCCATTTTTTTATTCCCGTATACTGAGTCGCTTTTGCGTCCTTTTTGTTTTTCTTCTGTGTAAGTTTTGTTGATAAAATGTGCACATTGGGGAAAAAGAATTCCAATGCTGGCGGAGGGTATGGTTGCTGGTCTAGAGAACACTATACTAGGACAGCAGCGCAGCTAGCAAAGGCAACAACAGAAACAGAATTCGCCTGTTGGTTACTATAGCTAGCAGAGCGAGAGAAGAAGACGGTTTTTTGGCTGAAATGATCGGGACAGAGAACCACCACCATCGTCGGGTGGTTGATGGTTAGCTGGCTGGCTGACTGGCTAAGTGAATGATGGGGTGGCCTTTTACCACCAACCAACACTGTTGATAGTACTGCTGGTGGTGCTCGTGATGTGGATGGTGTTTTAGCGATGCTGTTGCACAAAAAGGAGTTGTGTGTCCCTTTTCTTGTGTATGCACACCCAAACAAGTAGTTTTGCACACCGAAAAAAGGTAAAATGTGATGCCCACACAAAAATATTGCACAAGCAGCAGCTACAAAAAAAAAAAAAATTCACTACACCCACCCAAACTAGAAGAAGGAATTTTCTATATTTTGTATCTACCTCTGTGTATGTGTGTGTGAACTATAGGGAAGAGGCAATAGAGGAGCGAAAAAAAAACAACAACTATAAAACTGCAAGGGAAAAAAATCCCACCCATCATCCACCCCACTTGCAGTGCAAAGGCGAAAAAGGAGAACACCCCAAAAAAATTTTATAGAAGAAAAAATGCAAAAAAAAAACCAACAAGAAGGAAAAACGACGAAAAGTTTTTGAAAAAGTTTCGGTGTGCTAAAAAGTTTTTTCGTCCCGAACACCAGTGTAGTATGGAGTTCGTTGTGCAACAAGTGAGTTTGGAAACTACGAGCATACTATTGACATAGTGTATCGCGTTCTCTACCCTTGTACAGTAAGAGAGAGTCTATTTTACAGTGTAGTGCAAGATGTCCCTAATTATAATTATTTATCCGATGCTGGGAACATTTTATTAATAAATTCTAAACAAACTAACAAAGAATGAAAAACAAAAGAGTTGCATAGAAAAAAAAAACTGCTACCACATTAGTGAGTGAAAAATCTGTGACCGAATTTTGTGTATGTGGTTTTTTTTTTGACAAGGGCGTGATTGGTCCTTCGAGCCGGAAGAGACAATGATGATCCAGCTCAGGTTAGTTTTAGAATTATCCAACCAACTATACAGAATCTAGTTATCAAGTGCAACAAGTCCTGCGAATGCAACAGGATGAACATTTTATTCCTTGCCACTATAGATACAGAAATAGATACAGAGAAAGTAGGTGGGTACCTACGTCTACTTTGGATGGGGTATGTGCACAGCATTTATGCATCTATTCACATCTATTCTCCACTTTATCCGATACACTCCCATTCGACTTGTTGATTCTAGTTTTGTAAGAAAAAAAAGAAAGCCAACTCTCAAGTGAAATAAATTTTGTTTTCCATTTCTTAGAAAATAATTTGAAAATTGCAGCTGGGAGTGTGCATCGTCATCGCAGCAGTACCATATGTTTTCTAATTTGTTTATCAACAGGTGTTTTGGAAGCCTGTTGTACTGTTTTGTGTACAGATAGATCCACAAGTGTCTTGGGTCATTGCAAGTTGCATGGGTGGATTTTCCTTATACCTAGATACTTGTTAGATGCATTTATAATTTGACGCATTATTTAGTTAATTATCCCTCGACGTGGAGGAAATTCAATCACATTCAAGATGAGGAAGAGGGGCAAAAAAAAATACTAACATACTTAGCCCCACCCATGAATTGGATATTTTTTTACTGCCATGAGTTTGCATCTTCCACTATTCCTCCTCCTGCTTTCGGGCGAGAGTAAAAAATCTAATTATTCATATTTTTTCTGAACACGCACTCACTGGCAATTTTAAAAGTATCTAGATACTTGTTCTTGTTGTTTTTGCGAGCATTTTTTTTTCGCCAAACATCTATATAGGGAAAAAATAGAAAAATTTTCCACTTTTTCACTTGCACCACTACGAACATAATGACTACGACGACGATGATGATGATGGTGATGAGAAGAAGGGCAACAACAACACTACAAAAAAGCGCATTCTCTAAGGAAATGAAGTCTTTTTTTGTCCGTAAGTTTGCACAGACACACTGGTACACGAAGCATATCCAAAGAGTCCGAGCAGCTAGGATTCACGTTCCACGGTAGTGCTCGTAGTTTGGTGTGTGTGTTCTTCTAGCCCTGTGTTTCCGAATTTTTCGCACAGACAAAAACTGCCATCATATAGACGGTGGGGCAGAGGGAAAGCTATTTTTTCGCAAGAAACAAATTACTTATCCCTTTGTCGGTCCGGCGAGGTGTAGAGCGCGTCTCTATAAATTGTGGTGTACATTGGATGGACGAGAGGAAGATGAATTTTTATCGTTCACCATCACACATAGATCAATTGTTAGCGATAGAGGAGCAAATAGAAAAATTCAGGGGAGGATGGTGGTCCGGTGTCTTCTTTTTCCACTTTTGCAGAGGCAGATAGCAGATTCTGCGGAGCTACAATAGCTGGAGATGCTTTTCTTTTTGTATTTGATATTGTTTCGTTGGTTGATGATAATGCCTTCGTATGTAGTCGAGTTTTCATTTAGAGATGGTGTTAGGGAGTTTTTCTTGTTTTTTTTTTTTCATAGTAGCAGTTGTATGTAAGTAGGTGCATCCTAAATCAATGGAAGCTTTGGGGCATATTTCATTTAACAGATGGGTGTAGCTTTGGGCGATGGGTTGTGATTAAGTAAGACTTTTGTGGAAAGACTGTTGCTTCGATGGGTGGTCCTTGGGAGGTTTCTTGTTTGTACATTTTAGAAATAAATTCAGTGTAGATATCGGGGAAAATGTGCTGAAGTCGGGAACCATATTGTGTTAATTTTTTTTTCAATTTTTTTGGCAGTTGCTCAGGGGTAGGTACGTATACCACCATGGAAAATGAAATCGTCTATAGATGGTTTCTTATACATATACGAGTACTTTAACGCAACGGCTTTTAGTATATTGAATACTAAAGTAGATGACAAAATGGTGGGTACTTCGCAGCGACCGAAACTTGGCTTAGCTCCGATCTAATGGTGACTGTTCTGACGACTAAAACTGGTCGATTTCATTTTTTTTTAAATGTCTGTACTCAAACATATTTAATTCAATAATTGACTTTGCAAAAATATTTGATAGAATCTTGTACATCATTTAGTGGAGAGTGATGACAGACTTTTCGGACTGAATTGCCCACGATACACGTCAAAAACACCCAAAAATGTCCATTCCGACGTTAAAAAACATCAAAATAGACTATTTTTCTTGTTCTGAGAGATAAAAAATGTTCTTTTTGCCCTTTTACCTCATTTTGAAAGGCGAAATGCCCACAAAATGGGTTATTACCCACGATCTGGCAATACTGAGAGGAGCTGTTCAAAAAATGTTAAGCTTCGGTAAGCGGTTGGTGATTAGTCACAAAGTCACCACTGATTTTGCGAATTGCTTAGGGAGAACATTTTATGGAGTAAGTATAAAAAGGGACGTCAATAAAATATTTAGTTTTGAAACTTCAGTATTACATTTATGAAAAAAAAATATTCATACAGTCCACAACGGATATAAGAAACCTCTAAAATCAAAAAAAAAAATTCTTATATCTTATAAGCAAACGCGCAAACAAAGTTTTTTAAGAAACCAACAGATTTAAGAAAGGAAGGTTTTTTATATGGAAAGAACGATTAATTTAAGCAAAATAATGTACTATTATTTATAGATTTTGCGCCGTACTAATAACAAATTTTAGTCTCGACTTTAAATTTACGGAAAACTCACAATTGCGAAATTTGTATGGAAAAGACCTACTACAATTTGGAGCCGAAACTAAAAATGGTTATGAAGGCTCGTTTTTTCTATCTGAATGTTTCTTAAGCGTTGTTTCCTATATCAGTTTTTTTTATACGGACTTTAAGAGAAAAGACACCGGCGTTTCCACATGCGTTTCTTATAAGCGGTTTGTTTTTTATGAGTGTTTCTTATATCCGAGTTGGACTGTAACCTCATTTTCGTGGGTAGAGTTTTCAGGCGCTACCTGATTGCAACACATCATTATTTGACCGTACTTCACTTCATTTGAAATAAAAACAATAGGGGTATTCACGATTCGGTGTAACAGGTCTAGCAAAATTGCGAAATTTTATTTTATTTTGTCAGATCGTGAACACCCTTTTTCTAATCTCTAGCAACAACCAAGCAAAGGTACGGATAGGCAGTAACACTGACATTTGGCGAACTGTCAAAAGGACGAGGGTACACTTTACTCCGTTGTATTTTTCTGTTGCAATAGGGTCAGGGTATAGATAAAGTGCAAAAGTGTAGCGAAATTTTAGTCAGTATATTTTGTTGTTGGAGTGCGAAAAAAAGTTGCACTTTCGCAATTTTGCAATGATACTAGACGAGTTGCATGGGATCGTGAATACCCGTTTATTCATTTAATGTTGGGAACTTGAGTTTAAAAGAATTAAAAGAAAATGTCTAGAAATTTTTTTATATGCAATCAACTCCGCGCTTAACTAAAAAAAAAAATCAGTTAACTGAAACAAAAATGTTGTCACTGATTTTTTTTCGACGACGATTCAACCCCTGAATTTAGCAAACAGGTAAAAGATGTGCAACAAGCTCAACAGTAGTTCACTGGTTCACAAGTGACGGATGTACGTTATGGTTTATTCGCTATTTGACTGCGACCGATCAACAACAAATTGGACGTGTAACACCTGTAGGAAGAATGCAAGTGGCAATAAAAATATTTGCGCATGCCCAAAAGGTACGCAACCATACATAAGCGTATACGGAATTTCCAAAAGTCGTCTTATCGCCGATAGCTACCCTCACACGAAAAATAAAGCACAATATTAATCGGTCAGCCAAACCCGTCGAACCTCCATCCACCGGCGCCCATTCTGCTCCAACTCCAACAACAATCGCGTACGATTTCCACAAAACGCATCGAAAGCGAAAAAATTGTAAATCTGTGCTTTGTGACGGAAAGCTCTAGGTTGAGGTAGGGTAGGTATGATATAAAGTGTCCCACAATTGAGAAACCGTTCCTCTCTGCGTTGGCAAGACAAATTTAAGACACACCGTGTGTGCTGGTGTACACACAATTCATACTCACATGTCATTGCGAAGGGTCAACAACAAAGACCCAACAATATATGAACGGTCGGGCGGCGGGCCCTGACCAAAATCCACCGCCCCCCGCAGCACCTTTGTACTCCATCGATCATTCATTCCATTGTGCTTCCGTAATGCATTATGGTAGGTTCGAAAGCAAACCGAGGCACAGGCAACAAAAGGGAAGACGACACCGCCACAAGCAAGAAATGAAAAAAAAAAAGATACCAAAAGACAATGTGCAGTGCATGGAGATGGAGACGGACGGACGAAAGAAATGCGAAACCAACTGAAATGAAAAGCTGTTTTTCGTTTCCATCATTCCGTCGTTTCCTGCGGTGTGTGTGTGTGTGTTTTTTTTTCGGGGGGACCTCTCTGTACCAGTAGTTGCAGCAGGGCATGACAACGCGCGCCGCTGATGATGACGACGATGACGGACACTGCACTCGATGATTGTGGAGAAGGCCATTCAATGGCCTGTTTGGCAGTTTGAGCAGCACACTGCTGCCATATCTGAGGAGATTCGGGGCAACGACAATGACAATGGCGACAGCCCCCATGAGGAGGAAGATGGCGATGATGATGCCATTTGGACGGTGCACTGCACCGTACCGCATTGTGCACTTGGGCCTACCTCTACTGGGTTCTGGTACTGGGCATTTGACAGCGGGTAGTTGTTCTGTTGGCATGGCGAAAATATTGATGGATGGCAGAGTTGCGCTCATCAAGATGAGCTTGCGAATGAGCAACCTCAGTAAGGCAGACGATATGTAGCTTTACACGGTTGACAGATATCGTGGGATTTCCATAGAAAATAGAAAATGAGAATTTTTTTCAGGACATTAAATTTAACAGTTTTTTCAACAGTGCCGATTAAGGTTTATGTGGGTTTAGGGCTGTCCAAGGTCCTAAAATATATGTGTCTCAGCAAGTTCACTGCCGAGTCCACCTGTTGCCAAGTTTATTTGATTTTCATTGGGGAGCTTACTTGCTCGTTTATACATTAAAAACGTTTACTGCGAGCAGCTCTCTTATGTGACTGAGGATATTCCACACTTTCTTGGCCACTACGCATCACTTAACACGAGAAGCTAGAAATTTGTGGAAGATAATTGACTTGGGACGTTAAAAAGAACTCTGACCATGTAAATTGCTTCCAAATATTCCTAATAGCCTAATAGCCAGGTAAAGCCTGAAGAGAAATAGATTACACCCGATGGAAGACATTTAAGATTTATTGGCTTTTTTGAACCACAATATTCGGGGAAAATTTGTTGCAAAATATTTTTTTCGCCCTAAAATGTAACATCGGCGAAAGTATTTTGGCAAAACTAAAAGTTAAATTTTATGAATTCTGGGAAGAAGTAAAAACAAATTAAAACACGATAATTAAAGACTGCATTATGTAAATTAAGTAAGCGAATTTACATAATGCAGACTTTAATTTTGAATACATTATTTTAAATTCATTAAAATGAATAAAATTATCTTTCTACTTTTTTACAAATAAGTTTTACTTTCAAAAAAAAATAATATAATTTTAAATTTAAAAAGGAACAAAATCAAATTATTTAATAAAAAAATATATCCGCTTTCGCCTCAAGAACTTTCTGCAATTGTCTTGGAACCGTTGCGACGGGTTCTTGCCCCATAAATATTCAATAACATTAAATCTGGGGGCACATTCTGTATATCAACCGTGTGAACGATATCGTTTCTGCAACTTTTATCACCAAAATAAGTTATATTCTGCCCGAATTTGTTTGACAAACGAAAACGAAAGTGAACTGGACTAAGCCCTCAAACCTCTAATTTTAGCACTTAGTTGCTAGTTTTGGAGGTCTATCGTTTCGACGATAATCGTCTGAAAAGTTACGGACCCTCGGGGTGGCCAGTTCTGTGTTTCTCGTTCAATATTTCGTAAAATTAAATCACCATTCGACTTTTGTGACAAGGAGCGTTATCCTGTTGGAGAATAAATGACTGCCCGGATTAGTATATCGCCAGAGGGGAATGCGTAATGGTTTAAAGTTTGTGCTGGATCATCGTTGGACGGTATACTTACAAGCCCGCCACCATGCTAACTGGTCCGAACGACTGGTGCGTTTTACGAGATAATTTCGGCATCCAAACAAATCTTCATTGCGGTGATCCATGAGGCTCATATGAACTCCATTTCGTCCTTAAAATCCGGTCCCACACCTTTTAGATTTTTTTTTAGCTCTTGGGAAAATTGTAGAATCTTTATTTTGTTTCCGTAGTTATGTACGGCACTTTTCTTAGAGAATATGTATCCAGATCGAGTTCAGCAAGGCGCCTTTGATAGTCGGGTTTACAGTATTTTTTTTCATTTGAAGCTCGAAAATTTTATAAGTTAAACTTGCATTTTTAGCAAATCTCCCCAAAATATATCTTCCGTCCTTCTGCGTTCTACCTTCTTTGGTGTAACTTTTTCGTTTTTGAGCCGAGGGAGGTAAATTATGCACGGTGATCGCCCTTTTGTCTTTACTGATTTGGATATTTACAGTTCGCTCCGACAAATTAAATTCTTCTCCTACTTTTCAACAGAAAGACCGCAAATGTAATTTGCGACAAAAGCTACTAGATCTTCCATAATTCTGTCGTTTTCCCCATATTTTAATCAAAATAAACCTGTACAATAAATCAACCATATTAAATTTAAACTCAAACGATTACATTTTTTTTAATTTTCAATCAAACCTTGAAAAATTATTTTGTAAAAATACTTTTGCCAGTCAAAAATTCGTACTATTGCCACAAATAGGCCTATGCTGCTCAGCGACGGATCTTAAATGGTCTCATGTACACGGACAAACATAGGTCAAACCATATGCAATCACTGATTGAAAACTGTCGACAGTTCATCCAAGGCTGTTAGGAATTATTCGCCTTGAAAAGCGACTTGCTTTCTGTCAAAATACAACTACCGATGAGGTAGCCATTTTTAATCGCCCCTACTGTACACAAATTGTTAAATTTATCAACGAAATAAAACACAGGTACAACTCCCCTTAGTGGGAGAATTTTCTATTACTTATCTGTGTACCTTCATACATGCCTACTTAAAGCTATACCTATACAAAGTGGCGAAAAAGTCATAACGTCATCGGATATTTTTTTGCAAATGGTGGCAAGTGGCAATTCTACTTTTACATTTGTGAAGTTAACAAATACCTAGAAAATACACGTCATCAAGACATGAAACGTTATAATCCTAAAGAAATGCCAATAATTGTGTCAATTTTTTTTACTGAAAATTTCCTCGCAGCTTCAATTTCGGTGGAGATTTCACGGTCATCCAACACTAACTGGAAAGGCACTGTGAAGTTAAGTTGCTCGCGCCATGGAGAGTATGGGACAACGTGAGATGCTGCTAGGTCTGGCTGGCAGTTCTGCTCAGAACATCGCACCCGTGGCTGAAGATGTCGCAGAGGACCCAGGAAAGGACTACCATAGACGGCGAGCTCTATTGAGCCATGCTCAACGACTTTCATCTTACAGAATAATGTGGTTCCAAGAGAATGGAGAAACGCTGCGCTAGCAACTACCGAAATTCTGAGGGCTGCATTTACGAGTCGCCTAATCTTTTTTTTGCGATTTGCGCCTGATGTAACCGTCCTAAATTTTCTAGAACGTTTTTTTTTTTAAGTCACGAATCTATATCAACAAAGCCTCAGACTCTTGAAATTCTCAAACAGACTATCCGTCAAGAATGTGAGAACATACCGCCGAAAGTTCTGGCAATAGTGATGGAAAGTACCATAGATCGGACCTGAATGGTCATCAATTCTGGCGGCGGCAACTTAACCATTATTATTTTCTCGAATTAATGGAAAACAATATAAGACATCAAATAAACACAATCCAAAAGCCGAACCAAAGTGTTTCATACATTAAAAAATGCATCCAAAGAAATGACAAAGTGACAACTTTTGCGCAATTTTGCACCCAGAGATGGGAATATACTTCATAATAATATTTAATCTAATTTAATTTATTTTTATGCAGCTGCTAGGTCACTTATTTCTACTTCGTTTAACTTATTTTTATCTTACGCTCGAAACTTAATTTCAATTGCTTGGATTTATTTTTTCAAATCGAAAAACTCACTTGCTTCATCTGAATGCAGTCATCGCAAAAATCTACTACATTCATTGTAGGTTATTTCGTTTTTGTTGGACAGCTCCTGGGCTCAGCATTCTCATCCCTGCTGGTACCTTTGTAAATTTGGGGTAGGAGGCTCGCCGCGCTGGCATCAAAGGCGTCAGTAAGATCCAACCTATTTCTACAAAAAGACTGTGGTTTTGATAGGCAAATATTATTTATGGAAAAAAAAACATAAAACAATTTAACCTTCTGAGAATGTACCTACCTTCATTTTTTTTTTAAACTCCGGATGCATCTACATTGGTCTAAAGACGCCAGGTTCAAGATTTACTTATACCTAATCCAAGCCAACGAGAACAATTTTGCATTAATTCAACCCCAATATTCGTCCTTCGACAGACGTAGTTTGAACACTGTCACACGCCTGCATGTGTTGAATTCCCTCCTCTAATCAGCACAGTACCATTTGAATGTAGTTAGTAAGGACACAGCATCTCCCCCACCTGTTGCTCCTTCACGTGCCGGTACAAACGAGGGCGGCGAGTATCCTACGTACAGTTCAACCTGCAGTTGGGAACTTTTTCTTTGCACAATATCGTCAATTACCTGGTTGTTATAAATTGAAAGTTATGCTTGAGTGGGCATTAATCTTAGGAACAAAATAAAAATTCCACGGAATATAGGATAAGGGGGAAATTCCCTGAATGCATACCTACCGTTTTTTTTTTTTTTTTCTATTAATTTCCTTCTTCTAATTATCCTACATAATCTTCAATAATTAAATCTTTTTCTCCTCTTTTTCGTGCTGTTTCTTTGGCCTCTTCTCCCCAAAAAGATGGAACAGAGATTACCTCGTCTCTGGTTTGATTGTGGAAAATTAATTGCAATTCCACTTTAATTTTGAGTCCCCTTTCGTTGGTTGGCTCCCGCACTCTTATCATTTACCCTTCTTTGGCCGTTCGAATAGAAAGAGGGAAAAACTGAGCCAATGTAATTTACATGCCATCATTTTTGCAGCCTTTCAACTTGCTAGGTGGAATGCATCATTCTGTCGGTTGTCCGTTCGTTACATTAGCCGCTCGTATTCAAAACTACGCTCGCTACTCTGCCGTCTGCCCCATGGGCAAATGACGAAAAACGAATCGTAGATAACGTAGAAAAAACGTGCAAAAAAGGAATCTGCGAGTGCAGTTTTTTTTTTGTAACTGCTGCGCTTGTATTGTTAAGTATCTGTATGCGCTGGGTATAGTCTCTCACAAACACCATCGCCACGGGATAGAACCGCGTGCCCCGCTAGAAGGGGAGCTTTTTTTCGGCGCTTCTATAAGAGCCGTCTTTTGCGAGTGTGCGGTTCGTTTTTTGCTTTGCCTTGTGCGGTTTTCTTGGAGACAACGAATGTGATGGTGTGCGTGGAGATATTTTCTCAGCCAAAACGAGTGAGAGAGTGTTCTTTAAGAGGGGCAAACAAGGAAAGCCTCACGGAAAGGGGAAGATGTTTGTACGAAATTCCCAGCAAAACTTACCACCACTTGTTCGCCAAGAAGGCATACACCGCTCGACGATGCATCACATGACGCACACATCGCTGCGAATGCAGAAAAAGTGCATTCAAAGAACACATTCGCATTGTTCTGTGCGCCGCGCGGTTTTTTTTCTACCTTCTTTCTGTTTTTCGTGTGTTGTGTGTGAGCTGGTGGGCTTGTGCCTACGTGTGTATGGTTATGGCAGATTGGCAGGCAACACCGCCACCAAGTGCATCGGGTGCGTTGCATCGAAAGGGGTGATATTGCCTTGGCCGCCTGTGGTATGTATGCGAGTTAAGTTGATTGCTTGCGTGTATTCAAGTGCACTCTCCCGCATACTATTGAGGCTGCAAAGCTTCTATAGGGGATTACAAAAAAACACACAAATTCTTTGCATAAAAAAATTTAACGAATGAACACAACAAAAGAAACAACAACTACAACAAAATTGCACTGGTTAGGTACAATAAAAATAAAAAATAAACGAAACGGGAAAAAAGGAAATTATATCGCATGCGCTTCTATCCCTATCGCACATTGGAAAAGTATTTTTCATCATCATCATCGTGTTGATGTTGTCGTCCGTCGTCCGTTGGCGTTGCTGCCCTCCGTCGTCGTTGTGTCGTTGAATAGTTGAATGTCGTTCTCGTGTTGTTGCTCTGTTATCGTTCTCTCTTAGTTGGTGCTACTTATAGTCTACTTAACTATAGTACCGTCGCTGCTCTCAATTGAACATCGATGTGATACAATTCTCGCTCTTCTCACAGTCGCATAAACGCAACGCATCCGATATGCAACGGAACGCATTTTCGGACGCGGCCCGAGTCGATCCGAGTAGCGTCCGATCGCGTTCAATTAATAAAAAAATATTATTACCACAGCAGCAGCTACAAAGGCTACAGCAGTCGCTACCGTTGTTGTTGTTATTTATATCGCTGCCATTGTCGTCGGCTTTGTCGTCGCTGTCGTCATCGTTCTTGTCGTTGTATTCGTTCACGCAGTCATTGTTGTTGTTATTGTGAGCGGCGATCTGTAAGATACAAATTTTAACTATGTTCCAAGTCCTGTCAAATATTATAGAACTTCTATAAAACTGTCAAAATTGAAAGAGGAAAAACCACATATCTGATCGGACTTGCATTCATCATCATCACCGACACCGACACCACCATCCGTCTTCATTACAACACTCTTGTGTGTCGCGGCGGCATGTGTAGAGCCAGTGTTAGCAGCGCCTCCTAGCGAACCTCCGCTATAACCTAGGAGAACCTAGAACATAGAACTCTGTGTGCTCGCGCTGCACATCGAACACCAGAGATACATTTTGTGTGCAATTCTTTTATTTTTCGGAACGACGACATTCGTCGATAAACGTCGTCGTGTGTATGGTTAAAGTTGTGTGTTTTGGGGCAACACGGCAGATACACGGGGGTATGTTCGTTGTTCATGTCGTTGTTCGGTTCGGCAACTTGAGTGTTGTATCGTGGAATAGTATAGTAGCCCCCCAAAGTTTTTGGCACACGCAGTGTTGAGTTGATTCATTTTTTACTTACTTGTTATTGTTGTTGTGTCGTGCGAGTGGTGGTTTTCCGCGTTTTCCCATTTCCCGATACAATATTTTTCGCGTTTTTCGTTCGCAATATAGCTGCCATTATTGTTTGAAACGATTTATTTCTGTTTGTTTTTATTATTATTATTTTTTTTGTTTTTAAATTTAATTTAATGTTCGTTGTGTTTACCGGCGGTAATTAGATAATTGTCTTAATTTGGTGCTCCACGTATTTATTTGCCTCAAAGCAGGGCTTAAAGTGCGTAGATGAGTTTATTTATTGTTTTTTTTTTTTTTTTGCTAAGCAGAATAAAAATTATTTTCGGTTGGTGTTTGGAAAAAAAGCTAAATAATTTTATTCGTGTCGCAATTTTAAATTTTAGTGTTTTAGTTTTGCAATTAATTATAAATAAAATAAAAGTGGAATATATGTGTTAACAAATTCATATGAAATAATCACAACAACTTAGAATTTATAAAAAAAGAAGAATATCAAGAAAGTTACAAAAGTAGAAGAATAATTAAAAATAATAATACAAATCAACGGGAATCAAGCAGCACGAGTTTATTATCATTTGATTTTGCGATTTTCTATAGGAATTGGGATTTTTAAAATATGCTATGCTCATCAGCACCTACGAAATATGTACGTATTCTTCTTTCTACTTAATATGAATATCAAATGTCATTTTTGTTTGACGTGTTCGGATAAGAAATCTATTTACATCCAGATGAATAGGTGACTAAGTGTGTTTTTGAGAATAAAATTTGGTATTTCTCGGAAAATGTGTGCGATGTGGGAAATTTGATCCGTTTCTTGAGACATGCAATTCTCTTGAATTTCGATTCGGACAGCACTTGTGTTGTGACCTTCGGTATTATATGCCAAATGCTGTCAAAATGTTAAGTGCCATCTAATTGAAACGGATAACAATAACAACTATAGGCTATTCGAAGCTATGAAATGAGTGTGTCGGCGTGTTTAGTATACTTTGATCAAACTTTGACACATGTGGTAGCTGGATGATGGCTAGTAACTGTCATCTCGATTCTATATGAATTTTCGTGCAACTGTCGTCATTTTGCGTTTTCGCTTGGCATACAGTTAAATCCGATTTAAATTTGGTTCACATGAAAAACCATTCCCGTACAATTTATAATGACAGCCTGATCACCGAATTTATACCTACAACATTGACTTTTTTGCGAGTGTTACAAGTTTTACCAAAATTCAAGATTTCTTTTATAAACAACTAGTACCAACTATGAAAATGGAACTTAAGAAGAATGTATTCTGCGAGTAAGATAAACAACTGTCTTCACGACGGCAGTGTGCGTTAATTAGCTGTGAATTACAATTAGGTCAATCAAGTATGCTGCAAAATTTGGGAACTGACAATCGAAAATGTAGCCTGCAACCGGGATGCATACATAATTGAAAATTTGTGACGTGTTTAAGTTTGTGTTAAATAATTCATCGTAGGTTAATGATTTAGGTACTATACTTTTATAAACAATTATCTTTTTTTTGTGGTAGTAAAACAGTCTTTTTCGGCGCTGTTTTCTAACTCAACATGTTGACATTATGTGAATGTTGAATTTATTCAAGAAAGGTCCCCAAAATCCTACCTAAAAAAATTGATGTTCCTTAATTCTACAATTGGTTTGATTATTTATCTGTTAAACACAACAATGAGCGATTGACTACATTTTTAGAGTTACTCCTCCGTATAAGTAAACTGACAAAACTGTTTACATGATCAATTAAAGTCAATGAAAACTATGCCTCATTACGTCAACCAGTTGCGAACTTTGTGAACTATCCTGTCAGTAACAAAAATTGCGTACAATTTATCTCCCAGTTTCATATGTCAAAAACGTAAAATTTTTTATACTTTTTGAGAACTGCTCGCTATTCGTAACTAGGTAACTAATTTATGCACATGGGTTGGTACCTAGATACCGCACGGAATAAGTAAATGGCAGATGACAGTGCAACATTCGGCTACAAAATTAGCGCCTCGAGTAACACATTTCATTAAATGGTCCAATTGGTTGTTATACACGCCTTTTTTCCTCATTCAATTCCAAAGGCTCACGAATATAAATATTCCTTTTTTTTATAAAGTTTAATAAAAAATAAAGGAAAAACTTACTAGTTTTTAAAATAATGCCCTTCTCTATGAAAATACTTACCATTTGAAAAATTGTGAATATACTGTTTTGATTTGAAGTTGTGCCAAGAACACCGATTTTCTCTCTTGATCTGTCAAAATTGTAAAATTATTTTGAAATTACTCGCTAGCTTAAATTTTTTGTAGACATTTTGTACAAGGGGGAACAAAACCTGTTTAGTTTTATCTTAAACTGCATACCTACTGATTAGCTTATTGTTTTCCTTTACATTATTTCTGGACAAATTATTTTTATGACTGTTTATAAAACAATTGCCTTAAGTCGTGTGTCAATTGCGTTAGACTGATCAGGTGAACAGTTTTTATAGTTGACGTTTATCAAGTAGTAGCGGTCAAATCGAGTCAAGAATTTCTTGACTGGGTATACTCTCTTGGCTTTAAAAATTCTCGTAAAAATTCAGCCAAATTGAAATGAAATAATAATTAATATCCCTTGCAGTAAGTTAACTGCGTAATTTCACGTAAAATATGTTAAAAAGTGTAGGTAATATTCAATACAGGTAAAAGCGATATATGATTGCAATTTAGTATTAGGTATATCTACAAACGGATTTTGCTGGTCATACTTTTAACAAAATGTTAACAATTGAATGAAATGTCAATTTTGTGTTCCTACAATCAAAACAAAAATAAATTGCATTGCATATTTGGTTCAATCCTTCAAGGGTGCATTCACTTGCGCCCGCAGTTATTGCAAGGTTCTAATATCTGATCAAAATCACTAATTCCAGTTTAAATTTTTGAAAATTACATTATGCACGTACCCACAAACTGCATAGGATCTAATGTGCTAGATACAAACCAACAACAGCGATACCGCGACGACAATTCAGAAAGCGGCTGGCCTATACATGCTAACAGTTTTCACTCCCTTAATCTAATAGTTTCAAATTTGATACTCAAAGATGGTAGCTAAGCAATAAAGTCGGGAAATCCCTGGTTAGGTTGACGTTTTGACCTGTCAAAGTTTTTCAGTAATTCATACATTAATTCTCATTTTTTGATTGATTTTATTGAATGTTTATGGAAACAAAAAAGTAAAATCGCTTTATTTTAAATGAATCGTTACAAGAAAATGACCAGTGTATGAGAAATGACATAGTGTTCATATTTGACAGCTGCCAAAAAATAAGCAAGCCACCCGGAAGATCCGATTTCAGTATTATGATTTATGGATGTGGATCAGTTACAAGTCGTTTTAGTGAATCATTTACCTCCTTATAGATTTCACCTCCTTAAATAAAAACTGGCACTTACATAGGTACAGGAACTAAATCTGAATATTTTATTTCTCGAGCAAGTGATTTGCTTTTTTTGCCAATCAGAAACAATTCGGTTGCTCTTCTACAAACGGAGTTGTGAAAATTTTCTATTTCCTTTCACAACTAATTATTCATAGACGATTTTGACACCAAACTACTGCAGATTGCACGTCAATTCGGAAATTTCGATACTCTAGTTTAGTAACGGCCGCCAATGGCCGCGTTCCATTGACAACTATATACATATAAAACTGTCAAACTCAATTAAAAAAATATAATCTTACCATTTGTTAAAGTTTTTTTCTTACACAAATGATTAAATTTGCATGGAAATTTCTTAGTCTAGCGGCAAATTACCCGCTTGGGAATTGAGAAAGAAGAGAAACAACGAGCTGTCAATGTAATTCGATAAAAAATTAACAAATTTCGAAGCTTGACGTTAAAATTCGGTGTAAAGTGAATTGAAGTGAGTTTGAAATATATCATAAACTAAACCTTATGTTGTTTTGTTCCGCCGCCGCTAGAGCTCCACTGGGCTTTCGCGTATCTGGGAATATGTGCTCGACGTCTTGCTGTCAATGGATCGCGGACTAGTTACTGTCCTTAAAATGATTGTGGATATTGATAAACAGAACCTTCGGCAATAATTCAGGCATTTAAATCGCAATTTTTTTAAATTTTCGATAAATAGACTCCACGCTTTGAATTGACGGGAATTGTTACGAGAAACTTTGACCATCAAAAATGGCTTTTATTTCAACAATGTCCTTTGAATTATGTAGTTGTATTGGTTCAATATATATAAATGTTTTGCCGTCGGCAAATTGTCTTTTCATAGGTGTTCTGGTTCCACGTTAGTTCGCAATTGCTTGTCTTTAACTGGGGGAAATCTTTTCTTTCTTCTCTAATTCATCTGTCAAAGAAGTACCTGACAGCTGGCCGAATTTATCGAAAGACAATAGGTCTGTTCCTTTACGTAAGTATGGAAAAGACTGTCAAAATGGCAGTGGTGGGGATAAATTCTCTCACAGAGAGAGACACTTACGAAAAAGTTAGGGAACGCTTTAGTAATAATCTATGAAAAACGACAGATATATAATTCAAAAATTCAAAACAGTTGTACGAAAAGTCGGTAAAATATAGTATAAACTCGAAGAATTTGCTAATTTACAAACAAAATTAGTTGATTTATCTACGTAGCGATGAAATTCATAATCGAATTCATAAATCCGAGTATATGGAAGAGTTTTTAATGATTGAACTACAAGCATTCGAGAAGAGAAAAAAGCGGCACAGCATTAAAAATTACGTGGAGGAGGTTGTCCTTTCATACTCCTTACAGCGAGGAAGAATTTCGTCGCCACCAAAATAATCTAAGGAGAACATTTCATTTTATTTTTCTGCCTGTTGATACAAAATACAAAACAAATGTCAAATAGGACAACAAATTTCGAATCAGCTGTTAATTGACAGCTTTTTCAATTCTTACACCAAGAAATTTGTTGAGTAAAAATTCGTAAGATTCTCAGTAGAGGGGTAATATCTTGCTCTCTCGATGCCGCTCTCTTTTACGAATTTTTCGAGTTAAGGAACAGCATTGAGTAAAAATTCTTAAAAATTCGTAAGATTTAAAAGTAAAGGAACAGACCTAATTTTATCAATATTATCACATAATGAAATATGTCGTGAAATTTCCCGTAGACATGTAGCTGTAGCTGTGAAATTATATTACTCAAAACGAATCTTTGTTCGAAGAATATCGTCGCAGAATATATTTTTTTGCCCTTGGGAATATTTTTTTGTACAATCTACTTATACCGCAGGCTACAGACATTTACATTTTAAAATGATAACCTTCGTAGAAGACAGTTTTTGCTTGCAAAATCATAAATCGCTCGAGTAGGTTCGTAGTTTGTCTAAAATTGAGGAAACCATAACGTGACTGGCGCAGCGATTTTTTTTGTGGTTTCTAAAATACAGAAATATAGCCAAAGAAACCTTCGAGTTGTTGACGGAAGTGTTCGATGACAACATCATCTCCAGAAGTGGACATAAGGGGGTATTTTAGGTCGCCGGTCTAAGTTTAAAAGCCAACAACAGTCTGGGAAATCAACATCGTGAGGTACGCCCCTAAGTTCTTTAAAAAGTGTTCAGAAATTAGATTTCCTGGATCCTATTTTGCTACATTTCAGTTGCCCGAAATCATTTCTCATAGTTAGGCTATTTTATTTCTAAGCTCACAGCAGAGTTAACACAGTTTCAGGTATCCATTTTTGCTAAGACACATCAGAGCTCTGCACTGGTGGTTCTTTGTTCGTAATCAGAGTGGGCTCAAAATAAATTGACTGAGCATACTAAGAGAAAATCTGAGCGCCGCATATTTTGACATTTTGACAACTAACCATATGAGGTTGATTGCGGCAAAATGTAGTAGATCGGCAAAAAGTGTACCAAGTGTAAAGAAATACAAAAAAAGACTGTTCACATGGTGAATTTAAATAGTCACTGACAGATATGTGAAATGTGTTTCATAAATTAACCAGAACATGCTCGATTTAAAGATCGCTCGATATCTGTTCAGTACTCTTTTCAGTTCGCTTCATCGAGCGAGAACAAAAAACGCCAGATAATGTCATCGATTTGTCTATCTGTCGACTAAAACGTTGGCTCATTTGCACAACCTGTCAGTGTGCTTTACTTCAATTTCAAATGCTATAAGCTTAGTACGCTGCTCGAGCTAAATTTTCGCTCTCATACAAAATTCTCTCACAAATTTAGCTGAGCTAAATTTAAGCGAACCGATTTAGCTGAGTGACACGCAGCTCGAGCTAAATAATCAAACTTTTGTTTCAGAATGTACTTGTGTCTGTCAAAATTTAGTGTGCCCATTTAATGGGTCGGAACATTTTCTCAAGCTAAATTGTGACAGATCGTTGTGTATTTGTTGTTCTGTTGCGGAAAAGTATGCAAGGATGAGCTCTTTTAATTATAACATGGACGAGAAGTACCTATAATCAGACATATTGAAATAAAAGAGAATTAAATTTTTGAAGGATGTTTTTTTTCCAAAGAACAGCGTTTTCTGTGACACTTATCCACGGCGTACTCTAAGTCAAAATTTAGCTGGGATTTTAGCTGATGTTTCGAGAGAAAAGTTGGAGACCAGATAAAATTTAGTTTACCTCGAGCAGCGTACTACGCTATAGGTAACAAAAACACCCAAGTAACCTTATTTTTGTTCCCACTGTACAAAAGTCTTCACAAAAAATAAGCTAGCAAAAATTGTGCCATAGCTTTTTGTTGGTAGGCTAACATCCCTGAACTACAATCTTTCTTTTAATTTACCCTACACATAAATAAAATACCCATCAGTCTTCACACATTATAAATTTGCCAAGAGATTTAGGTATTCCTGTTGAAAATTTGTATAAAAACGCGGGAGTTCTGCCACGATTTGAATAAATTTCCATGCAAAAATATATTTTGCACTTGCGTTTGCAACATGTATTACTATCCAATCTATTGCACTCTCACACAAACATTACTATTGCCAACTCGATCTCCTTCAGCTGCGCACAAAAACGGCATTTCACTGGTCACGGAAAATGCAAAGATCAGCTCGATGTAATCACCTGCTATGACGAGAGCGCACGCGTATAATTTCCTCGGCGCATTTTATTCAACTTTAGTTGATTTATCTTTTTAAGACTTCCGGGCGTCCTTGATCGGTTTGCTATTCGCTAGATTTTTTTAATTTTTTTTTATTTTTGTATCAAATTACTCATTGCAGTGGCACTGCAACGTGATATACAATTGCCATAGAATTTCACTGGTTTTGTCATTAACTTAAAAATTGAATTACAAAATGAGAGGGGAAACAAATGCAATGATCTTGATGCGATTTGCATCATTGCAATTGAAATATCTCTTTGGAAACGTAAAACTTAATCTTTTGTTTTTGATTGTGGAATCTGTTGGGGGCTTTTATTTTCATTTTGAACGATTGAATTACAATGTCACCATCAACATTATCACACCAGTAATGGGTGAGTCAAGTATTTAAAATGTAATTGCGTACAATGAGCGCAAAAAAATGAAAGAGTTTCAGATATGCGTTTTATTTTTTCTGACTAGCGCAGATTATACTGGTACAGTAGTGGCCGTTTAAAATGAACAAAGGAAAATAAAACGTGCGACTTAGACGTTGATTTTGTGTACAAAATAAATATGTAGTTGGGTATGTATAGGCTTAGGTAGGTGAACTCCAGTAGTTTTAAGGGAAGTTCCAAAATATTGTTCAACTCTGTTACGTTTTCCGGTGTAAATTTGTTGGCACCCTACACAAAATTGGATGCACTCGATTTTGGGCTTCCAAGTTGTAAATGTTTGTAGGAAATAATCCAGCAGCGCCAAATTCTATAATTTTGTTGGTCAATTTGTGGAATAAATGTCCTTGTCTCCTGTAGTATGATGGGATAGCATCCTGTAAAAAACAAATATCATATGCACACGATCTCGGTGAACTTTTGGGTTAAAAAATCTCGGTATGACGGATGTTCATTGTCAGTGACATCTCCATTTTCCTCATTTTCAACAGATGATAAATTTTTCTATGTACACATCGTATCGAGAGCTGAATGGATCACTTGACAAACATCCGAGAGTACAACTGTCATAATAGAGCTTCTCTTTCGGACTTCGGACTCGGCATAAAATTGTAGAAAACGAATAGCTGTGAGCCCCATCACAGAAGTGATGTTGTCGATGTTGTTCACCATACCTCAGCCGACGGATCTGTTGAAGATTCTGCCTCCGCGTAGATCCCTCCGAAGATGCGACTTTAAAACCGGTAAAAATGGCTGAGTCACTACTTCAAACTTCCACGATTTGTATCTCAGTGAAAGTTGTCAGCGCGGAAGCTACTGTACGGCTAGAGACCTTCATAAGTATCTTACGATATAAATCAGGAATATGATTGAAAGTTTCTGGCAAAATACAAGATCTCCTTGACAAATGCAGCTAATAGCTTAGTCCTCAGGGGCCGTGAAGTGCTTTGCTGATTGAGTTTGAGTCCTGTTTTTTCAAGCTTTTTTTTCTCTTCCATACTGGATGGTGGAACTCGTCCTTTATTGACAAGTACACGCATTTGGGTACAGCTATTTGTTCTTTTGATTCTATCAAAGCTATGCAGCTGAAGGACGGCCACAAATGTCTAAGTATTTATTGTGTATAGAGCTTCCGGACATTGCAGACAGTTACTCTCGTCTTTTATGTAGTTCGTTGACGTTTCGGTTCTAGTTATCCTTTGAATGAACTATTTTTCCAAAGCTGTTCGTATCTTGCTCATAACCTCATAGGTATGTCTGGAATGCTGATATCAGGAGATATATATATCTAAAGGGTCCATTCTACTACTTTTCATGATCAATAGGCCTACTTTTAATAGATATTTTCGATTGTGGAGTTCTCGAAACACAATTTCGGCCAATGCCTTTCAATTGTCGCACACGAGAGGGGCTTGGGTTGCGGTCCTATATCGACTAGTTGTGACAGATAATCTTTAATTTATTATTTATTTTTAAAGTCTAAGAAATTCAGGTAATGGGTACGGCCGAAGCCTACAAGAAATGCTGTAGACTGATCAGCACTAGTAGCGACATTTTTGCTATAATCTAGCTGACAACCTCTTACTCTAGTACCGTCAACTACCCTAACATTGACCAGTTTTGAACTTTAACGTTGAATTTCACAGCTCTGTTTATAGATATCCACAACTTTCGACTATTAGATTATTTTTTTCGCAAAAGTTAAGCTTTAGCTCGATTTGCTTTTACCGATTATTTAATTTTTTTTTAAATGTACATTTTTAATACTAAAAATAAGTTAAATTAAAAGGAACCTAGTTTTTACCTTTTAATTTCAAGAATATTAAATTAAAATTAAATTAAATTACGAAGAACTAATTTTGTGAAGTATTTATGGTAATATATTCAAAAAAATATTTATAATTGTTAGAAAAAGTTAAAAAGATGCAGTAGTCAATGTTAGGAAATTTGATAAATTTTTGAATAGCTTTTTCAAAAACCTGATTATTTATAATTTTATACTATTTTTATAGACAAACAAAAATATTTTTCATTATAAAAAATGTTGAGCTACTCCCCTTAACTATTATTTTGCTATACAAACGGTAGTTTCGGTAAAACAGGCAAAAGTTTGCACCACTCAAAATCACACATTATAGGAGCAATTGAAAAGTTCCCGCTAAAACTCACATACATTTAATTTTTCCCTTCAAAATATAATGTGCCATCTAGTGACAAATAGCTTAATACAAAAAACTCAAAATTATATAGAAATTATAAATAAACTACCCACCACGGTGTTTAGAAATATTTTCCTGTTTCTGGTCAATGTTAGGTACCCGGTCGTTATTCTGAATCGCACTTTGTTGAGATGGTCGCCCGTGGGAAGTTATTGCTCATCGTTCAGAGGTTCAGAGCTGCCAAAGTTTAAACTTCATTTCTTTCAGACTTTCAGACAGGAAATGGCTCAAAACTAAATCTTATCACAGTCTTTAAAAAAAAACAACATTAGAATCCCAGCAGATAAATTTAAGACACATTCAACAAGGTTTTTTTGTGACCCGACCGGGTAGGTTCGACCCCTGGTAGTGGACAGCGACATACAGTCGCTGACCGTATAGTGAAACGAATCATATCAGGGCTTCTCCGCAACTACAGTCAGGGAACTCGAGTTCTTCGAATACCCTATTTTGTAAAAGAGGCTCGTTTGCATATCCAGCTTTTTCCAGGTGTGAGTCGCAAACGATTAGAGCCCTCGTGTATTTGGTCCTGGAGCGAAGGTTGGTTGGTGTCGATGTATATGATCTCGGACTTTGCGGCCGCCATGCTTCCTCAAGTCTTCTCATAAAGATCACGGGACCTCTGATCGATTAGATTCACACGGTCTCGATGTTATTCGCATGTAAGTTGTCCACGGATGTCCCTCACCAGACTTCAGTTTATTACCTGTCACTGGAGTGATGATCGTTGATGCCACTTTGGTCGTTCACAATATTGCTTCAGTTAATGCCACTGACCTTTTAGTTTGAAATTGGGAAACTTTAGATAGATCCTGACGCTCTTCACATTAGGCCCTTTGAAGAGGTATATGAGGGCCGTTCTTTTGAGCAGCCATTGCCGGTCTTTCCTGCTCTTTGAACAGTGGTGACTGGGTAGCCCACAAAGGCGTAAACAAAACCACTCCTGCAGAAATCAGAGGCCGCAATGCGTCACCCGTGAACGAGCAAAACGTGGCGGAAGTTACTTCAGCTTCCTATGTAAAATGTACTTATTACATGGAAGTAAAGCTCTCCAGAGCCTATCTCGTAAACATGAAAACTTCCCGCTTGCTCCACCTACTGGTCGCTGCAGTTCCGTTTCCCTGAATTGGAAAATATGGATAAAGGTAAGGAGAGCTCCAAACTCCCCCAGGAATCGTTCACGAATAACACTTGCATCTGTACAATATGTATGCTGACAGGATTATTAAGTGGAACGTAATAACTTAACTAGCATGCAACAAATAGATCCCACCCAATTCGGTAATTAAAACTATACACCAACACTAATTTGATTAAATTCCAATTAATTGGTCCGATCCATTTGCTTTTGTTATATAGTCGTATATCTATTGCTGGCCCGAAGTCGTTGGTGGCGGCCAACACCTTGAACAAACTTTGAGAAAACGATTGGTCTTGTTTTTTTGAGCTGCACTCCTTGGTATACCTACTCCTACCTATATTCGATATCGAAAATAAGAAAAAAAAAATTCCAAGATACATATACCTACTGTTGCAACGTATTACAATATAGACTGGATATTGTATGCGGTGTGGGGCTGTGCGAAGGGTGAGTGATTGGACTCTCCAGGAAACCCAATATGAACGGTCACACAATTCAAGGTGCACCGCATCGGCTCACACACACGTAGCCCTCTTGGAAACACTCATATTATCCGTGAAATATGAATGCAATTTCTAAAATTATTTTCCTTTTAAGTGATTAAGGTGTGGTGTGGTGCATCTTTGTGGTATACATGTTTGCCGGCCCGCGCTTGTTCGGACTGCTTTAGTACCAATGAACTGATAGAGAGACACACGTTCAATTTCACAGATGGAATAAAATCATAATAAACTTTGAATTGTAATGGCGAGCAACGGCAACAGCAACAGCAGCAGGTGCACTAATGAATTTAATCAGTTTGTAGTTAACCCGAGAAACGAGTTTAGAATTTTTACGAATTCCACGGGGATTTGTGCAATTTACCTACCCATTGCGGTGTAGGGTTCGAAAACAGCGCTGGCCTCGTTAGGCGCAAACAAATGGATGTCCGATAGAATTTTAAATAAAATGCATATTCTTATATTGTGCCAACCAACCGCTGCATGTGTTTAGGTTAACTATAAGAGATACGACTTGGAGCCGGACAGGATTTGAGTTTGTTTTTAGAACTGTCACGTCTAAAATTTGAATCGAGTTTAAGTTTGAAAGAAATTTGTCTGAAATCCTGAAAACCAAAGGGCATAACGTGTGTTTGTTAACCAGAGTAGACCCCACTTTACCGCAGTTGGGTCTTTTTGGACCCAGTGTAACGCTCTTCAATGTGTGCCCATATTTACCGCACTTACAGTGGCATTGCATCCCTCTACTTCTTGCCTCACCCAGTGATGCCAGATCGTGGGTAATTACCCATTTCGTGGGCTTTGCCTTTCAAAATTAGCTAAAAGGGCGAAAAAGGGTCTCTTGGATAAAGAAAAAGAGGGAATTTTGTTGTTTTTTAACGTCGGCATGGGCAAAAAGGACATTTTTGGGAGTTTTTGACGTGCATCGTCAGCAATTCAGTCAGAAAAGTCTGGCACCACTGGCCTCACATCTCCAATAACAAGTAAGTTGTAGCTACGAGGTACGGAGCCAAATTTCAAAAATCTTGGGGACAAAAACAGACAAACTTAAATATAAAGCTCAAAAGTGCGCATTTTTTTTGCAATTGTTAGGGTTACTTATTACACTGTTTTTAAAGACGATAATATTATATTAAAATAAAAACAACACAACACATACCTACTCAGTGCCGGCTCCAGCCAAACTAGTGCCCTGTGCAAGATTTGCAGGAAGCGCTTGGCGCCCTGTGCATTTGCACATCTTGCACATATGGTTGGTTCGGCCCTGCACATACTCTACTCATAATTGAGAGATTGTTCTAGTTTCTATTTTCCAATATCAAAAAGGTTAAGAATTTTTTTTTTCGAAATGCGTTATTATAAATGAGTGAAAATCAATTGAAATGGACTTCCAGTGCAACTGAAAAAAAAATTGTTTGCGGCCAACTCAATACAAACAAGAACCAATAAAATTCATAAAATTCGGATTTATTGTTCGATTGGGCAGCAGAAATCTGAAATCTCAGATCAAAATCTGAAAAGCCAAATCGAAAGCGACTTAGCTATGCGAAATGAGTACGTTCGCGATAGAAGTATGCATTTAATAAGTTCCTAAGGAGCTTTAAAGTCGCTAAACTTTAAAGTAAATTAGGAAAATTCTCAAATGACAATTTTAGGAACCAGTGAAAAGTGCGAGTGGCTAAATCAGATATAAATAGCCAGTGCTGGTAACACTACTTGTGTATCAGCTGATTGACCTCTTCACAAAATTTGTTTCCGCTGCCGTTTCGCAAACGTTTCGCTGTCCATTTGGAGGCCACCGGAAAATTTCGTTCCGGAACAGCTGCGTACTGGGCTTTACTAATAATCGCACTAGGCCTTTTTTATTATGCTCACGGTTTACAACAATAGTACGAGATCCAACTTTTGTTGTAAACCATGGAAATCAATGATCTATATAGATCATGTGAGCATAATAAAAAAGGCCTACGTAATATTTTTTAGGTCATAATTTTTAATTTTATATGGAAAATCTGGCCATTATGATCTCGTAAAATCTAGCGTGGACACTAAATATGATTATTAGTATCGCGCATAGACTACAGGAGCGACATAGAAGGTAAGGTACGTAGCCTGGTAGATCAATTTTATTGAAGCAATTTTGTATTGTTTTCATTGGTTTGGTTACGATTTCTCTCCCATCATTTATTAAAGGTTTATTTCCCTCAGATCTCGCTTCAAATACCGTCATCTTCTAGATTCATTTCTTCAGTTGTAGCATCACGAAAGAGGATGTTAAACTGCACTGCAAAGTGTCAATTTCCGCGATTGGAATTAGCACGTTTCCATGTGGTGTAGGTGGCTAGCTAGCGCCATCTAGCAGTGGCTATCACGAGTAGAAAAATTCGGGAAACGGTAACCTTTAGAGAGAGATTCAATGAAGTGGTTTCCCAACTGTTTATTAAGTGTCTTGGAGGTTGGTTATTGACGAACTTCTGTGTTTAAAATACCGCCTGGAGAAAGTCGTCAAAAGCTGTTCCCTTTTAATGCTGATTACGATGAGTTGGTCCGAATTAGTGCAAGAGACTTTTTTTTTGGCAGCAGCAGCTGTCGGTTCAACATCTACTAATGCACCCACTAACTGACTAAGGTCAGTTTTAGCGATGGGCTATTTTAGTAGGTAGGCATTTGGGAATATTTTACACCTCAGGGACTCCTGCGACGACTTTTCAAAAATTCTCTGTGTTCGCACCTTTTTGCAACAATAGCGACTTTCGGGACACTTTTCCCATTAAAAATACTCAAAACTTTTGAACACACCCTTGGCCCATACAATAAGTAAATATTCTCTGTGCCCATAAGTGTGGTTTTGGTTCATTTCAATCCGTTCCCTCGTTATTCCATTGCCTTTCTGTTTTTGATTATGCCATTGGATATTATTTTAATTTATGATTTTTGTGTTGCTTTAGTAGGCTCCTTTTATAAGCTTTTTTGGGTTATTTATTTATTTTTTGGTCATCGGTAACGCTGGTCCACCGCTACATCGAACGATGCTACTTTCTTTCGGCTTTCTCGCTGAAGAAATAAAAACTCTAAGAACCGAGCGAATCCAAAACGACCCGGTAGACGACGGAAAAAGAAAACGACAGAAATCGCAATATTGCAATCTGTGTACAACAGTGGAACGAATCGTTGAAAGGTAGATGGAAACATCGTCTCCTGCTGATTGACGCCTGGATCAAGCGAACTCGTGTCGAAATAAACTCCTCTCTGGGGTCCTTCTCTCTATTTCGTCCTATTCGAAATAGCTTCCCCCTTTCGCTTTTTAGTACGTACTCTGTAATAATTTCAAAATTATAAATGCGACATTTCATTCCACTTTCGAAATACAGAGTAGAAATCTTTCGTTTTCGAAAATGTTTACTTTCGGGGCGAGATACAGAGTGGGGCCCCTGACTCAGTTCTTGGCGTGACTGCGTTGGAGGGAATATCTCTTTAAACGCGTACAGGAAACCATTCCAAGCTGTCTACTCTACGAAACCAATTCGGAAACTGCTGAACATTTGTTTTTTCATTGCTCACAATTCGCAAACGGGGGAAACGACATTTGGTGCAAGTTTGGGAAACGACCTTTGGTGCCAGTTTGGAGAGTCGCCAACTTTCGATAATGACGTAAATTACATTCAGAAAGACAAAAATTCAATAAAACAAAAAGCGGAACAGATTAAGCTAAGTTTGTACTCCGACTCTCTCGAGTTTAGTTGGATATCATCGGATGGATGTTGGATCATTGGAGCCACTTGTAAGGCTTCCATTGAAGCTTAGAAAAAACCCGACGACGTTCCGTCAAAATGGAAAGACTGTCAAATTACAAAGTGCTGACTTGACCGAAGAAAGTGCTCGGTCAATCAACCCATTTATTGCTGTATTCAGGAATCACGGCTGTAGTCAATAGGCCCTAGCTCTTCGTGATACTGTCAAAAAAGCTTAGATTTAATTTTAGTGGCAAAGATTTATTTTATGGCAATAGACTTTCGGGATCGCCGCAAACTCCCTTACTAAGATACTCATTTCATAGGTTTACTATACTGTCCCATTTTTCCCTGCTACGATAAGAGGAAGAAAACAGAAAAGGATCATTGACAGTCCGCTGACAAACTAGTCGAAATGGCATCCATTATGGGATTCACGCTCTGAGTGTTAGTGGCTGGCGGATTTTTCGAGAGTTCTAGGGAAACTCGATCGGCAAAAGCTCGGTAGCGATTGCATCTTTTTAACGTTGTTCTCCCTCGTGGTGGCGGGAGATTACTAGAATAGATTAGATTAAAAGGTGAAGGTGCGAATGTCACCAAATAACCGCGAAAATAGATGGAATAAATGTGATTTGCTCCAACTTGAAACTTGCTCATGGTATACGCGAGTTTGTGATTCATTTCTGGGTGAGCTGAGAGCTGACCGATTAGGTACATTTCCGATAACAAATTTTGTTTAATGAGCTACAGTGACACAAACTGTGTTCAGCTGATTTTTCGTTTTCGTTGGACAATCTGCCAGTTCGATCTTGGGTTATTCGCGTATATATATATATAAGGAATTTTACGAATCTCAATTTAAGACAGGCCCACTTGTTTCGTTCTTCTGTGGAATATATTTGGCATGATCACTTTGGAGTGTCAATTTTTGTCTAGTTATCTTTATTTTGCAGCCTGTTTTCTAAGTCCACAGAATGGTTTTCCACTTTTATCTCGATACTCGAAAGCTACGATTACACGTGGCAAATTTTGACATGCTGACGTCACAAAAATTCGGCCATTCGGACACTTGACAGGCGATCCCATATGCAGTGACAAATTTAGGACAAACGTCTACGTCATAATGACGTCGGCATGTCAAAATTTGACATGAAAAGTGGTATGTTTAATCGTAGCTTAAATAAAAGTTCAGCTCACCAGGTACTACACATTCGCATTTACGATCGTTAGCAATAAATAAATACGGTTCAAGACTGAGTCGCACAAAACTTACTCTTTATTATTTGCAGGAGCTCTTTGTGTTTATTTTTTTCCTTGACCTTAGCACTCCAATCTTGTATGTGTAGGTACTCGCATTTATTTAAGTGTTACAACTAACAAACTGTTACATTGAATAGGCTTAACAAAAAAAGTACCAGTGCCTATATTTAAATTCCTCTCAGTTAGAAAGTATCTTTCAACGAACTACACGATTGTAGCAAATTTCTATTTATAAACTTAATTCATGGAGTATTTTAAATAAAAAAAAAAAACGTATTCTAAATAAAGTTAGAAAACTAGTTTTACAAGAATTAAATAAATTACATTTTAAATGCCAGTTTCAAAGGGATCGCATTATACAGCAATTTTCTAAGTAAATGATTCAACAATCGTGCACTTTAATTTGCGTTAAATCCATGTTTCTTGTCGTCAAGATTGTTAATTGTGAATTCGTCAGAATGCGTGTTTTCAGTAATTGATAGGCATTACATTCAAGTACCCGGTACCAACCTAGCGAAGTGGGATTGAAATTATGAAAATAAGTTTTTGATACTTTTGAGGGACCTAAGCTTTCAGTGCAACGAGTTATGAACGCACTTGGACTTTGAGAAACAGAAGAACTATAACACGTCGCGTCTTATCTATTATTTTCTTGAAAAATGCAAAGAAATTTAGAATATGTCGAAGCATACTTTGACAGGGAAGATAAGGAACAGATTTTAGGGACAACTCAAAATTTAAGGAATTAATTCAGCTTAAGCCAACGTGCGTAATTGTAAGTCTTGACCAAAAAAGAACCTCTTCTATCTTTTGACTGAACTTAAGTACGTACTACCACCATTCCACGAGTGTAATCCAGCTTAAGCCAACGTGCGTAATTTTAAGTCTTGACCACAAAAGAACGAATGACCCTGTTCTAGCTTTTGACTGAACTTAAGTACCTCCACGAGTGTAATTCAGCTTAAGCCAACGTGCACGACAACATTGTATATCGTGACAAAGATTAGGTTATGTTAGATCAATGTAGATCCGTTGTGATGCCCTTGGGGTTCTAAATGACAAAAAGAGGATAATGTGGCTCAATGTTGACAGTTATGTATAATGTTAGCGAAGAGATGCAGTGGATTTTGGAATCCGTACAGACAGTCCCAAGTAACAATTTTACTTCGGTAAGGTTCAAATTTGTAATTTCTGTAGGCAACAACTTCGATAGAGCATTCGATAATAACTCCAGTAAGCCCTTTACGAAGCATATACACAGCCTTTATAGAGGTATATGAAATTAAGTTTCGAAAAGAACTCTATTAAACTTCTGAAAATGTGTCTGGAGATGTTTGGAAAGTGAATTGCTTCGATAAAGCTTGTGGTTCGAAGCGCTTCCTAGAAGCTTCTTTAGAGATTCTGACCGAAGGCATTATAGAAGCAATGAACTGTCATGAAGTCAACCGCTTGCGATTGGAAGCTGTACAGAAGCTTTTACCCGTACTTCCTCCTAACTTATATTTATATGGAGGCTTTATAGAGGTAAAAATTAATTTCATATGAAATGAATCAAAGCTGTCTAAAGAAACCATAATTAATGAATCGGGGGAAAAAAGGCGGATGTCACACTTGTTGGCGTGAGTGGCATGCCCACTTCAGCGAGTCTCACGATCCTTCTGGACAGATCATCTTCTTGTGCGGGTGGAAACGTTGTGGACCTGCCTAGTTTCCTTGTAGCTGCACCACTCTTGAGATGGTTTCATGCAAACTATTTAATTATTTATTCTTGCCGCTCTTTTGACATTTCTCTTCAGTAAGGTTTGCCATTTCATGATGGAAAGATATACGAGCCAACAACGAGTCGAAATTATTAAAATTTACTACCGAAATTCGGAGTCAGTGGCCTCAACGTTAAGAGCGCTACGTCCAATTTATGGTCGTCATAATCGTTCTAGCAGATCAACAATTGAGCGTTTAGTGGAAAAATTTGAATCCACAGGCACAGTACAAAATGTTCCCGTGCCAGTAAGACAAAGAAGTGCCCGAGAATATTGCTGCCGCTGAGGCTTCAGTTGAAGAAAGCCCAAATGTGTCTCTCACACGTCGTTCTAAAGCGTTGGGCATCTCTGTGACGTCGTTGTGGCGAATTTTGCGAAAAGATCTTGCCCTTCATCCTTACAAGATTAAATTGACGCAAGAACTGAAGCCGCTTGACCACCAGAAGCGTCGTATGTTCGTGAATTGGGCTGAGCAACAACTTGAAAATGATTCGGATTTTCATCGAAAAATCATCTTCAGCGATGAGGCTCATTTCTGGCTGAATGGCTTCGTCAATAAACAAAATATGCAGTATTGGTCAGGCAGCAATCCACGCGTACTCCATGAGTCATCATTGCATCCCGAAAAAATTACGGTTTGGTGTGGTTAATGGGCCGGCGGCGTCATTGGGCCGTACTTCTTCCGTGATGATCAAGACGTTACTGTGAATGGGAATCGCTACCGTTCAATGATAACCGAATATTTTTGGCCCTAATTGGATGATATGGACTTGGAGGACATGTGGTTCCAACAGGACGGTGCCACAAGCAACACAGCGAATGGCACAATCAATTTATTGGAAACCAAGTGGAGAACGTGTTATCTCACGAAATGGTCCACTCGCTTGCCCGCCTCGGTCGTGCGATTTGACGCCGTTAGACTATTTCCTGTGGGGCTACGTCAAGTCTGTGGTCTATGCCAACAAGCCAGCGACGATTGATGAACTTCGTACGAATAGCGAACGTGAAATTGCAGCAGTATCGGCCAATTTATGCTTGAAAACCGTCGAAAATTGGGTTCAGCGTCTGGACTTCTGCAAGCGTGCCCGTGGTGGCCATGCAAAAGAAATCGAGTTCCATACATAATGGCATCGAACGTACTTTCACAGGAATAAAGAATTTCATTGATATCCAAAACCGTTTTTGTTTTAAAAACTTTTGTAGCGCTCTTATTGAAAAACCCTTTACATGAAAATTGCAAAAAGTCATTGGATAATATTTATTAAAAGGATAAAAAAAATAAAAAAATAAGAAAATGTAAAATTGAAAAATGTAGTAAAAAACATAATATTTTTCTTGTTCGTTTTATAAAGTTTCCATAAAGTTTCTGCAGATAAATGTGAGATGCTTCCGTGGATGCTAATTGCTTTTCAAACGAAAAGACGTTGTGTTTTGAATAAGGTCTATCCAAGCTGTTCAGGAAGTCTTAAACAAGTTAATAATTGCATTAAAGTGCGCCAAATGTGTTTCCATTATACCTTATGCAGTTAATATTGCGGGAGGTAAAATAGATTCGATAGCACCTTACCGAAGTCAAATTGCTGCTTGGGGTGTTTCGGCTAGTGGCAGCGGAAAGAAAAAAATACTTGTCCAAGGATGAGGTAATTCGACTCCAGGGCTGCCTGATAGTTTTCAGCCTCCGCGGTCGGGACATGTACTTATGTTCTGAAATGTAGCTACTACTCTACTTTAGATGAGTAATTTTGTTGTTATAGCCGACTTTCCACGACAAACCCTCATCCATTGGGCGCACTCAAATATCTAGTAATCTTAAGTCGACGAGATTGATCTGGACTAGATGTAAGCGGAACACAAAAACTATAGATTGGTGGGGAATGTCACGTTTTCTACGTCAACCACACATAAGCAAAATGTCAACTTAGTACTCAGCCACGAATTTCCTGACTAGATTTGTCGCTTACCCCTCGATAAACGTCAACTGAAACAGCTGTTCACATGACCGATCTAAGCCAATCAAAACTGAGATACATCAAGTCAGACAGGTGTCAGAGCTAATAAACTAGATACCTCAACTGAACGTCCCCATTTATACCTACAGCCTCTCATGACAGCTGACTCCAGCTAGCCAATATCAGTTACACACTTTCATAGCGTAGTTCGTTGACGTTCCAGGTACGGTTATGAGCCGGGCTACTCTTCTCTCATAAGCAATGCATTTTTTTTATTAGCATCGTGGGGCTGAATTCTTGGTGGACAGCATAAGACAGCAGGGTGGATATTTTGGTGTCAGTATAAACGACTTCGAGGATGTGAAAACTGTCATTTGCTAAAAATGGCAAATGATTCCTATTAATAGTGTACTGGACTACTGATTGAGGGGTCCCATGTTCGACGCGTCTTGAGGCTTTTTCCACTGCACCACCCCTAGCGAATGCCTGACAAATATCCGAGGGTACGAATATAATTGTCTTGAAATCGGAATCGTCATCCAATTGTAGCTTCCTTCCAATCGTCCCAAAAATCCCACAGAAACGAAATGAGACACGCAAGGCCTAGAGTAGGTACCTACACGTGTTGCGCCAACTATTTATTTTCAAGACAGTTGGCCGAGTGGAAATCGTGCTGGCGCACCACACACCCTTGATGACTACTCGTGAAAAATCCTCACTGACCTCAATAGAGATGTCCACCTCAAATGCTGCTATTTTCTTCGTGTTAGATTAGATTAGACTATAGAGCGGGAGAGCCTTCAAGGGGGGCTCTGGCACTGCGGCTTCTTAAAGGAGCCTATTGTGCCTACCCTGGTAGATTCCTAGAGCCATCTTTTCACTGCAGAGGCAGTCAGGAAGACAAGAATCTTCTCTGGGTGTATGTCAGAAAGGGTTACTGAATTGACAATTTCATCGCCAAGGATGCTTTTTCTGAGACGACATAGAGCCGGACATTCTGTGAGTATGTGAAGAGAGGATTCGTTGGGGAGCTTTTTCACCTCCCTGACGATGGCATCTTCCACTGCTTTTTGGTGTATAGGCTCAAGGTGACCATCCGGGAAATTGTCCAGAAGGAGTCCTACTTTGACGGCTCCTATTACTTCAGCGAACAATGGAGCATTAGGTCTTGCCTTCTTGCTCAGTCCGGCAGGTGATTTGGTGCTAGACCTAGGGCGTTTGTTGGCTGTAGAGGCTTCGTTGTTCGAAGGTTCGTTGAGGACTTTCTCCAGCGCCTCATTGTATGGAAGACCATCTGCAAGAAGGCGCCGTAGTTTCTTCTTGTTGGAGGTGGTCAAACGTTTTCTTTGTAGGGAGAGTTTTTCTATCCCTAGATTTTTGATGGATTCGGTCTCAGGAGCGTCTGAGCAGCTCCTGTAGGCATACTCCGTGAGCACGGAGCTCACCGTGTCGACGGATTCTAAATCACTGTCGACGAACTGTCTATCAGGGCGGTCTGTCCGTCTATCACGACTGGGTTCAGCTGTTGGCTGACAGACAGAGATAAGTTCATCCTTATCTCCATCAGAAGAGGTTTTGTTGTTTAGGTTTTCTATTTTGATCCCACGAGTAGCTAGGGAAAAACCGTCCATCCACACAGAGCCCCGCATGCGCAGATAAGTCTAAATTGAAACCGGAGGACGCCTGGTATCCGGAGTACACCGTTATTGACTGAGCTATTTTATTGGGGACCCCAGCCTGGGCGGTCCTGGTACGGTGCGATTGACGACAATAACCCAGCCCCAGATTTAATGGTTTACTCCAACCTCAAACTAAATGGACCACAACAAACGATTGAAGCTTTAGAGTAGATCCTTAGCTGACAGTAACCAGTTTAACTGGTTAGCCATTTTCAGGCGGGCACCCACGTGAAGGACTATAGAATGAGGATTTGTGCCCTGGCCTTCGTGTTAAAAATTCGCGTTTTCCAAGTCGAGTCTCGAGTCCGGAGGCACAAATCCAGTTAATCGTACGTGCGTAAGCGGCAGGGTAACACCAATCAAAGTTACCACTCCGAAACTCAGTCAAATAAGTCTCCTCTCAGTGTTTACAAAAACAGCGATTTTGGACACGCCCTTTAAATGACCAATTATTCAATTAGCTTAAGACCCGTCAACACCCTGTAAATAAATGATATCAATTCGTCGGGGAACTGTTTCAAGTTTTCCATTTCGAATGTATAAATGTATAAAGCCTCCCTCTGTCTGTTCAAAGTCGATTACGAACACAACTACCCTAGTCACAAGGACCTGCTCACGCACTGGACAGTGGACAAGTCGGACGTCAAATCCATAATTAATAAACAAATAATAACTATGCGAATGCCAGACACATTTTGTGGCTTCAGCCTTTCAAAACAATTATACAAAACCCATACACCGTTCGAATGAAAACTCTATTTAGCCATTTTGCCCATACATATATGGAACACAAATTCATATCAATAATAAAATTATTATTCAAACGCATTCGCCTCGCCGCCGACCGCCCAGATTTATTTGAACGAAAACAAAAACTATCTGTATCTGCATGACGAATAAGGAAAATATATATATACGAGGAAAACAACACAAAGAATAAGATATACAACAAAAAATCCAAAACAGCAATGAAAAAATAAAAAAAATATTGCAAAATGCCATCCAGTATTAGGACAGGAATGGGGAGCGCCAAACGGTTCACGTGTGCCGCAGCTTTACCTTGCCAGAGAAGCTTGTTGGCTAAGTTTGATTGCATGGGATGCAAAAATAGTAAAAATAAAATATATATACTTCACTGAATGCATTGCTGCATATCCATGAACTGGAAAACCTTGAAAACTCTCGAATCTGTTAGGTAGTTAGATATTTTTCTTTAATATTGTTATTTTTCTTTTTCTTTATTTTTTTTTGTCTATAACGTGAGCTAAGACAACAACAGAAAATGGTAATAATAATGGAAACATAGAAGAGGAAAAAAAAAAAAAAAACAGCAAACAACTTGCAATTCAGGCTTTTCAGTTGACGGTAATGAAAATTAATTGTGCTTCGAGGTTCACGAGGTACGACGAAGCAGCATTTGAAAATCAACTGTGCTTCAGCAACAACAACAGCGACGACGGCAACAACGGCTCTCAGAAAGATGTGAACTTTTTGTATAGAGTATGCGTTCGACTTTGCCGCCGCGTCTCGTCGCGTCGGTCGTTTCGATTTTATTTTTCCTCAAATGCACTTGAAGTTGAATGTGATTTTTGTTGGCCTTTGATTGGTTATGAAATTTTAATTTAAAATCTGAATGAGATGACATAAAATATTCAGAATAATTTCCAGGGAGCGGGTGACGTGGGAGGAAACCTGTTCTTTTTGAGCGCGCACACCATCTGAGAGACGAGAGAGGTGGTGGCACTTTTAAGGCAACCGACAACTGACTTTGCGGATGGGAATGGTGTGCGGCGGGCTTAATGAAGTGGAAGTAGTTAGTGGACCTCCTAAGGCAAGTAGTTGTTGGCCTTGACTGATGGTTTTGCGCTGGTAAATATTTTTAATACTGCCGGACAGCAGTTCGATGGGAATATAGGTCCTGTTTGGATTGGTGACGGTATTTAGTGTGATTTAGTGGAATTTGCAAGGGTGCAGGCTATATTTGTGAGATGCCCAGGTGAGTGGATCGTGGTCTATGAAAATATGTTCCTCGTTATAAGTTTTGACGTCAAACGTTGCTTTTCTTTAGTTCAAAGCTACCGATCTAGTTGTCGAAAAAAGGTTCTTTCTCTGTTGTCAGAGCTTTGAATTTGCGAATTCTGTTTTCATGATCTCTGTACAGGACCTAACAAAACATAAGTTTGTCCGAGCTGGAGGTAACGCAGAAGACAGTTCTGTGCACATAGGTTCCTTTCATTAACAAAACAGGTCAGTCTGAACACGTTAGGCTTGGATAAACGCCGACGAAGGTAGGCTGGTAGGCATTATGTCCCAGTGACCGTCTTCACGGCTCACATAGAACAACGACTTTTCATTAGGGTAATTTTGTATGCCAATCCGGCGGGGACTTTCTCTGTTTTGCTCTTCGTTGTCGAGATTGTAAGGTTCAAAGTAGCTAACCGCTGTTCTTGAAAGCTGGGCAGTCCCATGGAAAACTGTGGAAAGTTTATATTTCTGTTGGGATATCCATTACGAATGTGAACCTATCGCGCAGTTTCGTACAAGGGTTCCAGTGAGAATGTTAATATATTTAAGCCGTTTTCGAGTCTAAACCTCCTTTTGACTTTTTCGACAAACGTAAGACTGGTGCTACAAAGAGGAATTCCATATCAATCCACTCAAAATCGTTCTTACTGGCGTTAAAGACTGGTTTACCTTGAATCTATCACCTTCAAATGTACAACTCTAGTGAAGTTGAGCATTTCAACGGCGTCCTTGATAAAAGACTCACACATCGAGTCCGTACGGAGCGTACCACGAGAGCTTTATAAACTGTAAGCGCTTGTTCGGAATCTCCAGAAGCTATATATATCTGCCGCCTGATGCTTTAAAGCTCCACTAGAAGCTCTTTTTGGGCTCTCAGCTGACGGCTGCTGGATCTCACTCAGAAAAAAAAAGAATATTAATTTTTTTAACAAGAGCTCGTTTTTATGTTTTTAAGAATCTGGTATTCAGCGTAAGAATAATATACTCTCCATAAGTATTTTACTATATCATTGCCAAACAATTTCATTCTTAAATTAAAGATTTCATATTTGGGTTAATTTTAACCAACGAAAATTGTTGGCATTACAATTTTTTTTCTGGGTGTACCAGCATAAAAAAAAATTACAAACCATCGTCAGCATAGGCCGATGATTTAAAACTCCCGGCGTTATCAAATTACCCGATCTTGCTGGCCATATAGGTTCATTTCTGGGGATGATGGGCGGGCACTTTCTTCAATATATCGATTGTTTTTTCGGCACCGTTCTGTTGGAACTAGGGTTGATTCGATCCAAGTAAATACGAGTACACACTCGATACTTTTGATTCGATATAAGTAAAATTAGTATCGATACCTTTCTGATTCGATTAAAGTCAGTATCGAAGGGAAGTACTCGTATCGTATCGTATCGAATGAATCAAAATTATTAGGTATTATTATTCTTTATGCGAAAATACACTTGCCCTTTATCTGTATGGGTGTGTGTCTGTATTACTACAGTGTACACGGTACACCACGCTCACGTGCGTATTAGTAGCTTGTCTTCTCATTTATACATAACCAAAACACCAATTTATACACCTGAAATCATTTTCATTTCAATACAGTACTCTATCACTCTCAATCCCATTTACATTTTACACTCTATCTCTTTCAATCCCATCCAAAATACTCAGAAGGAATTAGCATATTTGGTGCTTTGCTCACATGTGTGAGTTGTTGTTGTTGAAACAAGTAAGAAGTACATACTCATTTGTTTGGATAGGAGTAAGTCTCGATCCTTTTGATTCGATACTCCATGGGTATCGATACCCTGTTGCAAGTACTGTAATTAGTACTGATATGAGTACTGACTTGGTATCGAATCAATCCTAGTTGGGACCTTCAAACAGTGACCCCAATCAGGAGGCTGCAAAGGGGCCTCATGCCCCAAAATATATTCGATATGTCGCGCGAATTTACTTACATACTGCACTGTTTATGAATAATTGTGGACTCACATATGTCGTCGGGTTGTAAGAGACTTTGTTTACCACAAAAAAGTGAAGTATTTCCACTTTCAAGGGGAAATACGTTCACATAAAAAAAGTTAAATTATTTCCCACTCGAGGTGAAGTTATTTCCCATGTGAATTTGTTGCTTCCCTTCACCGGAGCAAATTGCCTGTAGTCTATGTTCACGCACTTGGCTCTGTTTTAATTTTCCTAATTTTTTCGAATACCGCCTGTTCGGTTTAAGTGCAACGGTGCACAATTTCGTCAAGAAAATACTGTTTAATATGCCTTTTAGTCCGATTGTGTGAATTGGATTATTGATTGTCAAATTAAAGGCAGTCCAACGCAAATAAGCTGACAGAGAGACTTTGAACTCATAGACTGCAATCAATTTTAAAATTTACACTTGGACAACAAATTAAAAATTTATTAATGCGTATTTTGTCGACTTGCAAAATGACCCCTCTGCCCCCATTTTGAGGAGCAATATTATTTAATATTAAAAGTATGTGTTCTTCATAAGGGGTATAACTTTTTCATCAACTGCTATAACTTTTTCATCAACTACAACAGTGGTGTGCGGGTAAACATGATCACAGGGACATAAAAAAAGTTTGACATGCATTTAATCAGATTTAGATTTTTACCTAAAGGGCCCCTAGGGGGGGCACCACTAAACCGCATATGGGAGCAATTATTTTTGTTTTCAACTTTCTACAAGCACTCTTCATGTATAATACTTAGCTCATCATTCCCAAAAATCCAAACACCAAGGGGTGCAAGACCACCCTTAACGTTTCAGGGGGCATTTTAAAGGTTGCGGGGCAAGATTTGCTTGAAATTTTCGACTTTGCTATAGCACACAAAATATCTGAGAGGTGCTTTCGGTTTCGTGAAAATGACCCCCCTTTTGAAGGGTTGCTTCTAGATAGGTTGCTTTGAAGATAGGTTCACCAGGCGATTTTGGTACCCGCATCAGCAAGGTACTTTAACTATATGTGTTGTTTTGCGGCACTCCTCTTTAGTTTCTAACCTCACTCCCAAATTTATTGCTAGAAGCTCCATTCCCTGGTAATTATTTTGATTGTGGTTGCTTAAATAAGTTCTTGGCAGTGCATTAACCACGTGCTGTAAATTTAACTCGATGCACAAACCTCTTACTTGGCAAACATTTTGGACTGCAACGCCCAACAACCCAAACTCAACTGCAACTCATACCTACTCGCTGCAAAATCGCACTCCTCTGCAAACTAACAGAGCAATGCGGAAAATTCCGGCATCGGTGAAACATATTCCAACGGCTGTTTGAAGTGAGCTGTCCTTAAAAGAGAAGCAATAAACATATCATTCGGCGAACTATAATTGCATATTAATTAGCAATCTAATGCATCCAGCGCGACATGTGTCACATAGATGCCAGTGTTTTGTGAAAATGTCGTCTCTATCGTTATTATTGTCGACATTGTCGTCGTCGTGCCCAAAAGGTGCAGACCCACCACACCTGAAATGTATAATTCCGAATATAAAACATGTCACGAACGATTCATCATCAACCACACTACACACAGAATCGGGCGTCCAATCATTTAATATGCAAACCGATCGCACACTGCCCACTTTAAGAAATAAATAGAAAAAAAAAAACAACAACAAACAAACTCATAAATAAACCTAATTCCCGTGCAAACTTCAAACCTAGATACATATAGACTATAAATGCGGGAAATTTCAGAAACATGCTCTCAATCGAACACTTGTTGTTGGCAGTTTGTGTTTTTTTTTTTTTGATTTCTAACTCGCGACCTTTAAATTCAGCAACTGCACAACAACTGTGCAGCTAATTGTCGCTCTGTCCTGTATCTACAGAGTATCTATTGGTGCAATGGTATATACGGAATAAAAAAAAGTACTGATTTGCATTAAACAAACACCAGCGGGCAGCAACGAAATCATAGTCTCATGAGAAAATTTGTTTTTCCATTTGGAACTGGTATCGAAAAATTATTCTACACTCCGTTCCGCAGCCTCTGCGCGTCGCACACGTCGTCGTCAACAGAACACAACTGTTCTGTGAGCTGTTGCTGTGACTGTGACTACGGCCGGCGGGTTTAAAGTTTGCTCATTCCAATTTCAGTTCAATTAACAATTATTTAGTCTCGAAGTACAAGTTAAATAATTTACCTTGAAGTCCCCACTATTGCTGTCTGTATCTGTTGGAACAAGTTTTTAGTGTTAATTTTTTTTATTCCGCAGCGCCATTTACAGCATTTCCACATTTTAAAAAGTATTATTAATAAAATTTGTCGGAACCGAATCGAGGCTTTTGTTTTTGTAGAATCTTTTCCCCCTCTCTCTGTCTCTCGGTCTCGTTTGCATTTTAGTTAGTTAGTTGGGTATTTGTCTATTTTTGCCATGGAATTGTGCAAATTGCACCTTGCTGTCGCCAAAGCAAACAGGAAGGTGGCTTAGATACTTTTCGTTGGCATCATACAGATGCAAGTACTGTTAGCGTTTGGCAAGGGTGCTAATTTTCACAACTTCACATCGACAAAGAGTTGATTTTTGTACTCTGCGCCTGCAGTCGGTATTTGGTATTTGGCAGTGAGATGTTGATTTGTGTTCTCTTGGCGGAGTTCGTGTGAATTTTGGTTATGGATGCGCTTAGAATGTTGCAACATCGCACATATGACTCAGGTGTAGTTTTTTTTTCGCGAAACTATTTTTAAATTTAATTTCTTTGTCATCAATCAACAGGCTATTAGTCATATCGAGTTGACAAAGAAGTTGACTTGAAGCAATCAAAATTATTACAGTTTTATGAGTCAAATTTGGAGGGAAATCCAAGTGCTGATTGAAAAGCGGGTTTCATGTAACCAATTAGATTAGTTTTGCGGTAAACACAAAGTTCTGCGTATGATTTGTTTTTAGTATGGGAGCGGGCGATCAGCGATAAACACCCAAAAATAGATGTCGCACTTGGGGCACTGTGACTGAGCATGACTCGAACGGGTCCGATACGATTGGGACAACAATCATTTATTGCCGGGTGAGAGAATAGGAATTTTTTAGGAAATATGTGGGGCCGGTTTATCCATCGTCTTGGTTATTTAAACGGAGTCGGTTGGTTTTTTATTTAGGAGCTCTCCAGCAGACTGTCAAACGACGGAGACAGCCACAACAATCCCGCTGTCAGGAGGATGGTGGAACAGCGGTAGATGACTTGCCAGAGCCCGCGTTAACCAACTTATCTGCAAAACGTTTTCCGATTGACGTATGCCTGATGAATAGATCCTCAAAATCGTGTGCCCCATCCGATTATCTGATCGGGGCCAACTGCTCAGAAGTATGTCTTTAGAATGTTCTATAAAATTTGCCAACTAAAAAACAGACCTCTAAAGAAAACTCCCTTTATAAGCTACCATCGAAATCAGGGCACTCATTCCGTAACTTTTCAGACGATTATCGTCGAAACGATAGACCTCCAAAACTGGCAACTAAGTGCTAAAATTACAAGTTTGAAAGCTGAAACTAGTTCATTTTCCAAAATATTATGAAAGCTGACATTTGTCAAAAAAATTCGACCACAATATGACTTATTTTGGTGATCCAAATTTCAAAAACGATATCGTTTAGACGATCGTTGATAAACGGAATCTGCCCCCAGACTTTTAACTCGCCGTATTTAGCAAAATGTGGCAATAGGCAGGCATAACTTCGAAGTACTTCAAGACTTTTTCTACCTTTGTAACAGCCAGTTAACACGTCTGTCGAGTGCCTAGTTATTTATTTTAAAACTCAAAGTCTAAAAGCAAACTCAGATCTTGCTAGATACTACAACGTGGGCTACACTTTTACCTCACAAACTAACATCGGCGGAGATATTATGCGATCAATCTTCGGGCATTTTAGAAGGAAGGCCTCTTCAAAACCCAGGAAATATTGTTCAAGACTGCTTTATCTTGCAGAAACACGGGCCTTGTCTAAAGTTACTGGACACCTCGTGGGACGCTTCGTTCTTCGCGTGATATTCGGTCCAGTTTGTATTGACGCAACAGAAGATTCAACGACGAACTTTAAAGCGGTAAAAATTTTCAAAGACTGCGACTGAGATGGCTAGATAACGCGGAACCTTAATTTACCCCAAGCGGCTATCTATACTCGCACCTTTGCAGTCGCCATAAAAGCCATCTTCTTCCTGAGGAAATGTCCAAAACACAAAGTACACGCGAAAAGATCACTTATTTAAAATCAACCAACTTTCGGTTAAGAACTTGAAGGTTTTGCTGTTTATATAGCTCATGCGGAACTAGTTGACTTTAGTCAACTTGCTTAAGGAAACTGGTTTAAAAATAACCAATTTATCAATTTTCTCTGTCGTAAATAACAAACTAACTGTAGAATTTAACCAACTGAAAAAGTCTGTTTTTTTAACAGTATGCATTTAACCTTTGTATCTCGGTAGTTTTTAACAACGAATATTCGAATACTCGTTCTTTTTCAACAGAGAGTTAATTTTAAAACATTTTTTTAACCGCCTCTCGGCGCTCAGCTAAAGAACATTTTTGAGTGAGTAGCCCCCCCCTAAAACAATTTATAGCTCACAAAAATATTCATCACAACTACAGTCGCCACATATTTAGGCTGACACTTTCCGTTTAGCCAAATTGTAAATGTCACCAGCCCAAGTCCAAGGCGGCTCCCAAATATGTAAATGGCCTCCACAAACAGCCAGCAATAATGCAAAACCGCTTCCGCTTGTTTCGGTCGCTGTAAACACTGTAAAGCATGATTGATGGTGCAACGTGCCCAGAATAGTAATCTGCGCGAAAATCAAGAACGCATACGCCACTTTGCTGTCCGCACATAAATGCAAAAAGAAATAAAGAACAAAAAGAAACAATTTCCAATCGAGACTCATTCACTTTCGTCGAAACTAATTGAAAGAGCGCCCAAAATCCGGAAAAGTTCGCGTGCCCGCAGCCAGCCCTTTGGAAACAACCTCAATAAACGCAATTACGTTAAAACACTTAAAGCCGCATCCTCCTCCTCCTCGGTCAAAAGTGTCTGAGATTAAATGCGGCAATAAAAAAAACTACCAACCAGCCGTAGGCACTTCACATATCCACGCATACCTACGGACCTCGAAACAGACTCTCCATGGTTTTGCAGCATGCCTAGGAATTTGGCTGGTGAATGAATTACCATTATCCTGTGTATCCTGCTAACGATGCTTGGCTTGGGCTTGTGTGCTCCACTCCGGGTGTACCTACAACACTTCTCACAATGCTCGCGTCGGCCGGTCGGTCGTCCCTGTTTGCAGATTCAAACGTACGATGGTTGCGACTTCATCGTGTGTGTGGAGTGTGAAAAGTTTTCGTGCTAGCGCAACTGTAGCAAGGATATAATAAGAGTGCACCTCTCGTACAATGCATATCCAGGCATATGCATTGGTATCATTTGGTGGGAATTTTGGGAATGCCTGCCTTTCGACAGCCAAAAAAAAAAAGAAACGAAAAATTGGCAGGATAATGGCTGGCACTTGGTAGGTGTGCACAAAATGTTTACAGGTTGTTCTCTCACTTTCAACGACCAGACCACAAATAGTTTAAGAGTTTTTAAGTACGCGAAATCTCTGTTAAGCTTCTTAGAGGTGTTGGCCTGCACACGTGCACAGTCAGTTGACTTGCCATAGGTCCATTTTCTTTTTTAGTTCGTATAGTGGATTTTCATAATTTCATAAAAAAGTTGTTTGCTTTTTGGTTTTGCTACATTCAGCTACATTTTTCTACATTTAGCTGAAAAAATCCAGCTATTTATTCAGCTATTTTCGTTGAAAACGCGAGGCTTATATTTTAAGTTGTTGTAAGCCTCTAAGGGTCGTTTGCTGATACGACTCATAGCGAATTAAGTGCCACATAAACTCTTATGTGACAGTTTATGCCCTGAAAAAAGTAGCCTATAAGTATTTCAGTAGAACTTAAATCGTTAAGAGTCGTATGAGCAAACGGCCCTAACAGCTGAGCAAATGTAATTGTAAGCCTCGCCTTCAGCGTTCATTGTTCATCAGCGAGTAACCAGAATAGATGAAGAAGTCGCGTGATTTTCAAAGCGAGGCTTACATTTTACATTGATGTAAGCGAGTACTAGAATAACTCAGAAAGTCGAGCGTTTAAAACTATTAATACAAAATATAAGCTTAATTTTATTTTGGTCTAACTTCCATTTTAAAAATTGCGCATAATTTCAGTATAAAAACTTACCCCAATTTTGGTGTTTATTTCATTAATTTTTGGGGCCTTATTTTATTTCATTGGGGACCAATCTCGATTTTAAAAATGGGGATTAGTTTCACTATGAAAATGTATTCCAATTTTGGGCCCTGGTTTTATTTTTACTTTTGGGGCCTTATTTCCAGGGGTCTTACACATTTTGATTTCAGTGCAAGACTTGAAGATGTTCTCTTGCAAAGGGCGGATTTAAGATTTTGTAGGATGCGTTTCTGGGTTGTGTAAAGCCCCGTTTTGGCGATTTTCATTGCGATAGCCAGATGGTACCGCTCCTGACTTCTTTCTTTTGAGATTTTTTTTTCAAGTCACGAATCTATGAGAACAAGCCACAGATTCTGGAAGCCCCAAAGAGAATATCCGACAAGGGTGCTTATCGCCCAAAGTTATCACCAAAACGATTGCAAATGCAGTAATAAGAACCCAAAAGGTCATCAGCAGAGGCGGCGCCCTCTTAACCAAGATCGTCTGCAAAAAATAGTCCAAAAATGACTGGATGGTCCAAATAAATATTAAAAACAGAAGAATAATAATGAAATTATAGCGAAGATTTAGCTGTAAATCTGTGTGTGTGTTAATTTTGGGCACCCTGTAAAAACACAAACGTGTACTTTAAAAGTCTCATCCATTTTATTGTTAGGTACCAAGAGTTCCTTCCACTTTCAGGAGATTGGAGCATGATATGGAAAGAGGAAATTGGTTAACAAAATCCTGTCTCCACTTGAGGGGATCTTTCTTCGATCATAAAATCGACTGAATCCCACTTTCGTATATGATCGCTTCGCGGCGATTCGGCTCCTGATGCCGTCAAGGACAATCGATATTTACTCAAACAAATTTAGGTTTGTCAAGAAGAAATTATTTCAAGACGTCAAAAAATCTACAACAAAAGTGTTCGAAACTTGGAAACATTTTTGGGGTAAGCAATTCCGATCGATAGGTTATTGTTTTTAAGACTAAAGACTTTTAAGACTAACAGATCATCTACAATTTCAAGGTTCATGGTATTCGGGCCTTTAAATGAAACGCTTCGTCAAAAAGACATGAGACCGAGACGCACCTTTTTGACGAAGCATTTCATTATTTTTTTTTTTCGTCCTTTATTGGGCGACTTGATTTTTAACCAGCGAAACACTAAACAAAGTGTCAGTGGAGGATATTGGGTGTTGATTCATCGATTGTAAGCCACAACGTCATACTGGTGGGTAGGAATATTTTAATTTGACATCTTCGAGAGCAGCATACAAGTCAGTTCAAAATTGTTTTCCAGATGATGGTGCCAAATGAGCCACAGTGCGTTCAGCAGTCTTTAGGCCTTTGCCATTTAGCAATTGATGCTATACATTTTATTTTATTTAAGGTGGCGCTACAGTCCCGAGTGGTCCTGGGACTCAACCAACAAGGGTCTCCAGCCAGCACGATCTCTAGTTAGTTAGTTAGTTAAGGTCCTCTTCCACTTGCGTGCGCCACCTGAGTAGCGGTCTTCCTCTACTGTGCCGTCCCTCTGGCGTGGATGCAAATATCTTCCGGCCCCTAGCATTCGTGTCTACTCGCTCTTCATGACCCCACCACCTCAGTCGTTGGACCTACATTCTTTGGCTAGGTCGATGCCGCCATACTTTTTTTTACTTGAAGAATTTTCCTCTCGAAACAATCAAGAGTAACCTCATCTGCTCTTGATGTTTCCATGCGACATAGAGCAGGACTGGGATGATTAGGGTAGGGTCTTCAAAAGCGTCAATTTATTTGTTCGAGAGAGGGCTTTTCTACTCAACTGCCTTCATGGCCCAAAGAAACAGCGATTGGCAAGAGCTATTCTCCGTTTAATCTCAGCGCTGGTGGAGTTTCATCTCAGATAGGCGGAGCCTAGGTAGACAAAGTCCCTAGCTACCTCAAAGTTGTATCTGTCTAGGGTGACGTTCTGTCCAAGACGTCGGTTTTGATTGACCTTTTTAGTTGACAGCATAAACTTTGCCTTGCCCTCAGAAAATAAAATTCCGAGCCTTTACTTAGTCATTAATGTTTCTTTTTTATTCGACTGCTTCTTAACAAACCCAACTTAATACGTCCAGGCTCTCCTGCTCTTGAATTCAGCAATGCCTGTTATATGGCCGTACATAACAAACGCCAAACCCATCTTCGCCGCCTCCGTATCAATTCTCACAAACGCGCCATTTACATCGCGCTGAGTTCTGCCAATTATGCGTCAATGTCGTCGGCGTACGCGAGTAATTGGACGGACTTTTGAAAGATCGTGCCTCCGGTGTTGGCGTTTGAGTTTTGCACTATTCTTTCAAGAACGATGTTGAAGAATTCACATGACAGAGCATCGCCTTGTCTCAATCCTTATTTGACAAAGAAAGTCTTGGCAATGGTTCCAGACTTTGAAGACTGTTTTCCCCTTTTTTCTTTATCAGCAAAGGCAATCATTTTCCCCTAAATTCGAAAAAAAAATTCCCCTTTTTCCCTCTAAGTGAAATTTGCCTGTACTTATATATGGAAAATTTAAAAAAAATTGAAGTCGTTTTATAACTGTCTTTATTAACAAGCTATTGAATAAAAATATAAATATTATGCAAGGATCAGTTAGCTAATCCTATAAAAACCTAAAATAAAATAAAAACTTCATTAACTTCATTCAGATTCAAAAAAATTCTTACATAGACGTTCGATGGGCTCTTTTCTTTCATATTTAGTGTGAACATTTCATTCTGAGTAAATTTATTTGTTATGGAAATGCGTTTAAATTTTACTTCTAAACAATTTCTGTTTCAAAGAGATTTTTTTATCTTTTCCCCTTTTTCATCGAAAAAGCGCCAAATCTGGCACCACTGGGTACTGGTGAGTTCTTAACCGACCTTATTGGAGCAGCGTGCAATCTACATCGTCATCCTGCACAAACAGACGAGTTTGGCAGGGATGCCAAAACTAGACATTGCTCTGTATAGCTCGTCCCTATAAAAGCCGTCATTGGCGGCCTTATAGTCGATAAATTTGTTTTCCAAGATCTGTGAAAATTTGGTAGATGGTGGACTTTCCTGGCCTGAAGCCACACTGATATGGACCAATCAGGTTGTTTACGAAAGGCTTCAGGCGTACCCACAATACGGCAGATAAGATCTTTCATAGGCGGTGCTAAGAAGATTGATAGCTCTGTAGTTGGCGCAGTTTAGAGGGTCTCCTGTCTTGCGGATCGGACAAAACAAAGATGCTATAAATGTTGTCGGAAAAAAGTAAGTTAAGTAATATAATCGGATCCCTATTTACAGGAGGTAAAGCTTGACAGTTGCCACATTCAGTTCTTCCACCTGCCTTTTTGTCTTTTTGTCAATTTTTTGGCTGGTTGGTTAGAACACACGCGAGCGACTGACTGTAAAAATACCTCTTAAGAGACAAAATAGTTCTGTCAAATTGGTGTTTCAATTAAGTAGAGTCGATTGTAAGTCCGTCGCGTGCAAATTAAGTAGATGACTCATTGATCGTGTGACAAGGACATTGTGGGCTGTGGTTCCGAAAAAGAACTCAAATGCAGATCGAGACAGAGATTTTCAAATCACGATCAAAATGAGAATCTTCCTAAAGCTCCAATCAATTTGAACGATCAGTAGTATGTCCAAAATAAAGTGCACGACTGGGTCGAACGAAACATTCACGTTCGTCAAAAGTTTGCTTGGTTGTTTTCTTATTTTATTAGGTACAAACGATGTTAGATGAGAGAAACGGTGCATAGAATATAGGTAAAGGAATAGTGTTCAATAAAATTGACTTTTGGGTTATTTATCTGATATTGCAGTAACATATCAAATAAAAATGCGAGTTTTTAAAAGTTGAAGCCCTAAGTAACAGTCACTGGTCGTAAGTTTTGGTTAGAGAGTTTTAAGCGCCTACTGTAGTATTTTATAAGCTCTTACATTTTACAAGATTTTTGAGTACAAGGTAAAGTGTGGCAGGAGTTTCTGTTTTATGATCAGTTAGGGAACGTTTTTATTTTTGACTGGAACTTGCATTAACAGTTTTAAACTAAATACCTCGATGGACGTGTGCGGGGTGCAAATGAAGTAGGAATTTCTGGTTATATACGCCGCAAGTGGATGGCATTATTTTCAGGTGCATATTCAATTTGGCTGGAAAAAGAAGAAGTGGGTTATATAATAAGCTAAAAATAAATTTTGCGTAGCTGTTGTTGAATTTTTATTAGAAGTGGGATATTAAGATTATTACAACAAAATGCCGTATAGATATTTGAAAATAGATCGAGATTTGTGTAGTAATTTTTGAGTAATAATTAAAAAACTGATTTATTCGAATTTTTAGAGAAAAAATAAGTACGGGATCTTATTTAGAATAAGAATATTATCTTTAATATGCATTCTTATAAAAATCGTTAGAGCGGATTTTGTAAGATTATGCAGACAAACAGTAACAAATATTGCAATGTTTGATTGGAAAAATAATATTGTTAACTATTTAGCTGACAACTGAGTGTTAGATATTGTTCGAGGTGTAAGCTTTACTTGGCCTTTAAAGTTTTATCAAAATCGAAAATGGGGTTTTCGAGATATGAGCCTGAGCTGTGTTTATTAGTGTTTTCGACAATTCGAATTGCAAATTAAGGATGCAATAGCTTTAAAAACATAAATTTTTCTTTAAGTATGCATTTTGTTCAAAACGTTCTTAGCTTTTTCTAGGTAAACTAAAGAAAACTAAATTTAAAAAAAATCCATTTTACGATAATACAGAGAAAACCTGAGGGTGCCATTTAGTTAGAAATGACCATATTACCTTAGAAATACATTTTTGTTACAATCGTATGGACCGTTTTCGAGATATGTCCAAATTTCAAAAGTACCGTTATTCGATTTTTCAGCGGAAAACTGAGTATGCAGTAATGTGAACCACATACTTAAGCTTAAATATCAATTTTGGTTGAAATCGTAAGAGCCGTTTTCGAACAAATCAAACTGGTATGAAAATTTTGTATGGGAAGTATCATTAATATTGAGGTTACAATGAAAAAAAAAACAGCCTTGAACTGCAAGCCCCCAAACTTCAAATCTGAAGTTTGAACGTAATCCGGGCAGTCGTTAAGGGTGTAGGCCTCAGGACAGACGGACAGAATTTTGCGACCCACTTTTTTGAGTTCCTCTGTCATCGATATATCGGAATTGATTAACATATCGAGTTCGAAATTTTGTACGAATGCAATATCTATCTCTGACTACGTAATGGAGAAAGTTAAAAATAGACGCCATTGCGCGCTTGAGTATTGTAACTGCGAGTTCAAAACGGCGACTGTCAGTTTGAATCGATCATTTTAAGTCAATTGCTCGATTGCTTTTCCAAAAAACAATCAGCCGTTTGTGAGGAAAATAGTTCCACAAGGACTGAGAAAATCGTACTCAAAAAAATTTAGTATTCTCAGGACCTCTCCAATCTCCATGCATGCCCTCCAAAAATTTAGAAAAAAATCCCGATGTGCCTATGAAACAGGCTCTCACTGTAACCAACGTGTCGGCAGCACGACTTGGAATAACTATCCCATTATTCAGACATCATCACCACCATCATCGACATCCATCCCCATGCTCCTCCTGGTGGTGGGTGACTCATGCACCGACATCTGTACATGCATAAAGTGTGGGCCCGATGCCAAAACTATAAAACTGGCAAACAGTCAGTAGCGCGGCATCCCGATTCCCAAGCTGCACTTTACTCCTGCTCCACTATGCAAATACGCGGCTCACTGTATGCAGTCGTGCGCCTCCCCTGGCACAGCGCCTCCTCCTGGTAGGTATATATTTGCTTGCAAAACGGACGTTAATAGTTTTGCCACTTGTTGCGCCTGAATGGGATTGCTCTGTGTTTGCGTTTGCCTGTGTGATGCCGCCGCCGTCGCTGCATGCCGACTCCCGATCATGGGTGGTGGTTCTGCTGGTGGTGGTATAGTTAACAACTGCCGTAGTACACAGCTCAATGGACATGGAGTCGCAGTGGAGTGACTTTCCGTACATATGCATTTTAGTTTTAGATTTGTGTGCCATGACAAATGCAAAATCTGGAGCACGAATGATGCTCCCTACTAGCTGCGGTGCATGGATGTGTGCGTTACTCTACATCGTGCTGTATGGATGCCACTTGGCAGCGGAGTGCAAATTCAATTTTGGAATTGTTGTGCCAGCCATGTGTGACGTCACCATCGGATGGAATTCAGAGACTTCCATCCCGAGGAGGACATTCTATTCGGAGTTAGGCTATCCCTATCACCTAACCTACTATCAGTTTGATTTTCATTGAAGTTCTCGTTACCACTATGTGGCGTCTGTGCTCGGCCGGTGCGGTGTGGTCGTGTGTTTTAATAGTGCGGCGGATGTGGTGGCCGGTGGTATAGGATTTCAATTCATTCATAGATTGGCATTTGTGCTTTGGACGTGTGATGCTGCGGGAAGTTGATAAATGTACACACATGCTCGTGTGTGCACTGCGGGTGTTGCTTAGAGGTGGACTAGGACGACAATTATTTTCGATGGAATTAGGTGAAAGTGTTCATAGAGTTCATTGAATCACATTGCTAATGCTGCATAATAGATGAATGAAAGTGGTGTCTGTTTTGTGGCTAAAATCGGCAGGAGGTCATTTCAAATGCGATGTAAAATGAGTGGCTGCACTAGGGGCCGGTGCCAATTAGTTATCATGTTGGGAATGGTTTTTTTTATTGTATTTAGAGGCATTATGCATACGAGTAAATCGAAGTGACCTTTGAGTCGCAAGTTATGGAACCTGTTGGCGCTTCGCTGGGTTCTGAGGTTACAATGATACCATCAATTATCCAGCCACATCATTTCGGTTCTTGGATGTACCTCGGTCCTCCATATGTGACAACAATTCTTGTATAGGTCATGAGGTGGGTATTTCCTGCCTGCTTTCTTAAATGTGAGCTACAGCTTTTCAAGGGGACGAGGCTGTTGAAAACATACTTTCAGTTGAAGATCTAACTTCACGTGTATCAGAGTGAGCTCGTAGTTACTTACCATGAAATGTGATCATATCTACGTCTATAAAGAAGCAGGTTAAATGAAAAGAGAAAATACACCTCAAGAGATTTCAAAAGCAGCAACATAACGTGGAACATGACTTGTTCCAGAAAAGATGGGGCAGATTGCCTACAAAAAATCACGATCGGCAATGGGACTATGGGAGATCGTTTTTAAAAATCACTGGAAAGTTTTTAGATCGGCCCCAGAAGCATGGGCTACGGAAAAACCGTTTCCGAAGACACATGCGAGGCAGTGGTCCCAAATTGAGGGGAAAAGTGACAATTATGGCGCTTTTTGAATGGAAAAGGTGGAAAATATCCAATTTTGTCGCTTTTTGAATGAAATTGGGGAAAATTAGGGACAAGCTTTAAAAAGGGGAAAATAACAAATCTCTGTTAAACGCAAAATGTTTACAAATGAAATTAGAACGTATTTTTAGTGCGAAAAGATTTCAAAGAATAATTTTTGTTCATTTTAAACATGAGACTCTTTTTTATAGTAAATAGAAGTAGAAAAGGAAATTATTTTATAATAAATGGTGTTTATTTTTTAGAGGTATAGGGTCATGTCTCCAGTAGTCGAACACTTAGCGGTTCATTGTAAAATAATCACTAACTGTGAGAGAACCGTTGAATTTAATATGCCAAGAAAAATGAATGAGCTGCCATCATAACTCAAAAATCGTAAAATAGAGTTCAGTGTTTCCCTGTAATTGTTATTGTTTTTTAATAAAAAAAATAAAAACTGAAAGAAAAACATTATTCCCCAGTAGTTGAACACTAGCTTCCTAAGCCCGAACATAAAGTTTCCTTACTTCGAACTCTAAATCTCGTGTATATTTTCAATTAAGAAAATGAGAAAAATCCATATTTTTGTTTTTATTTAAAACAAAAAAAAAAGTAACAAAACAACTTAAAAGGAAATAAATAAATAGAATTCACAAACAATTAAAAATAAAATTTGTACATTAAATTCAGTCTTGAACACATTAGTGTTCGAATAGGAAACTCGAAGAAGTTTTGTTCCCTATGATCGAACGGTCAAAAAATAATAAAATTATAATGTTTTCAGATAAAAACTTTACCAAAAAGACATAAAATAGATATAAACTAATGAAACAAGCATTGAAAATAAAAATTTACCTGAACTTTCAAAGAAAAAAACGCACTTTCCTCCGACAATCGCAACAGTTGTTTTTTTCTACTGAACCCGCACGCAAACGCATTCCCTAAAGACTCAATTTAAACTGCAATTTTAAAACGTTAACAATAATATTATACCAGTTGATATTGCAAAATCGATTAAATGTAATACCACAATGTAGCATTTTGCGTTTGTAGGAGTTGACAATCTTAAAAATATACAGCTGTTTAGCTTTTTACAAAAAGTGTTCGACTACTGTGAGTGTCGGAATTAGACGACCCTACGCTGGAACTTTAGGTGGCAATACTGCCATATTTGGAGTGATGATAATCCTCAAGCGTATGTTTAGACACCGTTACATCCATAAAAACTGACTGTTAGTTGTGCTTTATGGGTTGGTGGAATAATTGGTCCGTACTTCTTTAAAAACGATGCTCACCAGAACGTTACATTCAATGGTGACCGCTATAGAGCCATGATAACTGACTCGTGCCACAATTGATTTATGGAAAGAAACGTTTGGAAACCGCATAGTTGCACGTTGCGGACCCGTGAATTGGCCTCCAAGATCGTGCGATTAAACGCCGCTTGACTATTTTCTGTGGTTATATGTGAAGTCGCTAGTCTACGCCGATAAGCCCGAAACAATTGACCCGCCGAATTATTGCCGATATACGGCCACAAAAGTTGGAAAAAGTCATCGAAAATTGGACTTCCAGATTAGACAACGTCCGAGCCAGCCGTGGCGGTGATATGCCAGAAATCATATTCAAATTATAATGCCAGAAGATTGTCTTTCAAATAAAGTAAATTTCATGTCAATTAAAAAAAAATCATCTTTGTTTTATTCCATTCCTGTAAAAAAACACCCTTGATATATATTTTTATATGGTATGCCTATTTTAGGCTTGTTAATAAAAACAGTTTTTAGTTTTTCGTATGAAACCAAGTGCAAGTTTCACTTAGGGAAGAAAACGAAGAATTTTTTTGGAATTTAAGGGAAAACTAAAGATTTTCCTGATAAAAAGGGAAAACAGTCTTCAAAGTCTGGGAAAATCATTGGCCCAGCCACTGTAACCGGTTCCTAGTAAGTAAAGGGAAATAAATAAAAAAATAACGAAAATCGCCTTCAGAAATGTTCATCAAATGATGAAACAAACTAGCGATACCTGGTGCAAAAGATGCGATGATTGTTTGCAAAGTTCTGATTGCGACGGAAGTATAGGCCAGATTCGACGACCGACTAAAAGACCTTCCTCTCAGTGCTGAAATTGGCAACAGACTCGAAGCGATATAAAAATTGGTTTCGAAAATACACGAGAGCTGGCGAAATCAGTTCTAAAACTCTGATCAGTTAACAACTTCTTCAGAAGTTACAGGCGAACTGTGCAGTACTACTAGGAAATGCAATTGGCTATGACTTGTAGAGTTTGATAATGAAACTATTGCAAGAAAAACTTAGTAGTGGCAGTCTGTAAGCGAAGACAAGATCAGCTATGATCCCATAGATTTCCATATTATGTCAAAAACGCTGCAGCGGAAAACGCCTGAAGTTAGGGTGGCTGCGGGATCAACTAAAGGGTGATTTTTTAGCTGGTTGGGTTTTGGCAACACTGGTTTTGACAGCTGACGTGTGTTTAGTACCTTGTGTCACTGTCAAACAGCTTCAGTTTGGTTTGCAATTTAACCATGGATCGTCTTACAAATGAACAACGCTTGCAAATTATTGAATTTTACTATCAAAATTCGTGCTCGGTTCGAAATGTTCATCGCGCGCTGCTTCCATTTTATGATCGGCATTCTCGACCTTCTGAGCAGTCTATTCGGAAGATTGTGACCAAATTTCGCACCAAATTTACTTTGTTGGACATTAAACCACCAACACGTTTACGTACTGTGCGTAGTGAAGAAAATATTGCGGCCGTATCAGCTAGTGTGACAGAAGACCGCGAAATGTCGATTCGGCGCCGTTCCCAGCAGTTAGGCCTTTGTTACAGCAGTACGTGGAAAATTTTGCGGAAGGATTTGGGCGTAAAGCCTTTTAAGATACAGCTGGTGCAAGAACTAAAGCCAGCCGACCTACCACAACGCCGAATTTTTGGTGAATGGGCTCTTGGAAAGCTGGCCGAGGATCCGCTTTTTTATCGAAAAATTGTGTTCAGCGATGAGGCTCATTTTTGGTTGAATGGGTACGTAAATAAGCAAAATTTCCGCATTTGGAGTGAAGATCAGCCAGAATCATTGCAACAGCTACCAATGCATCCCGAAAAAGCCACTGTTTGGTGCGGTTTATGGGCCGGCGGTATTATTGGGCCATATTTCTTCAAAGATGATGCGAATCGCAGCGTTACTGTCAATGGTGAACGCTACCGAGCGATGATAACAAACTTTTTTTTGCCCGAAATGGAAGTTCTTGACTTGCATGATATGTGGTTCCAACAAGACGGTGCCACATGCCACACAGCACGCGAAACAATGGCGCAATTGCGAGGCGAGTTTGGTGAACAGTTAATTTCACGTTTCGGGCCGGTCAATTGGCCGCCTAGATCGTTCGATTTGACACCATTAGATTATTTTTTGTGGGGGTATGCCAAGGCTAATGTGTATAGGGACAAGCCCGCTTCGATTGACGCACTGGAAGCCAACATCCATGCATTCATTCGTGAGATACCGGCCGATATGTGTGAAAGAGTATGCCAAAATTGGACTCAGCGGATGGGCTACCTGAGACGCAGCCGCGGTCCACATTTGCATGAAATTATCTTTAAACATTAAATTGCAAGGTTCAAACTATCGATTCAAATAAATATTTCATTCATTTTTTCGAATTTTTTGTGTTTTTTTTTTAAAAAAAGTTCTAAACCTCTTAAAAAATCACCCTTTATATATAAACATCGGGCTAAAAAAAAAGAGATCCGGAAACATTGTCCAGATCCAAAGACTAGATCGCAGAATTCGAGACAGCTGTTGGGATCGGTAGAGTAGATGCGCTACGATCTGTAATGGATTCATGGACTAGTTGTAAATAATCGTAAGCCGGCTTAAATTTCAGTACCAGAAACGTTGGTCGCAGATCAGAGGGTTCGAGATAAAATTTAATATCGGTATATGAGCGGAAGCTAAAATCAACCTGCTGGGCTTAAGCTTAGATATACCAGTTTACACGTTACATACGGCGGTTTTGATTGATGTGCTCTGTCTTGTTAGTAGCGCTAACTGAGGCCAGTCCTATGTTCCAAGGGGCTTCCTTCAATGGCATAATCAGTCAGAGTCGGACCAGGGTGAGTGGGGCGAGGTTGCTCAAGCTAGTCCTGCGACTGCTGCCACGTTTTTAGAGATCTGTCTAGGTAGTTATTAGCGCACACTGGTGTGCGTTTCATTATTTTTCTGTGCGTTTGCTTATTCTACGTCGTACTGAAAACATATTTTTTTTTGTAATTTTGAATGGCTGTGTTCATTGTGTTGGGTTAAAATATTTCTTAGTCACCCAAGTATGGCAATTTCGACCCATGTGGGAACCAAAATTAACAGCCACTACCCATAAAAAAAAAACAACCTCAGAGTTGGTTTATTCACTTCACGGTGGGAGATTTCTCTTTTTAAAGAGGATGGGGGACGTGATACTTCGTTTACCTATGAGAAGCTTTGGCTATGCTAAGACTTTATTACGCCTCGAAAACTGGTTTACACAGTAGGACATCCTTGCAGCAGTTCGCCTGCTCCTTCTTTTTTAATATTTAACAGAAAATAATATAGCTGGACTGGTATTCAATTCTGCTCCCACGAGTGTTTGCGGAAGATCGCTAAGTTATGAGTTTTATAAAATTCCGTCGAATGACAATTGAAACCAAGCAAAGGCGTCTCGCGGTGATTATAAATTCTGCATACAGAATAATTGCACTTACAACTCACAATCGGTGCAGTGTATACTTCAAAATTGTGAAGCAACTTTTGAGATTTACGCGAGTGGATTTAATCCCAGATGGATGGGGGTTAAAGCAAGGACCATCGTAGTCCGCATCAGCCCAGCTGAAAGCTTTCAACTTATAAGTAGCGTGCTTAAAGTTTCAAACTATGTGAGCAGAATCTCAAAAATAGCATACGTTTACGAAAGCGATTTGAAACAGGAGTGTAGCACAAATGAACCCTCGAATGGTGACTGTATTATTTGAAGCCAGTTTGCATAGAGTACTCATCAAATAATGTAAACTTATATTTGCACACCGTGGTTGCACTGTTAACCACTTCTCTAGTTGTCAGCAATTTTTATTAGGTGTGATTTGTAACGCACGCATAATATACAAGAGCGCACATAAGATATTAGGTGTGATGTCTGATCAAAACCTGTCCAACATTTATGTGGGTAGAAAAAACTGCAACCAGATTATGGGCAAACTTTGCAAAACCCAAAGACGCTGACGAGTTGTTACAGCCCATGTAAAAGCGTGCAATGCGTCGCTTCAACGTGTTCCTTTTGGATACGTTGCTGCGCTAAAAGTACATCTTTCGAGCTAGAATAGTTGACTTTTTGTAATGCACACATTATTATATTATAACAACGTTTGTCTAATATGGATATTTTGCATAGAAACAAAAGTCTTCTTTTTTTTAATTCAAATATTTTTCTAATATTTTTTTTTTGATTCAAGGCACTGATTTTTATTTTCCTAAACATTCTTAAAAAATCTGTCCCAAAAAGAATTTTATATGTTACCTCGGTCTTAAAGAATGTGTTTCCACCTTCAAACTCTGCCCATTTTCCGAACACTTTATCTGTCATTCTTTAAAAATAATTGTAGCTTCCACTTCCAGTAAATGGAATGATATTGAAAGCTGTTTGTTTTTTGTTCATTATTTTGCTTCGGCTGCGTTTCTTTGTATTCAAGAAAGAGTTTGTTGTAAATTTTTGATTTATTGTTCCAGTTTACTTAAAAAAAATATTTTAGGCTTTATTTTATAGAAGAAGTCATATTTTTTGATTTATTGTTCCAGTTTACCTAAAAAAAATTTCTAAGCCATTATTTTATTGAAGAAGTCATATTTTTTTCTCAAGTTAGGTATTTATTCGTTAAAATTGGTTGGCAACGCTGCTTGCAACTCACGCACGTGTAGTAGAGCTGTACCCTACACTGCCCTCCTGTTGTGTATAATTGTGGCTCTAATGAACTTGTTGTTTCTATAAATGCCAATGAATGTGTGGAAAAAATTCAAAAAGGACTTTGTTTGCACCGTTTTTTATTTAATTTAATATACACAAACTGGTGAGTACATTTTCATGCGGTTACCAACTGGAAATGGGAACTGATGACGAATTTTGTATTCGCTTGTAACGATCGTTGTCTCTGCAGCATGCGGCGACACAAATAAGCGCACACGCACACTATCCTTCGAAGCGCACAAAAGGTGTGCGACCAGTGCTGCCGAAAGTACTCCCATAGGAGTATTGTACTACCTTCAACAGCCCCGTACTCCTCCATTCACATTCGTACTCCTTTAATTTTTAAAGACCTAAAATATCTAACACATGCAGCAAAGTGTAATTTTTCAACTTTAATAAATTTAATTCACTTCAAATTTGATGCAAATTTGGTAGCACTTTTATTTTCCAAACTGTCGTCAAAAAGGGAATTTCCCTCTTTTTAGTTTGATTTTGATTTTCGTTGGCTTCATGCAATTTTCATCTGTCAGTTGGGTAGGTATTTATTTTATTTTTATTTGAGATTGTGGTTTGGTGGTTCCGTGGATTTTAAAGACTAAAAAATGTCTGTACTACTATTTTTTTCTAAATATTTCCCTTTTTTGGCTGCAGTACCTACTACTTGATAATATTCTCTCCGGCAACACTGTGTGCGATACGAAACTCAGTCATCGCTGTACGACGGCAGCAACTAATTAGGGGGAGATGGGGCACCTTGATACGATTTTCATTGGAACTCAAAAAAAAGTCTGCGTATTGACAATAATAACAAAGTAAAAGATTTATTGTGCTCAATGTCGTTCTAACTATCTTATTGTAGACGAATGTAGTCTTAAATTCAGCTACAAAAAAAATTAAGAGCTATTTACTAAAAAATGAAATTTGTATCAAACTGCCCCACTCACGGGACGGGGTACATTGATATATTGATGAAGAAACTGCAACTTCATCGATGTAAGTTCTATCAGTTATTCTTTTGTACGTTCGCACCATTTTCCTTTGAAAAAATTCAAATATTACGTTGTATTTTACACAGAGAAAATTTGTGTGGCACATTGATACGCATCAAACTACACAGGGGTCGTGTGTATCAATGTGCCCCAACTTACTTCACAGAAAATAAATATTAAATGCAGTTAGAGCAACGTTTTATAACAAAATTTTAAGCAAATATTACATTATGAAGGACATTATACTACCAAATAACTTCATAAGAAACTGTAAGCACAAATATACGAAAAAAAAGACTCACTCGAAAGAAATGACAAAAATTTACTTTCAGACGTGCGAAACACTTTTGTGCATATTGGGCCCAAAGCGCTGACTGAAAAGTGATGTCATCCAGATATGTTTTTGCGTTGATAGACATGTTGCGCTGTGTGCTTCGTTGAGTGGTCTGCTGCGTTTTGTTTTCAAATAATGTCGATTGTATCTATGTGCCCAATGTATCAATGTACCCCATCTCCCCCTACTAACTTTTTAATGCTGTTTTCTGTTTATTTGTCTCAAAAAAATCTGTTTTTTTGAATCCACGTTTTATTTTTTCTAATTTGTTCTATAAGCTCTAGTAAATAAAATCCAAAAGACGGTATCCAAATAGCTGCTTCCTTACCCATCTGCCTCTTCTTTTCCTATTTTGGGACCCAATTCACTGTATGGCGACAGCAATAACCCCCCTTTAACAAGTTCCACAGATTGCATGACATTCGGCGACCAACATGCCTGTTTTAAAATTACATTTCCGAGCCAACCAACCTAACTTGGCCACGCATCTAAATGTGCAACTCATGACACACACACAATAACGACGAATGAAAACCCATTTAAATTTTGTGCCACCCTCCTTGAGGCATTGAGCGAAACCCCTTTGGCTATTTTTGTTGCCATGTGTATATTAGTCAAAGGCGACTATACTAGCCCATAAGCAAGTTCTAGCTACTTTCCCCGCAAACCCTCCGTAGGTTATATTTTTTGATTTCTCTCCCCTTGCGTGTCATATGACCCGTAAGTCAGTCAGCTCTGTCGGCCATCGCATCGTATATAGATGCATGCGTTGCATTCGATACCCGAAACGGGGGCGAAAGAGAGAGAGAGAGAGAGCGAGAACAGCGAGCACCCAAACGAAAATGCACATGCAAAGAGGGACAAATTCCGTAAAACCTTCCACCAACACACCGACAGGGGAAGAACTTTTTTCCCACCCCATACGTGACAGGGGTTACACCAGCTACCATCTCGCGTTGTGTTGTTGCAATAGCAACAAACTAACTAGGTTCCGCAATTTAAGTTAAGAAAACGCAAGTTATTCTAGGCGATTATAGCTGTAGCCAAGGGGTTGTTTGCCACTTAAGTGGGGATAGGAGAGTTATAAAACACTTCCCAATATCGTGTGTGATATTAATAAATGGGTTGAACGGTGCGCAAACACTAGCAAACAGCGCGCGAGTGCCCTTCCGCACTTGTGTGCGCATACAAACATATAGTTGTGCTGGTTCATTTGTGCGCGTTATAATATTTATTTATTTTTGTTTTTTTTGCAGCCCTTTCAAAATTCCAATACACGAGGCATATTAACCCGCAGTGTTAAGTTAAATTAATCCAACCATGTAGTGTTGTGGTAAATGATAAACATACACTTGCACATCATATTGATGGGCATACATTTTGCGTTAAATGCATCAGGGGTGAGTTTTGAAGATGGGTAGCTCTAGCTGTATCAGTTAATGAGAGTGTGGCGCTGTCGTGGGGTAGGTAGGAATTTGCAGTTATTTTGTTTTCCTGTATCTTTAATTTATGGCCCTCAAAATTTATTTGTTTAAATAAATGCCGGATGTCGTTTAAATTGGAGTAGAATATGGGTCTCCTCACAGTACCTGTACTGCCTAATAAATTGGCGAATATGCCATTTAGGAAAGTAGCTGACCACTTTTTTGTCTTCTTTTTTAAACTTAGAAAATTGTTCAAAATCCGAGATCCACTTACCAGCATCAATTGTGTTTCCGGTGCTGATTGCCTTACCTTGTGTTTTGCGCAAATTATTACAAGATTGGAATAACTGCGGAGAGGGGGATAGGTGATTGATTGAATTCAGAAAAATAGTTTTAATAGAAGGTATGAAGCCACTAAACATATTTCACAGGCCAAAGTGACGCTTCACGAATAAATCGTCACTATCTACTACTCATTGAGCGTATGTCAAAGTACGCGTTTTTGTGCAAAGTCCCCAGTAACAATGCCCAAGTTCTAGGCCGACATTGAAAACCATATTGGTGAATGCTGTAAATCGTATCCGCCATATTGGAGCCGTAACTGTCAGTTTATTTGCTTCAAAAATCGGATCGCATCAGATGACCGGGAAAACGTGAAATTACTGAGATCAACGGGGTCAAAACCTTAATGGCGCTTAGTATTGGTTTGAATGGAGTTGGGTCGTAACAGGGTTAGAAACTCGGGCCTATGTATGCATGTGCTGGAACCAGAATAGCTAGTATTTTATGAAGATGAAGATGTGCTTAAGCCCACCAGCTGGTTTCATATTTTTTGCTCTGTTAGTAATCGGTTACAACCAGCGAACGGTAAGCTAAGTTGTAGTACTTACTATGACCCATCAGGCCTAAGTAATGCTACTTTTCTAGCGGACAAAAATCCCGAAAATTTAGTCCAAGAGGTTTAATACGATACGTTTCCACCGGAGATTAACTGCGAGATTTGGAAAAATTTCGGTAAATACCTCATAAATCTCGGGATTTATCATACAAAAGTTAACCTCATGAAAAGGGAGATTAGGAATAAATCTCTATTATGAACCAGGTTTGCATGTACAGTCCCGTTTGTGAACACACTTTCCACAGCTCGAGATGTCAAAATTACAAACCAAACAGAGCTGTATTTGACATTGTGTCAGAAAAAAAAGAACGAATTTATTTCTGAGCGACTTCTCCTAGCCAATGCCATTATCAAAACTTTCATTTTATTTTGTAGAATTAAATTATGAGCCAATAATATTTTTAGATTTCTGGAACTTATGTTTTATTAGATACTTTAAACTTTTGAATTTTTGAATTTTTTTTCAATTATCACAATTTTGGGTTGTTCGATTTGACAGTAGTGAAATGTCAAATTAATCTTGTTTTTTTTTTTTTGTGGAAACACCTCAGGATTTAGTTTAAGTCTCTTGCCCTAAATCCCGCGATTAGTGTCCGGTGGAAACGTAGTATTAGCTCTCTCCATTCGACAAAGGGAAAATATCGTTTCACGAGAGAGAGAGAGGGACATTTTTACATTTTTGACGACTTATTTTTTATTCCGGTCAAATGCAGGTCTGGTCGTTTTTGATTTTTTTGATATTCCGAACTATGGAAGGTGTGTTCAGAAACCGAAATCTAAATGCAAACCTTTCTGAAACCTATTTCTGAGATTAAAATTTGTACGATAAATGCCGAGATTTATACGAGATTAAGGGAAATCAATCGGAGATGAAATTGACATTTCTAGCCCTGCAATTTAACGGACGATAACTTGCTTGTGACACAATATTAAAGACATATTCTGTTCATATTATAGGTATGTTAATTGTATGTACGCAGTCAAAGTGTAAACAAATTCAACGGCGGTAGCCCAGTTTCCGAGAGCAGTATGTAGTTGGGCGAACTTTCTGTTAGACGGAATATATTCTTCAAGATCTAGGTACATCCCATAGCATGCAAATTGACCTTTTTTATTTCGAAAGTCAGACTACTTTTTATTTTGCACTGAAATATGTTAAAAATATGGACAAGTGCACTTTACGATCTAATACAGCTCCGCACCGCAACCAACTTCACGTTGGTTCAAATATAAAACCAGACGCACTTCAGATGAAAGGTGCATAAAAGTCTAAGCACTCAAATGTCGTATATCAATTCGTGAGAATATAGTTAAAATAAATTGTTGTTTGACCTAGAAAAAAAAAACACTCAATGAAGTCCTGACGTAGTTGATAGGAATTTATATTGCAAGAAACTTGAAACTTGTCTTTTAATAAAACATAGCATCTGATGCAGAAAAGATTTAATTTATCTCTGCTCTGTTTTATGGAAAAAATATAAAAGTGGTGAGAATTGAAGCCAACTTCACACATGTTCCAAATCAACAGAGGCGTTACAGTGGATAAGTGCAGAAACACCTTCACCCATTTTGAGTTTATATAGTAAAGTTAACAAAAAGTAATGTTTCAATCAGATGTCAAAAATGAGTTTAGATCTTTGCTAATAACTGCTTACATGTACCTTCTGTGACTAAAATACGAGTAAGAACCACCTAAAGTTAAAACCGATTTCCGGTTAATCGAACATTTTTCGACAAGATGTCGCTTGTATTTATTTCTTTAAATAAATTCTTTCTCTCTTCCTTCGAAAACTCGCAGTTTCCCCATCTGTAAATATGTGTACAAAAATAGCTACGAGATTATTGCAACAAACTGTCAAAGTACCAGCGTAAACGTGCCCATTTACTTTAACTACACATACTTCAAACTTAGACACTGCAGGATCTTGTTATATTATGAGTTCGCGTTTATGCTCTCAGCTGGACGTCTGCGTTTAAAATAAGAAACATCAACTACCCAGTACCGTCCCCTCGAATTTAAGTGATTGGTTGTTGTTTTTCCGGTGTTCAAAACACTACTCCCTAGGCTCAGTAATCAACTGCAAATAAACAAAAAAAAAAAAACGTTCAAACAGCCTTTAGCTGGAAAAGCTTTGCCCTAGAAGTTGGTTAGAGACTTTCTGGAGCCACAGATAACCTTTTAACTAAGTAGCATTCCACCATAAGTCTATTATCAGCTCTATGGAAATAGTCTCGGGGTGAGCCATGCGGTATTTGAAAATGTTTATTAATAGCTATGAAGAGAATCGTTAGTTTTGAATTTTCCCAATCATGTAGCATTTTTGACAACACGAGATAACAGTGCACTTGGAAAATGACGCAAATGTGGTCGGTAGCTACTTTGTTTAAACTGATAAGAACTAAAACAATCTCCGATTACATCAACTGTGTATATGTACCGTGAGCACCTAAAGCTAAAAATGCGGATAAACAGTTGGAATCTAATCAGCGTGCTATTGCCGGAGGCTATAAATAGTTTTCTGATTTATAAATTTTAGTCGTAACTATGGAAAGCCCATGCCCAGGTTGTCTTTTAATGATTAGAGCAGAACGCAAGGTCCGACAGTACAACTTTTGAAAAATTTTACATCACAACAACCTCGGTTTTAGTCGTGAGGGTCTTGCATCATCCCTAGGTCGTTCCCTATGCTGTTGATATGTTTGAAAAAACTTAGACAAAATATAAAAAATGCTTTCTACTTAGTTCACGTTATTTTATTCATAATTTGGAGGTCTCTTGCAAATTTCCGAGCTGTTTTTCAAGTACCTTGAAACTTTAGTTTCTTTGTCAATGGTATAACCATTTTTATTTCCATTTTTTTGTTTTATGGTTTTGAAAATTAAAAATAAACAGCTCAAGTGCACAGCGTAACTTGTCGATTTTTTTTTATCTGTCTTCCTTTTGGGGGGATTTTAGGAAACAACTTATCAAAACTTAAATTATACACATCAATTAAGACATGACTACGAGTAGGCGAATTGAAGAAGTCGTTTTTCTAGTACAAAAGTTGTAGTTCTAGTTAAGGATATACCTATCTTTTGGCAGCGTGTGGTCGAACATGCATTTGTGTCGGAAGTCACTGGGCCTTACCCCAAACGTTTGTAGTTTACAACATTAGTAGTTTACAGTGGCTTTATTTTCCATACAAATTTTGCAATTGTGAGCTTCCGTAAATTTAAAGTCTAGACTAAAATTTGTTAGTAGTATGGCGCACTTCTACGAATATGACTTTCCATTAATCAAATAATTCTTACTGGGTATTGAGGTGTACAAAATAATGGCCCTACGAACTAAGTCCCAACAGGAACTAACTCCCACTAGTCAAAACGAACTAAGTCGCAGAAAATTTGGGATTTAGTTTATATGAACTAACTCCCACGATATTAGGACCTAAGACCCAACTAAGAATGAAAGATGTCCCAATATAAGAATGAATTAAAACCCAACAGTGGGACTTAGTTCTTTATGAACTAAGCCCTAAATGAACATACTCCCAAATTATTTAACATAAAACGAAAATTCACGCATGATGAAGAAACATGAAACATTCTACATGAAAAACTACATTTCTTTGTCAACTTTTGTAGTGATCGGTCAAACAGATATGCTAATAGAGCAGGACTTGGGAAGTAATTTTTAATAAACGTTAACGTGTATGAAACACTTTTATTAGCATTTTTTGAGAAAAATGACGGCTTAAAATGGAAACAATGACTTAGCCTCGGGGTGGAAGCCTAGCCTGAGCAAAACCTACTCTATTAAGTTCATCTTTGGGGGTTTAAGATTTATAATTGAAAGCTCGAGTGGTGGCTTACTGATCACACCAACGGCTATACTTTCAAGACGAAGCTTGGGCTTTGTGTCAACTTGTTAATATAACCTACTTAAGTTATTTTGTGGTCCCTTATACATTTGTTTTAGGGGTCTATCTAGTTTAACTTTAAATATCCACAATAAGAGAATTCGTTGTTGGTATTTTTTTTTTTTTTGGTTTACTCTATTTTATGAACTATGTTGGAGCTCAATTTAGAGAGGAACCTTAACAAATCCTTTGACTGTCTTTATTTGTGTCGTGAAACACAATTAAGTCTACAGCTAAATCAATTCGTGTGTTATTGACTTTAAAATAAACTTTGGTGGGTCTTAAACTCCCCATTCAAAGACCCATTTTATTTAAACCTCATCTCCGCCTGTTTTTGGGCTATGCTCCAACTCGAACTCCAACACCAAGTAGCTAAGTGTATCAGTTCGTGTGTCATCGTGGCCGTAAATTGCAGTATTCAACTCTGACTGATCGGAGTAAATTCATAAGGTTCAACACTTTTTAGACAGCCACACTCATCGGCATAACTATTTTGAAAAAAATAATAGTTAAATTTCAAGAAGGAGTGAAACAAATTAATACACACACAGTTTGCTTACTTAATTAACAGGTGAACATTAGCTGTTTTTTATTATCAGCTATGATCCATATAGATCATCGATTTACATGCACTTACAACAACAGCACATGATCCTGCTTCTCATCGAGATCACGAATCATGATCTGAAAATGTATTCCACTATTTCCGGCTGCGTTGTTTCTTTTATTCTTGAATGTTGGTGTGCCTGTAACACAATCAATGTACACACAACCGCATTGCCAGACTAAAAAATGGAACACTAAATGATTTTTTTTCGCATTCGAATAAAGTCCCTGTCCGTATTCCGAGTTATTTTGTTTTTTCTCTTTCTATAAAGGTATGTCCAGACCAGCCAATCATTTGATAAACAATTAAATTCCATTCATGTTCCATATTTATTTGTAAAACACTTATTAAACAAAACAATTCTTATAAAATGCTTAGGAATGTTTTGCTGGTTTGGATCTGGACACCAGAAAGACGTTTATGAAATGTTTCACAGTTACCCAATCGTGATAGGAAATCATTTTTGTTTTACAAGTATCCCTGCAGAAAGTGAGCGCTGTTTTTCGATTATTATTTGTTTTTAAATAAAATAAAAATGTCCAGAAAAGCTTTGAATACCTAATGAGAAAGTGATTCACTTCATACGATTATTTGAATTAAATCGCGTGTCGCGTGATTGCCAAGACCAAAAATACAAAAATAAAAACTTTACTCGCTGCTAATAATCCCACCACATTATTTTCTTCTCGTCCAAAACAGGATAAAGGTGAAACATTTAACAAACATTTACCCCCGTATTAATAAACAAATATGCAAAATGTAAGTTAGCTAGTAGACGTCAGATAGCATAACAAAATTTGACGTAACTGCTGAGTAACAAGTTGATAACTTTTACGCAGTGCTTATTAGTACGGGTTTAATAAATAAATTTCAGAAATCTTTTATAAATGTTTATAAAATCTGTCCGATTTGCTTCAGAAACATTTCATAAACATTTCTGAAATATTTTATATGCCAAGATAAACTCAAGCGTTAGCACCAAAATATTGTACATGTGGTTCATATTTGAACATAAAATACTAAATTTGTTTCACAAAAAATATATTTGAAAAGAAAAGTTATGCAAATTTGATTCAAATATGGTAACACCCCCGACTTTGCAAGTGAAATGACATGTGCCTTCTGTGACGTCACGCTGAGAAGAATATTTGCAAGATGGCTGGTAGCAATATGAAGTTTGAAATACCCTGTATTATCTGTTTTGCTTTTGAAAGCAACTGTTGTCACAATTCCAAAATTAAACTTTTCAATGATCCGTTGTGTTTTATTTTCATTATCTGATCCGAATCAGATCACGCTGATAATAAAAAACAGCTATTGTGCAATTTTTAAATTCATTTCAATTAACTTTTTACTTTGGCATAGTTATTTTGACAAATAAGTTTTAAGAAAAATATAATTTGAAATTTAAAAAGAAACGAAATAAAATTATTTAACAAAAAAATATATCCGCTTTCGCCTCAATAACTTTCCGTAATTGTCTTGGAACCGTTTCGACGTGTTTTTGCAACACTTCTGCAGGATCGTCGTCGGAGAGCTTTGTAACTTGAAAAACCATCTCCTTTCTGCTCCGTGCCAGAGGAACTGTTCGATAATATTAAGTCTTCGATATCATTAAATCTGAGCCTTGGGGTGGCCAGTTCTGTGTTTCTCGTTCAATATCCCGTAAAAGTTAAATCACCATTGAACTTTTGTGACAAGGAGCGTTTTCCCGTTTGAGAATAAATGACTGCCCGGTTAGTCCATCGCCAGATGGATGTGTGTAATTGTTTAACATTTTTGCAGGATCTTTGTGCCATCAGTTGGAAACATATCTGCACAATCGCTGCATGGTATACAACCCTAAAACATGACAAACCCGCCACCATGCTAACTGGTCCGAACGACTGGTGCGTATATTCTTCAAGAGATAATTTCGGCATTCGAACAAATCTTTATTAAGTTGATCCATGAGGCTCAAATGAACTCCCTTCCGTCCATAAAATCCGGTCCCACACCTTTTGGGTTTATTTTTAAACTCTTGGGCGAATTGTAGCCTCTTTTTTTTGTTTCTGTGGTTATATACGGTACTTTTCTTAGGTAATATGTATCCAGATCGAGTTCAGCCTTTGATAGTCGGGTTTTCAGCATATTTTTTTTCATTTTGAGCTCGAGAATTTTAGGAGTTAAACTTGCATTTTTAGCAAATCTCTCCAAAATACATCTGCCATTCTTCTACCTTCCAAGTATAACTTTTTCGGTTTTTACCCGAGAGAGGTACAGTTTGAACAGAGATTTTTCTTTTGTGATTTCTGATTTGGAATTTTGGATATTTACAGTTTACTTCGAAAAATTAAGTTCTTCCCCCATTTTTTTTTTAACAGAAAAACCGCAATCGGATCTTGCGACAGAAGCGACTCGATCTTCAAAAACTCTGTAGTTTTTCCCATATTTTTCTTTTGGGTGTCTTCTTTCCAAACCTACCATCATTAAACACACAAGATGAGATAGTGAAACTCATGTGCCTCCCCAAATCAACCTCAACATTGTAGAACATAATCAATTTCTTCTTCCGATTGCGCTTAACCAACCATGAGTCACTTTGAATGTCGTTTTCCTTGCAATTATCCTTGCTAGGTTCACTTTCTGACTTCATAACAACCGTTCAACCATATTTGGATGGGTATACACGAGCGTCCCGTTCGGTGTCAACCGCAATCCTTGTTTATATGCTAAACTTTTGCTCGCAGCGAGTCCCGCATTCAAAACAATGAAAACGTTACGCCTACACGTCCGTGCGCCGCTTTAGTGACCGAAATATGTAGTTCACCATGCACTTCGATGTGGCAATATGCGCGGAGAAGCTTCTAAGTGACATCCTTTCGGCGTCACTGCCGCACTCCCTGTACACCAAAAGCGTGAGGCGAACTTTCGCTTGGACAAAAGACACCCCTAGCGGTAGGGTTTTGGTGTTTCTGTTCTTTTCCACCCCGCCCACATCGGAAATCGTATCTCTGGCGCATACAAAGTATGAAGGAAAATTGATAATTGCAAAGGAATACCCAACCCATTGGAGCGGGTTGGTGGTAATGCGTTTAGTTTTGGGTTAGGGCATGGTTCGTCGCAGCGACAACCCGTCGTCGGCTGCTTAGTGCTTATGTCTGACCCCAAGTCAAACCAAAGTCTCCCATATACGTGTGACGGGTGTTTGTGTGAAAAATGAGTAAGGGCGCCTGGCGGGCTGGGCTACCCTCCCGTGTGTAAACATAATGTGGGACAGAAGAAGTGCCAACGCTATATACATGATTGAGAATTCTTTTGGCACAAACTATCCGGGGTAGCGCGCGCGTGTGTGTGTGTATACTTTTAATCCCTTTGCCGAGCATTATGCGTATGAAAATGTAGAAAATGGCGCGCGTAGATATACCACATGCGGAGCTCCACGCATCACTCCAATCAGGAAGCATGGACTATGGGTGAATTTTTTGCTTCTCGTTTGCTGGTTAATTTTTTTCTGGCCGCCATCGGTCGGTCGGTCCGTACCATGTTTCGGAGAGTGGTCCCGTCGGTCGGTTCACCCACCGAACCTTTAGCGTGCAAAAATTGTCGTATAAACGTGTATGTGCGTTGAGCGCCCACAATGTGCGAGTGTGCACGTACACATTATTCCAGTGCAATAGGATTATGTTGGTGTCGGCTTCTTATTTTGTATTTAATATCGATATGTGACTGACTTTACACACGCACTCTATGTACGGGAACGTGGTTTTTCCTTATATACAGACATAAATCATCGGCCCTGGGGGTGAGTTAAATCAACCCTAATTAAATGCGCTTAAATTTTAAGTTTGAAGTTTCTTGGTGCGGCCAATGACCTTAACCATGTGCTGCTCCTGTCGGGAGTCTACCTACACCCACCATGGCAAGGAGGTCGAAAAGGCGCCATTATGATTATGTCAATATAATATATGTGTTTGTCGTTGCTATGTTTGGATATGTTTTCCTTATTTTGTTTCCTTTGCACAAGTGTGCGTTTGCCGCGGAGTTCTGTAATTTTTTTTATGCGTTCGGTCTTATGCGTGTGTTGTCATAATAGTGTTTTGGAACACGGGGGAGAACGTCAATAATGCGTGTGTCAATATGGAGTGTAACGCACTTTAAAACACTTTCAGCGCACTGTGCGTGTAACCTGTCTGAGAGATAGTTGCTTGAGACGACTGAAGAAACAGAATACTCTTGAGGAAAGGAGCTTTATGCAGATGGGGATGTGTGCCTACAAAGCCGAATGCGGCATTTGGTTATTGCCACGCTAATGTGCAAGTGGGTCTAAGGCACCCTACACACGATGCGACTTTTTTTTTTAGGTAGGTGTGTTCCTACAGAGCTCGTTGGATGGTCCGTAGATAAGGTTATCTTATAGCTGTAGTTGCGCGTAGTCTGAGATCAATAGCGTTCAATAAAGTCTCGCTCGTCGTATAGCACGAAGATTGCTGAGAGTTGTGTGACCCTAAAGGCACCGAGGGCAATTGCAGTTTTTCTCCTCGGACAATTTTCGATTGAATAACTAAATTTACTGAATTTACTGGAGCTAACTGACTAAGCTTTGCCTTAGCTTCCTTCATTCACTTGAATTGTCTGGCCTTACTGAGCCATTTTACGACTCGAGCTAAAATTCTCATCAAATACTTCGCAGAAAATGCACCTAAGGACGAGATAATGTTGGACGTAGTTCCATTTTGAGTGGTTATCCTGTCTCTACTACCAAAGCTCTCTCATTGATCTGTGATTTGACTGAAGGAAATTTGGCATAACCTCACGAAACTTTTACAAAAAAGCCAAAGAAATTCAAAGTGATTTTCAAACATTACGGAAAAAGAAATACTGTGCCAAGTACCAAAACCAAGTTGACATTACGAATCGATTAGTTAGTTCTCCAAAGGTCTAAAGACTTATTATAAAAGCGCCACCTATCGGATTTCATTCAAATCACTCTATAAACACTGTCACAAGTATGGAAAAAGTACTAAATTCAGTTGTTTTAGGGTCTTTACGTACGAAAATTGTCATTTATTTAAAACTAGCTGTACGCGCAAGTCTTTGCCCGTACCCAGGAACTTTGTTGCTTTATATATTCCTATCTATCATCAATTAAAAAGAGACTTACCTTCCGTATTGTGGATCGAAAATATATCGAAAGCTGTTTTTTTTTTTCGACAATTCACATTAATGTTCCAAATTTTGCAACTTTAGCTCCTTTGAGTGATAGGTTCTGTTTTCTTTTTTGTATAAACGGTGCCACGCCCCTTAGCCCAAACCGCTCAAATTAGGTTAAATGCTTCCAACAGTTCCCAATCTTCCAAATTTCAAAGCTATAGTTGGCATAAATGTCAATCTTAAGTGCTTCGAATAATTTTGTTTTATAGAAAGCGTCACTCCCCGTTTTACAACCCCGCCCACATTTCACAAGCTGCTGCCTTTACACAATTCACATTAATTTTCCAAATTTTACAACTTCCTGAAACAGCGTTTGTAACGTTTTCTTTTGTTTGGAAGGTGCGCCGCCGCTTTGTGCTGCCGTGACCGAACACTGCAGAGTCCATGCTATACATTATAATAAATAAATTCTGATTTTTCTATTTAAAAATGAAAGGTTCGCATTTCCTCTCCAAAATACTAACCAAATCGTTCTCTTATTTGCAGGCTTAGAACGGGTTGCTGAGGAGTTGATGGGACGCAGGAAATGGAAGCAATATCAAGAAGCTTTAACGCGATCCCAATTAAGTGCAGATATCACAAATCTAGATCAAATCGGTTTTTCAAGTAAGATTTTCACTATTCCATTTGAAAATATTTAACAAAGACAAAAAAAAATTGATACAGGTCAGAAACTCGAACCCGAACAAAAACTGGAAAAAGCCAAGGAAAATTCACATCAGCAGCAGCAACCATTCGAAAACGACGTACCAATAATCAAAACCGAAGTCTTCGACGAAAGAACTTTAATTTCGCCGCACATAAAAAAAGGTACATCCATAATTGGCCAAAAAAAAAAGCGATTTAAGCTCATATTGAACTTCCCTTTGTTTGTAGAAAACTTCGAAAGCAATTCAGTTGTAACGGGGGAAAGCATAAAACTTAATAATAATACAACTGCATCACATAGCATTCATTTAAATAATAACAATAGTAAAAAGGATAACGAGGAGCAACTGCCGCCACCCACCACCAGTCCGACACCACCACCAGCAATACCCATCGATTGGACACCGAATGAAAAGTGTAATTTTTGTGTTGACGGTAAACTCCTCACAGTGAACGAGAAGGGTGAATTAGTGGCCGAGTCGAGCCCGGCTTTGTCCGAGGCAGACCTCGCCAATAGAGTAAGTCCCGGCAGACATAAATTGGGTCAAGACAATGAATTATTTTTATTTCTTACTTTAAATAGCCACCAGGAGATACGGACAGTGATTCTAGCGACAGTCTGGTACCGGATGCTAGGGTCAATGCGAGTAAAATTCTAACATCACGCCTAAGAGATCCAGCTCCACCGAATATGACCTCATTGGAGTCGATGGCAGCACAATGGTCAGCAATTCAATCATTACCGGGACTACAGTCAGGCTTAGGGCAATTGTATCCAAGTGAGTATCGAGCTTTAGCAGAGATTTGTTAAATCTGCTGGTTTTATCAAGTGAAGATTCAAAAATTGTTGGTCCTTTAAGGTTGGAATAGGTCGGTAAAATACTTCTTCTCTGTGGACGAACGAATTCCCATCTCACTAAACGTCACATGTGTTTTTCAGCAAACGGAAAGTCAATTGGAATAATTCCAAAAATTAATCTCTTAGCCTTGGCTTATTAGTTGTATACCTACAGTCAGGACTTTATGTCACTAAATTGGAGTTGAAAATAGAAGGCTTACTAAAGCGGTGGCTCTGCCTTTTGAACTCGGGTTCACCCACCGAAAAGCAAAGCTAAGATACACCTACAAAAAATTCTTTCCACGTTGACACCTCCCAAATTGTGCCGTTGTAGCTCGCTTCCATGTGTCCCCAAAAATAAGAACCAAAGCCTAAATATAAACCTATACGCAACTGTTGTGCTAAATTTTCAACTAATCTTTTGAAGGGAACAATTTTATGAACTCATTGGCAGGATCACGCAACATATGTCAAGATGCACAAGAGAATTTCTGCAAATGTAAGACAGAGTTATGCTGATCTTATCAGACAAACAAACAAATTTTGGTTCACTCTTCCATCAAGCTCTGTCTTACAAGTCATGAATTTCATTTTTCCGGTCCACTTCGTAATAGAACTTTTCAGACAAGGGAATCTTTGCTTAAAACGTTTTCCAAACTATTTATACAAATTTATTAATTCATAATTTTTTTTCTTTTAGGCATATTGTACAATTTAACTCAGCATGTGAACTCGGCCACACCAACTACCTCAGAGACATCGGCCGCCGCTATAAGTCCCCCACTCAAGGATTCTCCCAGTCCCAGTGATTTAACGGGTGAACAGCCATTAGATCTTAGTTCAAAACCATCACCAAATTCCTCAATCGGTGGAGATGCGAGGCATGTGCGGTAAGTTTTCAGTTTTTTTTTTCCTTTTATTTATAAACAACCTTCTGGATGGACAGTGTATTCTTTCATTGGGTTCCTATAATCTTTTTGGAAAATCCCAAAACTGTCAGTGAAAAGTGAAAGGACCTCTCAGTCACCCTAAAAATACAATTTTGCGCACATAAATGTTCTGAGGAGATAAGCCTAATAGTGCATTTACACCATCACGCACGCGCATTTATGCACGAGACAGGACAGAGAGATCCGTTTGTCCGCAGTCAATGCTAATAAAGGTGTAAGAATGAGATCACAAATAAGACGCCTAAAGTGTCATGGATGTTCTACCCATAATGATAGATACATACGTAAAACGGAAATAAACACAATATCCGGCGAACAACCTCTCTACAATCACTTTAAAACATTTCTATTTCTGATTTAAAGCATGTGAAATAAGAGTGGTAATTAGTTTCAGTAAATTAAACCAACAATTCATCAATCGAAGTAAATTAAACCAACGAAATAAATAAATAATTGTCTGTTCATCACTTCCGGAAGGCATTTTGTTTTATAGGAAAGCGAAATTTCGTAAGCCATCCGTATAAAAATATCAACATGCATAGCTTTCCCATAATTCCTACCACGTAAACAAGATGGTCGACCAAAAAACGTGTCACGTTTTTTTCCGTGTTAGGTAATGCCTTCCCCTTCAGTCACACTTCTAAAGGGTTTTTCAATAAGAGCGCTACAAAAGTTTTTTAAATAAAACAAAAACGGTTCTGGATATCAATGAAATTCTTTATTCCTGTGAAAGTACGTTCGATGCCATTATGTATGGAACTCGATTTCTTTTGCATGGCCACCACGGGCAGGCTTGCAGAAGTCCAGACGCTGAACCCAATTTTCGACGCTTTTCAAGCATAAATCGGCCGATACTGTTGCAATTTCACGTTCGATATTCGTACGAAGTTCATCAATCGTCGCTGGCTTGTTGGCATAGACCGTAGACTTGACGTAGCCCCACAGGAAATAGTCTAACGGCGTCAAATCGCACGACTGAGGCGGCCAAGCGACTGGACCATTTCGTGAGATAACACGTTCTCCAAACTTGGTTTCCAATAAATTGATTGTGACATTCGCTGTGTGGCTTGTGGCGCCGTCCTGTTGGAACCACATGTCCTCCAAGTCCATATCATCCAATTAGGGCCAACAATATTCGGTTATCATTGAACGGTAGCGATTCCCATTCACAGTAACGTGCCGGTCTTGATCATCACGGAAGAAGTACGGCCCAATGACGCCGCCGGACCATAAACCACACCAAACCGTATTTTTTCCGGGATGCAATGATGACTCATGGAGTACGTGTGCTGCCTGACCAATACCGCATATTTTGTTTATTGACGAAGCCATTCAGCCAGAAATGAGCCTCATCGCTGAAGATGATTTTTCGATGAAATTCCGAATCATTTTCAAGTTGTTGCTCAGCCCAATTCACGAACATACGACGCTTCTGGTGGTCAAGCGGCTTCAGTTCTTGAGTCAATTTAATCTTGTAAGGATGTAGGCCAAGATCTTTTCGCAAAATTCACCACAACGCTTGAGAACGACGTGTGAGAGACACATTTGGGCTTTCTTCAACTGAAGCCTCAGCGGCAGCAATATTCTCGACACTACGGGCACTTCTTTATCTCACTGGCACGGGAACATTTTGTACTGTGCCTGTGGATTCAAATTTTTCCACTAGACGCTCAATTGTTGATCTGCTAGGACGATTATGACGACCATAAATTGGACGTAGCACTCTTTACGTTGAGGCCACTGACTCCGAATTTCGGTAGTAAATCTTTCCGTCATGAAATGGCAAACCTTACTGAAGAGAAATGTCAAAAGAGCGGTTTGCTGTCCCTGTCGCTCTACTTTTGTAGCGTCCCTGTTGAAAAACCCTTTACTTAGTATTTAGTATCCCTTTAATCATCCGTGTTAGGAATGTCTGACTGTGTAACTGCGGCATATTAAGACCTACGATAAATATGCTACTCATTTTTGCTTAGTCACAAAACTTTCGTTAACTTAAGCGTTTGAACGGTCTTGAGAACTCAATTTGTCAGTAAATTGTCGATGGCTTAGAAGTCTATTTTTTCGGTATTTAATGGATTTCAAAAGGTAAACCACGTAAGACAAAAGATGCAATGACAGCTCCGTTACCCAATTATTCGATTACAGAACTATTGAACATTACTGAACAGATTGACGTTGTGCGGCTCGAAGGGTTATCCTTCCTAGAATCAGAGCTTATACACTTTCAGTTCATCATTTCTAGCAGTCATTCGACAGCCATGTTGTTGACATCTTTATTTTCGACCTTTAATGGGTCCAAAACAACCCTGTTCGATAAACTACACCCAACTGTCGATACGTTTAACAAGCGCACAGGAAGAAAATGAGGATAAATATCAAGTAGCACGCTAATCTCACGCACGAGCTGACGTTCAGTAGTCGTGGTTTGTGCGTTATATGAGACAAATTTTGGTTTCAAAATTTCCAATATTTCAAAATGTTGTTCAAGTATTGTCTGACGCATTACGTATCACCAAGTTATGCTCTCAGATAATTAAGGAACTAGATTTAAAGTTTTCGAGCAACCCTCCAATTTGGTTGTCAAATTTTGAAATAAAATCCTCTCTTTCACGCTCTCAATTTTTTTCAGTCTTCAAAGTCGAATTCGAATACCTTTCGTGTGATAAAAACTGTTTAACATGTTACCAAGCTCCAAATAAAAGTTGTAGAAGTAGCTATTCGCACTTTTTAGTTGTTAAACATACTGGCTTATAGCGGTATTCTACAGATCAACCTATTCAAAAGTTTTTACATACATAAAGCCTTGGAAAAAACCTCATGACCGTCTAAAATAATTTGAAAAATCTCCCGATTTAAATTTTAGGCGAGAATTTTAAACCCTCCGCTAACCAAGGTTTGCAAAATTGTCCTTTTGCCCGTTTCACGCTTTTGAGAGATTGCGCCGTACTAATAAAAAATTGTAGTCCCGACTTTAAATTTCGGGAAGCTCACACTTACAAAATATGTATGGAAAATATAGCCACTGTGAACTGCTAAAATTTAAAGTCGAAACTAAAAAATGTTCTTGTTTTCTAAAATCAGCTTGCAAAAATAGAATCATTAAAACGTCTTCAAAGGAGAAAAACAGCAATAAAAATACAAGTGGTCCATATAAAGCGCCCAACACTCGCGACCCTTGTAATGTTGTAATTGCCGGATTTTGAAAGCGAATGAATGATGTATAACCTCATATAACCTCAAAATAAAACTTATAAGTTTGCAAATGTGTTAAAGCATTTAAAAATAAGCTGGGATTAACCATTATTTATTGGGCGAGGTGGTTAGCTTGCCTTCTGATTGGCAGGCGGTGTAGATTAGGCCCTCGGCAAACTAGAGCAATACGCCGACCAACTTTTTTTAACCACCAAATGTGTTTTTACTGACTCCAAGCACCAACGATTTAAAGTTACTTATGTCATGCTTAATTTAACTTAAAAAAAAAACAGTTCATTCGGTCTTGCTCCTAAAGATTTAAAGTTCAAATTCCTTTCTGCTAAAGTTTTAAAGTGCAAATTCCTTATCTTCCGATATGCGACGTCTGTCTCTTTTTTTTATCCCAGAAGATAATGTAACATTTCCTGTGAGAAAGCCCCAGGACACCAGACACTATTTTCTTTCTCCCTTCTAAGCAAATTATGGGCACTAAAACCCACTTGAGCTTTCCAGTCTGCCAAATTAGTTCTACTCTCTCTCCCTCTGCTGATATCCGGCTGAAAGTCTCATCAAAAGCTTGGTTAACATAAACTACTTTAGCTGGCTAGAAAAATAAAATTCTTCACCCCATTTGTTTTGATTTGCAACACAAAAAAAAAGAAGACGAAACCTCTCACTCACTTAATACATTAATGGCATCATGTCTCCTTAAATTCGCATAGACAGCAAAGTATGAAGAAAAACACAAAAAAAGGACTCTTCTCGCAAATGCACTCTTTGTCGTTATTCTTGTCATATACGCTGATGTTGATGTGATGCTGCTACTCTGCCGCATTCAGCGTGCATCACCTCAAATCAGTACGAGGAATGAAAAAAAAATTTCGCAGCAACAAAATGTCTCTCTCTCGCTGTGCTATGCACGTTTTTTTCTGTTTCATTCATATTTTAAAGGGTTTTTTTTTTGAAAGTGGCTTAATTTACATGCACACGCATATATATGACCGTCTGGAGAGCCAACACGAGTGCATATCCACTAGTGCAAAGGGGCTTGTGCTGCTTTTCAACACCCCTTTCTTCGACATCATCAATGTTTTTTGTTGGCTCTGCTTTTGGCTCCTCTTCCTTTTGCTGAGTCTTCGTCTTCGTCGATCATAATGCAAAAAGGAAAACTATAACTTTGAAAGAAACCTGCATAAGCATTTTATTCGGTTGCATTCGCATCACACGTTATACGCGTATATATAGATAGGTATACACTTGGTCGAGGTCATAAGACAAAAAAAAACGTCATAGAGTACACACCTTATATATAATTTGAATCGATAAATTTGTAATTGACAGAGGTAATGGAGAATTTAACGTTTTTTAAGCATCATATTATAGAAGCCGTAATGTAAAGGGGGCCTCAAAGTAAATGGTAAACTTACAATATTAATACAAATAAATCACAAACTACAGGGCTTTCGGCTGTAGAGTTTTATATTTTTAGTTTAGACTATATAACTGTAGAGCACTGAAACCGCCATGCCGGTTAGAAACCTATAACAGCAGGGAAATTTTCCATATAAAATTATCTATTGTGACCTACAGAATATTTAAGTTGCAGGCTAAAAAATAAAAATGACTATTTTTATTTTATTTTCGGAAGAGACTTAAAATGGGCTTTTCAGCGGGTGGTATTTTTACTTCCCAGTACGAGGTCACAATCTACCATCAATCTACTGTGACCTACAAAATAACCATCGCAAAAGTAAAAACGATTAAGTTAGTAAGGCCCAAAGGCCCTTTTTAGCCTTCACACAAAATATTTTGTAAGTCACAGTGGGAAATATTATATTTGAAAAATTCGCCATTGTGAGTTCGCAAAATCTACCCTGGATAATTTCATTACTATCGCGCAAAGAGTTTATTGAACCTCAACAGCAAAGAAGGTGGACTTTTGAAATATTAATGCCCGTTGCCAATTCATTTTACATTTTACTAACTCACAATAGCGAAATATTCCATATATAAAATTATCTACTGTGACCTATGGAATATTTTAATTGCAGGTTAAAAATGGTTGTAAGTAAGACCCATTCAGTAGTATAATATTAAAAGAAATGACGAACACGCCATGTTTGCAAAAGCTTTGAGTCCCGCGAGGACTCCAATTAGTCGTTTAAAGTCCTTTCTACTTAGGGGCCGAAGGAAAGCTGTAGGCTTCGTACACAAGTCTGGTCATAGTTCTCTTCGGCGCAGGGACATAAGTCCCCGGGTAATAAGTCCCAACTTTTACTTTTGGGAGTTATGTCCCATTTAAGTGAGACATAAGTCCCAAATCGAATTTGGGGAAATGGGACATAGCTCCCAAAAGTAAAAGTTGGGACTTATGTCTCACCAAATAAATATATTTTTTTTGATAAGCTTAGAGAATTTTCAATGAAGAGCACGCAACAAGAATGTACAGCCAGTCAAAGAAGTTGTTGGCTCTGTCATCTTGGTTTGGTTTTAAGTATTACTAACAATTACAACAAAAATAACGTTACTAACAATTTGCGGAAAACACGATTTTTTAGGTTTTTTTTTCGAATTCTCAAAAACTAGAATTTTATAAATTTCTTTTCTCAAGAAAAAGTATTTTATTAGTTTCTTTTCTCCAAAGAAACTTAAACAAAAAAATTCTAGTTTTTGAGAATGGAAATTCAGAACGTTTTGCTATAAATTATCTCTCGGAAAATTTGGGACTTATGTCCCATCTTCGACAAAATATTTTGGATGGTGTGGGACATAAGACCCAAAATAAAAAGTTGGGACTTATGTCCCTGCGCCGTTCTCTTCGACTGTTGAAATCACGAGAATCAACCTGGAGAAGCACCTGAAAACCTCTCTCTTAAGCTTGCCCGGCAACGGCAAGTGTATCGGTAAATTCGTTTCCATAGAAACCAGTTTTAGCTGGAAACTGAAACCCACAGCGGGCTCAAAGTATTTATTATCGCGACATTCTCGTTCTTGAAATTGAAATTGAAATTGAAATTGAAATTCATAGGGCTAGCTATCTACAGTCGAACATGCCGACCTGGTCGAGTTCTACACTACAGAGCTCAGATAGGCATAACTTTTCGGTTCCTCAAAATTACAGACAGAGTCTCGTCTAAGGGGAGTTATGAGTCATTCTGTATACTTGGCTCAGATCGAGCAATGTTGGTTTTAACGTAGCGGAAATTCCATTCATTGGGCATTATTTCTTTCGTTCAAGTTTTACAGATCTCGTGCATGTTGCGTAGCAAGCCATCTTCTCGAAGGTTTCTGCAGCCTGCATTTAAACTAAGATCTTTTTACTCTCTTGTTTAATGGGTTTCGTAAATACTGCATGACAGCGGGATTTTGGTCGTCTGCAGTAGTGATCCCGTGAGTCTTCTTCGTTGCCCTTTCAGTCTACGGTTCGTTTAAAACTTTTTCATGTTCTTTCATCGGCTTGGTAAAATATTCGAGCCCTGTTCGTAGAGATCTCTCTGTCAACTCTCGGTTTTTTTTCTGCTCTACGTTTATCCTCTGCCCCAAGGTGTCCTAAGCTGTTTTTATCTTGGCCCTGTAGTGTTGCGAGATTTGCCTTTTGTTTAGGTGCATGAGCTCGCCGGCATTTACCATCGAACGATGGGATTTTTCTTGATGGTTGCATGATGAAATCTAGCCCTAAGTGGCAGCACTTGATATTTTCCTGAGAACGCTGCCATTGATATTCCAAACTTGAATATGCCGGCATATAGAACGTCTTGAGAAGAGCGCAATCGAAGGCTCTGGCAGTCTCTTGCAATCGCAATTTTTCGGCGTCAAAATTTCGCTCAGCGCTTTTGCGTTGCTGAACTGTTAATGATATCCACAAGGTTACCTCGGCAGCTACTATAGGACGTAGTCAGAGTCGAAGTTGGCAGCGCTGAATGCGCGGGCGCCTAAAATACGAGATCCAAGCCTTCCTCGGATCTATTTCTATAGATGAGCTTTATGTTCAGGGAGTTAAGTCAGTTTTACATAAATTTGTCCAAGATGGACATAGACCTCAAACAAAATCCCTCTTCAGTTACCGCGCTCTTTGACTAACTTCTTCCAGTTGCTCACACCAAATTGGTTGAGGTGCGCTTCCACTGGCGCTAGCCACCAAAGACGAGGCTTTCTCTACTGCGTTGTGCCTCAGGGTTGTAAGCCAATTATCTTCCGGCCGGAGCCTTGAAGTGATTTGTAAAGGGTTTTTCATTAGCGGCTCGACAACAAACATTCAGTGTGAACGCACCCTTAAACTGATTACCGAACTGTCATGAATGTCAAAATATTCAGTAAAATCAACATTTTTATCCTGGTGAAGTACACGAAGGAACAACGTTTACAAATAATTTAAATTTACTACGGAAATTCCGAGTCGGTGGTCGCATTTTTAAGAACTTAAAGGCCAATTTTCATCGTAAAATCATCTTCAGCGACGAAGCGAATTTTTGGTTAAACGGCTTCGTCAATAAGCAAAATATGCTCACTGCACAGGTGAGAGCCCTCATGCGCTTCATGAAACATCACATTATCCGCAGAAAGTCACTGTTTGGTGCGGTTTTCATGCCGATGGCGTCATTGGACCGTTTTTTTTTTCGTCGATCAAAATGACCGTCACATTACGGTAAATGATATTCGCTACAGAGACATCTTAGAACGTTATTTCTTTGAGCAATTGCATGAATTGGACATCATTGATATGTGGTTCCAACAAGACGGTGCCACAAGCCTCACAGCGGGTGCAACAACCGAGTTATTGAAGTCTCGGTTCGGTGAACGTGCTATCTCGAGAAACGGATCCATCTTTTGCCAAATGAGATTGTGGGATTTAACGAATCTAGACTGTTTTTATGGGGCTGCATTAGTTTTTTTTTGCGACGCTCTGGCTCAAAATCGTGCATCCCTTCTTTCCAAGACCAGAATATATTTATGAACTATGTAACCAGAGCTATGCGCTTCTTCGTTTTGGCATCTTTAAACCTTTCCGATCATTGGTCTATGCCTACAAGCAGGCGACGTTAAAGCAGCTCAGAGCCAATATTGAACGATAAATAGCGGTCGTATCGGTCGAAATGTGCGGCCGAGTCATCGAAAATTGAGTTCAACGTGTCGACCGCTGAATAAGTTCCCGTGGTGGACATATGAACGAAGTCGAATTCCATTCATAAATGTTTTGATAGTTTTTCAAGCCAGTAACAATTTTTTTAGATATCTCAAGTAGTTTCCATTTTATTTAAAAAAAAAACGTTGTCAGGTCCTTAATGAAAGACCCTTTGTATACAAAACTAAATTCCGTTTCGTACATTTACGTGTAAAGCGATTCGGTCCCAATTTGTCGTATTTCTATTAGCGGTGACATTTCCTTGCGTCGATGTGGTGAACGCGTCCCGCCAGCAAGTAAACAAGTTTTTATTGCGACAGAAGCTACTGCCAAGGATGCCTACTGTTTCTATTTTGTTTCTTCATTAAAATCGCTAAAAGCTATTCTTATGTCGTTTTTATCCTCCGTCAGCGCTTATTTGACTTGCGTTTTGCTGAATCAAGCTTCGACTCGGATTGCCGCTAGGGGCTCGCTTACATCTAATCAGTTTGCCTTGGTGTGTTTTCAACGCTGGTTCTGCTCCCGATTGTAATAGAAACCGCAATAGATGTCAAAGTTCTTCGTGCACCTTTTATCCAGTTTCTCTTGAACGGCGGCAATATCAGCCCCAATTCCATCAGTTGTTGGGTATCATGTGATCTGGCGAGGGTCCTCACTTTCCGGGTGAATATTCAGATGATCAGATATGCATGCGTAAAGTGTGCTTATTTCGATTTACATGGGTCGTCAAACTTTTTTTGCAGAGGCCCAAGGTCCTGCTTGCCCGTTGGTCCACTTGGTCCACCCAACAAGATGTGGTGTCTCTCTCTAGAGAGAGGGCAATTTTCTATTGAAAAAAAAAAAATGTCCAAATTATGGATGTTTCGAATATGCGCTGTGAAGTTGTTAACTTACCAACCCTTCTGTTGGCGAATTTGTCTTTCAAATCGAAAGGCGGAATTTTTAAACACTGGATAGCCCAATACTGACTGCGAGACCGTTAGACAAATAATTGAATCTTTCAAAGACGCAATCACTGTATGCCTTCTTTTGGTTGCTGCAGAAACAAACTCATTGCTACGATTAGTCTGCCCCCAGCGAAAGCAATCCCTCAAATGACCTTGCAAGACGAACACAGTCTGTGGCTGGAGGCATTCAGCCAAATTGACACTCCCTCCTCCAAATTAAAAAGAAAACATCTCTCACCATTGTGAGCATCACTCCACTCGGTGGGTACTCGCAAACTTATTGTCGTCCTGCCAGCCATCCAGCATTCGCCGCCATATTAACCGGGTACAGTACTTTCAAAAAATCATTTTCGATTTATTATTGTGTTTTGTCTTGTGCACATACCTCCGCCTCCAACACATCAGCAATAATTATTTACCCCAAGAGAAGATAATTTTGGAAATGAGCAGATAAGCATCACCCTACCCGTTTTCACGCTCCCACCTTCCCCAAATAAAGACAAAAGCTCGTACCCAAACCAACTCGGAAAACATACAAAAATGTACATATTTTCGTTAAGTGTTCACTTGTGAAGCGAACGCTGATGATGATGATGCCGCTGACGATGAGCCGGGCAGAGGTATTAAAATCACACCTTTATTTCAAAACCCAGGGATGGCAATTGCACTGCTGGAGCCATAACAAGGACAACAACCAACACATAAAGACAAACAGCGAAACAAACAACAAAAAAAAAAAAAAGGAAAAAACAAGCCGCACAATTTTCGGCTGGCAAAAAATAGCTCCATTCCGTCGAAAAATATACATGGAAAACCGCCATCGAATGAACACGAAGCGGCAGTTTACTGTGCACCAGACAGAAACGAGTGCAACGTATCGATCGTTTTATTTTTTATTTTTTGCATTTGCGTACAAGTGTACATATACTACGTATACACCCATCTCCTCAATGACGAAATGATTTAGTCCTTTTTTTTTACTGGCGAATTTCGTGTAAAAATGCTTCAATGTGCCAGCACACCACCCCACATGCGGAGCGGGCCAAACACACTCAACCACCCCCATCCCGTTCGTGCCGAAAAAGTGCATTTTTACTGCATTTTATCGCAGAATGACGAAAATGTATCGCAAATTGTGTGCATCGTACACATGTACACAATGCAACGCAGCCAGCAGGATATTATGTATGACAGGACTGCACTAAATATATGTACACACTGGTGTGTATGCATCGCCCGGAAAACTCACGTGAATAAATAATAAGTGGAACGGTACACAGAGGAGGAAGGGCGGGTAGGTCGGTCTTCTCCTCCTTAGTCCCTTCGTATGAACCCTCATTTTCGTTTTGCGTTTTTGAAATTGCGAAAAAATGTGCACACACAAAAAACGGGCAAAAAAAAATGATGAGAAGCCATTCTCCGACAGTCGTCCTCGTCGTCGTCGTCGACATCCTTCGCATCGGTCGTCCCATTTGGGACACGGGTTATATATGCGTGCATTTTTTTTGCGGGTGGATGGGGGTAAGTGGATACACATTTTCCTCGTTCCCTATGTGCTTCGGATTTTCTTTCATATTTTCGTGAGTTAGAGAAAAAGGTAAATGACTTTCGGCATTGGGATCCTTAAAAAAGAAATCATGTTTCCTCCCATTCCCCGGTTCATCCTTGAGCAGGATGCAGAAAAATGCATAGCAGCAGTACAAAACGACATCAGAAGCCAGCACCAATCCGTTCACCAACAATATAAGACACTTGCAGCAGCAGCAGCAGGACGATACCCTACTGCTGTGAGGAGCAGCAGTGTTTAGTACCAAAAAAAAAAAAAAAATTTAGCCAGAGTTGTAAATTATGAATGACAACAACAAGGAACGACATATTCAGGAATTCCCAACACGAAATTTGAGGAAAGTACGTGTGCACACAACAGAACACACATAAATGCGCTCCCTATAAAAATGTATGCACATATGCAAAAACAAAACAAAAACAAAACAAAAACCCTAGCAAAATATCAAAAATCGCAAAAGTCGGAGAGAGGTCCTTTCTTTAAGTGCATGTTGAATTTTCGTAAATGCAGTGTTATGCATACAAGATGCTTTGTATGTTGTTGGCTTCACTGAGGATAGGAGTGCATGCTGCTTTTATTTTGGGTTTTTTCTTCAGACAGCAGATCCGTATGTGGAATACGCATTTCCAGACAATTGCAAGTGGAACTGTGTGCAGAGAGGGAACTCGGGGAATGCACTTCTGTGTTTATGTTTCCTGCCATGCATATCTTAAAAGTAATATACCTATTCGCTAATTAACAAGCTCGCAGATCCAAGCTGTGTTGGCTTTAATTCGATGGAGAAAGAGCTGGTAGCAAACGTAGTCTTCCAACTTTTTATGAACTTGAATGATGAGTCATGACGGGGCATGAACCTGGGATTACCAATGCTCCAAAGTCTCAGTTAAAATTATATTTGTTCACTAAATTGTAGGAACCTGCGCTCTAGGGGTCCTATATATGAAACATTTTGACTTCTGACAAGTCTGTCAAAGAGATGCACCTAAATGGAACATTGCCTTTTTCGTTCCCTACAATAGTAGATTCCCTGTGTCTTACTGCGCTACAGGATAAATCAAAGCCGGATACAACAATCGCCATCTTGGTATAGAGCCCCCAAGCCCCACCGTGTGGCAAATGTTGCTGTAAGGCAAGATTAGAATCATTTAGTCCATGCAAGGTATTTTATGTGAAGCTTCCAGTTCGACTTATTGTTTAAAAAACAGCAGATCAGTTTTATACAGGTGACCGCCGAGACGAAAGCCTGTTGTCCATGCGCTTTGCTTAATCAGAGGATCTTCTGTGATTTTGCTACCTACTCACGGCGGACATCCCTGATGTAAGGTTAACTACGTCGTGCACGAACACCTTGATCCTAATTCTATTGAACACTGCCCGAATTTTGTCCTTAACTTCTGTCTTCAGTCTTGATAATAGGGCTGTTGCCCAGCTGTGACTGAATGATTCTCTTGGTGTGAGATTCCTGGAAAGGTTCGGCAAAAATGTTATCGAAAAAGCCTTTTTGAAGGTAGCTAAGATCTATTGTTTGTAGTAAGACATAAGTACAAAATTGGCCGAGCTATTCGGGAAATAAAGCTCCAAGCCATCGAAAATGTGCTGTAAATTTTTGTCTGACAGGCAACCCATCGTCAATGCGCCGTTCTAATAACAAATTTTAGTCTCGACTTTAAATTTACGGAAGCTCACAATTGCTAAATTTGTATGGAAAATATAGCCACTGTGAACTACTAAAATTTAGAGTCCAAACTAAAAATTGTTATTGATAAGGCCCAATGAAAATATGAACTCATTATGAATTCAAATGTCCATTATTTACAAAAAAAGTAAAACAACTTTGAAAAATATTAAGCGGTGCTTATTTTCTGGCAGATTTAAAATAAAACAAACAAATGGCCATCCTTAAGAAATGTACGATAAAATTAAAGAAGCGGGTAGTTTACATTTTGAAATAAATTTTCAATATTCTTGTCAGATTTTATTTACAATCCACACGTTTCAAACGCGTTCAGGAGAATTTAAATTCTAAGCGAATTGGTAGTGAGCAAATATGCACAATTTCTGACACTTCATTCAAATGAATGCATTTTATAGGTTTAATTTCATTTGTCAGCAATTTCTTTTTGTTGACTTTACCTTTGAGCAATCGTTATTTGACACGACAATGTAAAGTTGTTGAGAACATCACGCAGCCATTTCGAAATTCGAATTCATATTCACACATGTAAAAAAAAAATCGTTTCAAAATGTTTGTTAAAACAACTATTTTGAATTTAACCTCAAAACATAAATTGAAACTATAAAAAATGACAGCTAAGTAAAGACCTACTAAAAGGTGTTTTCCTTTTTTTTTCACAACAGAGAAACCACTGGAGGAATATATTCGAATAGATGAATGCTCCGCGAATGTCATTCATTACACTGAATTTGAAAATAGAATGGAGACACCATAACCTACCATCTCCCTCTGGTTTTGTTGATGAGTTGTCAAAAATGTGAAAATAAATGTAATTTTATCATTAACGGGGTATTATAATAATAATAATATAATTTATCTGTCACCGAGGAGCAATTATTGTAGTTTCTGAAACGAGTCCGTTCAATATTAAAAATTGTTCAAGTTTTTCAAATTCTTACTTGCCGGTGCCCCGTTTTGGTTGGGGTCAAAATTATTTTTACAAAATTCTGCATACAATAAATTTAAAAAGCGCACGCATTTCATTGACATTGTCAATATTTATTCTATTTTTTCTTGTTTCTTTATAATTTTAATTTTATTTTTATTTAAAAATGAAAAGTAAATAATTTTTAATGTTTTATAAATTCAAAATAGTTTTTTTTTTATATCTGCTTTTCTCTTCTCGTCGTCTACATTTGTTAGTTGGAAAAAATCAGAATAAGCTGAATTTTATTGCTTTAAATTTGAAAATCAGAATTTTGTAAAGCAGAGTTAAAAAAAGCAGCATATTTGTTTGGGAAGACAGAAATTTGCCAAGCAGAATTTTGAAAGCAGAATTTCGACCGCCCCGTTTATTAGCATACCCAGTTCGTATGCTTCAAAATCCGTGTTTTCATTTTATTATTTCAAGTGGGTTTTGGTGAATCTCCGGCGATTCTTTCATGGGGACGCGCAACCATTTCAAACGACACATAATATCGTCTTTGTTTCTCAAAACAATTCGCCGACGAACCTAATCATCTTGAAATATCAAAGCGAAAAAAGTACTAGTCGCCAGGTCTAAAAATAGCTCGAGCACATCGAGCATGGTTTTTGTCGAACGTGTTCAGACACTTGTCAAATGTTTATAAAACTCACTTGAGCACTTATCTGTCACAAAAGATTGAGAAGTTGGTGTAGAATTTGCACATGTAGCAGATCTACTAAGTTTTGTGTTGTAGTGACAGATGTTTGTTACACTTCTTGTGTAATACTTTGAACAGCTTTCATTCTGAAATGGACATGGACAATCTACACTCAGAAAAAAAAAGATTGTTAAGCGAAGAATTTTGAGATTTTTAAAAACTTGTAAGTTAAAAGTCCTTGGTTCAAATATTATTTTTGTTAACAAGAACTCGTTTTTAAGTTTTCAAGAATCAGGTATTCAGCGTAAGAATAATGTACTCTCCATAAGTATTTTATTACATCATTGCCAACAATTTCATTCTTAAATCAAAGATTTTGATATTTGGGTTCATTTAACCAACGAAAATTGTTGGCATTACAATTTTTTTTTTTTCTGATCGTATTACCTTCATTCTTATGTCAGCTTTAAATGGTAAATGTTTTCCAATTTTATTTTATTTTATGCAACCAGAAAAGACTCTGTTTTCTTAGTAGCACCGCTGAATAAATTTATTCTAAGTGCGCTTGCGTTCTAGTCATGCTCTAAACGAGCCCGTTGCATCTCTTGATTTACCTAGAACTAAAAAAGAATCGCCCACAAATTTTAAACACGAAGAGTTAGCGCTGTTCAGAACTAGCAGTATTGTTGCTCAAAAATAAATACTTGTTCAAATAAAAAAAAAAATATCAATATCGTTTATAACGAACACGGCCCTCATCTCTAAATTGCACAATCACGACTCACTATACTTTCCCGCCAATACTGACACTTTCATCGCGATTTTCAGTTCCACAATCAAATAAATACTTCCAAATTCACTTCAAATGTGTTTATTATAAACAAATCACATCCTTCACTTTTGTAATCTACAAATGAGTTTAGTCTTCCAAAAATCCTATTTATAAATTCATCCATTGATGAAACCACCACCCAATGTCACAGCATTGCATAAAACAAATAAACCTCGCCAAGTTTTTTAGTGCTTTCGTTTTATAATTTATTTATTTTCCAGTTTTTTTTTTAAATGCCGCTCAACAACAACAAAAATATGATGAATTTATTGGTTCATGTAGGTAGTCAGTCGTATGTACAAATACATTTTGAAAGCAATTTGGGTCACATATTTATTGATTTCAAGATTAGTTGGCGATAAGAACGAACAATATTCAATTCACATTATGGACACAAGTTGGGTATAAATAATAACGATTTTCTGTTTGTGACAATTTGCGTAGGGTGTTACATAATTTGAATTTGCACAGGTGAAATATTTTATTTGATCATGTTATGTGGTCAGACATTCATTTATGTGACGTAATTTGTGGGGCTTACATTGGAATAAAGCTGATTTGAAATATATTTTCCTGCATGGAGTGCGACAAAAGAAATAAATAAATATTTATTCGGCAGTAGGTAATCAGTTTGATAGTTGTTGCTAAGAGCTAAAGAAGGTTTTCATTTTTATGTAAAAGATGTCTGACCTGCAAGTCGCGGAGAGCACCGTAAACCAGACGGAGTTTTTTTGTCGCCCAGAAGGTGTTCCATTCTCCTTACGAATTAAAGTATCCTCTGTTTTTAGCATAGTTAAATTTTTAGATACGGATACTACCTTTCAAATAGGGTAATGACAAATTGCATGTCAATTAGACTACTCAGATTGTAAAAAAACTGGAAATGTAATAAAAGGTCTGGTCTTCCCAGACAAAACAAAATTGAGGTATACGAGTAGCTATATATTAGTTAACATAATAAAACGTCTAAAAGTATACAACGACTTAATATTTACATAGCTACAGCCACAGGTAAAAATTCGTGATTATTTTGACACTTGACAGTTCAAAATCTGTACTGTGCCCATGTTCTGTAACTCATACGATAACTTTTCGCATCGAAAACTTAGGAACAAAACATTCCGCTGTTTATCGCATCTGGAAAATATTGGAGTTCTCTAACTCTATGCGAAAAGTATTCTGTAGTAACTTTTAGTTTCATGGGAATTTTGGAAAGATTTCCCAAAGCTGTCAAAATATGCAAAACAAAACAATAAAAATTGAAAATTATTTCACAGGGATTTTCAGTTGGTTGTATGGATGTTTTGAAAAAATGTTTAGCTTTTCACTAATTTTGGGTGAAGAATACGATAGGCGTAACATGTAACGGATTCAAAGACGTGTACTAAGATCGTTTAAAAGAAAATTTTTGGTAATAATCGTGTTTTATATAATTAAAGAGAAATAAATATCAAAAACAACTAAAGATTTTTTTTTCTATAAGAAGTTCATATAGATAGCACAAATAAAAAATAATCGCGACACATGTTGGAGGAACAAAATTAGAGCAGCCTATTCGTTAGATTGCTTCTCTCTTAATATACCAAGTATCTTATCGGATTTAGCTAATATCTTCATGTTTTGTGCTTCGATTTCATTCAATTTTTTCATCATCTTGGAGATTTTTGAGCCCCTTTACAGAACAAAATTCTTATTTACGTTATTTTTATATATTATTTCTTACTTTTTAATTTTCAGCCATTTGAATTATAACCGCAAGCTTTGTGTTTCGTGATAAAATTCGATAGTAGAAGTGAATATTTTATCGCTCTTGATAGTTACGGAACCTGAATATATCACACATTTCCATATTTCATATCGAAATGTTCCTTGCGATATAGTTTTCGATTCACACAGTTACAGAACGCGTCATGTGATATTATGGCATTTTGTTTCAATTCATATCGTTTTAGTGATAGATATATCGATGCGATAATTACAGAACATAGGCACTGGTCAAACATTCTTTTCTCAATCATTGGTTCTGTTTGTTTCTTTGCCTGGAGGCTCTTCGGGCGACAGATTTTTTTAATTTGCCAACAAATGAAAGTCTGAACAAACGCAGAAAATTTATAAGAAGTCTTCCGGGCGTTCCGGATGGATGGCAACGCTGTCAGTCTGCGTTATATTCAAAAAATTATCCTTTTGCAGTTGCTTTGAACTTTTTGAAATCGATACACATTCCCCCCAACAATTTATACCCTACGTAGTATTTGGTATTCGATTTTTAACTAACTTAACTAGAACTTATTGCAGCGACGCTACCTGAAAACAGTTTGAGTTTTTCAAATGCCTTGTATAAATACGGGTATGCGTAAATTCTCAGGGTGATCAATAAAATCGTTGTGTGATTGTGCATAATATCCCTTTGACCATCGTATAACACACACAAAGCGATGGGCTCCATAGCTCATTAGTGATTTTTTTTTTAAATACATATAAACGTTTCTCTTAAACCTTCCAGCATCGATGCTGCCGCCAATGCTGTGTATAAAAGGAAGCCCCCACCAGCCGAAACCATATTATGTACCCATAATTTCGGACATTATTTACATTGAATTTTCATTTTAATAACAATTTCATTGTATGTAAATCACTTTGCCCAAAGTGTGCATATAGCTGCAGTGGATTTTTTTTTCTCGCTGGCATATAATGTGAAATTAAATTTTGTTTCGGGTAGATAATGCACCACTTGCATAAATTCACATGGTGCACATAAGACAGACCGGAAAAAATCAACACTGCACACCGATTTTAATCAACGAAAAAAAAAACATTTTTTTCACCATTGCTGATAATTGGCGTTATCGGAGTTTAAAAATGTCGAGAAAAAAAAAACACCAAACATACGAAAAATACCCCAAATTGGGACAACAAACCCAGGGCCATTACACTTTGGTTGTAATTTTTTTTGTTTCTGTTTTTATGGGATGAGTAACAAATATAACTTTATCTTGAACAAAAAAAAATGGGGCAACCGAAATCAATTCTCAGTCACCAGATCACGCAATATTTAAAAAAGCGTCGCTTGCAAAAAAGAAAAAAAAAACGATAATGTGATTGCATAATTTGCACTCATGTTTGCGATAATGATTTGCAAGGGGAAGTTACAAAAAGTGTTTTATTTATTCAGCTGTGTGAGAACAAAATTCTGCGAAACATATAGAAAAATATTCTTTAAATACTCGTATACAGAAATTGGGTGGGCTTGGTTTTAAGTGACCTTCGAATTAAAGGGCCAATGGGCGATTGATTAAACAAAATTACGTTGAAGGTATTTTGTGTTCCTGTTTTATTTCCAACTAGCTGTTTCTCACTGCTGCGCCTGCGAATGACGCTCTAGATTGAGCTGAAGATATCTGAACTTATTTTACGCTTGAATACCTTGGTAGGAATATTCCGCGGAATTTTTTAACTTGTAGGAAGTCGCAATGGCGAATTTTTGTTTATAGAAAACTATCTATTTACCCTAAGAAATTGTTAAGGTGAATCTAAAGATTATTATTAGTAGCTTACTTGAATTTTCGTGAAAATTTAATTGTAAAAATGCGGCCAAAAGTTCTTAAAAGCCTTACCAATAATCATGTTCAGTTTCCTGGCTAGATTTGACGAACTCACAGTGGCGTAATTTTCCATATAAAATTATTCATTATGACCTACAAAGTATTTAGTGTGAAGGGTAGAAGCGATTATTAGTACCTAGTTAAATTAGACATTTAGGCCGGTATTCACCTATTAAACTAAAAGCTTCGTAAGCCTATTCATCAATGGTTATTAGAGCATATTAAGGTGCGCTCTTAAGACTCACGAGCAGTGTTGTTATATCGTGGGATTTATCCCTTTTTGGGAATTTTGATGTCCGAAAAGCCTTCCGTGGGATAAAGGGAAAAGCGCCAAATCGTGGGAATTTCAAAAATCTGACGAAAAGCATTTAAACTATAAATTTTTGGTGAATTTCTATCAAAACACCTGCATTTCACCATGATTATCAACACACTGAAGGTCCATAAAAAACAGCTCATGTAAATCGTCTTTTATCAAAATTTTCTAGTACCAAAAAATAATCATAGCAGTTTTACAAACTGCGGTTCATACTAAGGGTTAAATTAACGTGATTTTCTTTCCGTGTAATACAAATTTTACTTTTAAAAACTGTATTTTGACGCAAAAAGTATCGTGGGATTTTGAAAGGGAATTTTAGTATGGTGAAAAGGGAAATAAAAGAAAAATGAGCACGCTTCGTGGGATAAATGAATAGAGAGTGCTAACAACACTGCTCACGAGTCGTCCCGGCCAGTCTTAAGTTGAGATCAGTAATAACTTCGAAAAATCGGAATCAGCTGTCGTTTTCAAAATGAAAGGAAAGGGAAGGAAGCCAAATATTTCGGAAAAGAAAAGATCTTCCTTCAAATATTTGGTGAGCTCCTCTTCGTCTGAGCTGGTGTCCGAAGACGAAGTGCCAAGAAGATAGCTCATATTAACACACGAATTAAAAATTTATTTGTTTATATTCATACCACTAGATTTGACACTTAACATTTCCGAAAAATAGTTTATAAACTCCTTTAAGAACGCATTTGAAAATTCGAATTTTATTTTTCGCGTTTTCGAACTAGCATAGATTCAACCCTTATAGTGCTTTGTGAATACGTGGAATAAACTTTCATTTATGAGCCTCGTAAACTAACCATCGATTTAAGATTGATAAATACCGGCCTTATATTCAATAAAACCCGTCTTATAAATATCTACCCACAAAACAAAGTATTTACTGTCATAAGTGTTCTAATTATACTGTCGAACTGGAAACCCTTATATAATCAATTTGACAGCTCATTTGTACTCAATTTGGTTTGCTATTTGCGGAACACGAGATCAGCTTCTTGAGAAGAAGTCGAAATTTGAAAATCTCATCTCAAGTCGACCGTATTTCCCCCGAACGTAAAGAATCGCACAGTCAGGTACTCAATGGAAACTCTTAACCGATTTGTCGGCAAATACTTCATAAACGCAAAAACTGTTTACGTGAACGTGTTGTCGCAGCCATTTCGGAAACCATTTTGTTTTAAAGAGAAACATAGTTACATAAATAACATAATCGGCCAAAATACGTGTCGCACATTTTTGTATGGTACTGCTGTTGCTGTCCCTTACCGTCAGTCGAAATCTTTTCATTCGGCATCCCTCTCGTCTTGCACGATTGTTTTTTGTGGCCATGGAGGTTAGATACATATAAAGTTGAATTTAAAGAAAGCCTTTTTATATACATAATGCAAACAGGCGGTAATGCTGTCTCTGTCTCTTTTGTTACTCGCAGCCAATTGTAGCTACACATTGTCGATGGTGAACCATTGAATGCAGAATATCTTCTTTCAAACGAATTTCTAAAAAATGATTTTATTGTAAAATTTCTTACTAATCTCTTCTTAACAAGACCAAGCACAGTTGCCTCAGTCAAATATCACATTCTGTGCTTTGCCTTTATTGAACTTTTCGCTTTAAGGGCAATTATTAAAATATTTACCAAGTTTTCACCAAGCTTAGCCTTTTTAATTTTTTTTTGGAAGGGCCAAGGCCAACACATGCTGTTGTAGCTCATTGTATTACGCAGCTTACCTATGTCCCCTATGACAGAATACAAATGACGTGTCCATTAAACTATAAAAACAGATGTGAACTACGCAGTAAATTGACACTTTCAAGGTTATATTTAAATATTTTTACCTAAACGACACCGTTCTTCAAATAATGGGAACTTTCAAGTCATTGACTTATTATATTTATATGGACTGCTAGTAGACAACTTCGGGTTGGTTCCAACATAAGCGCTAGCTGGTTCGGAGCGGAATAAATTGGGAACTCACATCTGACGTTTCCATTTCGTTGCAGATACAAGGTGGCGCAAAAATAACCTTCCGATGTTTTTTGGCTGTAATTTAAAAATAAATGAAAAACTTTGATTCTTCTTGTGGATTATTTTTATTTGGTCTTTTAATTTTTTTTGCATCAAGTCGAGAATATGATGTCATGTTAATGGCCGCCGCCACAGTTGATTGTCATTTGAGCCCTTTTTATGGCATTTTCCATCACTTTGGCCAAAACTTCCGGCGATAGGTCCTCACATTCTTGACGGATATTGTCTTTAAGAGCTGCAAGAGTCTGAGGCTTGTTGACATAAACCCGCGACTTCAAAAAGCCCCACAAAAAGAAGTATGGAGCGGTCAAATCAGGCGATCTTGCTGTCCAGTGCAAATCGCCAAAACGGGAGATTAGGCGCCCGGGAAATGCATCCTTCAGCATATCGGTTGTGGCACGTGCAGTGTGTGCCGTTGCACCGTCCTGTTGGAACCACATGTTTTCCAATCCCAATTCATCAAGTTGCGGCAAAAAGAACTCGTTGATCATTGCTCTGTAGCGCTCACCATTCACAGTAACCGTTTGGCCCGCGACGTCTTCGAAGAAAAAAAGTCCGATGACTCCTCCATGGTTCTTCGTGGGTTACACGCGGATTTTCAGTGCCCCAGAAGCGTAAATTTTGCTTATTTACGTACCCGCTAAGATGGAAATGGGCCTCATCACTCACGATTCACGTTGTGCCAAAGTCACCGACCGATTATTGCTCAAATAAATAGTCACCAATATTCCGCGTTCTGGAGCAGTGTAGCGTAACATTGTTTATTAACGTGTATTTCGCATGTGTTTACTACACAAATGTCAAAACAGAACTGACAGTAGGGGCCAATCGCAAAATTTATAGCATTTTCTGATAGGAGGATTACTTTTGCGCCACCTTGTATTTATAACTACTTTAAGAAATATAGATGTAAGCAATTTATATGATGAATTAAATTCTCATGTACTTGAATGTGATATTCTTGACAATCATAAGTATTTATTGATCAGAAATATGATTGAAATATACGCTAAAGTGTTATTACATCATATTTCTAAAATTAATAATGAAAAACAACATAAAAAACTAATTCGCAATAAATATACGAAAATTGTGCAATGTATTGGACAATGAAAAGCGCTAGTTATGTTGGCGTCATTTTCTGGGCAGAGATTGTATGGAAGTGACATTTCACTAGCAGTCCAATAAGTCAATGGTTCAAGTATCTAGTTTAGTAAGTCTGACAGCTGTCTGAATTGATGTATCTCAGTTTTGATTAGCTTATGTCGGTCATGTGAACAGCTGTTTCAGTTGACGTTTATGGAGAGGTAGCCGGCGAATCTAATCGATAAATTTGTGGCTGGGTACTAAAGCTAAGATTAGACTGTATGCCAAGTGGTCATAAAATGACAATTTCTGACAGTTCTGGGCATATCTCATATGCTCTAATGACCTAAATGCCACATATGACCAGGCTGACAGATAAAAATGCCCAAATAGCTTATAGTGTAATCGGACAATAAGCACGAATGCCAGCATGAAGCAATATGCCCATTATGCACTTTATTGAAATTTCGTTACGGCATTGCTGGCATTTTTGATGGAACAAGAATTATTTTGTTGTCATCGGTGTTTGAGTTCGTGGAATTTTGATTTATTTGATACCTATATATAAATAACAAATGCCTCAAATGACCATCAAGGCAAATATGACCATATTGGTAATTTTGGTCATATAGTCTAATATACAGTTTTGATAATCCTGACCTTTTGGTCATTTGACAGCTAAACTGGTCATTTGCCTGTTGGCATTCATAGGCATATTTGGCGTACAGTCTAATCTTAGCATAAGTTGACAGTTCGCATATGTGGTTGGTTGAAATTCCCCACCAATCTAGTTTATGCGTTCACGTAACATCTAGTCCAGACCATTACAATCGACTTAAGATAACTAGATTTTTGAAGGTGCATAATGTCCACGTTCAAAACTTAAGCTTACTAATTCTGACAGCTGGATTTTGGATGATTTGTCTGAGTTTTTTTTTCCTAGATTGATTGCATAATACCATGTTCCTCACCAACGTGGGGATTTACGTGATTTATCATACATTTTCGTGATTCATATTTACTTGATTTATACGTGTTTAAATTTTAATTACGTATCTGTCATAGCAAATACACACAAAATAAAGTCAAACATACCTGTTATTAACTTCAGCACTTTATTCAGCAAACAAAAAACAAATAAAAACTGTCAAATAAATTATTTCTAATTCTAATAATCTAATTTTCTTCGAGTTTCAATGAGTTCAGACAATTAAAAATTGTTTTATTCTTAGCAGGTATGGCAAGAAAACAGAAACAACAAAAAAAATAACTATCTCATATTGAAAGTTGGACACCTAATGCCAAAGTTGACAAAAATGTCACACTAAATCACGAAAAGTTCGGTGGAGACGCCTTTCGTGATTTATAGGTAAATCACTTTGGCTAAATCACGCTGGTGGGAACATGGTATAAGACATCTTTTAGCTGACGGTTGAGAAGGAATAGCCTACAAATTCATTCACGAATGGGTACGTTCGGTTACCTGGGTTATGATGAACGTCAACTATAGATTTGTTTGGAGTAGGTATAAGAACGCGAAGAATTGACTTTTCAACTAGAATTCAACTTCATGGAAACAATTGTACCGTTCCAGTTCGCATACTTGCTGGAAGAACAAATTCTGTTTATTTATTTACTTAGAGCACGTTGTTTTTACTAATATCAATCTTGAAGTGCACAAACAATTCTCATTGTGGGCTCGCTATTAGGCGTCCCGTTTGCTAGGGCGATCAAATATTAATACGCGTGGAATTACACCAGCCAAAAGAGAGACAAACTAGAAGTCCTGACTCCTCTGAATTGTCACGACTACGTACTTACCCCCGTATTTAATAAACAGTGCGTAAGAGTTATCAACTCGTTACTCAGCAGTTACCTCAAATTTTTGTACGCTATCTGACGTCTACTAGTTAACTTACATTTGCATATTTGTTTTTTTAATACGGGGGTTAGTTGATATTTCTATTCTTCCTGACGAAGTTAAAGTCCAATTCGAACATCCCAATGACTTTTGAGAGACAAATCACTCCTTTGTGCCTACTATAGAAAACTGGATCACGAGCGAAATTCTCGATATTTTCAATAATTGATTTTTATATTTAAATTTAATGGAGGTTTCCTGTCGTATAATTAAATACTAAAATAACTCAAAAGCGATGGTGATTTATTTAACGAATAACCGTCATCTTTGAAAAATAGAAAATGTAATTTATCTCCTGGCAGTCAATAATATTGATTGGATTTTTTTGTGTTCGTGTTCATCGCACACCAATGCACTCAGACATCCTTTAGTTTATTTATATTTTTTCTATCAAAGAGCACTGTGTTTCAAATCTACCCACACCCAACGAGAAATAGAGAACAAACAAAAAATACTAAAGTCAAACTAACACCTGTGCAGACACAGTTTCAAATGCACTGCGAACAAGCAAATTGAACGTAATTTCGAAAAATAAAAGTATACCATTTAGATAACCTTCTTGATGTTTGCCATTATTCATTTTTATCGAAACCTAGAGTGCAGGAGCGCCACTAGAGTGTCTGCCATCTGCCATTCTTGTGGCGCCCTTAATTTATTTTAGAGACCAATAAAATCAACACCCCAAATAAAGAAAAGGACTCTTAGATTGAACTGTCACTGTGTATATCTGGAAATAGAAATTAGCAATAATGAAAACGCCCTCTCAATTCTGGCGCCCGGTTCACATTCAACCCTCATGATGGCCCCGTCTAGAAAACAGAAACATCCAAGTGAAGAGCAAAATGGAAAGAAAAATTTGAGAACGCAGGCGCATTCAAAGGACGCCACATGCAACAGGCAACGCCACGCTCGAACTAGGATTACGTCAACACTTTTGCTCTCCCTTCGCTTGGTTCCTTTGTCTAAAGAGTCTTACCAAAAACGTCCTCATTGTGGAGTCCAGCATACATTCGTTGCGAAACAAAACCCCAGCAGAGCCATCTTCAGCCCTAAATAGCAATAGTTGTGGGTACAAAACAACTCGAGTACACAACCGTATATTGGCCACATCACACCACCATCTCATGTATCAGGACCGCATACACGAGTAAGTTAGTCCCGATTCTAGTCTAGTGTAGAATGTCCTCGAAGGCCACAGCACGTAAGAAGGGGTTATGCACACGAGTGCTCGGCTGGAGGATGAGAAGTAGGTATTCACTTGAAGAGGATATCCCACTTCAGCGACAACGAAACAAAATCACTTTAAGATAAATGGCAATTTTAACTCTGGTGGCCGGATTCGAGTAAATTCGAACCCGGGCCCACACAGCAACTATACGGTTAGCAAGCGGAGGGGTGCACATTTTCCTGTTAAGTTGGCCGGAGAAGTGCACTTCCTTTCTGGTTGTCATCATCATCTTCCCCCTCGTTACATATGTGCTGACGTAGATCTTCACTTACAGGTTAGCGTCAGCAGAATTTCACTTTTCGAAGGATGGTGTGCGAACCGAAATGTGTCTAGTGGGTGGTGATTTTAATTTTCTATATTTGTCCGTGTTCAGTTATTTGGCGATGTGGTCGTATTGGGGACGGTTCGAGGGTGGTGTACATAGAGAGGGACAGTTTAGATGCACCAGATAGTTTGCCAGGATTAAGTGCGCGATGCGACAGTTTATTGTATTGTTGGCGTTTTGCGCTTTGGGGTCAGTGACTCGGGTTTTCTGTGGACCTATTGTTGCTTCTTTTTCGTGTCATTGCTGCTTTTTTCTAAACAGTGTTTTCTTTTTTCCATTCCAGAGCGAAACCCCGTGTGACACCATGCACTGGCCGTCGCACCTACACCGAGGAAGAGCTAAACAGCGCCCTGCAAGACATCATGAGCGGCCGGCTGGGTACACGTCGCGCAGCTGTTCAATACAACATTCCGCGTTCCACGTTGCGTAACAAGGTGTATAAAATCTCGTCGGGAGTGAAGCGTGAAACACCCACATCAATGCGTCACCTGGCCAGTCTTGAGGACCTGGCCGATGCCGACGATGATAAACAGGATCTATCGGCCGATGAGGAGGACAGCAGTGGTGATAAGATTCTGAGTAATTCCTTAGCATCACATGGGGGCGATGATCTTGCCAGTCGCTTTGCCGACGCAACACTTGCAGCGAGTATTCAGAAAATCTGCGCCGAACAAAATAGCCTAACGGCGCAGCAGCAACAACAGCAGCAACAACAACAACACCATCAGCCGCACAGCGATCATCAAGTCCATAACAAGCCGACAACATCACTCGAGTCACAGCCGAAGCGTAAGAGCGCAACACCTCAACCTCCACCGCCACAGACATCACCGATCGGGCAGAATGCCTGGCAGAACGTCTTGCTGCAGAGTTTGCTGATTTCCAGCGGTCTTCCCATCCAGCAGAACTTTGAGGAAACTCTACAATTGTTCAATGCCTTGCTGATGAAGCAGGATCCGAGTTTGATAAACCCCCAGTTGTTGATGCAACTACAGCAGTCACAACAGTCGCCACAGTCAGCCCAGCAGCAGCAGCAACACCACCACCACCACCACCACCAGCAACAGCAGAATCAACAGCACCACCATCTGCATTCCAATGCTGCAGGAAATGCGTCAGCCGCTGCGGCGGCGGCGGCAGCTGCATCCTTTCAAAATCGTCAACCAAAGTCTGAAACACCAGAAACTGCGTCTTCAGTGGACCTGAACGAGACACTAGTTGACGATCCATCAGTTATTCTAAAAATTCCGTCCTACAAACCGGTAGCTGGATCCTCAACTTCATCAACATCTGCGGCGGCTGCAGTTGCAGCGGCGCTGTGTAACAACAAGAATGGTGAAAATTTGCCATCGAGCTCGCCAAAAATGCCCACAGCGGCGAACCTGTTGGGGGCCAATACCTCAACACAACAACTGCATCACCACCACCACCTGCATCAGCATCACAATTCAGCGATAGCGTCGGCCAATAACATCCCTGGCATATCGCCTCCCTTGTTGCGTCACACTAGTGGTGAGTCTCAGTCGCCGCCAACTCTATCACTGCGCGACGTCATTGCCAACAGTATCAGTCGAACCTTCAGTCAGCAGGCGAACAAAGACAACACCAGTCCGAGTCCCGCTCATTCGTCATCGTCGGCGATGGATCACAATGACCAGTACAAACGGCCTAGCATATCAGTGATTAAGAATATCGGTGGAACCGATACCTCACGCTTTGCCACCGCCCCGAATCTACTTGGCGGTCACCACGCTAACTCTAATCACCACCATCACCAGCACCACCATCACCAGCATCACAGCCAAAATGCGGCGAACAACAATTTGGCCGGAGGCAAGGGTACACGGCCGAAACGCGGCAAGTATCGCAACTACGATCGTGACAGTCTCGTCGAAGCAGTTAAAGCGGTGCAACGCGGTGAAATGTCCGTGCATCGTGCTGGCAGTTACTATGGCGTGCCTCACTCGACACTCGAGTACAAGGTAAAGGAGCGCCACTTGATGCGGCCCCGAAAACGTGAGCCCAAGCCACAACCACCTCTTGACGATCGGACAGGGGGCAGCACCTCGGGTGGCAACACCTCGGGCTCCTCGGCGAACACCTCAAAAAACTCAAACATTCCAGGTCTATCGGCTGTAAATAGTTTAGATAAATTGAGTAAGGGCAGCGGCGCTGCCGGCACTAATGTTAACCAAAAACAATCGGCCGCTGGCAAGAGCAACCCACCATTCCCTACGACATCACCAAATGGCATGAAAATACCCTCGGCGTTATTCGAGCCAAACTTAGCCGCACAGCTGCAGTATCCGCCTCACCTCTTCTGGCACGGTGGCTTTGGCCCGCTTCAAATGGATTTCAGTCCTAGATCACAGGCGGCGGCGGCTGTTGCTGCGGCAGCGGCAGCCAGTAGTGGCCCTGGAAATCCGTCGTTTGCTGCCAACGCTGAGTTCTTAAAATCGCAAATGTTGCAGAGATTCCACGAGGAGCGAGGACCAACAAACGCCATCGGTAGTCCTCCAGCGCCGGCAAGTATCAGCAATTCCACCAGCAGCACCAACAACGCCAAAAGTGTACGCGACATCGCAGAGAACCTCTACGATCCGGGCAGTGCGAACGGTTCCTTCTTGGACGGAATCATCCGCAAGACTCTGGATCGCAATAATTCCGATATAGCCTTATTAGACCAACTGGCCAAGAACAGCAAACCACCTCAGCCGCGTCTAATGATGAACAATGACCGTTCACCGGTCGACTTGCTAAAGTTGAAGCGCTCCGCCAGTCCCATGCAGTATCACTCGCCGATGGACATCAAACGTGAACGCGCCAGTCCAACATCAGACTCTTCGAATAGTGATTCGGAAAGAAATCACCAACGGGACACCGACTCGGAACCACTACCGCCACAATCGCAACACCATGCGGTCGGACTGCATCACGCCCTATTAGGCGCTAGCAGTGACTTAAATGGCGCCCAACACGGGACCAGCTCCGAAAATAATCTACCAACGTCGCTGTCTGCGTCCTCGTCGTCTGCGGTCACCACCAGTATTCTGCACGAGAAATTGGGACAAATCAAGTCAGAAGCCGAGGATAGTTTATAGAGAAAGCTCCAAGCTAGGGTAGGGTGCATTGTTGTTGGCGCCTAGGAATCACTCCTCCGAAACGCAAAATCAAATAAATCAAAAAACAAAAAACAAAACAAAACCTAATCTGTCTAAAGTGTAGCATATATATACAACCATATATATATATTTTCGTATACGTATAAAGTAAGAAAACATTAAAAAAAAGAAACAAAACACCAACAACAACAATGCGACCAGTGTTTCCTTGCTTTTTCAACACACTTTGCCGTACTTTGAGTGCAATTTCAACAACAACAACAACAAAGACACATATTTTCTCCAGAAAAAGCCAGGACACCTGGTGTCTCTTTTCTTTTTTTTTATTTTCATTTCTTTGTTAAAGTATATTATAAATACAAATATTAGTCAAATATATTATTTCATTAGAAACCAACAAAACAGCAACAACAAAATCCACACACATAATCTTAACGCAAACAAAAAAAAAAACAAAAACAAAAAAATACAATAGATATACATACAATTTCGTATAATTAATTATACATACATATAAAATAATTAAATAAATAAGTGAACAATTTCTATACATATACTAAGTTGATATATTCAAGCTAGGTACATACGAGTATATAAATATATATATATATACGAATGTGTGTGTGAACAAAAAAAAGAAATATATATATACATTTACTATATATTTTTTTGTTTCGTTTTTTGACAATCGACAAATAGGCACTTGTACAAAAAACAATAAAGTTTAAATGCAATTTTTAACAAAACAAAACATTGTAAATGAAAGGGACAAAACATCATAAACACAAAATCCAAATCAGCAAACATAAGCAACTTCATCGTCATAACAAAAAATAAAATAAAAAATAAACAAAAAATAAATTCAAAACACCACCAACATAGGAACAAAAAAAAAAAAAATAGAACTTTGAACGCAAGCAAGCAAAGGGAAATATTTATTAACTTTTTTATCATTTGAACTTTATTTTTGGTCAATTGTGATTTGTTTTGTAAAGCGTTTTTTTCTTCTTCTTTTTAACAGTAGAAATATATATCTAACAATATCCCAGCCAATACAGTAAAAGCAAAACAACAAATAGCAATAAACCAACCAATAACCGATGATACAACCAAACAGCAGAAAACAGTTACAATATAAACAATAAACAAACAGTAATAAAATCCGATCAATAAAAACAAAAAACATATATAACAAAAACAAATAACTTTTCGGCCAACAAATAGCAAAATTACAGAAAATTTCATAGCTACTTCAAAACAATAGATCAGCAGATTCAAAAACAGAACGGAATATAGTTTTTTAGTTCGTTTTTTATTTGTAGGAATTTTTGACATTTTCCAAAAAAAACCTAAACAGACAATTTTTATTTGTATTCTATAAAAGACATCAAGCATTTATTTAACATTACTTTTTTTTTATATAAAAGAGACAGGTTTTATTTTTTTTGTATATTCTAGGAAATATTTTTTCTTAAGAATGTGTGTTTTTGATGGACAGTTGAGGTTTTTCTTAGACATTGATTACAAAAATGGATTGAGTAGTTTTTAACTTAACCCTTATTTTAGAACATGCATCTCAAGTTGATCAGTCTTTAACAGCGCAAACTGAAATATTACTTCAAAGGTTCCCTTGAACTCTGACAAATTCAAAAAAAAAATATTTTTTAAATATTCGTTTGGTATACTTAAAGAGACATTTTTGGTGTTCAGGCTAAGTTTTTCCAACACATATGTAATTGCATATTGTGACCTACAAAATATATAAGTTGAAGATTAAAAATGAGTATTAGGAAGGCTTAAAATGTTTAACACAGAGCCAAGCCCTTTGATGTTATCCTCTGTCTTATGAATCAAAAACCATCTCGTTCGAAATGAAGATATGCCATAAGCTTCTTTCTGCCTATGTGTGATATTCTGCGGTATTTATAACCATTTTCAAAATTGTCCATATAAATCTATCGTGACTCACTCTAGAGTGACTGACTGCCTTTTTCAAACTCATAACACTGGCTGTACTAAAATTAATTTAAGTAATAATAATTTAATTTTTTTGATCCAGCACTTAGGAATTTAGGAGTGAAGAGCTCTGTAAATACGAGTCATGAAGTATGCAATAAACGTTTTCAAAAGACGTATTATCCAAGTTTGACAAATGTCAGGACTAGATAGCAATGTAATCGTTTTTTTTTCTCTAAGTCGCAAATAGAAAGACTCGTATGTTATTTTCCATATAAACCGAGTCAAAATTCACAATAAAAATTAAGAATTCCTTTTAAGAACTGGGCGAAAATAATAACCATATCCACGCTAGATCTTACGAACTCGCAATGGTGAAATTTTCTGTTTCAAATTACGAACTGACCTACAAAATATTTTGTGTGGAGATTAAAAAGAATTATTATTGTTTATTTTAGTATTTAAAGTACAAATTTAGTATCACGAAGCGTTTTAAAATTTTGCAAATTGTGTCGTAATCGAAGTGGCATCACAATTAAATGTCATCTCAGCACTTTTCGAGGGGTTAAACCTGGGACCCTGTAGCCCAGCTCATTTCCACTGAGCGAATTCAGCTTACAATATTGACTTGGTTAATATTTCAAGAGAGCAGCTGAGCTCAATTGATAGCAATTCTGTAAGCGTCCCATCTCAGATTTAATATTAAAATTGACATATTTCTTTTTCCGCTACCAACTTTTATTCATAAAATCCCTTATTTGACTAAAGCAAAAATAGGGCAGCAGTCCTAAATCCACTGAAAACTTATTTAGGTACAACTTTTGTCGTCAACTTTCCATCAAAAATACAAATTTAAGATTTTTTTTTCAAACAGTATACAAAATTCGATAAATGACACCCCTCCCAATTAAGGCTCCACACAATAACAAAAAATTACACAACCATTTCCTTAAAATTAATTATTTTTGGACTTTTTTTTTCCAAAAATTCGACATAACCAAAAAAAAATTTAACACGTTTGGCAAAAATATATTCGTCTATAAGTACATAATAAGTTTAAAACAAAAAATATAAATATATGTATGTATGTATTAACATAAGCTATTTGGTGTTCAAAATTATTCCATTTTTGAAAAAAAAAAAAAACAAAATTGTATAAAGAGACCACATTGTGTAATATCTAAGAAAAAAAAAATATTCAAAAATTTCCAAAACATATATAATCTTTCGGTGTTTTAAAATATAAAAAAAAAAACAAAAAAAAAAGTAAATGTCTGTTCGGTATACCTTCAAAATTAACAAAAAAAAAAAAAAACCATATATATATACTATACATAACATTACTAAGCAAAAAGAAAAAAATAATTCTTTTGGATCAAGACAAAATTACTACACTTTTGGTAAGCAAACAAACAAAAATCTCTCTATATATATACATATATATATATATTTAAAAATGACATCCTTTTATGGATGCAAAGACGAGAAAAAAATACTTTAAATTTAATAAAACAAACAAAAAATATACTTATATACAAAATTTATTTAAAAAAGAAAAACCAAAACAAAATATTTAAAAACAACAACTTTTTTATATGTGTGTGTCTTCACGTCGCGTATACCTCAATAACATCATCATTATTAAACACAAAAATAAAACAAAACGGTACTTTATATATTATATATGAAAAATCAAAATTATAGGTGTAAAAATTAATTATTGGTAAACAATTTACATAATCTAAATCATCATATTTCGTACACGTACACATATTTGAAAGTAAAACAAAATTGCATATACATATACATATATATAAAACGAAACCGACGCTAAAATTTATTTTCTTCTACGAATACCCAATCTCTTTCCCTCTTTTTGGTTCAATATAACGATCATTTAGGCAACAGAAACTTTATGCATTTCGGAAACAAAACAGAATATATATATAAACAAATATATTAAATGTACCTAATATTTTGTGTGTTTAGCTAGTAAGAATCAAAAACAATTTATATACAAAATTATTTCGCAAGATAACATTAAAAATCAAAAGTTATTACCTAAGTTACGAGTAAATCATTATTTTTATTAACTGAAATTTTAACTATATCAACTATAATTTGTTGTCTTGGAAGGTATTTTTTCATATTGTCTCTTCTCTTTTCGCCAAGATTCTAAACAAATGAAAAAATTTATATTAGCAAATGATAGAAAAAAAAGACAAAATGAAAGTAAAATCAAATTTAATAAACAAAAAGAAAAAAATGAATAAATGATTACATTATAAATATATTTATTATATATTAGACACTATCTGTGATTTATAATCCAAAATTTTGATGTATATTTTCTGATAATAAGATTAAAAAGAAAAACAAAAAACAATATCTAGATAAAAATAAAAACTGATCGGATACTTAAATAAAAAAAAGTATATATACTACTAACTGCATATTAAAAAAGGAACAAGTAACTATACACAAACAAAAATGCATCGCCTGTTTGCGACTTTTGAGAGGTTTTTATTTATAGCATACTTAGAAAACAATTTGTAATGACAAAGAAAAATGTTCTTTTTTAATGTTTCGAATACCCCCAAAAAAAATACCAAAAGAAAAACATTTCTAAATAAAATAAATAAACAGTTTTACAATAATTTTGAAAATGCCATTTTACATATTATATATATATACACACCAAAACAAAAAAAAAACAAGCGAAACAGCAAACAAAAAATGTAGTTTTATTAAAGAAACGTATATTTTAACAAGCAAGTAAACAAAAATCTTTCAATCATTCCTGCAGGCGTATATTTTCTACTCATATAAATTGTATACAGTTTGATATATATTTAAAGAGGAACAAATCAAAAAAAGAATACATTTCAGTAACAATAATTTCCAAAATATATGTAAAAAAAAGAACAACAACAACAACAACAACTTTAAAAGAAAGCAAACAAAAATTAATTTTTGTTATACATAAATTGTAAAACAGAATCCTTATTTTTTAATTATACACAAAACAAGAAACAAAAAAACCTTTATATATTATATACATGTATATTAAAACTTAAAAAAAAAAAACAAAATTAAAAGTGCAATTAGAAGGATATATAAACGGTAAAAAATGTTCGTTAAAATATTAAAATTTAACATAGGGAATAAAAAACAAAACACAAGTTATTCTATTTACATAAAAGAAGAAATATGAATAGGAAATGAAAATAACTAAATTTAATAAATCGATTCAGTAGTTTTTTTTTTATATTCTATATTTTTCTTTCTTATTTTTAGAACCAAAAGTTTTAAATTTAAATAAAACAAAAAAAAACAGACCAGAATGTGCGTTTAAAAACAATTTATAAACAAAATAATAAAAAAAAACAAGCTTAACCAATTGACAAAAACAAAAGTTGTGTATGTTAATATAGAAGAAAATGTAATTAAATAATTGTCTTTGTTATTTTTATTCTTTGTTTCTACTCTTTTTTTTTATGTTTTCTAATAAATTTGGAGGGAATAAAAAATACAAGCAAATCATATTTATACACTATATCTCTATATAAAACAAACAAGGATTCATAAAAGTAAAGAAAACGAGGAAAGTATAGCTAAAAATAAAATCAAGGAGTGGAATGAAAATGGAATGAAAAAAATGTATATTGTTAATCCCTCAGGTATGTGTTTTATTTTCGGAGAGAAAAAAGATTGACTATAATATTACTATTTAAAAATAGATATATTTAGGAATGAGTATGAAATATTAAAACAAATATAATTAAAAATAAAAAACAAAGTGAGAATTGAGAAACGGGAATAAATGTATGTAAATACAAATGGAAACAGGAAAGTAAATAAAATGAAATTAATTACATATGTTATATATGAAGTATCTTATTTCCTTTTTTTTTTAACAAAACAAATAATGTGTATATATAGTTCCAATTGAATTTTATAGTGCAATTGATTAAAGTTTAGTAGATTTTTTTTTATTTTCTTCATATTGGTTTTTTTTATATATATATATATGTTGTAAAACAACAGCAAATAATGAGAATTTCTTCCCTCTATTTTATTTTATATATATGATTATTATTATTTTTTTAATTAGAAATATACACGACACCATTAAAAGATTTAACGCCCAGTGTAATAAATATATAAAGCAGGAGCAAAAATAACAAAAAGAATTAAGAAAAAAATCAATAGGTCGAACAATGAAAGGATTGCTTTTGGTTTTGAAAGAATTCGTTCAGCATAATATATTTTAATATATAAAAACCAATATCTGTTTTATTTTCCCTTCTTTATCATAAACATTTTAATGAGTTCGTGTCTGTTATTAAATAATAGATCGATGCAATCCGCTCTGGAATAATTTACAAAATATAGAAAGAAAAAAAAACAATAATATCTATACATGCGAAGAAAAGCTCTCCAGAATAGATAACAAGCTTACTAGCTTGGAAGACTAAAAAATAAAATAAAAAGGTGTATACATTTTCGAAAGATATTCAGCTAAACTATTTAATAAATTTTATTTTTAAGCATACAAAAACGAGAAACAAAAATATATTAAAAAATTGATAAAGTAAATAAGAAAAACAAAATATTATTTTCTTTTAAATTCTAATAGAGGAAATCCGCAGGAATATTATTTTTATATGAGCTTTCTTTTAAAATATATCCAGTGAATATTTTGGATCGATGATTCGAGCGTATGTTTTGTAACTCAATAATTTGCAGCAGTGGGTTTAGCCTGGAAAGTTTGTTAAATTTTCTGCTTTCACAATTAACATTTTTTGTTCAATTTAAATACATACAAGTTTTGTAAATTCTTTGCGCCTTACTAAAAACAACTTAAAGTCTCGACTGTAAATTTACAGAAGCTCGCGAAATTTGTAATGAAAATACAGCCACTGAGTCGAAACTAAAAATGTTTATTGGTATGGCCCTTTCTGTATATTTAGCGAAAGTGCGGAGTTAAAAAAAAAACATCTTTTAACATTATGAAATGTTTCCACCGATAAGCTTATTGGGCAGGTTCAATTTTACTCATTATGGCGAAAATTATCTATTGTGACCTATGCATCGCATATTTTATTTTTAAGCCTTGAAAGCTTTGTTCTTCTATTTGTTGCCTTTAAGTCTTTCGCACAGGAAGCTACAGATTGTTGCGGAAAATTACGTAGTAAATTCTTTCCTTCGACCGCAATCATTATAAGAAGCTCGCCAACTAAATTTAACTACGAAATGCTGGAAATACTCCTTAAAGTAGATTATTTATCACATATCCTGCGAAAACATTCAGAATAATGAACATTTCTATGAAAGGTAATATCTTTTATTCTCCTACGGTTTTAAACTTCCAACTGTCAGCATATAAACTTGTAAGCGATAAGTCACCTTTTTACAAAAAAATACCATTTCCAAGCCACCTTTGAAATAAAGCCTTTATAGCCTTGCTATTACTCTACTACCGCTATCTGATCAAGACATTGTTTGTTTTCTTTTCACTCTAAAGAATAATCTTTGCGCGGCAACAAAATTGTACTCTTGATTCACATTAAGGCTAAACTATAATGGAAATAGAGTTGCTTTTACTTACTTTGGTAAAATTAATTATGGACCTATACTCCAAATATAGGTAAACTTGTGAAAATGATACAACTGTGAGCAAAAAAGCAGATATGCCCATTATTTGAATCTTTGGAGCAGAGATTCGCAAAATGTTAATTTTTTAATAGGCCAGCAAATTTGAACAACAGCAGAACGGAGCACAAGTTCACATTTAACGAGAAGAACCAAATACGCCTAAAATAAATTAAATCAAATTAATAGTCAGCCACAAGTCGTCATTTAAAAGATTTGCCAACCATCTCCCTTAGCTATGACCAAGAAGCTCAAAGACACTTCTTGCCTAAGCATAGATGTGAGGGGAAGTGTTTTTTATAGATAGATTTCCATTTACACGGAAATTAGCTAGAGCTCAACGATAGGTAAATTTTTAAGGCAGCCAAGAGTTCGGCGTAGACCTTACCTTTCCGCAAGTAGTATAGCGGCGCTCATTTCTAGTGTAGAAATATGATGGTACCACTTAAAGTATCACTCTTAGCCGCATTCTGATGGTAACAAACATCAGCTCTTCAATATCAGATGAACGATGGCTTCACAATAGTCTATAGACCTATTAGAAATATCTCTTCTGCCAGGATAGGGATATAACTATTAGCAATCTTATTGAGTTACAAAATACTGCTACCAATCGTCGAAATACCAACCTTCACTTGATTCTAAAAATCTATTTAATTTTATAAATTTGAATAAATTAAATTTTCAAACATACAAAAAACAATATCTCTGCAAAAAAACACATACAAAGTAACCAACAGCAAAACATACCGGAATAATGAATAAACATACAAGATAACATCAGGAACATAACTACAACATACAATAAAAAAAATTCAAATTCATCTAAAATAGACCAGCAATGACAACAAAAAAAAAATCTGAAGAAATTTAACAACAAAATCTCAACAATAGCACAGCCATATATGTATATAATATACCTCATTCATATTATATCAATATATACATATACCAATGACCCTTCAACCACAATTCGCATTCAAACTACTCAACAACAACTACAAATCCCCTTTAATCAATCTATGCCGACAGTCGATTGTTTTTTTTTTTTTTAATCAATTAAAGAAAAAGAAACCAATCAATTTTACATTTAACAATAGCCACTACATAAACTACAATAGATATAAAATAATTAAAAGTAAAAAACAAAAATCATTACAGTTACATATAAATTAAAAGAAAACAAAAATATAAAACTACTACATTCTACTATTTATCATCAATATGTTTTTATTCTTATTCTTAGGTATATAATACAGAAAGAAAGAACAAAGGAAAACAGAACTCTGTTACTTTGCTCTCGCTTTTCAATAGATTACTTTATGTTTTTTTATGTTTCAAACTTAACTTTTCCGTTTGTTTCGTTAGACCTGTTTAAATATTGTTAATTACTTTCTTTTGCCTTTGTTTATCTTGTTTAACTATACATTTTTATAGCAGATCACATTCGCATGTTGATCAATTGTTTTTATTTCTTTGTTATTGAAAAAGAAAAGAAAAATAAAACAAAATAATATGAACTAAAAACTTTACATTTATTTTCTTGTAAAGTAGAATTTATAACAAAAGCAATTACAACAAAACAAAATAGTTTCTCGTTTTTACAATTATTAACTACAACTGAAATAAGCAAAATAAAACAAAATACTTAAACTAGAAATAACGCAAAATCACAATTATACTTTTGTTTTTTAATTACATAAAAAAGAAAAATAGAAACTTAAAAATATCTGACAAAAGTACAATACAAACATTCTTTTGAAGCAGCAAGAAAAACAAAACAGAAAATTAACTAACTCTTTTTGAATATTCTTTTATTTAATTTTCGATTTGTTTGTTAATTTTTCTGAATACTATTACTCTTATAGTATATAAATACATAAAACAGAAAATAAAAATAATTAAAACATACAATAGCCCGTAAGTTTAGCTGTTATTCTTTTAGGATTTGTCAAAGTAATCAGACAGACAGATTTGCTAAAAAAAAAAACAACAACAAGTACTAAATTGACAACTAAAAAATAATGTATATTTTCCGTTTATAAAATTAGTAATGCTACAAAAAAAAAAATTAACAAAAATACATAAAAAAGAAGGACGTAATATGAATTGAAAGTGTTCAGCCTTATCTACGTGATGGTTTGGTTAGTATTCTTATTAATTCGCATACTTATTTTCCTTTTATTAAACTTCTGTTTTGTAAGCAATAAATAATTTATAACTTGGAGAAAGACACGTTTTACTATAAAAAAAAGACCGAAAAAGGACATAAATACAAGTGTAATAAGAATAAATCAAACAAGAAATTTAATTCGTAAAACTATGTCAGTATAGTAAACTAAGAAGCTCCCTTTTTATATATATATAAAAACATACGTAAGAGATGAAACAAAAATATATAGATTTATATATATATACAAATTGCAACACACTCCAAAATATCAAATATATATTTGTTAAATATTTTTTTAATTTTAAACATCAACAGAAAGAAACATTGAACTCTTTTGTTTGATTATTTTTTACTCCATTTTAATATATTTTCTTACTTTTATTTGGTAAAGCGATTTTTAACTATCTCGGCTAAATACTAAATATAATTTTCCATAAGTGTAAGTTGAAAACATTTTTTTTTTATTTTAAAAATGAATTTGTATTGTAAAAAAAAAACAACAGAAAAAAAGAAAATATGAAACAAAAAAAAAATTATTAATATTAATTAGCTCAATAATGTTTTATTTTTCGTTATTCAATTAATAAATTTATTCAGTTTTAGATTTAAAACTTAAGTATTAAAAGTATATATATTATTAATTATGAAAGTGAAATTAAATAGTTTTTAAAATAATGAATATTGGTAAACATGTATTTTTATTTTGGAAAATGAAGCTTTTTTATTATAATTTGCTGTTTGTTTTTTTTCTTCTCTTTATTTCGGGTTTGCTTTCTTTTTTCTGTTAGAAAAACATTATGTACTCGCTACAGCTTGTGATCGTTGGTAATGGTTCGCAAGTGTTCCAGTAAAGAAGACCGCAAGAGTATCTTTTCGTTCGCTCCACTTAAAACGTTTGACAGGTTGTAAATTCTGAGCACTAATTTTCATTGTATTGTTCGCATATGTCAAAAAATGTTGCTTTCCTATGGTATTGCTTCGCCATGAGAAAAATGCGCAACATCGTGTCAGGTCCGGTTCGCCGATGCTTTTGACAGCAAACTATAAGTTTTGCAAACTCGCGAGAGCATTCTTGTCACTGCTCATCTTTCAATACTAGCAAGCGCAACAGTGACACATCTCAAATTAATATCCAAATATATACATATACAAAATTGGCATTTAACCATTTGTCAAATTAATGTCACACTTTTTGTACCTATACATTGGGGACGTTCGGATCCCTAGTTTATATAAAACGTCAATTAGATTTGTCTGAACTAGGTACAAGAACGCGTAAAAATGTACTTGCCAACTAGATATCAACTTGAATTAGCAACTAGGGTACCGTTCCAGGTTGTTGAATATTAGCGAAGTTTTAAATGTACATAATATGTACTACATCTACAAAAGACCAGTTATCTCAGTCAAATATCACATTTTGTGCTTTGCCTTTACTGAACTTTTCGGAATATGCTTCAAGCGCAATTATTTATGTACGTATTACTCCTATTAGCAAGTTTTCACGAAGTCTAGCTTTATTAAAATTTTTGGAAGTGCCATAGGCCAATACAACAAATTGCTACATGCATTTTGTTGTAACTCGTTGTGCTACGCAGTTTAATGTCAGCCATGACAGAATACAAATGACGTGCCAATTAAACAATAAATTGGCATAAAACAGATGTGAACTATGCAGTGAATTAGAACTTTAAAATGTTAAATTTATTTGTTTTCACCAAAACGTCGAGTGGCTCTCTATGACACTGATGTCTGAGTTTTTTTTACTGACCTACATAGATTGATTACATAACACATAATTCCAGTTGACGTTTACGGAGGAATAGGCAACAAATTTATTTAAGAATGGGTACGTTCGGATACCTAGTTTATGATGAACAAGATTTGTTTAGAGTATGTATACAAACGCAAAAAAATTACTTGTCTACTAGATTCCAACTTGATGGAAACTAGGGTACCGTTCCAGTTTGTCTATTTGCTTTTTCGTTGTGGTTGCGCTATGAATGGCGTCCATTTGTTAGAGCCATTATATTAGTAACGTAAAGAAAGCTACACAACTCCGTAACTTTGTTAGGTAGCGCAATGTTGCCTTATTTTACTATCAAATTGTTGGTAATTAAATTAACAACGAGCACTTGTAACGGCGCCTATATGAATAAACTGAGTAGTCGGGCTTTTTCTTTACCAGATTGGTCGGCTACCATCTGTAAACTTCAGTTGAAAAACTGGTCATTTGAGCAATCTAGAGCAACCGAAAGAGAGACAAATGCTGTCAGACCTAGCAATCTCGAAATCCGAACACCCTCATTATTGTACTTAGTATTCATTTTTTACATAGAGTTTGATATTAGCTGGCGTACCGATTGCCATCTAGCAGTCCAAAAAAAAACAGTCATCTGCAAACAGCTGTACCAGGTTTCGAAATCGTCGTTTCTGAAGGTTACACTTCTGGCATAAAAAAATATGTTGGATAGTCTCTGTCCCAGCTTCTTCCTTGCCCTTGCAGCATCATCATAGATCGGTTGTAGTTTATAAAGGGATCTGTCACGCCGACTGTTTATATTCAGCGAAATGAATGATTTTATAAATAAGAAAAGAATAGCAAAGATAAAAGTTGTAAACCGTGAAGTGCTGTCAGCAAAAGCATTTACGGTAATTGTAAATAAGTAGCCACTAGAAAACCCATAAACAGTGCGACAGGTATAGTTTCTGGAGTGTCATGAGTCTAAATGTACACTGGACACGAAAACTGAACTGCGACAGTTTTTGTTTCTGGTGCAAATATTTTTTAGTGGCATTTTTATTGCTAGCTGTCAGATGTCTCGATTCAGCAACTAATTGATCACTCGACCACATCGCAAGTATTCAATGAAATGCTGTTTTGTTTAGTTATCGGGAGTTGACATCGAATCAATAGTAAGTGTGACAGTGTCACTTAACACCTACACAAGAAAAAACAACTAAATGCGAATAATACACAAAAGAGCTTGTTTTTTTTTCAATTTAGAACGAATTTACTTAAATTCGATTCTATTTTCCAAAAAATTAAATCTTTTAAACGTTTCTTTTATAATTTGTTTGGTTAACTTCATTTGCTTTTCAGTTACAATACCATCAACCAAAAAATATAATTTAAGGTGAGCTTTCAAAACGTTCTGAAACATTAAAAATATAACAAACAAAAAACAAATAAAAAAAGCAAAAGAAATAATTATTATATTGAAACCCATATACAGCAGCAGCAATAGATAAACACTTTGAAATCAATATTCAACATTTATTAATATTTTACTTAAATGCAATTGAAATACTTAAATACTACAATAAACTTATGTAAAATCAATACAATTACAAGAATCAAAAAAAATAAAAAAAAAAAATATAAACAAAAAACAACTGCAATAGACCAAATTAAATATTGATTGTGTTAGGGATTTTCAATCCAAAACAGAAAACCGCTTTGGAGTTTCTAGCTCCTAGTGCACAGACAAAATCCTAACACAATTAATATTTTCTCCAACTTCACACAAGAATTTTTGAACTTTTTCAAATTATTACAATAGACAAGAAACAAAAATCTTCATAATGGGTATAACAACAATATAAATAATAATTCTGTGAAAAAATAGGAAACTTTTCAATTTTATTTCGATGAAAACAAAAATACAATTTTCGGGCTGAACCGCGGTTAATTTAATTTTAAATTTAATTTTGTTTCACTACAACTAAACGACGACTTAGAGAAAAGAAAAAAAAAACTTGGACTAAGAAGAAGAACCCAATTTAGTAATTAAATAATGTATATCCCCACTAGAACAAAGAAACGTAAGGGACAGAAGAAAACTTGAAACAAAAACGGAAGAGCAAAACAAAATGTTTTGTTTTATTTTATAAAAATTCAGGGACCAAATGAATAAACAAAAAACTCAAGCTTAGGCGAACTATTCTGACATGCTAAAAATAACACAAAAATAAAACTTTTAGGAATAAATTCATATCCAGGAATGAATATTTAACTAAAATTTAACAAAATTAAAGAAGAAAAAAACTAAATGGAAAAATAGAAAATTGTTCCAGCAACAAAATTTTCCATTCGAATAGAAATAAAAACAAACTATAATGTAACGCAAAATTAAATATAAAAAATACTTCTCTTGTGAAAAGGAACCCAAAAATTCCGTGCGGCTTCTAACTCTATTTGTAAATATCTGTGAGCACCCTGCTTATATTACAACTAAAGAAAACATTAAAAAAAATTAAGCAAGAAATCGTTGTCTTGAAAGAATTAAATTAAAACTGCGCCTTTGGATTTTTAATATGTAATAAAAACATAATATAGACAAAGAAATCAAAAATCTTTTTTAGTTTTAAATAATTTGTAAGAAAATTTTCAAAGCTTTAAGGACAATTTAGAAGAAAATAATTTTATTTAAAAGAAATATTTACATAAATCTTAGTTCAAGTAATGTATACGATTTTGAGATAATAAACAAAATTATGAATAAAATGAGAAGTTTTTTTTATTGTTTTGCATTCTGCGTTATTTAGGAAAGAAATTAACTGTGTAATTAAGTTTTTAATCAAAATCCCAAAACAGAAATAAAAATGAAGAAAATATAATTGTAGAAAATTGAATAAAAAGACAGTTATTTTGTTTATGTTCTATTTAAAAAGAAACAAAAACATACTAAACATAATAACAAATGGATATTAAAAGAAAAATAAAAAAATACCACCAAAAGAATAGTCCGTGCTTCAAACAAAAATCAGAATCAAATAAAAAGGATGTGAAATTTATAACATTTTGAAGACAAAAAAAAAACACCATTTTCTAAAAACAAAAATTAAACAAATAGCATAAAATGAATGAAAACAAAAGATGGAGTATGAGAAACAAAAATAAAAACAAAAACAAAATGTGAGAAAAAAAATTATATTTTTGGAATAACTAGTATAATTTTATATTTTTTTTTTCTTCAGAAAAAAAAGGACATTTTTTAATTTCCACTACTGTTAATGTATAAATAATTAAAAATAAACAAATCACAGTGTAAAATAACTTTAATATGATGTGAACTTGGAGCATACTCAGTATTTTATAATACTGTAATGAGGTAATTGAAAGTAAAATATACAAAAATATATATAAAAAAACTGCGTTTTACTTATAAACTCAACAGATGGTCTTAGTGTAGTTATGTAGTCAAATAACAAAGGAGGAACACACAATTTTGATTCTAACCTCCTGAGTTTGGCTTGCCTTGACGGTTAAAAGACACGTCGACGATAGAAATGTAAGCTCTAGGGTTCCGAAAAATGGTTATAAAATGTGTTATTCTCTTCTGTAGAGCTCGAGCACGCCGAGCATGCGCTGAATGGTGGTTTTTGTGTTTACAACCTTTTTCACGATCTAATTTAATTTTTGTATCAGTATTCGCATTCCTGCTGCATTAATTCCAATGTTTACATATAAGAAGGTGCCTGCCCTATGCCTTATCAAGTTGATATCAGTCTGTATTCTTATCTGTCATGAGAGAGTTTCAAACACATCAAACTGCCTGTCAATGGAATAACTGGTGGCATAGTGTAAGTTCAGTAACGTATCACTGGCATCGTGATGCTCGTGATGCTTTGCAAAATGTTCATTAATGCAACTATTGGCATCACTTTCAACGTCAAGTGTCCATTATTGCAAATTTGATCAAACTGATGCGCAAACATAACGAAAAAAGCATCACAGAAATACCTGATGCGCTGTTGATTCGCCAGCAAAAAAGTAAGAAAAATGTCGGAAGCGAAAGAAAAGAAAGTTAATAAACATTTGTATCAATATATGCATATGCTTTTGACAGAACAATTTATAAATTTTTGTTGAATTCTTTATTTTAATTTTTCTCACAAACATTAATATTTTTGACATTGAGTATTTCAGCGCAGCGGATGTAAAGCTTTTAATAACGACAAGACTAAGGCATGAAAATAAATTTATTGTCTTAACGATCATAGTAATCGTCTAAAACTTTTTTTAGCAAAACCTTCATCTTGATTCTTTACATTAAAATGTTTTATGTAAACTATGCGTTTTATAACTCAAGCTTCACATTCAATCAGCAACGCATCAGCATAAACTGCGCATCGCATCAGTATCGCAAATCATAGACAAACCATACTGAGACCCCCAACTCACAATCCTCTTGCCGCTGGGCCCCTCAAAAAGAATCAGTGTGACATTCAAAAACACACAAAAACTACAAAAATAAATGCTGCCAACCGCGGCAACCGTGGGGAAATGTGCAAGAGTTCGGGAATTCCACATTTTTATATTACTGAATGCCATTGGTTGGTTATTATAAATTGTTAAAAGGCGAATAATTTGATTTGGTTGGTCAGTAAAATTATCTAAAATATATGTTTTATATACTAAAACATATTAGGACAAACATGGTTGTGTATTTACCTCTTTTCGATATCATTAAGATCGATTTATTGTGTGAATTTTTCTTTAATAACTGAAGAAAACTTGCTCAAAATGTTTTTATTTTCATGCAACCATTCTGCATTAACAATTTTTCATAAATATTTTAAGCAAATGTACACTTATTCCTAGAAAAAATACTATCCACACGTATATAAATAATTTCAAATTTAACCGACAAAATTTTATGAACGCTGTCAGCAGCTTTGCCCACAGCGGAAGTGGCATATGCTAGGTGCGAGTGTGTTGGTGAGCCGGAATTTTTGAAGTTACGTGACATTTGTCAATACGAATTTCTATGTAACAATACTAACGCACTTAGCGTTTGCCACCCCATGAAAATATAGCTTGTAAGCAAGTAACGGGAAATCGGCCGAAGTTGGTGGTCTCAGTATTGTCTCTGTCGCAAATAAGCCGTGATGCCGCATCGCTGAATGTACACATACTGTTACCGCTTAGCACTATGCGTCAATAATTTCAAACCTGCGTGGTTAAAGTCAATGGGGACGTTCAAGTTTAGTAAGTCTGACAGCTGTCTTGATGTGTCTCAGTTTTGATTGGCCTAGATCGATCAGCTTTTTCAGTTGACGTTTATGGAGAGGTAGCCGACAAATCAAGTCAAGAAATACGTGACTGAATACTGAGTTGACAGTTCTCATATGTAGCTGACGTAGTCAAAGTGACGTTACCGACCAGTAGTTTTTGTGTTCAGGGAACATCTAAACTAGGTTTTTGAATGTGCCCCATCAATTCAATTGATCAGTATACATAAACTGCCATTTATTAGAAAATCCAATGCAATTTCGGTACGGTGTTGTTATAATTTGTATGGTTTTGAAAAGAAACCTTGTGGGATCATTGCCTTTTGACAGATGACGTAGTCTTTATACGATACCACTAGCCATAATGTCAACAGTAAAAAAAATGGTACTACCAAAAAAGTTCAATTGCAACATATGGCAAAAATATATTCGTAAACCTGAGAGCCTTACCCGTTTAAGCAAAGATAAGAAACAGAACAACAACAACGAACAGCTTAACTGAAGAGAATAAAAGAGGGGCTGTTCATGCTCACTATGTACGTTTTTATTAGCGTGTACAGGTGCAACCTTTGCTTTCTAAGCAAAAATTACTTCAAAAGGAAACACTATCCTCTGCATGACTTTATACACTCCGACGACCATGTAGATATTGTGTACCTATCTTTTTTTTTATTTGTGCATTCTTTTTGTGCTGTTTCTTTCTCATATCTTTTTCTTTTCTTTTTTTTTGTTATTAACAACACAACATCCCAATGTCCACTTTGTGGTGTGGCATGAGGTTAGTAACCCTTAAAAATAGAGGCTTGCAAAAAACAAAAACCTGCCCCAACTTAAATTTAATTGACTTCTGGGTTCTGGGTCTGGCAGTCAGCAAACGCAAATAGCATTCGTCGCACCAATACTTGGGCAACGAAATTAATGCATAATGTAAGGAGAGAAAGAAAGAATATCGTATCAAAAGAAAAAAACAAAGTTATCGCTTTAATGAAAGTGTTTATTAAGAAGGGGAACAGAATTGACAGACGGGAATATAAATACATTCTGTGACGTGAACAGTTGGAGGAAATGCTATAATGGTGAACTAATGTAGGACGTAGGAGTGAATGAATTCGATATAATTGGTAACTAGTTCGTATATAATCATAGCTACTATTGCAGTCTTTGACACACACGTCAGTACGTTTGCATCTAATTATTCATAACTACAGAAATTGCCATAGGATTTTGATAAGCATGATTTTTATGAACTCATTTGATTCTATCAGTGGTGTCGTCAATAGCCGAGATGGCTCATATTTTCGTGAACTAGCCAGTGTGCTGGAAAGAAATGGTCGCGAATGAACCCCTTTGGGACAGCAACAACTATTACATCACCGAAGAAGATAACGAATACCCAAATATTCTACCAGCTGTCCAAAAACACCTACCTGGACCAAAAATACTTCTTTATGATAATTGGGCACAGGTACGGTTAGGTTGAGTCTGACTGTGAGATCATTCCAAAATATGCCAGGCACCATAACGGGCCCGTGACCGTCCTCACAGTACCTGCATGTATCCATATAAGGTAAACACAGCCTGATGGCATGCTTCCTTAGAAGGCAGACCCAGGGAGTATCCCTATTGTAAATCCAGACTTTGTTCTGCTGAGATGAGATAAATTCTCCAGACATTTTTTGATTTAAAACAGGCCACAGCGCCCTTGAAACAGTGAGCCCTTCCAGTTGTGACCAGCTGTTTTATTGAAAAAAAAATCCCTCGGCTATGAGTGGTCTTATACCCTCAACCGTTGCATTGAGTTCCTTAGCCAGAAACGTCAGCCTTTTCGTTCCCCTCAAAATCAACGTGCCCAGGTTATCCAGCACAATCTGAGATGGTTCAAACATTTTATCAAAATCAGTCATCGATTACTGTGACGATGACTAAGTTACGTGAAATTTTTGGAAGAAACAACGTGCCAACAAAACGCACTATTTATCGTGTAGTGAATGATTTCGAAGAAAGAGGGTCTGTAGGTGATAGGCCCAAGCATGGACCACAACGTACTGCAAGATCGGCTGAAAACATTAGTGCAATTTGGTCAGGAGGAATCATTGGACCTTACTTGACTTTCTTTTTTACGCACATTTAAGTACGGGAACAGATTTTTATTCAATTTAAAAAAAAAAGCAGATATTGTAGTAGTTGAATAATTAAAGCCATTTTTATAAGAACTTTTCTATTTTGAGACCGGTCTCGGGTCCTTATTCCTCGCAGCGTAGTTGTCACACAAATTGTGTGAGGTATGTCAATAGTTAAAAAACCTCCTTGTTTTTAGCAGTTTAATCCATAATTTGCGACCAGTAAGCAATTCCAATGCATGTGTACGTAGCTGTAAACATGAATTGATTTCCAGTGCCAAACGGGGTTATCAACCTCCATGCTCCATCAAATTAAAAACTGTTCCTGAAGTTTTAAAGTGAAAAGTGAAAACCTGTTCAAGCCATTTCGTTTTCCTTCTCTCTTTTGCTGCCCTGAAATTCGATCATTTCACTTTCAAAACTGCTATAGACAGATGTGATGACTGATGAGTGATGACTCAGTTACTCTATATAAGTGAACAGAATAACACAGCCAAAAGCTGTTTATGCATAAAGTACAATACTTCTGCATAAAACTGTGCGCTGTTTAAAATTCTTTTCGTTTACAATACTTCAAAGCGAAGCAAAACGAAGAACACAAAAAACAAACACAAACTTGAGATGGTTGGTAAACCAAAAAGAGAAGAAAATCAAAATAATAACAACGGAAAAAGCCGACAAAAAATTGACAAACAAGATTAACGAACGATACACGAAAATAAACAAAAATAAATGCTGAACAAGAGACTCGCAAAGTAACAGCCGCCCCAACCCGCAAGGCAAGAGTCAATAAACGCATACAGCTGCATTTGACGGCGCGTAGCAAAAATATACGAAAATTGAAATTTTCGACGTATTTTCGTGGCCACCACCGACTGACGGGGTCAATGTTATTGTCCATGGTCAGTGTTCCTAAAAATAAGCGCAAATGCAAGTCAAGTAAAGAGACAGAAAATGCACACAGAGCAGTCAGTCGACAGAGTGGGAATGGGTGGCAAGATTTGCGTATAGAATGAACGGGCGCTCTGCTCGGTGCTGTTGTTTTTAGTATTCGGCGCAATTTGGTCGCCGACGGTTTTTGGCGGGCTCCGCTTAACGCCTGTGGCACACGCACGGCATGGTATGTTGAGATAGGCTGCAAATAACTTGGACAAATATGAGTGCGCTGGACTTTGTTAGCAATTAAAGTTTAATGTACTTTAACAGGGCACCACTACACACTGCTGTTCAGCCAACGGAAGTTGCTCTCAAGCGCGGTTGCGCGGCAAAGAAGGGACATGGGCACTTTTTTTCGCTAGGACGCTATGAGCCTTTAGAAGGAATTGCTGATTCAATTTGCGTTGCAAGATAAGCGCTAATTCTGCGGAAAGTCATGGCGAAGCATAATGGACATTTTGATTGATTGTATATGAATAGTCGAGGGACATTGCTCACCATCCTAATTCTAATAATATCTCATCTTAACTGTTTAACAGTTTCAGGGAATTAAAAACACGGTCGTAGGATGGATTTAAGGTGATAGTTCTAAATGTGTATGTGTCGTATTATACACAGATGTTTACAATGATGTGTTCGTTAATTACCAGTGGACTAGATAAGCAAATGTTTTTTGACTGCTGCTATTCGCCCTTCGTTCGGGACATGGCTAGGTAATGAATTGTCAAAGTTATGTTGCGTCAAATTGGAGTATGTAGCTCGCTTTGCTCGTGAAAAATTCTGTTCTAAACTGTAGTATTTCATTTTCGGGTTTATTTCTAAAAACACTATTTGTTATGGAAATTATAACTAAATTCGTTACGTAGATTACGTAGCAGCAGCATCCCGAAGCTAGACAAATGACAGTCGTTACAACTAACAAGGGCGAGTAGCGACTTCATTTTGATTTAATTACTTTTGGCTAAGCTTAGTACGCTGCTCGAGCTAAATTTTCGCTCCCATACAAAATTATCTCCAAAATTTAGCTGAGCTACATCTAAGCGAACCCATTTAGCTGAGTGGTACGCAGCTCGAGCTAAATAATCAAACTTTTGTTTAAGAATGTACTTCATGTGTATGTCGAAATTTAGCGTGCCCATTTAATGGGTCGGCAGATTTTCTCAAGCTAAATTGTGACAGATCGTTGTGTATTTGTTGTTCTGTTACGGAAAAGTATGCAAGGATGAGCTCTTTTAATTATTACATGGACGAGAAGTACGTAGAACAGTGTTGCCGAAAGTACTCCCATAGGAGTATTGTACTACTTTCAACACATCCGTACTCCCTCCGTTCACATTCGTACTCCTATTTTTTTTTAAATACCTGAAATATTTTACACTTGCAGCAAAGTGTAATTTCAACCTTAATAAATTTAATTTTAATTCACTTTAAATTTAATGCAAATTTGGCAGCACTATTATGTTCCAAACTGTCGTCAAAAAGAGAATTAACCTCTTTCTAGTTTGTTTTTCGTTGGCTTCATGCAATTTTCATCTGTAAGTTCGGTAATTATTTTATTATTATCTGAGATTGTCGTTTGCTGCATAGACAATTCATACTGAGACCTCCAACTTCGGCCGATTATATGTTACTTGCCAAAAAGCTATATTTTTAGTTATTTCTGATGCTTGCCAGATTTTTATAGGCCTATATCGCAATTCTTAGTTATTTTTTCGCAAAAAACCGTAAAATTACAAAAACGTTATCGCAAAAATCGCAAAATGCTTAAAGATAAAAAAATAACAGATCAAACTTGATTTTCACTTTATTTTTAATATTTTTGCTTAGGTAACAGAAAACAATAAGAAAGAAAAAGGAACAAATATTAGTATTAGTTTTGCAGCAAGATCAAGGTATGTAACTCGGTTATTTTAATATGGGAAGAATTTTATTGAATTAGTATTTTATTTCGTTTTAATGATTAATATAACAAAATATCGCAAACACCGCAAAAAATACTGCGCGTTTTGCGATATATCGCGCAATCTAGCAAGCCTGATGCTGATTAAGTTGATAGACCTACCACATCTTCAAAAAAAGCAAAAATCGCACGCAAATCTTCCGTCAAGGATGATTGAGTGATTTTGCGTTTCATAAGGAAATCGACAAAAAGCCATTCTATTCGTCTTGTAATATGAAGCTTACAAACAACAAACAGCTTATAGAAAAACATAAAAAATCAAAAATCAAATTGAAAATATATTTACCTACTAACATACTTTTGTTAACTACTAAAATTGATAATTTATTTATTTATGCTTTGATTTTTTTTCAACGGAATTTTTTTTTTAAATAAAGTTAAAAAAAAATGTTTGTGGAATTTTATTTTTTAAGATTTAAAAATGTCTGTACTACTATTTTCTTTCAAAATACTCCCCATGTTTGGCTGCAGTACTACCTTATAATATTTCTCTCCGGCAACACTGGTAGAATCAGACATAGTTGAAATAAGAGAGAATTACATTTTTGAAGGAAGTTTTTTCAAAGAACAGCTGCTTTTTGTTACACTTATCCACGGCGTACTCCATGTCAAAATTTAGCTAGGACTTTAGCTGATGTTTGGAGAGAAAAGTTGGAGACCAGATAAAATTTAGTTTAGCTCGAGTAGGGTACTACACTTTAGCATATAAAAAAATAGGCTCTCTCAAAAACGGAGCACGTTCTTAACCTTACGACTATTCTGACGTGATGTTATAACCGCTGCGTTGGGTTAGAGGTTATCCAACAAAGAGCGGTTTTAGAACTTCAGTACAATTTTTATATTTTTATATTATTTGTGAGAAATTATGACTATGAGAAACCTAAAATTTCAATCTCTCTTGCTAAAGTACACCTCGCACCTGGTTCCCTTACCCAATATTTTTTTTTTTAGGGTATCGGATTTTTTTCACAATTCCACCTTATTGAGAACAATTTCGAAAATAGGTAGGGTTAACCTTCAAATGGACAGCCACTCGGTTTTGATATTTATAACTAGCGAGAGCAGTGTCCAATGCACACGCATCCTTACTGTTGTGTATTGCAGTATAAAAGAATGCAGAACGGCTATTTAGTACCCTTATGATTCATTCCTCTACGTGGGTTAAAAAAAATAAAAAAATGTGTGACGTACGAATTTGGCAACAACACTGGGGGTTAGTTTTCTTTAATAAGACTTTCATTCAAAAAGTTAAATATAAAATTCTGCCGAGCGATATTGGAATTGGATTACAATTGGACTGCACGCTTTCTAGCAGTCTTTATTGTTAGTATGGAGTTGTGCGCTTTTCATATTTTTTGTGCTAATGATTCTACATCGTAGGAATAAGAATCAAGTGTTCTATGCTTGGCCATTATTGAGGTAGAGCCTGCGGTGAAGCATGTACGGCATTTAAGATTCTTTTAATTAAAAAAAGATTTGTTTTATGGAAATGCGGTGGCGTATGTGTAACTTTTCTTAATATCCGAATAAGATATAGTCCTTTCTGTACTTGGCGCCGCGGCAACGAAATCAAACTATAAGATAGGGCCAAGTGTAGTAAACAACACCGATCAATTGATGTAAACGGTAGTGTAGAAACCCAATATTGAACAACCCATTGCTCTGAAGTTCAGTATCAAGTGACTTTATTTTCAGTACATAATTTACATTTTATATAGTGTGACAGTATTTTCAATGTTTTACATTTTATAGTCAAGTGTCGCACAGTACCGATACCACAGGTAGGTCTTGGTTTATTGACGTAAAAGTGAAGTTCACTTCCTGACAGGGAAAGATTAAAATGTGTGGACAATCAATTGTCAGAATTTAACTCATAAAATAATATTACTAAGGGACGTCTCATGATGAATATTGATGTTAAGTTTGAGATAGCTGTAATTCCAACCGAAGTATGACAGCTGTGAACAAATTGTTGTTCTCTCAAAAATACATGCGATTACTGAATAACTTTTGACTTAATCGAACATAAACACGTCTCGTGCTCTTTGTTTTGTGAATATTCGTGCGATTGGAATATGTGTAGCCTTCGACACATTTTTGCATTCACTGGTGAAATTTTGTATTAAAATATGATTCCTAAACTTTTGTACATAAGAAATTGACGAAAATAGATCCACCAGATGCAATGCGTTTCTTTGCAGTTGAAAAATTTCACGAAAACGTAAACAAACAAAGCTGTCAAACTCAAACGCACTTGTAAAGGTACAACTGAAGCAACTCAAAAAAAAAACCATTTGCAAAAGTGCTCTGAAATCTGATAAAGATTGTTTTTTTTTTCGTTCCAAACGAACATAAAAGGTATACCACATAAGTAAATTGCGAACGTATAAAGATGATTCCAATGCGTCAGTTTGCAAAAGAGCTCAGAAGGTAGGCCTTTTCCAAACACTAATATTGTGCGTAAAGATCTTAGTCTACATGTTAACAAACCCCGGTGGCGCAACTTTGAAGCTTTGGATTATCTGCTAGATTTCGATTTTATTCAATACCACCCTACGCCGGATCACGCAGAATTTTCATTGCAATGTTGTTGTTCCATCAAAAAAATGGTATCTTGAAATCGAAACATAACATTCTTCTCTAATTATGTTCCCTATGAGTAGTGGAAGGGCGGCGTTCCCAGCCAAAAATTAAATAATCTCTTTGCCCTGACACTTTTCATTTCACGTGAAAGCTTCAGTTCAGAAAATTTGTCCGTCGTTGGTACATCCATATTCAATAGTTCAGGGCATCTTATGGCTACTGTTTGTTTAAGGTCTTAGCAATCGTACATCGGCGGCTTATCGTTATAATATTTTGGTGGGATCTATGTCGGTCGAAGTGATTTCAAAGACATTAGACTTCTTGTAACGATTTTAAATATCTAATATTTGTAATCGCATTATGCTATGCATCAAAACCAAGAGTATAATCTGCTGACAAACCTAAAAAGACACCGGCAGTCATTCGCATAGGCAGGTAACACTATAGAATATTACAGCTCTAATATCTACATCAGTTAATGGAACTTGTGCAACTTGTATAAACAACTCCACTCTCCCATTTGAGGACAGCCGCAGCTCAAGTATTTGTCTTTTCACTCACTCGTTGAGTTTTCTTTTATTTTTATATCAGCAATCAAAGCCTGGATCTAAATTGCTAAGATGTCCCTCAAAATGGCTGAAAATAAAGGTCTAACGGAAAGCACTCTTGAAATCACAGTTAGGGAAAAACCGAACGCAACGTTCAATGCACTGAAGGCCATATGGCGAGACAAAGTTGAAGCCTCCCAACTTTTTCCTCCATTCCAACTTGATCACATACTTACCGTTTGGACGCAATTCGTTCAAAATTGCTTGCAAGAAGCTACGAATGACGATGCTAATGAGTTTTATGTAGAAGCGGCGGAAATCGCTGCCCAGAAGCTAAAACATTTTCCAAATCACGGGTGGAAGTGCCTGACCATAGAACACCCCTTCGAACATGGACAGTGCACCGAAGAATCTTTGGTATTTGATGAGTCACTGTTCTGAAAACCTAATTTCCATTTATAACTTCAGACACATAAGGACAGTGGTATTCTTTCTGCATCATCAACAGAGTCCACAAACGATGTTCTGGGACAAGTTGACTTCCTTTTGCGACTTGTTGCTTCGAGGTAACTACCTTGAGATTAGTCCACGCTCTAAAGATGGACATAGTTCACCCAATCACCAGTAATTTCAGTTTAAAGCTTGTCAAGACTGCTCTCGATTCTTCATTTAAGCCAACTTTAATTGAGTTGAAATCACCACAACTGTTCATACACCCAAAGAAGTATCTAGTTTTCAAACCCGAGGAGTTGGAAAAGGGCAAATTTCGAAAAGACGTATTGCATGGTGTCTACGACGAATACATTTTGCCATTACAAATAGCCAATGAGGTGGACGATGAGTTTTGGACTCGAAAAGAAAACCAGACATCAAGCGAATAAATCAGTTTATTACTGAACTTTGAATATAGTGCTCCATGGGCCACAAATTACACTAACTTGGCCTTCGGGCATATCACATATTTGTTTGAATTCATCCAGCATATTGCCGTCATTCGGCAACGCCAGTTGTCCATAGGCATTCCAGCCAGCCGCAAGTATGGAACCGCACGATGTCTGCACAATTGTGTGCCTCGCTCCGCAGTAAACAGCTACAGCTTCGCATGAATTTTCTTCTATATTTACGGTTGGACATTTACAGCACTGTGGAAGATCGATGACCTGTGGCAAGGGATATACCGTTGGGTTTTTAACGCCACTGATTTTGAAAACTCGAATACCCAGCTGACCGTTGCAGTTGAATCCCCAGGTATATACGTCTCCGAACGAAGAAACAGCCGCGCTATGCCATCCACCGGCGGCGATGTTTACAATCTGTGGAATCAAAGCAATTATGAAGTTCTTAAACAGCATTAGGACTTGGAATATTTCAAATTGGAAGTGAAGAATCAAAACCAAACAGCAGACCTTTATGCCACCGAGTGCTTCGACCATCATTGGGGTTTCCTGGACACGCATATCATCAATGCCTAGTTGCCCTCGCCTGCAAAGTTATCACACATGTTATATTGAAAGCTCGATTCAAGATGGACTGAATAACTAACAATCCATTTCCCCACGAATAAACATCTCCATTGGAGTTGAGTGCAATTGCATGTTCGAAGCCACACTGCAGCGAGACAATATTTTCCTGGACTGCAAACTGAAAAATCTTTGTCGGAACATTATACACAGCGTTATCACAACTTATTGCTACGGCCAGATTGCTGCCGCAAGCAATGTGTTTGATCTTCGGACTGCTGCTAGGTTTCACTTCTTCTTCAAATATCCGTCGCTTTCTTTTTGCCACAATTTCAACATCGGCAAATCGTACTTCTTGAATGTTCAAATCACTCTTTGTCAACTTAAATAGTTTTCCAGAGTCCAAAAGAATCAAACAATACTTGTCGTTTGTGCAAATGCCGATAATTTGACCAGGAAATGAAAGCTTGTCCGTTGTCTTTTGACTCTCGTGTACAAATCCTGACAGAAATATCTCATTTTTCACAGCGATAACATTGCAACTCCACGCAGGCTGGATGAGGAAATCTCCCGCAGGCATGCCCAGTTGAAAATCTAACAATTTCTTATTAAATTTATTTGAATTCAATTTTAAATGTAGTTTAACTGACTTGTGACTCGTAAAACTCGACTGACATGCGCCTTGCCAAACTGCCCAAACCCATTGAAACCAGAAAAATACCACATTTCTCTTAGGCTAGTTCAAATGGCAGTAGTTAGTTACTTCTCTTTGGTGACGAGGATACAATCAGTTGTTTCTTGAGGAATTTGCAGTTCTCTAAAGAAAATTATATACCAATTTGAATATTTTCGAGCCAACAGGCGATTGGATATTACTTACACTCTGTCATGGTGAGTTTACATCGCATAATATGGTTGCCTAAATATATCTCAACCCTGATTATTTGTAATTTTAACACTTAAAAATGAAATACTGTAAAATAATCAACCTTATTCGATATTGCTATGGAAACAATTGTCTAAAAAGTGGACAAACATACTTTTTTCTAACCTCTGTTGACATTCTATTGACAAATAGCCAGCTGATTTTCAATTTGTCATTACAAAACACGTTCCACCATCCACATTAGTACAATAGCGTACTAGATTAGATGTTCCAGTACCTACACTGAACGAATAGAATGACGCTAAATTATAGAATGGTGCCTTTTAAGACATAATAATAAACGTCGTTTCTGTTTATGTGATATCGAGCGAAACGTTCAGATGCTGTTTGCTTTATTGTGTATTCTCATTAATGATCAAATACTAATCTAACTATTGGTAGGAAAATAAAAAAAAATATTGTGAAGCATTTCTAACAAATATTAATTTGGAAGGCCACGAAGCAATTAATTTAATTAAAGGATTGTAGTAGTTGTATCAGATATTCTGCACATATTTTCGAAGCAACTTTGCATTCTTGTCATTTCGGTTTTACTAATCCCTCACCGCTGAGGCGCTGATTGCAGGGCCTCTTATCTCTTCTTCGAAAACTTCGTCCGAATACAGAGCGAGAGGCTAGGATTCTACTTCTTGGACTGGATAACGCTGGAAAGACGACTTTACTCAAACAGCTCGCCTCGGAAGAAATATCTCAAGTAAGTGATTTAATATTCCATACACATTTTGGATTAGATTATCCGATACTGTGCAATAGGTTACCCCAACGGCAGGATTCAATATTAAGTCTGTAGCAGCAGATGGCTTCAAATTGAATGTTTGGGATATTGGCGGACAGTCGAAAATACGTCCATACTGGAGGAATTATTTCGAAAATACTGACGTTCTGGTATGTTCTTAGTCATAGTTTCTGCAGCTATACATAAATTTCAATTGCCCTTCGTAGATCTATGTGATTGATTGCACAGATCGAACTCGGTTAGCCGAGACTGGAGACGAACTGCTGGAACTACTTTGCGATAATCGATTGAGAGGAGTTCCACTTTTGGTATTCGCTAACAAGCAGGATCTGCCCAATGCCATGCAGGCATCTGAGGTTGCAGAAAGTATTGGACTTGTAACACTCGAAAACAGAACTTGGCAGATTAAAGCTTGTTCAGCTATTGAAGGAACCGGAATCAAGGTAAGACGATGTCGATGTGGATCGGATGAGAAAATAATCTAACGATACTTATACAGGAGGGAATGGACTGGGTTTGCCAGAATATGAAGAAGAACTGAGCCATCACGGGAAACGAGGACAAATCAGGACACCAACATAAAGCAACAATTTTATTACAACGCACATTTAACTAGAGGGAGATATAGGCACAAATTTGTATTGCAAATAAATAAAACTAGGAAACTTGCTTCATTTTTTCAAAACAGCATTAAATAAAATTAAGTGCAACTCTACAAATATAAGGCGCTCTTTAGTTGTAATTTGTAAAAAGGCTTGGAGGTTTTGATTACGGTTGTCATAAGCCCATCATCGGAATATAGAAGGAGAAATAGAAATAGAAATAGAAATTGGAGTTCACACGATGTTTAGAAATATTTCTTGTAGATACGAGGTTTTGACTGTATGTCGTAGGGCGTATACGTAACCCTTTTTCTTAACAAAAAGGTCGTCTTAGTCCGACTCGGGTTTTATTTTCAAATCAAACATTTTTTATTATTAATTGAGTAAGACTTTAAACAAGCGGGAAAACTCTCAGTTTCAGTGTTTGAGTAAGCATATCAGTCGCGATACAAGTCAATGTTGGCAGCTCGGAAAATCGTGTCGATCCAACTGAAGCCAATTGGACTAGGTTGTTGATGAGGAACCTGCGAAAGGATACTATGGTGAGGATGCTAATTCGTCAAGATTTGTCAGTCTGTCCGATCTTGACTGACCGCTAGATGTCTGGCGACACATCAAATCAATGTCAAATTGTGCATTTGTTAGATGTTTTAGTTTTTTATATTGAACAAAAAAACCTGTTTTGACTAATTATCTACTACTCTTTCGTAGACGTCACGTGATCCATGTAGGACAGTAAAAAAATGGCAAAATAACGTCAGCCAGGTGTCATAATATAGTGTTCTGAATGTATTTAGTAAATTAAATTTGCTTACACCTTCAGCCTTTGCAACTCAACCTTAGTAGGTAGGTTCATGCCAAATGTACTAGAATCTATGCTAAACCTGCCTTATTTGTGTTTTTAGAAATAAAAGATGTTTTGTTGCAACATAATGTACTTTCGTGCTTTCACGTCTTTGCAACTTGTCAGCCTTTTTGCTTACCAAAGTAAATAAATACTTTGCTTACCAAAAATTTTAGTTCTATGCTTGATGGGTGCGTTCAGTGGATTTTATTATAACTATAAAGAAGTGATGTTCAGTGACATGAACATTTCATTATAATTTCCCCTAGATTCTTGATTTTACATACATTCGCAGAATAGAACTAAAACTCAACTTAAAATATACCTACTACCGAACAAAACAAGCTAAAAGAAAACCGGAAGGAGCCGCCCGGGCTAGGTTAAATTATTTTTGGGTTTCAGTGCATTCAACTCTTCCATTATGTTAATCCATCAATTGAGCTAATAACATGCTAATTTTTAATATTTTATTTACTCCTTTTGTTTTTATTCTTCTCGTTAATACTATTTACATTTAAATATTAAGCTAATTTATCAATAAATTATTACAGTTCGTTGTGAATATACTCTGTCGTCACTTTGGCCTCTCCCTCATGGAACCCGGTGCAGTCGACTGGATATTTAACCTACAAAAATAGAACGGAAATCAATTTATGACAACCCCAACGAAAGGCTTAAATAAAATGCACTCACCTCGCAATTATGTGGCTGGGTGATAACACCGAAAAGTGTCCAAAACGGTGTGCCGGTTTCAGTGCTAATAAAAAGTGCAGCGCCCATGCTGCCGATCTTGATAATTTTTGGCTTGAATCCAGCGACCAGACCTCGCGAGGATGTCTCATTGGCCTCCTCCGAGTTCAGCTCGCACAGTACATATTTATCGCAGTGAGGTGTCTTGCCGATGAATCGATACGCACGATGGACCTTCAAAACTGGTTCAATAACCTGTCAATACAAATGTGTACACACATGTAGTAAAATCGACCACAATCTCTCCTTCAGTACATGTTATTTATATATAAATTAATGCTGCTAAATGGACTAGATGTAGCGTGATCGTGATCTAGCGGATTTGTTTGGAAAAAAATACAGGCAGAGCACCAAACTAGGTTGACCGACCAACGTCGACTTTTTCCTCCTTCTTTTTCCGGGAATACGAACAACGACCACGCAGATGTGGATAACGATGGCGACGACAACGTTATACATTATACACAGTCAACATATCCAAACAAAGAACGAACAGAAAAGAAATAACGATTTCGGTTTAGCTCACCTCTAGATTAAGTGTGTCAGTCAGTTTGTCGCTTAGCTCAGTGGCGTTGAACTTTTGCAGTAGACCTCGTGCTTGACCCAATTTCAAGAGTTCTTTGGCATAGCCAACAGCTGGCTTGACATATGATCTCGAATCGATTTTCACATTAAGATGATGTTTGGCGACGTGGTCCAATAGATTGGAGATGGTCTCACTAGCGCGACTGGGATCGAAGAAAGTAGTTTTTGGGTAACCTTGAGATTTGAGGAATCCATTGAACATAAGCTGAGCGGTCTGGAAATATCTGCAAAGAGAGAGTAGTTATGAATGTGTTTTTATTAATACAAGCAGACAATAAAATGCAACATGCGAAACGGTGTCACTGCGTGTGTCATGCTCAAGAATGCGGGCGTACATTTATTTATGCTTTTTGGCAACAAAATAAATGAAAGTGTGTCTGAATAGGAATGAAGTTGAACCGTTTCAGTGGGAGGAAGATGGATTCGTTTGAAAAGTTTGTTTGTTTTTCGAACGATTCTACGATTTGCGGAGAAGATTTTTCTTTTCTTAATATTACGACCTCTTGACTGGTTTATATCACCAGCTGCCAAACTGCATGTTGATCAGATCGCTAGCAATAATTCGACAGAATTTTAAGGTTAACCTTAATCCGATTACATTGTAATGTCAGCAGGTCCCTGACTCCATGAGCTATTTTTTTTTGTTATTGGGTTGCCATAAACCAATATAATATTCGTGTGTCTTTCACAATTTGCAAGCTATTGTTTAAGAGATCGCGTGAAATAGTTTTAAATAAACAAACATTTTTGAGTATTTGTGCGCGCTCTATAACCTAGTAGCTGTGCTCAAAAAAAAAAGCCTGTCCCGAGAGACATTTGTTATTCAAATCAGTCTACGAATGTGATGAAAGTTTAATATAGTATTTGTTGTAAAAAATAAGATTAGAAATAAGTTTATTAATTGGTCGCCTAGCTCTAATCAAGGCTACATTTCAAAACACTGTAGACTACCAGTAAGAGTCTAGAGAAAAAATCCTTTGGGTTTACCGTATCAAATATGATAGAAGTTTCACATGTTAAAATGCTGCAGCAAGACAGGAGCTTAGGCTACCTATTTAAAGGAAGCGAAACAAATCAACACATGTTTAATCACTGAAATGCTATAGCGGAATTTCGAGCAGCTGCTTATGTAGAGAGACTACAGATGGGGCAAGAATAGAACCCACGTTCAGTTTAGTTTCACTAACCAAAATAGAAGAGGTTGGCTGGTTATAAAAAGGTTTAAGAATGACAAAGCAATAAACAGAGAGCTCTTTTAACAAAATATGTGAACAAATAATTGTGTGTTTAAACGAATCCTATTATCATGGTTGCCAATTGGCTGCTTTGTCTCCACCTGTACTTGAGAGCGTCGAATTTACTATGGGACAAATCCATTTTCGCACTCGTACAGTCGCGAGAGTACTCTATGATCTGAACATAAATAAATCCGCTGGTCCAGATTGTATCTCCCCCATTGTATCTCCCCCATTGTTCTGAAGAGGTGTTCTTCCACGCTGGCCAAGCCATTGCGTAAGCTTTTCTATCTGTCCTATTCTTCTGGACTCTTCCCGAGAAGGTGGAAAACAGCATTTGTCCAACCTGTTCCCAAAAAAGGCGATTCTTCTTCTCCCTCCAATTACCGACCCATAGCACTTACGTCCATTCTTTCTAAGGTCATGGAAACGCTGATAAATCTTCAGCTTATGAAATATCTTGAATCACGGAAGCTTCTTAATGACCGGCAGTATTGTTTCCGTAGCAATAGATCTGGTGATTGATGGCTTATCTCACCGAGAAGTGGAACCAATCTCTCCATCACTCCGGTGAAACCAAGATTATTGCGCTTGATATTTCAAAGGCATTTGACAGAGTTTGGCATCATGCTCTTTTGTCGAAAATGCGTGCTTATGGGATCGATGCGTCTCTTATTCAATGGATTAGAAACTACCTTTCTGGTCGTTCAATTCAAGTTGTTTTGGACGGTTTCAAGTCTGATATTCACCATATAAATGCTGGTGTTCCCCAAGGCTCTGTTTTGTCTCCGACTCTATTTCTAATTTTCTATAAATGATCTTTTGTCTACAACTTCTAATCCAATTCACTCCTTCGCTGATGACAGTACCCTCAGCTTTTCATACTCGTTTCAAGACTCACGTCCGTGCTCTTCGGCCGTAGAACATGGAACGGCAACGTATGCTAAGCTCATTAAATTCCGAACTTGACAGCATTATAAAATGGGGTTTAGCTAATAGAGTGGAATTTAATACTTCTAAAACACAATGCTGTCTGCTGTCTCTAAAGCGAAATCTGAATCTACAGCCATTATCCATGAATGGCACTTGCATTGCCGAAACTGAAAGACTCTCCATTCTCGGTATGTGTGTTCATAACAACCTTCGTTGGAATGACCACATACATGAAGTCGCTAAAAACGCTGCGAAGTGTCTAGGTTTCCTCAATCGGTGCAAGAAATATTTTACCCCTTCTGATCTGGCTATAATATATAAAACATACATCCGCCCAAAACTTGAGTATAACTCCCATATCTGGTCTGGTACGCCAAAGACCACATTGCACTTACTAGATAGAGTTCAAAATCGTGCGATTAAACTAATCGGAGATACGAATAATGGACTTTCTATAAATTCGCTTGAACATCGTAGAAATGTTACGTGTCTCTCATTGTTCTATCGTTATTTTAACAAACAGTGCTCAAATGAAATTGCCAGCTGCATTCCTCCACCTCAACAATTCAACCGCAATACTCGTCATGCTAGGAATGCACATCTGTTCACCCTTAAGCCTATTTTCGGTCGTACTACGAAATATAGAGACTCATTCATAAGCTGTTCAACACGAATGTAGAATGCTTTACCAAGCTCTGTTTTTCCTTCTTGTTACAGTTTGCAGGCATTTAAGACCAATGTGCATCGGTATCTCCTGTCTAATCTGTCCCCATTTCCCTAATGCCCGCGCTGTGTATTTCATACTACATTATAAGAGTAGTCATATCCTCTTTAGCGCGTGCTTAATATTTTAGCGCGTGCTTAATATAAAAAAAAAAAAAATTACATAGGTTGGTGGTAAGTAAAACAAAATACGAAAATCAGTTTATGCATCTTTCTATTTTCAAATGACGACTTTCACATAACATTCATCTACGAGAACGTATTCGCCCAGTGATTTTCTGGGTAGGAACACAGTGGCTTCGGTAATAAAAATCGTTCGCACGGTAAATATAAAAAAAATCACAAAATAAGGCCGTATACCTTAATATATTCCCGTACTCAAAAGCTGGGCAGAAGGAAGCCAAAAAAGTAAAGCAAAGAATGATTCAGCAATGCGCACATTCGAAAATATAATCGTTAACGTCCTTTTTACTACGCCAGGCACACAATCGAAATGTCATCTGAGTATGTACCTACTCAGTCAAAGAATGTTTGGCTGGATTTGTCTCAGAAAAAACAGATATATCACGTCAGACAGATGTCAGACTAATGGCGTTTGAAGATTGAAGATCCGAGCGAATTGCCCCGAAATTCAGAATTGTTCTTTTTAATGAAATTCGTTGGAGCACTTTTGTAATAGTGGTAGACACCATATGAGAGATTTGGTTTTCTGTTGCTACTTTTTTTTTTTTGTTTTCTGCAGTAATAAATACAGCCAAATCAATATTTATTTCAATTTAAGTTTACATTTTGCACGCATAATTGTATATTTTCGGATCACATAGTGAAAAATTAATTTCTAATAAAACAACAAACACTTCAATCTGACATTTTGTTAGTATGTGTTGGTGAGTTCAGGGCAGTTCTCTAAAAATATTCCGGACACTTCTGTCGTGTTAAGAATTGACCTGGAAGTGCACTTTTTTATTCAATGAAACATAGAATACATCGAAAGAGCACTTCTAGATTTGCTCCTTTCATAGAAAGGACAATTCTTTTCTTCAATCGAAAACGCCATAAGTCAAATACTCAAATATAGCTTTAAATATATCCAATTCCTTTGGGCTGTTTTTTGAAATGTCTCAAATGCTAATTTGGAGGTGAGTATTTATGAAGCTTTTACTTTGTAACAATAAGCACAATTTTAATATCTTCTTAGGTAGTAGACTGTCAAATATAATTTTTCACACATATTAAGCGTTTTCTGAGAGTTTTGATATTCTGTTTTTAAGATCTCCCGCACTGACGAAGATATGGTGTCATCTCGCTGGTAATTTCACACTATTTTAAAAAATGTCTCTTCCCCTGATCTAGTACAAATCCCGAAAAAAAAATTCCAACTTCTGTTTTTTTCCACTGCGCCACCACTCGCGAACGTCTGACACACATCCGAGAGTATAACTGTCACGAAAGAGCTTCTAAATTAGCCGTTTGGACCCGGCATAAAATTGTAGATCCCTTTCATTCGTCCCAAAAATGAAAAACTTACACAAATGGTTGTGAGAAGGTAGCCCTAGGCTCCCTACGGACCTTTTGCGCCAACTATTTATTTTTATTTCATTTTAATCTAGTACAAATAGTGTTAGGTTTGATCGTAGATATCGTGCGGGCAATGGGCACATTCCATTGGGCCATTGGGAACATTCAAAAACCTAATTATCTTAAGTCGACTAGATTGATCTGAGATGTACCCCGAACTCAAAAACTAGATTTATCTGTAACGTCACTTTTCCTGAGTCAGGCACATATGCGAACTGTACACTTAGTACTCAGTCACGAATTTCTTGACTAGCTACGTCGGCTACCCCTCCTTAAATGTCAACTGAAAAAGCGGTCCATGCGATCGATCTAGGCCAGATCAATTTTTTTGGAGAAAAAATCATTTTTTCTTATCGAGTTTGCTTTTTATGTTCGATTTGCCGAAAAAACCCAATCTTTTTTTTGATCTGAGAAGGATTGCTTTTTTAACTAAAATATTCATTTTCGCGTACGGAAACTATTTTTTATGACAAACTATTTCGAAATGCGTGCTTATAAATCTGCGAAAATCAATTGAAATGGACTTCCAGTGCAAGTGAAAAAAAAATTGCTTGAGGACGACTCAATACAAACAAAAACCAATAAAATTCGGATTTCATGCTCGATTTGGCAGTAGAAATCTGAAATCTCAGATCAAAATCTGAAAGACTTATGTCGTTTTCCATTGGGACCACCAAAATGTGAATGGATTAGTGCGTTATTTCACAGCAATATTAGCTGTTGAAATTTCATTCGTTTTTGGAAAAATCAACTATGGATATCGACTTGAAAAATGAAGATAATAACTCCTACAATATTATATCCATGGCTATTTTTGTTTATCTTTATTTTACTTTTCACGAAACATTGCGCATTTGTTTTGAAAGCAAACTTCTTAAGATGACGTAAAACAGCTGTGTGTAACGTATTGGTATTTGTGGTAGCATGTGTAAATCTGAAAAAATATCGAGATCTGCAAAAAGTGATCCGAATCGAAATTTATTTTTTTTCCCAATGGAATTTTGGAAATTGATTTAGATCAAAAAAAAAGATTGATTTTTTGTCCCAATGGAAAACGACATTACTAAAAACAAGTAACATCAAAAAGATTCACACAGCTGAGAAAATGAAAATTAAAAAATGTGAATTATGCTAAGTGACGTATTGTATATGATGGTTCTTTGAGGATGTTTGAATAAATTTCGTTATTTGTGTGAAGATTGAGCTAAATCTTCTCAGCGGAAGTCAAAATGTATAGTTATAAAGATGCTTAGGATACCTTTTGTCAACTATGTAAAGTCCTTACACATTCTCGCTGCACTGTACTATCAAGCTGTCAATGTAGCGGAATTTGAAAATATTCAGCACTTTCACTGGGTCTTTTCTCTTTCCAGATGAGCGCCACTCTACCAGACTTGGTGTTCTTTTTTTTCGGCTTCAAATGCTTGAAATTTTATAAGAACTTTCGATTTTCGCTCATTCTTAAGTGTTATTTCATTCAAATCTTCTGGAGGTTTTTTTTTCGAAATTCAAGCCCAGAATGAATAATGAATGAGCAGACTAATCTGCACAGCGACTGACCCATATACTTATTGTTACTTCTTCTTCCATTTTGTACACCTTTCCCATGTTTTTTTTTTTCATTTCGATTTTAACTTGACATAAAACTTACAGTAGCTGCGTGCTCAACCAAACAGAAAACAATCAGCGAAATCGAATAGAAAGCAATACACGCTACTCAATTGGGTTTTCTTGACATTCTCCATAACTCGCTGTAGTGGATAGTGCTCCTCGCATTCTGACACACATTCTCTATGGAGCTTTAATCTGGAATACCTGCAAACCTGAATATGGGTAGAGCTCCTCGATATTGCAGCGGATTAAGGCGTTCGTACTATACATATGTGTACATAAAAAAACCGCCCATTTAACGATGGAACTGGGTCACCAATTAACAGCAACAACGCGCCAATGATCATCGTCATCATAAACGTACTCATACCGATACCATCGCTTCGTGGTGAGCATGTGATTGTCGTCGTTGTATTTGCTTCTCTCGTGATTATTTCGTTTCGGACAACGATACCAAAGAACGAAGACGAGGCTGGAAAGAGTAAAAGAAATCCAGTTCCACTCACGAAACTAACTGTACCGTGACTCCAAAAATGCTGGTACCACATCGGGCCAACAGCAATAGCACGTAACCAGAAAATGAAACACACTATCGCAGCTACAAGATGCTCATCCAGAGTTTTGCGCTTTGTATTCTTCTTCTCTGCACTGGTTGTGAAAAGTTTGTTTTTGCTTTTCATTAGTAGCATTCTTTCGCTGTATACATTAACGGTTCTTCATTTAGCACGTTTTGTTGGTGGTCAAATGTTAGTGTTGCTTGTTTCACACTTTCGTAGTTGAGTGAAAATGATTTGAGGGAAATATATACACCGGCAATGCCTGTCAACGTCGTGCAAAATTATTATTTTATTTAAGTGGCAGTTGTAGTACAGAGGATGTGGTAGCACAGTTTTATTTATTGGAAACTTTGATCGAAGTAGCATCCGCCTAAAAGAATTGGGAGTGTGGTAGCACTGCAATTAATCAAAAATAAAGACCTCATTCCAAGTTGTCAAATTATGGCCATTTTTGACAGTTCTCGCTCGCAAAATTTTGAATGCGTTGACAGCTATCTATTGGTTGAAATATTCAAACACCGCATGGAAGGGTGGGTTATTAGCGATGCGTCAAGTTTCTTGTCACCGTTTTATGTAAAGTATACTGATATCTAGCCAATTGTCAATTTTGTTTAAACGAAGTTCTTAAGTTGAAAAGTCTAATAATTAAACCGACAAATCTCAAAACAAACGGACCGTAAATGACAGTCTTTCGCAAGACACAATGTGGCTTACTAATAACAAATTTTCAGAAGCTCACAATTGCAAAACTTGTATCGCAAATATGACCCCTACTACCAAAATTTAAAGTCAAATATAAAAATGTTTATTGGTAAGGTCCAGTGTCATTTTGGCAATGTCAGTGGTATTCCACATTCACGAATATCCAAAAGTCACAAAACCATAAAAGTTGTTGAGTCGGAAATTGCGATATCTGATATCGACATCTATATTTCTTAAAGTAGGTACTTATATTACTTTAAGAAATATAGATGTAACCAATTTATATGATGAATTAAATGCGCATGTACTTGAATGTGATATTCTTGACAATCATAAGTATTTATTGATCAGAAATGTGATTGAAATATACTCTAAAGTGTTATTACATCATATTTCTAAAATTAATAATGAAAAACAAAAAAAAAACTAATTCGCAATAAATATACGAAAATTGTGCAATTTATGGGACAATGAAAAACGATTTTTTATTCAAATTATATTGGTTCCATTTATTATTAATTATTTAAACTAGCACAATTCAATCAATCGAGATGACATCTATTGTAAACAATAGGCCTTTTTTTTATGCTCACATGATCTATATAGATCATTGATTTCCATGGTTTACAACAAAAGTTGGATCTCGAACTATTGTTGTAAACCGTGGAAATCAATGATCTATATAGATCATGTGAGCATAATAAAAAAGGCCTAATACCGCAACAATTTGAATTTCAACCGTTTCAATTGGCAAATCCATTCACGCCCAATAGGTGGCTCTAGCAATCTATGGAGAAATCCAAGATGGTTGTCATTTTGTTTCACTTATTTTTCGCATAGAACCACGAGCGCTAGTTATTTTGGCGTCATTTTCTGGGCAGAGATTGTATGGAAGTGACATTTCACTAACAGTCCATATATAATAAATCAAATGGTTGATATTGAATTGACTTAAAAAATCGATCACATTTTATTTAAAATGAAATCAAAAATTAATTGCATAGATTGTATAACACTTTTACTTCTACAAGAGTGTCCTCGATATGAAATATGTGCAGAAATGAGATATTTCAACTTGTTTTACAAATTCATTTGAATTTGCATAAAACCATTTCTTAAGAGTCCCAAATCATTCTTTTTCTTTTAACCAGAGACAATACTGAGACCACCAACTCCGGCCGATTTCCCTTTACTTAGCCTACAAGCTATATTTTTATGGAGTGTTCACGTTTGGTGCGCTGGTATTCTTACATAGAAAATCGTATTGACAAATGTCACGAAACTTCAAAAATTCTGCTCACCAACACACTCCCAGGAGATATGAGCACTTCCGCTGTGGGCAAAGTTGCTGGCAGAGTTCATAGAATTTTATCCGTTTAATTTGAAATTGTTCGTTACGTGTGGATAATATTTTTTTTAGGAATAAGTGCTTAAATTTTGCTTAAAATGTTCATGAAAAATTAACAATGTAGATTGGTTGAGGGAAAATGAAAACATTTTGAGCAAATTTTCTTCATTATTTAAGAAAAATTTACACATGAAATCGAAGTTAATGTTATCCAAAAGCGGAAAATACACAACCATGTTTGTCCTAATATGTTTCTAGTATATAGAACATCAACTTTAGATAGTTTTACTAACCAAACAAATCAAATTATTCGCCTTTTAACAATTTATAATAACCAATGGCGTTCAGTAATGAAAAAATGTGGTATTCCCGAACTCTTTCACATTTCCCCACGGCTGCCGAGGTTGGTAGCATTTATTTTTGCATTTTTTGTATGTTTTTGCATATCACACGGATTCTTTTTTGACATAACACCGATAGGAAAACAAATAGGCGAATTTGAAAAAAAAATGAGGGGGCTAGCGGCAAGAGGATTGTGAGTTGGGGGTCTCAGTATGGTTTGTCTATGCTTTTAACTTTTCAATTTTTTAATTCCTTTTCCTATTTATATTTGAATTTTGCATTTCTCACAAGCTGCTTAGTTTTTTTATATCTTTTCGGACAGATAAATGTAATAGATTTCTCTTTTTCAGTACCTTTTTTGACGCAAGCCCTGTATAACTAGTATGCATGGAAAAATGTTTTATAAATAAGAATTTTTGGAAGGGTGTATAAAGGCTGTATAAACACTTATACACTGCATAACTATACAGGTGTTTAGGCGCGTTTTGCAAATTCTAATAAATAAGGCTGCAAGAGTGTAAATTGGTAAAATCATATCCAATTATATAGCAGTGCTGAAATTTGCAATAGGTAAATTAAGTTCGGCTGGCTTCAAAGCATGTGCCTGTCAAGAGAGCAATTTTATTGAATTTTCCGTCTCAGATGCTCGGGAATAGGTTTATACTTATGAATATTACTTCCCAACTGGTTGTAAGACTTCTTCAAAGGACCTAGCCTCACTTTATGATAAAAATTAAAGAACGCATAAAAATCCTCAAAAATAGATACACATGAATGCACCAGGATCTGCTACAATACCGTTCTCAAAAACCTCCCCCACGCATAGCTCAAAAACGTTTCGCACTCTTAGCAATTTGCACGCCGAAATGGCAACACTTTTCAACGTTAGTTATGTTTCCCCATAATTAATTTTCTTCCCAATTTAAAAAAAGAACTCTGTTTTTTACTCACTTTAGATAAACCTCCGGGTTGGCAAGATAATTAGCCCAATCAGCCAGATACAGTGTTGCCGCCTTAATCCATCGGCGACGGAAAGATTGATTGTTAAGCGACTCGAAAAGTTTGTCATAATCCATTTTTCCGTCACGACCTTTGAATCCCTAGTAAGAAACGGAAAAATAAAAAAGTTGATCATAATTTTTTTGTGATGCATCTCATCTGGGTCAGTCGGCAAAGAAACCACTTTACGATCGCTCATGCAACAGCAGTAACAGGGTGCACACTTTCTTACGAGCAAATAGAATGTATATTGTTTAGAGACGAACCTTTAAAATTGCGTTCACTCCAGATTTCTGGTAAAGCGCATCGGCCAAATCGGAATTCGAAAAATGATCCCACAGCACATGAACATGCTCCAAGTATGGCGGAAGCACCCATGCGTGATCTTTATGCCTCTCTTGGGTACGTTGGCCTTCTGGTCCACTGAAGGAACTAATCGCTTGCATAACCATTGGCAGTAGACTCATAAAGCCATTATCTTGTTCGACGTTGTTGTTACTGATCGATCTCTTCTGCTGATTTCTCTGCTGCTGTTGCTGCTGTGGCTGCTGAGTGTTCATGAACATCGATGCGATTTGCAGTATCGAATCCAAACCAATGCCCGAGTCTTGCTTTTTGCCCGTGTCCCTTCTTCGACGCGCACCACCGCCATCATCGGCATCGTTGTTGGTGAACATTTCAATAACATTTCCAATGATCGAAGGATCAAATCCTCCTCCGCCACCGGAATTGCTGTTGGCCGATAGCAAGCTGCCAAGACCGGATATAATTTGCATTGCTCCCGAACCAGATGATTTGCCAGTTCCAGCATCGTTATTCGCCTGCATGAACGAGCCGATGAGGGAGGCAACACCGGCCAAGCCGGAAGCACCGCCACCACCTGAACTTCCGCCTTGACTGTTCAACGCTTCCTGGATGAAAACCGATGCCATGTCCAGTAGTGGATTGGAGTCATCCGCATCGCGACTGGGCCGTTGAGTTGTGTGGCCAAGGGATAAATTGACGCACAGACACGCCAGCAGGAATAGCCTATTAATCCACATTTTTTCAAATTTAGACCGTTAACCTCACTATACACTTTGCAACTTCTCCTTGCGCCTTCACTGATCAAACTGCCGAGTCGAGTCTAAAGAAAATTTCTATCTAGCACACACTTTGCGCACTGCGAGTGCCACACAAACCGAATTCAAGAAAGAAAAATATATAATATATTTAGGTATTCTCTGGACGAGGAGAGAGATGTGATGAGCACCGAGTTCTAGCACGTCTAACTTTCGCGATAACTTTCTTCTTTCTGAGTATCGTATCGAGTTTGTCACTCTTCTTAAGCCGGGCTTTGTATCTTTGAGTTATTTTTCGTGATGCACCTTTCCAGGTATATGCTACTCAATCCGTGTTCACTCTCAACTTTGCATGAGTGTTGGACGCGAAGGAAAGAAGAAAAGAATCTCCGTCTCTCTGTAGAATCCAGGTAGGCATACATAGTGTGACCACCTGTACGTAAATGGCACGTACAGTAGGTACGTAAATTTGGAGTCATGTACTGTGTACCGAAGTGATAACTCAAAATCACGAAATGTACGTAAATTGAAGCGACAAATTATTTTTATTGTACGTCAAATGTACACCAACGACAGGAAAAGAACAAAGAAAAAGTTCTGTCTGCTTTTCGAAGTACAACGATAATTCGATTGTTTTTAGTTGATAGTTCCCATCACTAGAAATAGATAGAGTTTCCCCCATCACTGCGCTCGATTGACAATAATCGTGGAGTGCTTTTATTGTGTTAGTTCGTAGTGCATTCTTTTTTCATAAATTAAACGAAATTTTTCTTTTAAAATTTCGAATTTTTAAAGAACCAGCCTCAAATGTTGAATGAAATTGCATCAGATGGAAAGCATGCGCGCAAAAAACCAATAAAGAATGAATTGATTACACAGGCCAATACTTTTGGAAAATTGGTCACAATGTCGTCTAATAAACTGAATTTTTTTTTTTTCCAAAATTGCGCTTCAAATTTTGTAATGAATGCGATAATGAAAACTTTTGCGTACGTAAATAAGCTCTTGGAAAGGTGGTCACACTAGGCATACACATTATGTGTGTTATACAGGTGATTATGTGAGCCAGAGGTAGACTTCACTTACTTTCTTTGCTTTGATGAGAAAACGAAGAGGCTAATAAAACCAGCGAACAGGCATGACACTGGCAAACATTCGAACAACAAATTATTTATGACTCTTCTATGAGTTAACAAAAGCAGAAATATGCACAGATACAATACAATCGAATACCTGGGCTGCACAGTAATTTGTGGAAATACCTTGCAAAGATATTCAAGGTTGCGGATTAGTGAATTGATACCTTCTTGAAAATTGGAAAAACCCCATTTAACGACAAGTGTCGTTTCCTACTGTATAGACAGGCAGATTTCCTGTAGGTAAATTTGAAGGAATGCAATGCAAGATACGATTGCAATTAGGGCTGGCGACACATTTAAAAGATCCTTAAAAAAAAAAATCTGGCCGGTTGGATTTAGGTATTTATGGCGGGGAATGTCTTTGCCCAACGGATAATTAAAATTCCTGGTAATTTCTGTTTTGTTTTTAGTCACAAGAAAGGGAAGGCCATCGAATAGGAAAGTAGATAGCCCTAAAATGGAGCTTTATAATTTTGCCGAAAGAGTGTCAGACAAAGCACAACAATAAAATCGTGCATGCCATTAGCAAGCTAGAATTCCTATGGATTCTTGTAATCTTCTATCAATGGCGCTGATTTGGGTTAGGTACATCAGTTCCTTTACTTTTGTAGTAAGAATGGAAAAGACTGGCAAAATGGCAGTGGTGGGGATAAATTCTCTGACAGAGAGAGACACTTACGAAAAAGTTAGGGAACGCTTTTGTAGTAATCTATGAAAATGACTGATACATAATTCAAAAAAGTGGTACGAAAAGTCGTTAAAATATCGTATAATCGAACTTCTTCTTCATGAATCCAAGTATATTGAATAGTTTGTACTGATTGAACTACAAGTACCTATTCGAGAAGAGGAAAAAGCGACAGGGCATTAAAAATTACGTGGGGGAGATTGTCCTTTCCAAAGGAATCTAAGGAGAACATTCAATTTTATTTTGCAGTCTGTTACCATTTTAATACGCAATAAATCAAAACAAATGCACTCATATGTCAAATAGGACAACAAATTTCAAGTCAGCTTTTAATTGTAAGGTGACTAACAGCTTTTTTAATTCTTACACCAAGAAATTTGTTGAGAAAAAATTCTAAAAATTCTCAGCGAAGAGGTAATGCATGCTCTCTCGATGCCGCTCTCCTTTACGAATTTTTTGAGTTAAGGAACAGCATTGAGTAAAAATTCGTAAGATTTAAAAGTAAAGGAACAGACCGTGTTTCTTTTTTAGCTCAGATTTTATTTATTTTTTTATTTTATTTATTTTTTTTATTATAAATACTTTTTCATCATTACAAATATTTCTACCCGCAAAGCAAAGTGCTTATCTGCAGGTGGTTGTTTAGAGATTTGGTATCGAAGTGTTTTGAAAATGTAAGTAACATATTTTTTAAATTTTATTTAATTTAATTTGGTTTTAAGGAGTTCTTTTTGTTTTTTTTTAAATTTCAACAAATTCAATATTTATTACCTTACAAAATGTAATTGAAGCAAATACTTTTTAAGCTCTTTTTTTCTTTTCTTAAAGTTTGGAATGACTCTTAAAAATTGAGGAATTGCATTAATAAGATTCGGAATGGTACATCGTAGTTCTCGGTTTCCGTAAGTGTTGTACGTTTCCGGAACATCTAGCATCCCTTGAGCTCGTCGTCTAGTGTTTAGCGTGTGGCGTATAGGTTGCAGAAAGCGCTGGTCATTCATGTAGTGTAGCAATGTTGTCATCTGGAAGATTGCATTTACATCTAAAACTTTAAGAGATGAATTACTTGGTCTAAAATTTTTAACAAGACTACGTTGTAAGTTTGATATCTTGTCCAAATGAGATTTCGCTGCGTTTCCCCAGGCCATAATCCCATATCTTATGCGCGACTCCGAGTAATACTAGCGAGTAATACACCTGCTTTTGTACATCGAGATTGCAGTATCGCTTAAGGTACACCATTGCGAAGATAGTGCTCTTCAGTTGAAGACACAAGGAATTTATATGCTCACGCCAGAGGAAATGTTCGTCGATGGTTACTCCAAGATATTTGAAGGTTCTGACTACCTCAATTGGTATGTTGCTGCCTGATAATGGAGAGCAGTCATTTCGGTGATAGATCTGGACAGTTTCCGCTGGTTTAGATGGGCCGCGTATGTGCATCACTTTTGTTTTTGATGCATTTATAATTAGCCCGTTATCATGGCACCAGTTGGATAAATCGTTGAATTCTTCTTGTAAAATCTTCACGGCAGAACTGAGGTACTTATGTTTCACAACAATTGCAATATCATCTGCGTAGGCATAGGCAGTACATTTTTTAAATATTCGCAAAAGTTCGTTGGTATATATTATAAAAAGAATAGGTCCCAATTTGGAACCTTGTGGTACACCGTATTTGCTTGGTTTTTCTTTAATCACTGTTTCAGAAACTTTGACTTTTAGCGTTCTGTCAGTCAGATAGCTCCTAAGCCAGTAAGCCAGTACGCGTTCATGCGCTACCCAAGGTTGAACAGCTGTACAAAAAGTGTTCTTTCGTTCACAGAGCATTCTTACAAACACCATTGAACTTGGACTATGGACAAGTCGTTCATTTAATGCTTTATAAACTATGATGAACTATGATGAGATATGATGAGTTTTCTATGACTGCATCAGTGTGTATAAACAAAGTGGCCTGCTAAGCTTCATCAACAAATTAATCAGGTCATTACTATTGCATTTCCTGCATCATAATGCTCGCTTTGGAGGCATTCCCTTAACTGGTTACCAGAATAAGGTTAGCTATGGACAGGGTTAATTCTGCTACTAAGAATGCCGGCCACCAGGATTTCCTGTCGCATTTCCAATGAGCACAAGTAATAACATAGATTAGTGGAATCGTTTGCTAGCGATCTACCACGGACCATCAATTTGTACTCAAAAGCAAATAGGCATCGCTTTTTTTCAATCGGCGTTAAATTTACACATCTACAGTATTTTACAATGAACATTCCGCCATCCAATATAACATGTGTTGTTTCCGATTCCAAGAAATGCAATAAAATAACTTTTTCTCATTTTTCACCACACACACAACCAGCTCTTTGGAAGGGGTTCAAGTGCAATAACATCCACCATCCAGTTTTCTTTCGCATCGTAATCATGAGCAGCTTTCTCCCCAGCTGCAATATATCCACACCACAACATTGCGAATGTAACTTTATTTGCTGCCTGTCGTTAGACTGAATAGTTGTGCAAAACTATATAGGAACCATAAGGCCGCTACGAAGATGAAAATAACATTCACCAAACCCGAGGAGGAGATTTCCAAAAAAATCAACAGCATCTTCCCGGTTGCTGATCGCTTTGTCAAAGTGACACCAGGAAATGTGATTTTGCCGAGAAAATTCGAAGATCTAGCCGAATCCGTTCGGAATTTACCAGTTTACGACGATGACACTTGGCTGGTGTCTTATCCCAGAACTGGTAAGTAGAACTAATAGAAGACTTGAATAAACATAACGTTCACATTCCGTGCAGGCTCAACATGGGCACAAGAAATGATATGGCTTCTGGCCAACCATTTGAACTACGAGGGAGCCAAGCAGATACTTCAGATTAGGTGTCCGTTGGTTGAATTGACAGCATTGTTTGGCGAGGATCACTTCGCATGGGTTTCGTAAGATCTGAACGAGGAAAGGTTATAACTGTTGCTTTGATTTATATTTAATTTAAGTGATTCTCTCGGAAACACCGTGGATTACGTGCGCAACATGCCTCGCCCAAGATTGGTTCGTTCTCATTTGCCCTGGCATCTACTTCCGAAGGATTTGGAAATAGTTCGTCCAAAAGTATATGTCTAGCCTACTACTTCCCCATACTAGCAACTTTGGTTGATAACTTTCATTTCTATAGATAATTTATACAGCTCGCAACCCCAAGGATCTATGTGTATCCTTCTATTACTACTGTGAGCTGGTGCACGGCTTGAAGGGAACCTTTGAGGACTTTTGTGAACTATTTTTGATGGATTCGGCTCCGATGGGACCGTATTGGAATCACGTTATACCATTTTGGGAAAGGCGGAATGATGCAAATGTTTTGTTTCTTAAATACGAGGACATGAATCGAAATTTATCAAAGGTAGTAGAAAAATGTGCCGACTTTCTGGAAGTGAACTATAAAATATCAGAAGAGGACTTACGGCGAACGTGTGATCATTTAAAGTTCGATAAAATGCAGTCGAATCCAGCTGTGAACTTGGAACCGATGATGAATCACACAAATAATGGAAATCCAAAGAGAGACAGTGAAGCTAAATTTATTCGAAAGGGACAGATTGGCGACTGGAAAAATAACTTATCACCGGAAATGTCTGATAAATTTGACGAGTGGACTCGTGTCCATTTCGGTGGTACGGGTTTGGATTTTGAATATCAGTAGTATCAGATTGAAGCGAGGCTGTTTTTGTTCTAATGTGTTTAATTCTACAAATAAAGGTAATGCAGTGTGGGCATTGTTACTGCATTATTGTTATTAAAGCTAACCAAATATCGTGCTTTCCGATGTTTGCGAAATTATAATGTCCAAGTGGTGTTTTGTAATGTTGTGCTGTGCATGGGAAAATGCAATGCTCAAGTCACGCAATTTTGAACGCAGAACTAGATGCGTCACAATAGGTAAGCGGCATATTAATTTGTGAGCGACTTACTTACATCCCAACGAACAAAAATGTATACCTACATGAAACATTTTACTTGGTCGCCTGTAATTTGTTAAGAAGGAACTATTGGCACCAGAGACAATACCAGAGACACCAGGTACACCAGCGGCAAGAGGATTGTGAGTTGGGGGTCTCAGTATGGTTTGCCTATGATTGGCACATCTGTGATGGACTAAAAAAAAAACCAACGCCACGAACTAAAATATGAGCAAACTACAACGACCTGTCCATTTTGAGGTTAAGGTCGAACGAATTTTTTCATCGAGCCACTCATTTTAAGACAACAAAGTGATATGCATACCTTTAGGATATACAAGTACTTAAGCGTCCGCATCCCTACCAATTTATTTGAAGACTCTTGATTATTGGCAACCTAAGAAATTCTGGAAGGATCCCATCGACGAAGTAAGATGTCAACAACAACTGCAGGTGAATGTAGTCGCCATGTTGCATTGCGCTGCCAACAGTTTAGTTATGGTATAAAGTTTTAGGTCGCTTTGCGTTCGTCCCAAAAATGAAAGCCCCACACAAAAACCTGTTGAAAAGCCAACAAGTTTGTTTGTTTATTTTTTTATTGTGAAACCCACAATCGCACTGAAGACAGATTAGATTACGTTCCAGACTGCTCTTATGTTCCAAAAATATTTTTTTTTTTTTGTTCAATCGAACATAAAATGTGATCTATACCTAGAAACAGTGTTCATTTCTGTCCAGTCTAAGCAATAATGTAATGATCTAGTACATTTTCTTAAATTTGCAAAACACAACTACGGAAGCACCCTTTCAATTGTCATCTTGCCATTTGACGTTAAAAAAAAATGACAAAAACAAACGAATGTCAAAATTACACAAACTTTTTTGCTGTACGAAAACCAATCCAGTCGTATTTTTGGACTTATTTTTATCGTGAAACCCTACGATTTCGTTAACAAAACAATCAAAAATTTCCTTGTATGGAGTTTTTTCTAACAACCGTTCTTTAAATTCTGTTTCTTTTGTTGTGCAATAAATCTAATGTCCAGTTTCGCTTAAGCCTACAATTGCATTCATTCAGAAAATTCTCTGTAATGTGTAACTCGATAACTTCCCAAACCACCAGTGGGCTCTTCAATAGACCATCATCACAACACACACTACTTGGCAAAATCAAGAACCTTAATTATGACCTTATCGAGGAATGCAAACGTTGCACCGAGGGCAGTACACTGACCAAAGTGCTGCGCGAGGAATTGGAGAGGTGAGTGACCACATTTTAGTACTTTGTGTTTTTCTGTAGATAGAGGAGAAAGTGTAATTCGTAATCTTAATGCGTACATTTGCCTTCCCTAGCCTGCCGCGTGAGATACGACGAGAAGTGGTCAAAAAAATTCGCAACGGATGCGCTCCCTTATTTATCGCATGCAAACGCGGTTGTGTGGAAATCGCTGAATACTTAGTTACGGTTTGTGAGGCTGATATCGAACAAAGGGGACACTATGAAGTGCCCGAGGATCGATCCTTTCACTTTGTCACACCACTATGGTGTGCCGTTGTGTCTGGTAAACTGCCCGTAGTTAAATATCTCATAAGAATCGGAGCGGACATTAATGCTCCATCGGATTCTGGGTCCACTCCGGTACGGAGTGCCTGCTTTATGACGCATTTCGAAATAGGTAATTGATTGTTGACATTATTACTAGCCCTTCTCAGTTTCCACTTTACTTCAGTTCAATATCTGGTGGAGAACGGAGCCGACATCAAAAGACCCAACATGAACGGCGGTACATGTCTGATAAATTCGGTGCAATCAATGCAACTGTGTTTGTATCTGATCAAGAAAGGCGCCGACATCAATGCCAAGGATATTCAAGAGAAAACTGCGCTACACTATGCCATCCAAGAACATAGGTTCTGTATTAGCAGCTATCACATTTAGTTACTAATTGCTCTCCTTGCAGACTCGAAACAACCAAGTTGCTTATGGAACACGGAGCCAACCCTTATGCGAAGAGCAGATATGGAGACGACGCATTGCGGACAGCTTGTCTGAAAGGGGCGCATCAAATATTCGATTACCTAAAGTCACACTGGGAATTTTCGGTGGAACGTCTAGCTGAAGCTCACGAATTGATCGGTTAGTATATTGGAGTGTCCCATGTTTCGATATATTTAGAGGTGCATGACTAAGAAATCGCGTAGTCTTCTCAACCTTCATTATTTGTCTTCCGCTACTTGCTTGCATTCCGTCGGTGTTTATCATGTATGTAGTCTCATTGAAGTTTTGCCAATTCTTCGATGATTGATTAATATGATGTCAGATGGTTCTTGTTGGCACCTAGGCCGCTAACAATTTATCCCATGACCAAGAAAGACACCAACAAAATAATTCATTGAGATGTATTGCAGTACAACATAACATGGTTGTCACTGAGATTGTATTTTCATTTTATTCGCACATTGCTGCTTCGTATCGCAATTCATGAAAGTTTTATATCGTTGAATGGCTGTTGCTGTCTTACAGTGGAGCCATTACTGTCCAAGAAATGCAGAATTAATTCGTCAATTAATCGTCATTTATTCACTTGTTCTTCTCATATCTTCGTAATATTTTTGGGCTACCAATTCGGTGCTTAGACCAGCGATTCCATTCGAAGGGCTGTGACTAATCCAGCGCATCTTCCGCTGTCTTCAATTGACATTACATTTTGTTTGATGCTGGCGTTTTTAGTATAAGTGTCCGCTAGCGATTTGCACATCACTTTCCTTTTGATGCAAACTCATTTGAAGACGACAAACCTACTTTTGGGCAGCTCCATTTCACAATTTATATTGTTTTTTACATTTTTAAGCAATTTGAAGCATCCTATTTTTCAGGTTCAACATTTCTCGACGAACACAATGAGACCAGGGTAGCAATATTACACTGGCGCTTAGCTCACCACATACGACTTCGTGTTACTCACTACATAGGTGAGTTAATTGAACATACTAACCGCCTTTCTGCTAGAATTTACTTTTCTTCCAGAAAAAACACCACGAGTTGCCATACGCCCGGCCTATGGCAACGCAGTCGAATTTACCACCCTCGAAGAACTCGACAATATTGCTACGGATGTCGACGCAATGCGCATTCAAAGCCTTCTGATATGCGAGCGCATTCTAGGTATCCAGCACAAGGACATGCTTTTCCGTTTAATGTTTCGGGGAGCTTCATACGCTGACTCACTGCGATTCCAGCGTTGCATCGATCTCTGGCGCCTGACCCTCGAAATACGGGTGAATCACTTTTCGATTCTCTACTCGGACACTTGTTTTACTGCGCAGGCTCTCGTTCGTTTAATGTTGGACCTCTACGAAAGGCAAAGTGATACTTTTGACAACGAGTATCACGACCAAAATGTCCCACTATTCGATGACGTGCTCGGTGTGTTCCAACTACTGACGCAGAACATCAAAGAGGCACAAGACTTACTGCAAATACGGCCGGTGTTCAGAAAACAGCAAGAAAACTTTGACAAGGTATTAAAGTGCATTGTGCACCTCATATACTTGTTGATAAGGACAGCTCAATCGGCGGAGGAGAAGCTCACCGTACGTAGAGTAGTGCATGGCCTAGTGCGTTCGAATATACGCAGCGCATGTACAAATGATACACTTCTGCATCTGTGTGTGTCAAGATTGAATGTCATCAAGAGTGGCTACTTTGGCGAGGACGTTAATCTAAAGGTATGTAAAATGGAGCACAGGTCTCGCCAGCCGATAACCTTTTTTCGTTTCAGATTGTATTTCCCAATGCCGAAGTGATTAAATTACTCGTCAGCTCTGGTATCGAAATAAATGCAAAAAATGAAGCCAAATCGACGCCGTTGCATGTTGCTGCTCTTCCCTATAATTACGATAACAGTGTAAGTGCATCTAGAGTGTGCTCCTTTTAGAAATCTCCTCACTGTCAGTCTTTTTAGATAATCCTGTTATTACTTGAGAACGGCGCCGACTTAGATCAACCAAACAAATCGGATGAACGTCCATTCAACATTATCGCCAGCAATCCGGTTAATAATATTCCGCTTATGAATTTCATGAATTTGAAGTGTTTGTCTGCAACGATAATCAACAAATATCAAATACCCTATAGGAATCAAATACCAAAAGTGTTGGAAGACTTTGTCAAGGAGCACGAAGCGTAAAACCGATGGCGGTAGTGTGCTCGAGTTATGTATTCACCCACACGTAATGTAGTTGTACTCGTAATTGTTGTTCAATGTATAGGTCCATAATGGTTAATTTTACTCGAGTGAGCAGGCATAATACTTCTAAACGGGTCAGAGATACGAGATTGGACCCAATGTAAATATAAATTTTAAAATGTATTTTTAATGATATTACTGCTCCAAATTATATGAAAGAGATTATAAAAGAAAAAAGCACGAAAGTGTCGCAAAGAGCGTAGGAATGCTTCTTCTTTGAATTTGTTTATTGTAACCTTTTCCTTATTTATGAAAGTAATGGAGAGCTTCTTTGCCAACAAGGAAATAAATGTGTTTTCATTTAAATTTTATTTATACATACACCCATTGATAAATTTAAGTTAAGCAGACACGAGGAAAAAAATATCCATTATACATCAATATTTAAATAAAGTTATACACAATTAATTGTTTGTGTTTCGTAACCTATAACCGTTGCTCGATGTTGATTTGAGAGGCCCATGTATACCAGTAGTCCACTTTTGAATCACTGCGGCATAGATCCGGCTGAATTTAAACAATGTTATCGGTTACGTTGTCTTAAAGGGCATTGATCGATTGCGGTTTATTGGCATATACCTGCGACCTCCAGAAGCACAAGAAGAAAAAGTCCTTCGTGGTTAAATAGCACGATGGGCATGGGCACAAATCCTCATTCTTTGGTCCTTCACGTGGGCGCCCGCCTGAAAATGGCTAGCCAGTCAACTGGTTAGTGTCAGCCAAGGATTTACGCTAACGTCTCAATCGTTTGTCGTGATCCATTTAGTTTGAGGTAGGAGTAAACCTTCAAATCCAACCTAATTCCAGTGGTGGTGTGAGCAGATAGCAAACCGTACCCAAGGATGAAAGGCTGGGGGTAAAACCAGTCGCGTACGAGCTCCCTCAGACGCCACGGCGAGGGTCTGTTGTATTTAGCCCTGCCCAGGTATGGCGGCGCTGCCTGGGTCGACCTTGTTTTTTCCGGCCTTACTCGTGGGAACAAAATGAACAAAAACTTAAACAAAAATAAATTAAAATACACAAAAAAAGGAATTATTCCAGGAAGGGAGGGTGCAGACTCCACAAAGCCGGCGATGGAGCTAGGAGAGGATTCTTATGAATCTGAACCACAGTCTTCCATCTCCGGCCTGGAGAGGGAACTTGAGGAGGTGTTGCTAGCTAGTGACAGTGAGGATGCAGATTGCACACTCACTGACGCTAACGTAGCAGGAAGTGAGGTGGCTAGTACTCTCACTTCCGTAGATAGGATATGCGATGGGACGGCTGGTACGCCCATCAGAAAAGAACAGGGTAAAGGTGAGTTGGCTGGTACACTCATCCTAGTAAATAGGGATAGCAATGAGGTGGCTGGTACTCTCATTGATGTCCCTAAGGGCAAAAAACAGACGAAGGGGACGGGAGGCGCAGAAGGCAAGTACTCTGCTGCTTCCGGATCCCCCGCAGTCGAAAAAGCAGGGACGAACAAAAATGCACACCAGCTGAACAAGCTTCTGATGCGCAATGCCCGACGCAAAGTCGAGAGTGCGAAGCGCAAAGTAGAGCAGTTCAGGGGGTGTGACATCAGCTCGCTTAGCGCCTGGGATAGGCAGCAGCTTGAACGGGCCAAGGAAACCATGGCCGCCGAGGCTGCCAAAAAATCGCAGCGGTCCAAGCTAGGGAAAAAATAATGGCGTCCACTAGTGGAATAGCACCGGCCACATCAAATCAGGGTAAGAAGGATGTGGAGGGGTCCGTGTCTGGAGGGGTCAGGGAGTCCCTGCAAAGCAAGAGGGGCAGATCCGACGATGTCGTTGAGCCGAGTGCGGCAAAAAAGGTGAAGGCTGGTACTTCGCCCGTGGTGCACCCGGTTTATGACGCGAAGGACGAGCTCCTCGTAGCTATAGTAAACGAGCAGGAGCCGAGCGGACGCCTGACCATGGAACAGTGGTTAACTGTCGAGGAGAAGTTCCAGGACGCTCTGTGGAAGAAATTGTCTTCCACGGAGGGCGGTGACCTTCTTTTTGACGGCGCTGGATGGGATGGCGGTCGCAAGGTTGTAGCTTGTGGAAACAGGGAGTCCGTTGGCTTCCTCAGGGAGTTTGTGCTGGGGGTTGGCGAGGTGTGGAGCGGGGCTCAACTTAAATGCGTGACTGTGGCGGAGCTGGCAAGGTACTCTCCGCCCAAAGCATGGGTATGGGTTCCGTTGCCATACACGTATCCCGACAAACTACTCGGCCTTCTCCACATCCAGAATAGGGAACTCAAGGCCGACTCATGGAAGGTCATAAAAACAGGGCCTAGAAGGCAATTTGGTCAACACTTCCTGCTGAGCCTGAACAAGGAATCGCTCCAACCCCTTGAAAAGACCAAGGGGATGGTGCGATATAGCATGGGGAAGGTTATGGTCAAGATCGTGACCAAGGGAGCGGAGGTGGAAGAACCCCAAAATGATGGAGACGATGCAGATAAACCTGCATCACAGTAGGGCTGCGACGGCGTGCTTGATCAACTACATAATCAAGCATGACGTTTCAGCCGTACTGATACAAGAGCCCTGGATCAACAAAAATAATCGCATCCAGGGGCTCTCCATAAGGGATTACACGCTTTACTTCAAAGCTAACGAAGGTAAACTTAGGACTTGCATCCTACTAAAAAACAATATAAGGGCATTTCTTTTGAATAATTTCAGTGACGGAGATCTAACCGCAGTTTCCTGCGAAAAACAGGGAAGCAAACCGGTGTGCCTGATATCTGCCTACCTTCCGTATGAGTCGATGACGGTGCCTTCCGATAACTTAAGGCAGCTGATGGCCAGGGATAAATGGCTCTTCGTCCTAGGATGCGATGCTAATGCGCATCACACGCAGTGGGGTAGCAGCGATACTAACACAAGGGGTGAGTGTCTTTTTGATTTCATCTTATCGACCAAACTCACTATATGTAACAAGGGAAACGCCCCAACTTTTGTGGTACGGAACAGACAGGAGGTGTTAGACATCACTCTCGCATCCTATACTGATTCCCTCACAATCGAGAAATGGAGGGTACTAGAAGAGGCATCCCTATCGGATCATAGGTGGATTCGCTTTCAGATAAGCTTCCGCGGGTCGACCACGAATACTTATCGAAACCCCAGGAATGCCGACTGGAATAGGTACGAATCCATAATTAGGCATCAGCTAGGAAATTGGGTACCATGTCTTGACACTTCAATAGATTTAGACAAGGCAGTAGATAACTTAGGCAAAATTATGAGGGTGGCTTACGAACAAGTTTGCCCGCTCAGGAAACCAACCAAGAGGTCCCAGCCTCAGTGGTGGAACAAGGAGTTAGACTCCAAAAGAAGGCAGGTTAGACATTTCTACAATAGGGCCAAAGTTGTAGGGGACGACATCACATGGGATCTGTACATAGAAAGCAAGAAACAGTTTAAATACCTGATTAGGCAATCTAAGAGAAAATCTTGGAAGCTTTTCTGCGAAGCGATAGCAGATACTAGCGAGACTTCCAGACTCCGCAAAATACTGGCCAAGGACACGGCCGTCCCTAGCTTCATCAAGAAATCGGACGGTTCGTGGGCCGAAAGCAGCGAGGAGGTTCTGGAATCACTTGTGGAAGCCCACTTTCCAGGAAATAGCGCGCCAATGTCTCCGTTACCTAACGATCATAGCATTAGCGCAGGGATAGACGAAAGGGTGGATAAGAACATCATCACTGGAAAAAAACTGCGTTGGGCCATCAAGTCCTTCGCCCCGTTCAAAGCACCTGGCCCTGATGGCATTCTGCCAGTTATGCTTCAAAGGGTGCCAGGTACAGTCACAAATATTATCGGAAATATTTTTATACACTGCCTGAGATTAGGCTATATACCTAGGGCATGGAGAGAAGTACGAGTGGTTTTCATTCCTAAAGCAGGTAAACCAAGTCATACTTCAGCGAAAGATTTCAGACCTATTAGTCTATCGTCATTTCTCCTCAAGACACTTGAAAGGCTTATCGACATTCACATAAGAAGCAAGTGTTGCAGCGGAACTCTAAGTAATGCTCAGCATGCATACTTAAAAGGTAAATCAGTAGAGACGGCTCTACACGAAGTAGTAGGTAAAATAGAGAGCAGCCTCCACCAGAAAGAATTTGCACTAGCTGCCTTTTTGGACATTGAGGGAGCCTTTAATAATGTCAGCAGGGATGCAATCAAAAATGCTTTGGTAAAGGTCAATGTCGAACAGCGCATTACCAATTGGCTATGCGAAATGCTCTCGACGAGAAACATCAATTCCACACTCGGAAATAGTTCAATAAGAAAATCTGTCACTAGAGGCACTCCCCAAGGCGGAGTTATCTCCCCCCTTCTCTGGGTGCTGGTCATAGATGACATACTCAAAGAACTAAATAAGGCAGGATTCAGCGTCACTGCTTACGCAGATGACGTAGTCATCATTGTTCAAGGAAAATTCCTTAATACGTTAAGTGAACTTATGGAAGCAGCCCTCAACAGGCTCAGAACATGGGCCGAAGGGTGTGGACTACGAGTCAACCCGGAGAAAACCGAACTCGTACTATTTAGTACAAAATACAAGATACCGCCATTCAGGCTACCCAGACTTGCTGGGGTGGAACTTTCCCTTTCGGAGAGCGCAAAATATCTTGGTACGGTATTAGACAGGAAACTAAATTGGAAACTTAACGTTCAGGAAAGAGTCCAAAAGGCTCAAAACGCTCTCTTCATCTGTAAGAGGACAGCAGGAAAGAAATGGGGCATTAGGCCATCAATGTTGTATTGGCTATACATAATGGTAGTAAGGCCCATAGTTACATATGGGGCTCTTGTCTGGTGGAAAGCCGCAAACAAGAGGTATGTACGGGATATGTTGACCAGGGTACAAAGAACAGCCTGCATTGCCGTTACGGGTGCTCTACGTACCACACCAACGGCTGCACTGGAAGCATTCTTGCATCTTTTACCACTGGATCTACAATTACAATTTAATGCAGGTAATAGTGCGCTACGGCTCACTAACGCAGGGCTATTTAAAAACAATAGGATAGGACACAGCACTATCTTAAAGGAATCTTTCTCCGAAATCCCGGAAAAAGCGGATGAAAGTCTTGGTACACTTGATTTCGACACTCCATACAATGTGTCGTACCCGGACAGACAAGATTGGCATAGGAAGCTAGTCTCGAAGGAAGATGAGACCTCAGTATATACTGACGGCTCTAAAACCAGGGAGGGTACGGGGTCAGGTATATACTCCAGCGAGTTGGACCTAGAGATGGCCCTGAGACTCCCGGACACATGCAGTGTATTCCAGGCAGAGATTCTGGCTGTACTCAAAGCTGCGGAGGAACTTGAGATGAGATCGATATCCAACAAAGATATCGCCATCTACATTGATAGCCAGGCTGCGCTCAAAGCGCTAGAATCACATACCACCAAATCTGAACTAGTCAGGAATTGCCGCACAATGCTTAAGGCAATATGTTTGCAGAACCGTGTCAGATTGTGTTGGGTGCCTGGGCATTGCGATATCGAGGGTAACGAGAAAGCCGACGTTCTGGCTAAGGAAGGGGCGGAGCTCCCACTAAACACAATGATCATGGGTATCAGACCACCTATGGCTGTTGCTAAAAAGGCTATCTTCGAGAAAACCTCTAATAAAGCAGCCACAAGATGGTCACAACTAGAAGGGCATAGGGTCTCAAAGGCACTCTGGCCCGCACTAAATAGGAAAAAATCTGAAAAACTACTAAATCTCAGTAGAACAAAGTTAAGATCAACGGTAGGAATACTCTCTGGACACTGCCTTCTAAGGAAGCATGCCATGAGACTAGGCTTATCTAACACGGATATATGCAGGTACTGTGAGGACCTACAAGCCACGGAAGATGTCTCCCACCTTCTGTGCGAGTGTCAAGCAATTGCACGGTGTAGAAGGAAGCACCTAGGCAGGTACTTCTTTGACAACTTGGAAGAGGTCGGTTCGTCCAACAATATCGGGACAATAATTAAATTCTGTAGGGAAATTGACTGCTTGGGCGATTTGGTTTAGGTTTTTTTTTTTTTTTGACCATAATTGGTTCCCTGGGGATGGCGATGGGCCCGTATTGGTGCCTGGTCCTTTTGTGATGATCTCACAACCCCGCTCAACCTAACCTAACCTAACCTAAATAGCACGATCTTGGTGGCCAGTTCGTGTCACCTATACGAGCGATAACCATACCCTCAAATCGTTCACGACGTCTGTTGTGTGGCACGTAGCGTCGTCCTGCTGGAACCACATGGCGTCTACCTCCAAATCCTTCGATTTGGCCCGAAAGAAATCGGCTATCATCGTTTTGTTAGCGTTCGCCGGTGATGGTCATGGCCTCAGTCATCTTCAAAAACCAATGACGTCGCCAACCCAAAATCCGCACCATACAGAAACTTTTTGTGGATGTATTGCCACCTGGTGAACCTCGTGTGGGCTGACGTCAATTTAACTTTTAACGTAGCCTTTTGTCCAAAAATGTGTCTCCTTGCTAAAGATGATTCTTCGGCCAAAATTGGTGTCCCCTTTCAAACGCTCCGAAGCCCAGTCAGCGAACAAACGGCTTTGTCGATGGTCACTAACTAACTCCAACACCATCTGGGTCAGTTGGATCTTATACGGGTGTAGGCCCAAATTACGATGCAAAGTTCACCAAATTGAACTACGCAAAAGGCAGACTTCTATTGTTCCCATTCACTTCCACGGACCGAGCGAATGTTTTTCCGATCTGGTGTTATTTTGCCGTTCCATTGTTGGCTGATGCTTCATTGTAATTCTGGACACGAAGATGCTAGTCGTCCAGATCAAGAACTCTGGTATTAATCGAGAAAGAGGTTCGATTATTCTTTTTGGCTGTAACCTGGAGGCTGAGATGAGAAAATCATCTTGACTGGAATATTAGCGTCAACTCTATCGATCTGACAAACCCAAATCAAGATGTTATGGCTTTTTATCCTACATCTAAACATTTGCACAGCTCATAGCTAATAGAATATTACCGCACATTCCGTCAAAGAATTTTTTTTAAAAGAGCCAGCCAAACTTTTTCAGTGGCAGAGTAAGTGAAGTTACATTTCGCCGTCCGAAACAGGAGATTAAAGCCGATTTGAGGTACTCAGATCCCTAGATATATTTACTTTGTTTTATGTAAGCGAACTCCTTAACACTAGGTATCTAAAAGTTGATGCAACCCATAGTGATGTTTCGTCCTAAACAATGGGCTTATTGATAGCATGTTTTTAGTCTAGTCCTCATTTAATTTGAGCTCGAAGAAAATGTGGTAATCTCTTGGTCTTCCTTTGCCTTTTCCAGGATTTGCCTCAGTTCTATTATCGGTCAAAAGTGTTTGAACTACACTGGTACCTACCGATTAGTGTGTGTGTTGCAGAGAAAATGCCCAAAACTAGAAACATAAAGGATGTGTCCAAATACGCGTCAAAACGCATCCAAGAATCCAAAAATCGCGTCAAAAGCGAGTCGTATATCCCAGAAACTAATTGACTTAGAAGGCTGAAATTTGCAAACAACATCCGGTATAACCTCTAGTTAAACGACAAATACCAACAGTATCGCGCATAAAACTGTTTATTTCTTGATTTACAAAAAAATGGATATATATCTTTTTTGTAGATCATGCTCGTACCGAAGACTGTTTTGCGGAAAAGTTAATATTTTAAAAGATATTTACAAAAAACTGTCAATCACTATATAAAGTACGCTCCTATTTACCATTTTTCATTCGTTATTGGTGTGTTCTCTTAATCGATTCCAATTGGAGTTTTCAATGCATACAGAGCTCTACTCATACTCATTCACACACCGACACCACAGTCGCAGACCACACTCCACTGCACTCCACACTAGTGTTTGTGCTCTCAGTCATCTCCATTCTCCAATTCTCCATTCCTTAAATCGTATTCTCTTAATTATTTTCCATTGGAACTTTTCCAATGAATACTCTTCCCCATGAACACATGAGACATGACATGGATGTGTTTTTAACTGGGAGGGGAGCTACGTTGCCATGAGAAATGTGGAAATGATTCCGGCCTGCAGTTTCTGAGTTATATGTTTCATTTTAGTCAGAGACAATACTGAGACCACCAACTCCGGCCGATTTTCCGTTGCTTGCCTGCAAGCTATATTTTCATGGGGTGGCAAACGCTAAGTGCGTTAGTATTGTTGCATAGAAATTCGTATTGACAAATGTCACGTAACTTCAAAAATTCCGGCTCACCAACACACTCGCACCTTGCATATGCCACTGTGGGCAAAGCTGCTGACAGCGTTCATAAAATTTTGTCCGTTAAATTTGAAATTATTTATATACGTGTGGATAGTATTTTTTTTAGGAATAAGTGTACATTTGCTTAAAATATTTATGAAAAATTGTCAATGCAGAATGGTTGCATGAAAATAAAAACATTTTGAGCAAGTTTTCTTCAGTTATTAAAGAAAAATTCACACAATAAATCGATCTTAATGATATCGAAAAGAGGTAAATATACACAACCATGTTTGTCCTAATATGTTCTAGTATATAAAACATATATTTTAGATAATCAAATTATTCACCTTTTAGCAATTTATAATCACTAACCAATGGCATTCAGTAATATAAAAATAGCTGTTTTTTTATTATCAGCTATGATCCATATAGATCATCGATTTACATGCATTTACAACAACAACACATGATCCTGCTTCTCATCGAGATCACGAATCATAATCTGAAAATTATTTCTATTTCCGACTAGGTGGCTTGTTTTATTTTTAAATGTTGGTGTGCCTGTAAACGATAGCCACATAATCACGTTGCCAGACTAAAAAATGGAACACAAAAAATCAATTGATTTTTTTCGCATTCGAATGAATTCCCCGTCCGTATTCCGAGTTATGCTGTTTTTTCTCGTTCTATAAAGGTATGTCCAGACCAGCCAAGCATTTGAAAAACAATGAAATACCTACATGTTCCATATTTATTTCTAAAACACTTATTAAACAAAACAATTTTTATGAAATGTTTAGAAATGTTTTGCTGGTTTGGATCTGGACACAAAAAAAACATTTATTTCACAGTTACCCAATCTTGATGGGAAATCATTTTTGTTTTACAAGTTTCCCTACAGAAAGTGAGCGCGGTTTTTCGATTATTATATTTGTGTAAGTAAAATAAAAATGACCAGAAAAGCTTTGAATACCTAATGAGAAAGTGATTTATTTAATACGATTATTTGAATTAAATCGCGTTTCGCGTGATTGCCGAGACCAAAATTACAAAAATAAAAACTTTACTCGTTGCTAATAATCCCACCACATTATTTTCTCTAGTCAAACACAGGATAAAGTTGAAACATTTCATAAACCTTTACCTCCTTATTAATAAACAAATATGCAAAATGTAAGTTAGCTAGTAGACGTCAGATAGCATACAAAAATTTGACGTAACTGCTGAGTAACGAGTTGATAACTTTTACGCAGTGTTTATTAATACGGGGGTTAATAAATAAATTTCAGAAATCTTTTATAAATGTTTATAAAATCTGTCCGATTTGCTTCAGAAACATTTCTGAAATGTTTCGGTGGTCTGGATACACCTTAATATGCCAAGATAAACTCAAGCGGCAGCAGCAAAATATTGTTCATGTGTTGCATATTTCAACAAAAAATACTAAATTTGTTTCACAAAAAATATATTTGAAAAGAAAAATTATGCAAATTTGATTCAAATATGGTAACACCCCCGACATTCCAAGTGAAATGACATGTGCCTTATGTGACGTCACGCTGAGAAGAATAATTTGCAAGATGGCTGGTGGCAATATGAAGTTTGAAATACCCTGTATTCCAAAATTAAACTTTTCAATGATCCGTTCTGTTTTATTTTCGTGATCTGATCCGAATCAGATCACGCTGATAATAAAAAACAGCTAATGTGGAATTCCCGAACTCTTTCACACTTCCTCACGGCTGCCGCGGTTGGCAGCATTTATTTTTGTAGTTTTTGTGTGTTTTTGCATGTCACACTGATTCTTTTTTGACATAACACCAATAGCAATACAAAATGGCGAATTTGAAAAAAAATTGAGGGGCCCAGCGGCAAGAGGATTGTGAGTTGGGGGTCTCAGTATGGTTTGTCTATGATTTTAGTATTCGTTGGCTGTTAATGAAATCTTCACAAATTTTTTATTTATCATGATCCCATATGGTTCCAGGTAAAAAAATAAATGAACTAAGGCAAACACACACACATCATAAATTATGTGTCGGCTAACATCCCCCAATTCCGCCGGAAAATGGGAATGGAGGTGGTAGTGGATTAAAGTCACACACACAGGCATTCGATGCTCCCCACCTTCATACAAAAAGAAAAGAATCCTCGCAATTTCCAACTCTAGCGAAGTACGGAAGCTTCGGTGCGCGAGTGACACTCGCACTTGGCCGGCTTTTTTTATGGAAGCGTAGATCGTGATCGAAACCAATAGGATTTAACAACCCTTAACGTTCGAATTTCGTGTTCCTTTTATTTTGTTTTTATTCCCGATGCTAATTTAAACATCTTATTACTTAATCTCTATTTACAAAGTCTCACGATAAATTATATAGAGGACCACAAATTGCAAGGCGAGTTTAATCCTTTAAAAAAAAAAAAACCCATACAACTAATGTATGAATATAAATAAGGTCTCTCAGTCACACAATGAATGAGTATTTTTGTTTTAAAAACGTCATTTTCTTCTTTTAAATTAGTGACTTTGGAAAGGGCTGTTTGGCTAAACAATATACAAATAAACTTATGGAACACAAACAACCGAAACAAATAATATTACAAAACGTTCACTCAATCAGTCTAGAAGTTCGAAAAGGATACATAACTAAAGAGACAGAAAACAGCCTGCAGTAGTAGAAAAGTTTTAACACACACACCAATGACTTCGGCACTGCTCCTCACATAGTTGTCCACAATGTGAATCTGCCAGCCCATGTTGGCGTGCGTGAAACTATTGTAATACACCACATCCGGCCAGGTGATGTTGGGCGTTATCTCTAGGATTCCTGGGTCGCCTTCGCTGCAGTCGTAAATTAGAGATCTGTTGAATTTCTTGAAGCTTGGGAAATTATCGTCAAGCCTACGATCGTAGTTTCGCGGATATTTGCCAATACAGAGTGGGCCAGCTGGGAAGCAAAACGAAGGATGTCTTAATTCATGATCAAATTTTATTTTAATAACTTTCTCACCTGCTGTCGGTTTGGGTCGGCCACGCCTTGTGAACTCTACACCTGCCAGTACTCGAATTTCACTTTGTTTTGCTTCGGACAGCCTATCAAAACCTCCTCGATGCTCATCCGTGATCACCATTGGATGGTAGTACTCTGGTGAATGTGGATTGTTACCTCCTCTTACCTAAAGTGGGCATTTCAGTTTAACATTCAAGTAGGTATACCGAAGTTCAGAAACACTTACCTTAAACGAATAGGTCAGACCTCTTCTTAAGTAAAGTTCGGGCACCATGAATCCATTAAGGTACCACGATAGCCCATTCGAAACGTGTCCTGCACAAAAGCAGACTTTCAGACAATTTTCCCAAATACAGAAAGTATGAAAATATTTACCCGTTATTCCCTGATAGCCACGCAAGCCACCAGCAGGGCCTAGTACAGCATTGAACGTTCGAACGGATCGATCAAATATTTTGACTCTATCCCAAATCTCAACGGAGCTCTGTTCCTTTCGAGTGAAGCTGGTGCAATCATTAACTGGCTCTGTTGTATTGAAGTCGATGACGATATCGCTCTTCGGATAATAGTTGTGAAAAGCCGGCTCATAGTTAGAATCCAATTGGCCGATGGCCCACACTACGTAGTTGCTTCTGTCCAAACGAATTTCCTTGTCACCATTATCGGCTAGAAGGTAATAACGGTTAGACATTTTTTTTTTTTCATTATAAACTGTTATTTGAATCATGCATACATGAGATCAATGTTCGTCGATATGTGATAGTATTGATTCCGTCCACTCTGCTATAGGTGTTCAACTGGAAACTGTCCAAGCCTCCAACTACATCATCTCGACAGACGCCTTTATTCTGACCAAGCACTTGGACGCACTGTAAAGGAAGAATAGTTTTGGGTGGCGTGAGTGAGAATGTATTAAATCTTTTATAAACGTAGCTTATCCCCAACGAACAAGGACAGAAATTAGTGTAAATTCAGAAACGTCAAACATTTGCGCAGTAATGCGGCATCACTGCTTATTTGCGATGATGATGGGATGCGCACTTTATGCTGAAGCGTTGCTGATTGAATATGAAGTTTGAGTTTTAGAACGCATTGTTAGTTTGAAGTCTGCATCGAATTAACACCGTCGTCCTTATTCATTAGGAGGCACACGACTCTATATTGATGGTGCTTTGACACATTCGAATCTATGGTCTACAGGTACTTTAGGCATTCATATGTTGGTAAATTCCGGGTCACAACTATAATGCCTCCCCAGTAGGTAGGCGCGATCTTTGGCTATTTCTAAAAGCTAAATGCCGAAGAACATTTTTATACTGAATCTGACGAAAAAGCATTCGAATTGTATATCGTGGATTATCGTGGGGGTTTTCCTAACAACGGCATGAACAAAAAAGGTTTTTCTTTGATAATCGTCGTGGGCAAGTCAGTCCGAAAAGCATGGGATCACTGAGTCACAGTCTGGGCTGAGGACATGGTAAAACCATTTTTGCAGACTGTTGCTAGACGACACAAATTCCGCTGTCTGGCAGAACAAACTATTCAACTTGTATGATAGAAGCCAAGACTTCGTCCACCTGACCAAAATATAGTGAGGATAGTGAATGTCCATGCTGAAATCCCACAAGACTGGTGGACCGGAGGGGTTAATTGCTGTTTAACTGGCTTAAGGCAGCGGGAGAGCATACACCAAATAATTTCCAAGATTTGGTAGGAGGAAAATATACTTGATGAATGGAACCTCAGCATTGTTTGCCCGATCTACATCAAGAAAGGAGGGCCTCTAAACTGCGCCAACTATAGAGGCATCAGTCTCCTTAACATCGGATACAAGATCCTGTCTGCTGTACTGTGTAATCGCTTAAAACCATTCTTTAACGACATGTTTGGTCCCTACTATTGTGGTTTTAGGCAAGGTAAGTCAGCAACCGAACAAACGTTCACACTACGGCAGATCCTGGCAAAAACCAAAGAAGTACAGATTGATGCTTGCCATTTTTTTTTTTATCGATTTTAAGGCTGCATATACGACAGCATTTATAGGGAAGAGCTGTACAGAGCCTTGTCTAGTTTGGGGGCACCCTGCCAAATCGTCAGATTGCAAGAACGCCCGCTGTTCCATAAAGGTCGGAAACAATGTCACGGAGACCTTTGATGTCAAAAAAGGATTTAGACAAGGCGATGTGCTATCCAGCGGTGCCACTTTGCTGCAATAGCAGTAGATCTACTGCACTTTTCGTAAAAACTAAATCTCTGCCACTTAACCCAATCTACCGCACTTTTTTTGTTTGATAAACCTTCTCTTGGACAGCTGTACAAGAACCATGTATAAAAATAACCGCTGTAAAGAACGTCTGAACGAAGCCAACTTATTGTGAACTTGTTGTATAAAAAAATATTAAATTGATTATTAATATAGTAGTTTTAAGCAACTGATCTTTATAATAATAAATCTACTGCGGAAATATCCGATCAACTGCATTTTTTAATAATATACTGCGCTCCTCTTTTTTTAAGGTGCCAACGCTAGTGCTGTCATGTAATTTTTTAACATCCCACCTTTGAAAATTATGCGAAACTCGCAAGGCACAATGTTGCAAAAGTCTGAGCAGCAGCTACTTGCAGGCGACATTTAGGTATGTTCCTTTACTATTAAATTTTACGAACTTTTACAAACTTTTACGAATTTTTACTCAATGCCGTTCCAGTTAATTAACCCAAAAAATTCGTAACAGAGTGCGTCATCGAGAGTGCAAGATATCACTCTATCTACTGCAATCTTACGAATTTTCACTCAACAAAGCTGTCAGCCACCTGACAATTAACAAATGATTTGAAATCTGTTGTTTTATTTGGCATACAGCATATTAAAATGGTAACAGGAGGCAAAATAAAATTGAATATTCTCCTCAAAATTTTGTTCGAAAGTGGCAACGAAATTCTACGTTGCTGTAAAAAGGGACAATCTCCTTCACATAGTTTTTAATGCGGGTGTCGCTTTTTCCTCTTATCTAATGCTTGTAGCTCAATCAGTGCTAAATCTTCCACATACTCGGATCTCGGATTCATCAAGAAGAAGTTCGCTTAATTCTGGATCACTTTCATCGCTAGGTAGATGAATCAACTAATTTTGTTAGTAAATTAGCCAACTCTTTGAGTTTATCAGACATTTTAACGACATTTTATGCATCTGTCATTTTTCTTATGTCGTTTTCCATTGGGACAAAAAATCAATCTTTTTTTTTATCTAAATCACTTTTCATGTTCCATTGGGCAAAAAATTCAATTTTTTTTTCGATTCGGATCACTTTTTGCAGATCTCGATATTTTTTCATATTTACACATCCTACCACAAATACCAATTTACTTTGCACAGCTGTTTTACGTCATCTTAAGAAGTTTGATTTCAAAAGAAATGCGCAAAGTCTCGTGAAAAGTAAAATGAAGACAAACATAAATAGCAATGGATATAACTTCGGAGGAATTATTATATTCATCGTCTTCCTCATTATCTGAAGACTACGAGTCACCGAAACTACTCCAAGTTAACACCCTAGTTCCCCCGCTGAGCTATATCTCCATCAAAGTGACGCCAAACTAAGGAATGCAGGGTATTGAATCGAATTCCCACACTATTTTGGGAACAGCGAACGATCGAACAACCTGCATCATCCAACCCCTACCAGACCAACTCGAAGCAACATCTGGTATAGTAACGACCGTTCGTGGGAGCCATCGAACAACATCTGGCGAACGATCCCAGAGCAGGCGACTATAAAGGGGACATCAACGATAACCAGGGTAGTCAGTGCTAAGCGGAACATCACATAGAGCAGAGTATTTTGACCAATAAATATTTTTAATAAAGAAAAACAAACAAAGTTTTTAATTGGGGGCTCAACCGGGATGCTCAAGTTTTATTAAATGTTGAAAAAATAAAGTAAACCTAAACTCAGTGCATCGCCAAACTAACAGCCAAAGTACTCCGCAAGACAGAGGAAAGAGCGCATCCAAAAGAAAAGCAGAAGATCCACAGACGGAGTATCCAGCTTTGCAGTACAGAACCAGAAGAAGTATCCAAAAAATAAGGAGAAAATAATTGTAAGAAATATTTTTTAAGTATTTTTGAGAAGTTAATGTTTTATGGATAGGTTTAGAAAAACTAAAAATAGATATTTTAAGCCATACAAAACTTGTTTGAGATCAAACCCTATAGAATCAGATTCAGATTCAGAATCTGAACACGAGTTAAAAATGGCTTTTGGTAATACTCTTACTCAACAATCAGTTGACGAAATTTTAGCAAAAGCTTTAGCACTCAATAACGAGGCAATTCAAAGGTCATTCCAAGAACTAGAGAATAAACACCAAAATGAAATTAATAAGTTACAGAATCTCATATCATCAATGGGAATTACTAGCTCTATTACGGAGTATAAAATACAGGCAATAGATCCATCGATTACTTGCACTGAAACATTAGACGTGATAAAATCCCTTCCCGAATTCAATGGTGAACAAAAAGCGTACGTCAGTTGGCGTGAAGCTGCACAGAATTCAATGGTCCTATACACCATCGGCAGCTCTAAATATTTCGCAGCCCTGACTGTATTCAGAAACAAGATCACAATGAATGCTAATGATGTACTCACGAATCATGGTACTGTCCTCAATTTCGAGGCAATTATCGCCAGATTAGATTTCGCATACGCCGATAAGCGGCCCGCTCATATAATAGAACAGGAATTGAGCATATTGCGGCAGGGATCATCATCGTTAATTGATTTTTATAATCAAGTTAACCAGAAGCTCACTCTTCTGACTAACAAAACAATAATGACCCATGGATCAAACACCCCCATTACAAACGAGTTAAATAATATAAATAGAAGAAACGCTCTACGAGTGTTCATCACCGGGTTGAATGGACAACTGTCCAATATTCTATTCTCTTTAAATCCACAAGACCTGCCAAATGCTCTGGCAAAGGCACAAGAATTAGAGAGCAATAATGTGCGCTCTAGCTTTGCTCTCCAGTTCTCCACTCATAGAAGGGATACTAAGGCAAATCAGAGTACTAACACTCTTAGATTCCCAAAAAACATATATAATGAATTCCAACAGCAAATACCTCAGCAGAGACAGCAGGGCGATTACCGCCAACTGCCGCAAAGATTCGAACCCATGGTTCTCGGTAGTTCGGCCAATAGGCCAATTACACAACATGAATTGCAACGCTTCAAGCAAATTCATCAGAATAACCCGAATAATGGCAATTATAACAGTCAACCAAATCCACGTTGGCTAAAGCCAAATTATAACACGTTTAATAATAATACTACTCCTGGATCCAAAAGAGAGCGAGGGCTAAGTACTCAGCATTCCATACAGCCGCCTCCGGCAAAGACCGAGCGTATTAACAACCTCAACGAAGACAAGGATCATTTTTTAGGAAGTGTGGGATTGCCCCATATACGAAGAGTAATAAATGGCAAACAAATGAGAATTCTCATCGACACCGGAGCTAGTAGTAATTACTGCCAACCCGGTATTCTCAGCAACGAGATCATTCTCCCAATCAAGAAACGCGCACGTACAGTTAATGGTGACATCATAATTGATTCCTGTCATGAAGTCCTTATTTTTGGAACGGTAACTCGTTTCTACATTATAAATAATTTAGAATATGATGGATTAATAGGATCCAACCTGCTAAATCGAGTGAAGGCTAAAATCAATTTCGAGACAAGAACCCTTGCTCATAACAATAAAACCGAAACAATTTATTTCGATGACTCAAATAAGTTGCTTCACATAAAAGAAAACAACTCTTCTGATTTAGAAAAATCGATGTTGGAAAAAATTCAAAGTATCCACCAAAACATCGACACTACTCTCCCGTTTCGGACGGACGTTTTGGCAGAAATTCGCACCAATAACGATAAACCGATCTGGAGTAAACAATATCCTTACCCTTTATCCGCAAATAAATTTGTGAACAGGGAAGCTCAAAAGTTATTAAGAGAAGGTATAATTAGACCTTCCAAATCTCCATACAATAGTCCTGTATGGGTTGTACCGAAAAAAGGTACAAGCAAAGATGGCTCGCCTAACAACAGGTTAGTCATCGACTACAAGAAATTGAACGAAAATACAATTTCAGATAAGTATCCAATACCGGATACCAATGTAATTTTATCCAATCTTGGTAAAGCTAAATATTTTTCCACGTTAGATTTAGAATCAGGGTTCCACCAGATAAAGATGAAGGAATCCGATATAGAAAAAACTAGCTTTTCTGTCAATAATGGCAAGTACGAATTCGTACGATTGCCCTTTGGATTGAAGAATGCCCCTTCGATCTTTCAAAGAGCAATGGACGACATTCTCCGGCCATATATTGGCAAAATATGTCATGTCTATATAGACGACATAATTGTATATTCGCTTAATATTCAAGAACATACAAAACATTTGGACACAATAATCAAAGTGCTTAAAAACGCGAATATGAAAATTTCAATTGAGAAGTCGATGTTATACCAGGAAAAGGTAGACTTCTTGGGTTATGTCGTGGGACACAACGTTATCAAAACGAACCCGAACAAGGTAGCAACAATCAAAGAATACCCGGAACCAACGACTCTACGTCAACTCAGAAGTTTCTTAGGTATGATTGGTTACTACCGCAAATTCATAAGAAACTACGCAAGTATAGCAAAGCCATTAACTAAATATCTCCAAAGCGAGAGTGGGCAAGTGTCTACCCACATGGCAAAAAGGACAAATATAAAATTAGACGTGGAGGCGATGCAAGCATATAATACACTCAAAGACCACCTAATAACTGAGACCGAACTTACCCAGCCCGACTTTTCAAAAAAATTTGTCCTCACTACCGATGCTTCTGACGACGCAATCGGAGCGGTCTTATCGCAAGACGGAAAACCCATCACTTTTATATCCAAAACATTAGGCAAAGCTGAGAGAAATTATGCGGCAAACGAGAAAGAACTCTACGCCATAGTTTTTGCTCTAAAGAATCTACGGAATTATTTGTATGGGGTAACAAATTTAGAGATCCATACGGATCACCAACCTTTAACATTTGCGGTTTCACCTAGAAATCCTAATGCTAAAATGAAACGCTGGCATGCTATTATTGAAGAACATGCTCCGAAAATGGTCTATAAACCTGGTACTACAAACATAGTGGCTGACGCCCTATCCAGACAACATTTAAACCAGATTTCGGATAGCTCTTCTGAAGTCACTCAACACTCTGCCGAAAGTAGTGATGAGTATCAAATTGAATTGATTGATAGACCCTTAAACCAATTTAACCAACAGATAATAATAGAGAAAGGAATAGAAACTATTCACGAGCATCTTAAACCTTTCCCTACAAAAGAAAGACACATCATCACATATAATGAACCTTCCGACTTGATACCTATATTCAAGGAATTTATAAAAGATGGTTTAGTAGCCTTGTTTGCTACACCCGAAACCATCTATGAAATTAAAAACATCTTGAAAGAACGCTTCAAGAATAAGTTCGTACAGACAAAATATTTTGCCCTTGATATTTCTAATAAAGATGATCAGGTATCAATAGTGGCACAAAAGAAACTTCAGAGAAAACCTCAAACAAATTATTGATAAGTATTATTGGCCTAGAATGTCAGACGAATTCCAGCAATTCGCGAGGAACTGCGAGATATGCAACGTAAATAAATACGATAGGCACCCTATTAAACAACCAATTGGTGAGGCACCAATTCCTGTAAAAGAGGGAGAGTGCGTTCATATTGATGTAATGTTTGCAGAAAAAATAAAGATGCTCACATGCATCGACGCATATTCTAAATTCCTAATTATAAAAATTCTAGACAATCGTCAGGAAATGCAAAATAAAGTTCTCGAACTACTGCAAGCATTTCCCGATTGCAAAAACTTAGTATGCGACCAAGATCCCACATTTACCTCCGCTCCCTTCATAGCACTAATGGGAAGATCGAAGATCTCTGTATACTATACACCAGCTAACCACAGTACGACCAACGGTCAAGTGGAACGAGCTCATAGTACCCTTCAGGAGATAGCCAGATGCGTTAAAGAAGAGTATAAATTGCTAGATCCAGCTGAAATATTCATTAGAGCAGCTAAAGAATATAATAAAACTATTCATTCTTCCATCGAGAAGAAACCCGTAGAAGTTCTGTTCAACAGAATTAATCATTCTGATGTTCCCTTAAAACTAGCAATGGCCCAAGATAAAATGCTTGAAGTCCTTAATAAAAAAAGAAAGTCTAAAGAAGTCATACCCGATGAAACAGTGTATCAAAAGACTACAGGTGCCCACTGGGGCAAACTGCAACCCAAGTATAAACGTCGGAAGGTATCCGAAGATTTAGGGAACAAAGTCAAACTTAGAAATGGTAAGACGGTCCACAAAGATAATCTGAAATCTTAATTTCAGACAATGGACACCATCACCCTTCTGATAACATTCATGCTAACAACTCGCGCAGAAATCATCGACTATACTCGAGACAATTATGTGCTTATCGAAACTGATGACGCACTCCTATACGAAAATACTGCAAGCATCTTCCACATAACAAACCTGTCTTATTTTCAAGATTTTCTTGACACAACCAAAGAGTCATTGAAACAGCCTCATGACAAGGAAATCTATGCCGACTCACTGCAATATAACACACATGACAACAATTTCAATATTATACAAATACTTTTAGACCAACTTATGGTTTCTCGCTCTAGACGAGCAATTGAAACAATAGGAACTATCTGGAAATGGATAGCTGGTACCCCAGACCATGATGATGAGCTTACTGTAGAGAATAAAATCAATGATCTTGTAATGAACAACAATAGGCAATTTGTAACAAATTCCAAACTATTCGAAGCAATCAAATCTGTAAAACATGCTTTTAAAAGTGAACTTATTTCCGAAAAATGCAAGTTAATCATCTTTGAACTTCAAAATTTGATAAACACACTCACTCTAGCTAGGTTAAACATTTTAAATCCAGCTATCTTAAATATGGATGATATAAACAAAATTATAAAAAGTGAGCCTATTAAAACTTTTACTATAAGTGACCTAATCGATATGTCTAAATTTAAGATATTACAAAAAAATGGAATTATTATAATTTACATTAAGTACCCGATCATTCACAAAAATTGTAAATTATATGAAAGTAGGGCCATAAGCCAAGAAGATGGGAAATTAATTCTAAGTAAAGAAATCGCCAAATGTAATGAAAAATTCTTTAATGTTCAAAATTGTAAGCATGAATTAAAGTACACATTCTGCAAAACTAGTAAAAACCAAACATGTCTATCAGAGCTATTAAACAATAAGAAAACAGTATGTAATAAAATTAAGGAGAAGAACCTGGATCTCGAAGTAATTAAAGACGGAACCATTCTCATATCAGGCGAACATACCGTGGAGAATAAATCATTAAAGGGCGTCTACCTTGTTAATTTTGAAAGCAATACTACCATCGATGGAAGACTATACGAGAATCCTACTCGCCTGATCCTGAATTACCTAAAGACCTTCACAATAGACAAATATGAAATTGGCCAATATCTGGAATCACTTGATGAGCAACTAAAGTTTGAAAACATAAATCTACTACAGTCCTTACAGATAGAAGCAAATAAAAGCCCTATCATATCTACTCTTGGGCTAGTCTCATTCACTGTCCTCGTAACAACATTTATAGTTATTTTGTACAGACGAAGAACTCCTAAACTAACCCCAGAACAACTCCTCGAACAGAGAATCGAAGGAATACAAATGCTTGTACGGCAATACGAAGCCGCGGGGCGCGCTTCTTAAAGGAAAGGGAGAGTTAACACCCTAGTTCCCCCGCTGAGCTATATCTCCATCAAAGTGACGCCAAACTAAGGAATGCAGGGTATTGAATCGAATTCCCACACTATTTTGGGAACAGCGAACGATCGAACAACCTGCATCATCCAACCCCTACCAGACCAACTCGAAGCAACATCTGGTATAGTAACGACCGTTCGTGGGAGCCATCGAACAACATCTGGCGAACGATCCCAGAGCAGGCGACTATAAAGGGGACATCAACGATAACCAGGGTAGTCAGTGCTAAGCGGAACATCACATAGAGCAGAGTATTTTGACCAATAAATATTTTTAATAAAGAAAAACAAACAAAGTTTTTAATTTCCATTTATATCTACAACATTTTCATGTCGATATGCATAGTTGATTTTTCCAAAAACGAATGCAATTTGAACAGCTGATATTGCTGCCAAATAACGAACTAATACATTTACAAAAGCAGATCAATTTCGTTGCATGTTCCATCAGCCGCGTTAAATCTGAGATCTGAAAAAGATTTTTGGTTGTCCCAATGAAAAACGACATTAGTTACTAGAAAAGTGCTCCCTTACTTTTTCGTAAGTGGCTCTCTCTCTCTCTCTCTGATAGAATTTATCCCCGACACTGCTTTTTTTTATTGTCTTTTCTATTCTTACTACAAAAATAAAGAAACAAACAAGTAGTATTAGTACCGAAGCGGCAAAAATGGGCTTAGTGGTAAAAGAGGGCAAAGCTCTCACAATATCGTCAAATCGGACGTAACGTCGCGATAGACAGGTATAACTTTGACTTTGTCTACCTCGGATCCGCTATTAACTCTGCGCGATGCTAATAATAATTATTTTTGTGTCCGGCTAAATTTTCCATACAAAATTGCATATTGTGACCTAGAAAATATATACCTTAGATGAAGGTTAGAAATGATTATTATGGAGTATTCGATTGGGCTTCTTCAGATTCGCTCCCAGATTTCAGATTTTGTGTATCTAATCGAAGATAAAAACGTCACTTGCTCTTTTTTGTGTTGATATTTGTGCGATTGGAATATGTGTAGCCTTCAACACTTTTCTAAGAGTTGTCCATTCACTGGTTAAATTTTATATGAAAACAAAATGCTCGCCCAGATTGATTTGTAAACATTTGTAAATAAATAATTAACAAAAAATAGATCAACCCGATGCAATTCGTTTATTTTTAGTTAAAACATCACGAAAACGTAACGAAACTCCACTAGTTGTCAAACTCAAACGTACTTGTATTGGTAAATCTGAAGCAAATCTGAGAAAAAATCCAGATTCGCAAAAGTGCTCTGAAATCTGAAAAAGATTGTTTTTTTTGTACCAAACGAACATAAACAGTGCTCTGAGAGCGCCCAATCGAATACCACATTAGTAAGGCCCTCTGAAAATAATTTCTCAGGAAAAACCAAGCAAAGAGTTACACTTATAAGTACGACTCAGTCGTCTAAGATGGCTAGGACATGTAGAGCGAATGGACACCAACGATCCGGTTAGAAGAGTCTTCGATTCCAACTCGGAGGGACAACGCAGCAGAGGAAGACCTTGCCTTAGGTAGAGCGCGCAATTTGAAGTGTAACTCCACCAACTTGGATTGCACAACTGGAAGCAGGTGTATTGGTTGATGGCCAGAGGTCCACCTTGGACTGTAGCGCCACCTAAATAAGTCAGTACACAGTCAAATGGTTGTCAAATCGAATTCCCTACTAAGAAATTTAACAAAATTTGTAGTTGAACGCGTTCGTCTACTCTTTGGTTATTTTTTTGGTCAGGCTAGGCGAATTTTGATTGCCCTAAGCGAATCCTATTATCCCAGAAAGTATAGGAACAGTATTTGCCGTATTTCATGAGTCTGCTACATTTTTGTGTACACTCAGAAAAAAAAAGATTGTTAAGCGAAGAATTTTGAGATTTTTAAAAACTTGTAAGTTAAAAGTTCTCGGTTCAAATATTTTTTTTGTTAACAAGAACTCGTTTTTAAGTTTTCAAGAATCAGGTATTCAGCGTAAGAATAATATACTCTCCATAAGTATTTTATTACATCATTGCCAACAATTTAATTCTTAAATCAAAGATTTTGATATTTGGGTTTATTTTAACCAACGAAAATTGTTGGCATTACAATTTTTTTTCTGAGTTACAATCTCGCATTCCTGGTCCGCAATCAGGGCTATTTGGGCTATTTATCTCACCCTAAATAATTAAAAAACTTTCTCGACAGAGATTATAATCGACTTACCGGTGCCAATGAGGTAATGTTATAATCAATGGAATGACCTCGGATATCATCGACATACGCCACAACAACATCGGCTCCAATCATCTGGCTAGATGAGTCCGATCCGGATTGGCCAAATGACATGTAATCATTCATTCCCACCATACCAGACAGCTGGAAAGTGATTTGCGGTCCAAATACCTCCCAGGCGACTTGCAAATCCTTATGCAATTGTCTGCAATTTGGCAAAGCATCCGTATATGGAATGATTTTTACCAGCGATGGCGGTACGTTCAAGTTATCCTCTACTAGGATTGATCCGAAGTTTTCATTATCTGCCAAGTCGTACACGCTGATCCAGTCGATATCGAAAATTGACATGTCGCCAGGAAGTTCCAATGTGATAGTCTCCTTGTTATATGTTCGTATTGGGTCGAGGCTGTAATCAGAAATTTGTGTTTAAATAGGAAAGCCTCCTGCAAAACGACTTACTATCCCATTTCATCGGGGATTTTATGCCCTCGACTGGAGGGTTGTGCTCCGACACCTGCCCAAAAGAACGTCCTTTTGCCAGTGCCATCATATGTGAAGTCGGGTATCCTTATAGTTTTGGAATCCAAGATCTCTACGGTATCACTACTGACATTGTGACTACGATGAGACAGCGCACCGGCTTTCTGAGGTCTTGGTGGCTCAAAGTCTTCCGGAATGTACACGTCACCGAAATCATTTTGATTATTCAAATCGTAAACAGCTAGCCATTTGATTTCCGTGATTTTCTTCCTATCCGGCAGGGATAGTGTGAATTCCTTATTTAGATATCGATCGAGGATGTTCGTCCTAGAAAAAAAAAACAGAACAGTAACTTTCGTTCAAGAATTTGTCATCAATCGATCTTTGACTTACTTTCCGTACTCATCAGGAACTATGAAACCCTGTGGTCCGGGTCGATTGGAAGCACCTGCCCAAAAGAACGTATCCGCACCGTTGCCATCGTAACTGAACCCAGTCAAGAGGAATGTGTACTCATTCACAGCATAGACATCTCCCGACACCTAGGATGAGATGTTTTGCAATTAAATTTAACTTCAAATGGCTTCAACGGAGTCATGTGTTACTTGATGATGGTATGAGTTGAGCTTTCCTAGATATCTGCCTTGGTAGGGACCCTCCTCGTCTGTCACGGCATCTGTGGAAAAAAAAACCTTTGAATAACCATCGTCGGTTGAGTTTTTGGCGACCCTAGCAAAGATAATACCTACACCGACTTCGGAGTGTTTGTCTACTTAGGTGGCAAGAAAAAATAAAAATAAAATATTTCTGTCTGAAAGGTTATATTTGATGGAAGACCCGCTCGGTACGCATTGAATAATCAGGATCGAAAGCATGGACAAATGTTTATCATGAAGATATGCCAACAAGTTTCGCACTAGGCATATATATGACTCTAAATTAGTCGGCTCTATAAAATCATAAGACACCTATTAAATCGATAAAAATGAAAGTGCACCTGGGCCCCAATCACGTAACTTTTGAGGCGACCAAACGATAGACCTCCAAAACTATTAACTAAATGCAAAAACTGTGAGTTTATTCTCCACAAATGTATTGAAAAATTTACGATAATGAAAAAAAATGGCCTGAAAACACCTTGCTGTGGTCGTCAAAATCGTCCAGACGATCATCGGCTTAGGTGATCTGCCCCCTGATTACTGATGATCAATTGGGCTATTGGGAAATTGTTTCAAGTGTTTACATGATCTGGTACAAGATGCTGAGGATACGGGTACTCGAGCTTCCGTTACGCTTATGCTAGAAAATGATCCGCGCTACCAGCAACAGTATCAGCAGCAACTTCGGCTTGAAACACTTTAGCGCGGCAAAATTACTGTAAGACTTAAATTCTATATTGCTGTGCAAGTGACTTGAAACAGCATGAAGGCTCCCTGAAATTACGCCAAAAGAAATTAGGCCAAGAAATGTTTTGGAAAAAAGACCAAAATAATTTGGGGCGTAATAATTTTGGCAAAAACGCTAAAATCTAAAAATAAAAATTCGCCAGAATGCCAGAAAATTAAGCCATGTTTTGAGAAAAATTGCCAGAAAATAAAATGGAAATTGCGCCAGAAAAACGTTATTATTTTGGCATAATTTCCAAATTTGATTTGGATCCTGATTTGACGCGGTCCGTCGCGTCAGGCGGCTGCGTGCGTAAAATTAGGTAAAAGCATTTAAAGTAATGTTATTTTACGGCAAAACAAGATAAAATGTAAGCCAAATAACGAAACTTTATGGACCATTTTTGTAAAACAAAATGTTGGCGTATTTTAATTTGGAAAAAAAAACTTTTTTGGTGTTTTTTTCAAAAATATTTTTTTTCCATTTTCCTTTAATGGAAAAAATGCCCAAAACATTTATGGAAAAAAAGCCAAATCTTGCGGCCTTTGCGGCAAAATATTTGGGTGTTTTTTCCTATGGAGATTTTTGGGCTTTTTTCCATTTTCATTTTTTGGCGTTATTTCTTTGTTTCAGGGAGCACAGCATGAAGCTTGTCTGACATAGAAACTTATTTCGTTATTGGTCTAAAAGTTGCTGTGTCAATCTGTTTAAGTACGACGTAGGCTGCTGAACTCCTTCCTGCTGTCACAGATGTCTGTTTACCAAATTTGTACACCGACTTCACCTTAGTCCGAGCATGGAGAAACAATGAAAGACAAAATTCATAGTTATCATTTTTTTGTCTTTCATTGTTTCTCCATGCTCTCAGAACTGCCAGTGAGTACACAATGTGAAGGCGCACTTGTTAAAAATTCAAGCGAATAAAAAATATTCGACCATAAGATACTGGCAGCGCATTTTCGAAATTCCGTGCTGCCAGATTTAAGAAGACTTTCAGTGGCAACAATCAGAAGTGTATATACTGGGTCGGCAGGCATATTATAATGTAAGCGATGGAAGCCGTATATTTTGCGTTACTGCGTACCTAAAATATAACCAGGTTTTGGAAGGAAATTGCGTATGACACCTATAGACGGGATAAACAAAAACAAAGCCCACAAAAAAACTCTTCTTTCAAAGTATTATAGATACTAAAAGCTAAAAGCACACAAAATGCTGTCACCAGTAATCGTTGAACGATTCATATCAATGTCTGATCTAAAAGTCACCTTTCGCACTACTGAAGTTCTTGAAAAATGCAAGGAAATTAAAAACAACCTTCTGCACTTGTAAGGTCAGCAGCGAAAACGCAGACAAAAGTTCAGCAAATCTGGTAACAAGGACTAATCCTGTGTGCGTTAAGCCATTACTTTAAATGTCGGAAAAGCATTCTGGAAGAAGGGGGAACCGAAAATTGAAACAAAAATCTTATAGTGTACCTAATTTTCTATATCTTTAAATATGGGATATGGAATGAAAATATAAAAGGCAGAGAAGTTGTGTAAATTCAGTAACGCAAAATGTTCATTATTACAACTATTGGCATCACTTTCAACGTCAAGTGTTTATTATTGCAAATTTGATCAAAGTGATGCGCAAACATAACGAAAAAAAGCATAACAGAAATACCTGATGCGCTGTTGATTCGCCGGCAAAAAATTAAGAAAAATGTCGGAAGCGAAAGAAAAGAAAGTTAATAAACATTTTTATCAATACATATACATTTTGACAGAAAAATTTATAAATTTTTGTTGATTTCTTTATATTCATTTTTCTCACAAACATTAATTTTTTTACATTGAGTATTTCAGCGCAGCGGAGGTAAAGCTTTTAATAACGTAAAGCCTAAGGCATGAAAATAAAATTATCGTCTTTACTTTACTTTACTTTCATCTCGATTCTTGACATTAAAATGTTTGTTGTAAACAATGCGTTCTAAAACTCCAGCTTCATATTCAATCAGAAACGCATCAGCATCGCAAATAAGCAGTGATGCCGCATCACTGCGCAAATATTTGACGTTTCTGAATTTACACGTTACTATTGAAGTTAAAGTTTGGGATACGATTTTCTCAAATGTTTGTCTTGCTCTGCACTAGGTATATTTTGTACCACACCTATCACTGTAGTTAGTGCTGAATGTTTCTTTAGCATCCTTGCAAGAATACAAAATTTCCATCACTGCGTGCTCTTCAAAAGATCGTATTGTAGGACTTGCTACTCTTTAAGTCGAAGCACCTTTACCGAGGAAGTAAGATTGTAATTGTAGGTACCTAGTTTTGTTGCTCAGAAAATTAGAAGAGTTTGTATATAAAAGAGAAAATTTAGTGGAGAACAAAACGAGGCCAATAACAGTTTTGTAATTATTTTATGAAAATGTTTAATGCCTGAAAATAGCTTGTAAAATAAAGATAAACTGAAACTTATCTATTAATGACAAAGAATTGTGATTCTCATTCCATACAGGTCACTCAAAACTACACTCTGCTTTATCTGCTTACAACTCTTTTGTCCTCCCTTCAAAACAAAAAATATCTGCATTTAAATTATTCAATGACATTCATTAAACATTATCATATCTACTCGTATTAGGACGCTTTGGAATTCCCATACGCACATGGGCCCTGCATTTTTCCGTCACGGGCCCGAGTTTTCCTTCAACGGCCCAAAACAAGCATTGCAAGGCAAGTAGCAGTATGATCTCGTACTCTTCACTGAGCAAAACAGGCCAAGAACCGGCTCTAAGACACAAAGAAATTCTGGAAATTCTCAATGGCTAACAATGAACGGGAAGAACAGCCAAAATCTGTGGAAGATTGCATGAATTGATGCAAAACAGCTCCTACATCTAACTAGGAGTCAGATGCGTATAGTCACATAGACCTCACTGGAGATTTTCAAGTCAAAAAACACCTCATGACTATGGAATAACACAAGATACCCCTTGCAGTCTATGCAACGAGGACGAAGAATCAGCAGAACACGTTCTGTGTCACTGTGAATGTCTAATCAGTTTACGTCAACACCACCTAGGAAAACCATACCTTGAGGCCTACTACTAGGATTCATCACCATTCATCATACCGGACGTATTTTTGAATTGTGGCAACATTTGCTTTCAAAAATAAAACAACAATACAGGGTATCTGAAGCTTCATATTGCCACCAGCCATATTGATGCAAATATTCTGCTCAATGTGACGTCACACAAGGCACATGACATTTCACTTGCAATGTCGGGGGTGTTACCATTTAAATCGAATTTTCATAATTTTTCTTTTCCATATTTTTTTTAGAAACAAATTTAGTTTATGTTCAAAAATATGCAACAGAAAAGCAATATTTGTCTGCACTTCCGTTTATCTTGGCATATTAAGGTGTGTCCAGACCAGCGAAATATTTCAGAAATGTTTATGAAATGTTTCTGAAGCAAATTGAACACATAAAAGATTTCTAAAATTTCTTCATTAAATATTCAATTTTATCCTTTTTTTGGACTAGAAGAAAATAATGTGTCAGGATTATTAGCAGCGAGTAGTTTTTATTTCTGTAATTTTGGTCTCGGAAATCACGCGACACTGGATTTAATTCAAATAATCGTATTAAATGAATCACTTTCTCATTAGGTATTCCAAGCTTTTCTGGACATTTTTATTTTATTGAAAAAAAATAATAATCGAAAAACAGCGCTCACTTTCTGGAGGCAAACTTGTAAAACAAAAATTATTTCCCATCACGATTGGGTAGGTAACTGTGAAACATTTCATAAATGTTTTTTTGGTGTCCAGATCCAAACCAACAAAACATTTCATAAACATTTCATAAAAATTGTTTTGTTTAATAGATGTTTTAGAAATATTTATGGAACATGTAGGTACAGACGAATCCCCCTAAGTCGAATTTTCACGGGAGAAGTTCGAGTTAGAGGGATTTCTGGAAAAATTCGATTTAGAGGGATTTACTATATTTTTTCTAAGCGAATTTATTTGAGGTAAAAAATAGGAAACTAGGTTAATTTAGAACAAAATTAGTTAAGAACTTAGTTATTTTTGATTGGGATGTGAAAGTTGCAGTGTTCACCCGTTTAATAAATGATTCTATTTTAAATAAGCAATAATCAACAACACAAATGTTGTATGACTCTAGCTAGAACAACAACACAAGTGTTGCGCATTTAATTTTTTAAGTAGAATATGTATGTACATTATCTAAATGCATATACATATTGTATGTATATAGAAACACAACGTATCGTCGCGACGCAACACTTGCGGGAGGGAGATCTTTTTTTTTCATTTTGTTTTCTTCAGACGAAAAATTGAACTTAGAGGAATATTTTAATAGGTCAAGAATCAAAAGAATATGTTCGAGTTAGAGGGATTTTCGACTTATAAGGATTTCGACTTATAAGGATTTCGACTTAGAGGATGACTTTTCTATGCAAAATTGAAGGGAATGCAAAAATTGTTAAAGGAGGTTCGACTTAGAGGGATTCGACTGTATTTAATTGTTTATCAAATGTTTGGCTGGTCTGGACATGCCTTTATAGAACGAGAAAAAACAAAATAACTCGGAATACGGACGGGTACTTTATTCCAATGCGAAAAAATTAATTGATTTTTTGAGTTCCATTTTTTTTAGTCTGGCAGCGTGTCTGGCTATCGCTTAATTGTTTTCATATAAAATTTAACCAGTGAATGGAAAACGACTAGAAAAGTGTCGAAGGCTACACATATTCCAATCGCACAAATATCAACACAAAAACAGAACAAGTGAGGTTTTTCTGTTCGATTAGACACACAAAATCTTAAATCTGAGAGGGAACCTGAAGAAGCCCAATCGAATACCACAAAACATTTAAAAATAAAACAAACCACCCAGTGGGAAATAGTAGACATCATTTTCGGATCACGATTCGTGATCTCGATGAGGAGCAGGATCATATGCTGATATAGCTGATAATAAAAAACAGCTATTAATGAGCCCGTGCCCTTCATTAACAGCTCTACGCGGGTGTAATTACTAACATTTGGATAAAATATTGTTTACCGATCAACAAGAAGAAAGCGAATAAGATACCGTTCAATTTCTGGGGACCTACTCTCTATTTCGTTCCATTCGAAATAGCTTTCCCCTTCCGCTTTTAAGTAGGCACTCTGTAATAATTTCGGAATTCTAAATACGACATAAGTAGATTTCATTCCACTTTCGAAATACAGAGTAGAAAAGGTTCTTTTACTTTCGGAACGAGATACAGAGTAGGGCCCCTGAATTCGAAAATACAATTTTGGAGTCTTGTATGGTGAAGCCTTATCCATTTACGTGGACAATCCAAATCCAACGAAGAAGTGGAAGTCGATTCTGGTCACTAAAAAGCTGCATCTACTGCTTTGCAACTGGTCAACTTCTCTATACAACGGTTGTGGATTTACGTTTCTTCCAAAATGTTTTGTTAGGCAATCGTTTTCGGGGTAGGTAGATATTCAACCACAAATTATTACAAACAAAAAACTGATCTCATATGAAAGTTTGAAAATGTAACAAACTTTCAAACAACCAAAATTAAGTGTCGTAAGAGAAGGAAGCACTTGTTGAAATTATCTCCGCTACCTGTAGAAAAACCTGTATCTGAGCAATTCTACAGCACCAGTCCAGTTTTACTTTCATTATTAAAAGAGCACCTACCGGCCCGGCGGGACACTCCCTTTTAAATAACAAATTTTAGTTGACGCTTTTTATTCATACCAACTATTTAAGAACAGATAAAGAACGCGTTTGCATTGTTTACCCATTTATCTTATGACATCGTACAGCTCACTTGGCAAATATTCCAATTCAACGCTTGAGTATCGTCTCTTCAACCAAGGTTCATCATTTACCATACATAGAGTGTGAATCATCATCGAACTGCTGATAAATAGCAACCGCTAAGGTAATCCCCAAGCGAAACACTGCCTCTTCAACACCTACAGACCTACAACAAGCGAGGCAACAAAGAATTTAAATGTGCGTCTATACCACGGAAGCCGCAGTAGGACTCTACTCCAAAACTGGATTAGATTGTGGCGCTGCGCAGACAAAGGAAATCTCAGCTTTGTATTCGCCTTGGCAATTTTTAATTGGAATTGAAAAATTATTCGCCTTCAATTTAAATCGCAAGTAGGTACAGGTATGGGCCCAACCAGTTCTGGGAGCGCAACCATGCCAGCGCAATCAAGTTTGTTGTTAACTGTTGCTCTGCATCGAAATCGGTTTTCTGTATGTCTTGTTGTGTGCTTTTTGCAAGAGACGAATGTCTAGCAGCAGCAGCACGCTACCAATGCGTACACCTCTCACCACTGAACATGAGCAATAGGGCGGTGTGTATAGTGGGGCTTAATAACTGGGCTGTCCGGCTCGCACAACACTCACACCAGCGCACACTCTAACATAGTACAATCGAGATCGATCGATGAAACTACTAATGACGTACCTGAAAGTGAAGTGGAAATTTCTCTTTTTGTGTCGCTTTCAATGTTTTCTTTGGCGTAAAACTGTCAGAAAATTGGGAAAATTTCACCACTTACCTGTAGTTGAGATGGAAATGAACACAACAAGCACACAGAGGACAGAGACTATCTTCAGGGAAGGACAAACTGAATCCATGACGAAATCGTACGGCCAACAACTATAACTTGATCCAAAACGACACGTATAAGACTTTTTTATATCTTCTCGTATTGGCCAATTTGAATCACTTGGCCATGTTATTTCTTTTGTTTTTTCACTTGTTCACTGCACTTTTATGATGTTTTTCCGCAGAGCAAACTTATTCGTTTTCTTATTCACTGGTTGGATGTGGATAGTTAACCAATTTCCGTATCTGTAACACTTTGTTTGACATTAACTCGGAGAACTGTGCTGTGACTCTGCCACCGCGGTGAGTAACTGGTAACAATTTCGAGACGCGAAATTCCACTCCGCCGAACGCTTTCAGTGCTATTCTTGGACTAGTGTGAGCCGTGCCGCGACTGCGACGAGTATGTGAGCGCGAGCAGATCGACCAGCTGCTTTGGTATTTCACTCCCGTTCTTTGCACATCCGATCCGTCCATTCGAATCCAAATGTGATTGGAATTTTATTTACCTATACGTTGTTTCTTTCGGTTCTCTTCATCTGCTAACAGTACACTGTTACTGTATCTGTATGTATGGGCGTAGTTGTTGTTGTGTCGGAAAAGAGGGAGCGTTCAGTTTGGTTGTTGATATTTTGGTGTCGGGCTTAGAAGATGCTATGGGCTATACTCTTATCAAGATTTAAGAGAAGAACAGATGAAACTTCGTTCTATAGCAACACGGCAATTACTACAGTTGTTGTCAGTTTGACTGGTTGCCTCTTATCCATGTGCTTGAAATAGGTTTTATTTGATGCAGTATCATTTGTTGTTATAGTTTGACTGTTGTTCATGGCAGTTTATAGTACCTATCTTCGATAATATCGTGCAAAAGTTGACCAGAATAAGGTGTAACAAGTCAAACAAAGAAAAATTGTATTTCAAAACAAAAGAGTTGGCTAGCGAACCAGGTAGGTAATAAATATTTGCAACTTCGAGTTCAGGGTTTATTTAGTAAACAAGAAAATCGCACAGTCGAATAATAGTAGTTGTAGGTCATAAATATAGGCAGCAGGGGTCTTGGCAGTGGTCTTGGCCGTACTCAAAGCTGCGGAGGTACGGAGATGAGATCGATTTCCAATAAGAATATCGTCACCTACATCGATAGTCAGGCTACGCTTGAGGCGAACTAGAGTCACAAATCACCAAGTCTTAACTAGTCAGAGATTACCGCACAATGCTCAAGGCATTATCCTCGCAGAACCATGTCAGTATGTGTTGGGTACCTGGGCATTGTGATATTGAGGGCAACGATAAGGCCGACGTCCTGGCCAAGGAACGAGTCGAGCTCCCACTTAATACAACGATCAAGAAATAAGACCACCTATGGCCGTGGATTGCGTTTGAAAAAACCTTCAATAAAGCAGCCGCAAGATGATCACAACTTGAAGGGCAAATGGTTTCAAAGGCACTGTGGCCCGTTTTAAATCGCAGAAAGTCTGAAGAATTTATCAATCTCAGTAGAAAAAAATCAAGGTTAACGATAGGAATACACTCTGTGCACTGAATTTGAGGAAGCATTCCATGAGACCAGGCTTAGCCAATTCGGATATAGGCAGGTACTGTGAGGACAGATAAATCGCGGAGGATATCTCTCTACTTCTCTGTGAATGTCAAGCAATTGCTCGGAGAAGTTGGAAGCACATCGGCAACCTTCTTTTATAACTAAGAGGAGGTTGGTTCCTCAAACAATGTTGAGACCATACATGGTTGCATACACTGGACTGGAAAGTCAGGCATAGTCAGGGAACGAAAATTGGTCAGGGAATGTCAGGGAAAGTCAGGGAATTTTGAAAACGATGCCAAGCGTGGCTGCGTGAGTTCCTTAAGGGCAGTGGCCTGTAGAAATTTTTCTCAATCTAGCCACGACTGCACGTGTTCTGGCTAGGAGGTAGTTCTTTGTTTTGGCCAAATCATCCCTGAAATGACACAGTTCGTCAACTTCGTCCACCTAGTATCCGTCTTTGATGTGAAGGGACCGAGGATTTTACGTATCCCAGCTTCGCATAGGATACGCATAGAGAGGATCGACGTCTGGCAAATTCATTGGCTTTCTACGTTCCTATGGCCAGAAACCCACACGAGACCGAGAGGGATTTAAAATCGATGTCACGCCCTGGCCAGTTTCTCCCTGCAGCTCGCAACCTATACCTGGTTGAATCGAGATTTGTATTCGCGGCCTGACTGTCGACGAAGATACCTACTTTTTTCTGCATGTCGCTAGGTTCATGAGCAGTCTACTAGTACGGTGATGGCCACAACTAAGGCACAAAATGTTAACGCTTTTTAATTTTAAGAATGTTTGACCGAGTGTATTATGAATCTTTTATTCTTTACCAACAATTTTATTGTAACAATAGATTTTTATTAGATTTCAAAAGAAAACATATTAGAAACACTTTGCACGCGTTTGGTCAATTTTACATTTAATTATAAATGGACTGTTTTACGGTTTTTTGTTTACGAATTCGCGGAACATAAGCGGATCGGAAGACTTATCAAAAAGACCACCTTGATGTCGTCCAGATCTTTTAAATATGTGTTAAATCTAGGACGATCGGCAAAAAGCGGTTGACGGTGGCTTATGGCTCAAAGGAAAAGACTTGAATTCACAAAGCACTGTGGCAAAATGTAAGTAAATCGACAGTTATTAATGTTGGGTTCTGAAATGTTTGAGGTCTTTATCTGCCAAGTCGTAGCGACTTTTGCCAGTTTTATTAGCAACGAAGATGAATTGGATCGACATTCGCAGGTGACGGTGCTCTTAGATAGGTGGTTACAGTCCGCCCAAAGCTAATTTCAGTCATTGTATTTTATTGTAATATGAAAAAACCTTGAGGTTAATAAACCTCAATCAAAAATTCTTAAATCACAAGGGTTACATTTGGAACAATCACCTCGATTACCGTTGTCGTTTGTCGAAATCGACTTTTGTCGTTTCTTGAGTCGTGTCGTTTTTTAATCCGACCCGCCAAATTTGTAGCAGATTTGTAGACGACTAAAATGTAGTAAAATCTTTTCGAAGGATTGGTAGCACTTGTATGAAAATGTCAAAAAGACTGTTTATTTTTCATTTTGAAAATAAATGGTTGTGGAAATGACATTATATCTTGAAAGACTTCAGTTTTCAAAAGATTTATAAGATGAGTATTGAAATGTTTTACAGTTCAGATCGGAAGCGTTTAATTACTTTTTGCTAGATGAAGTCGACATTCCCGAAGCATTCCGGTCGTCATCAGTGCCGTCTGTGTTGATGATATAAACAAGTTTAAGAATTCTTACGGAAGGAGGATACACGGTGCTGGTAAGCAAATACTTTGCACCATAGACATCATTGAAGCGCATATATATGTCGTCAATGGATATGTGCCACACCATGACCGAAGAAGAAATTGGGGAGTGCAAAATATTCTTCTTCTTTTTTTATGCAGGAGTATGTCCAGTTTGATGGTACAAGGAAGTGGTGGTGGTGTTGGCGAGTTTGCGAGGAGATCGATGGCTGACATTTCAGGGAAATCATCCCATTGTGATGGGATTGGTGTGGAAACTGCCTGCGACGTTGACGGATAATTTTTGTTACAATCAGGCAATTGTGGCAAGCAGAGTATATAAAATACACAATTCAGTGTCAAAATTAGTACCTTTCGCCAACTCTTTCCGTCTCTTGTCAGAGGGCCATAGCCATAGCTTTTTATAGTTGTGGCGATTTTATTAAAATTCCAAGAACGTTCAAAATCGACTTTATTTAGGCCCTTGTTGAATCCTTTCGTCAGATGAACATTCTTCTCCATTAATGAAACAAGAACTTCCGATTGTTTTTTGTCTGTTCTTTTTAATTTTCTATCCATTTTTTTTTGTTCTCATTTGTTTTGAAAATGAAAATGAAAACAAAAAATTTTCCAGCAAAAACAAATGCCTGCACTTGTGTGCGTTCTTCCGTTAAAAAGAAATAAATTCTATTTAAAAAAAACGAATACAAACGCTCTAACACAGCCTTATTGAACCATCCGACCTTTGTCGTGTAAAAACGACAAGCGTTATACAGATTTGGAAAAGTCGTGTATTTTTGAGTCGGAAACGACAACGGTAATCGAGGTGATTATATATGTCGTTCGAAAATTGTATTACAATACTTTTACCTATTTCTTATTGGTCGGAATGTTTTAATCGCTACATAATGAGATTGCAAACTATGCTTCACACCTGAAAGTAAAAATAAGTCGTATTAGGAACTTCATTTGGAAAAAAATCCCTCCTGTACCGAAAGAACCTGTCCCGCCCCGTCAGTCATTAAGAACCTGGAGAAATATAAATAAAACAGCATTTCAGTGTTTAACATTTCGTTTTTGTTGGTTTGTTCTTTTATTTTTTTTTATATAATCTTAACTTAAAATTGTATTCAAGATTTTTCTTTTATTATAAAAAGCCAAAGTTTAATAGCAAAAATAACGTTACATTGGGTTGATTCTTTTTTGTTTTTGTTATTTTACAAATAAGGATAATTAAATTAATTTTTAAAACTCAAGATGGGATTGCTTTATGTTTTTTTCTTTGTGTGTTTTTTATACCTCCGTATGTATTCTAATTTGTTTATTTTTGTCTATATCAACCACTTTCCACCTTTCAAGTGGCTTCCACTAATATGCATTTATGTAAAAATATTTGTTTTGTTTTTTTTTTGTTTTTATTTTCTTAGTTACTAATATCTATCAACAACTGATTACAAAATAAAGCCGAAAATATGTGATTTTGCATGTTGTTGCAACAAAAGATATCAACTTTGCAAAACAATAAGACAGACAGTCATCCACTCTCGACATGTAGTATTGTTTATTATTACTCTTATCATCAAGATCCCTTACAGTTTACAATGTTAAATAATTTTTTTTATTAATTAATTCGTAATTATTATAATATAATTTGATTTAGTTAATTATAAATTAAAATCTTTCCTGCAAATATGTATAGTTTTGCCATGAATTGTTATTTATTTATGTTTTGCATTTATCTTTTCCATTTGTTAAGATAATATTAACAACTGTTTTATACTTACTAAATAAATAATAGTTAATTGTTGTTTCATTTTCATTTATTCGTATTATTCCTATTCAGCTGCGTACCTACATAAATTATTTTTTGAGAATCGTATTTGAATATATTCGTAATGCATGCCATTAATAAACAAATAATAATATTAAGATATATGTTTAGTAACCGAATAATAAGTATTGCCATTATAAACCCATACATGTTAGAAAATTCTCCATAATTTTCTACGTGCCTTAAAAAATGTCAAAACAAAACAAATATATTGTGTAAATTCAGAAACGTCAAACATTTGCGCAGTGATGCATCACTGCTTATTTGCGATGTTGATGCGATGCACAGTATAAGGTGATGCGTTGCTGATTGAATATGACGTTTTATTTTTATTGATGAACATTATGCCAGTGATGCGTTAATGAATTTACACATTATATTGACATTACGACGCGCTACAATTTGTAGTTACGTAACGAAAAGCGTTACGATATTTATAAGAAAATGCTTGTGCATGAATCGGCACGTTCCCCTCGAATGTTTCCGACAAAATTCCGAAAACATGATTTCGAAACTCTCTTTTATCCGTTTTCCGCTAAAGCGATGTTCGTGCTTTCCCACTGTACAAAATGTAATGAAATAATTGCAAAATAAAGTTCCATTGACAGTTTTTTTCAGTAGATTATTATTTGCCAAACTTTTCTACAAAAGGAATACCTATTTCAAGAGGGAATATTTGGAGCAAGAACCTAATGACAAGGAAAATAAAGAATTTTATTTTAAACATTGGAAGGGTGCTTAAATTTTGCTGCACTGGAAGTAAGCTTAAAAGTTTTAGATATATTGAACAGCTGTTTAATGTTATGTTTAATGCGAACATACGCAATAATGAACCATTCCATGACTTTGCTAAATGAATTTGGAAAACTAAACGCGATAGGAACCAGGTTATGGTAATGGTTAACTGTCAGATTACCAACCAGCTCCTATTCGATAACTTTGCGATGTTTATTTGATTGTGTTGACCAAGGCTCAATCGAAAAAATGTGAACATAAGAAAGTATGCAAAATGAGCAATATTTTGTAAAGATTGGAATAACTAAATAATAAAGAGTGTCAATTCTAAAATGGCCAAGGCAAGATTTGAATCCTTATTTTGGCTGATTAACATAAAGTGTCCGATACATAACATGCCACCCAAGAAACTTATTTACTAACTGGTGTTATTTAGATGGAAAATCTAAAACTGCTGATGGTTAGTTGTTCAATTTAAGACCTATGGTTTGTCACCGATTGCATGAGTAGTTTTATATATGTATATAAACAAACAGTCCAAAACTTGCATCGTTAAACATAGGGTGAGCTTTAAGCCGCAGAACACTCCAAACGAAATTTTTTTGTATGGATAGTTTTAACTGGAACTGGGTATTGTCTTTAACGTCTTAAAATACTGATTCCACTGACTAATGCTCGAGATGGACATTGCTTTAAAGGCCTTTAATAGAGGTGATTCTTTCAATACATTTCTCTCAAAAGCTGAAAGCCCTACCAAAGCTACAAACCGGAAACAGGCATAAATAAATTATATCACTTATCGAACGCACTTATGCACACAGTTGTTTATGTTTATGATTATGACATATCATTCCAATTTTGATTATCAAATATCAATGTGTCAATAAACTTGATTCATCATCGCATCAAACCTTTTCATCAACTGTGAACAACTTTTCACTAATTTTAGATCTGTTAAATCGTTCTTTTGATAAACTTTGTTGTGATGAATGGTTCACATAATCCATCACAATGTCTCGTTGCTCACAAATAATTCGTAAGAATAACATACATTTGTGGTTCTCGTTTTAGTAGAAACATTTTAAAAACGACAATAGAATTATCCTTTGCATATTTTTAGCAAATTGATTTTAACATCACTATTTCAAAATACATATTTTAATTTGAATTAATTATTGAAGTTAAAAGTAAGTAGACATAAGTCACTTTTGTTACGCTACCGCTTTTGTTTGTTCATCCATTGACCAGTTTGTAAGTCGACGTTCATAACCCTCTTTATATAGGCCTGACTAGGTGTCTCTATCTGACACTTCGCACATGTTTTTTTAGCTAAAAATGCCTATATTTTTCTTTACGTGCGGAAAAATGGTAGACTTGTATTCTTATGCGAAAAATGAGAGCTTCTTGCACACCACTTTTTTAGTCCAGTTTGTGTGAGAAGCTTCACCCTTATTTTTATTTCTTTTAATATTTTTTTTTTTAAAACCAAAGCAAAGTAGTTAAAATAAAGTACATAATTGCTCTTGTGCTGCATGTGTTTCGCAAAATTTACTGTGCACACTATCTCCCATCACAACACTTGTTCGCACTACTGTACAGTGTACAGGCGGCAGCCTCAGTATTAAACGTGTAGAATCTTATGTCGTTTTCGATTTGGCTTTTCAGATTTTGATCTGAGATTTCAGATTTCTGCTGCCACATCGAACATGAAATCCGAATTTTATTGGTTCTTGAGTGTATTGAGTTGGCCGCAAAATGTTTTTTTTTTTTCACTTGCACTGGAAATCCATTTCAATTGATTTTTCAACATTTATAACAACGCATTTCGAAATAATTTAATATAAAGAATCGTTTCCATACTCGAAAAATAAATAATTCAGTAAAAAAAGCAACCCTTCCAACGATTAACAATTCGTAACCGCCAGCTGTGTGTCATACACATTGGTGTTAGTGAAAGTATGTGTGAAATCTGAGAAAATATCAAGATTTCTCTAAAGAGAGTCAGATCAAAAATAAAGGTTGATTTTTTTGGCAAATCGAACATGAAAAGCAATCTCAATCAACAAAAAAAAAAATAGATTTTTTCTCAAAAAATTGATCTTTTTGCCAAATCGAAAACGACATTAGGCTATAGTTAAGCTTAAGCGTAGTACGCTGCTCGAGCTAAACTAAATTGTATCTGGTCTCCAAACATCAGCTAAAGTCCTAGCTAAATTTTGACATGGAGTACACCGTGGATAAGTGCCACAGAAAACAGCTGTTCTTTGAAAAAACTTCCTTCAAATTCTCTCTTATTTCTGATTCTAGGTCCTTCTCGTCCATGTAATACTTAAAAGAGCTCATCCTTGCATACTTTTCCGTAACAGAACAACAAATACACCATGATCTGTCACAATTTAGCTTGGGAAAATGTGCCGACCCATTAAATGGGCACGTAAAGTTTTGACGGACACATGAAGTACATTCTGAAACAAAAGTTTGATTATTTAGCTCGAGCTGCGTAGCACTCAACTATATTGGTTCGCTTAAATTTAGCTCAGCAAAATTTTGGAGAAAATTTTGTATGGGAGCGAATATTTAGCTCGAGCAGCGTACTAAGCTTACCTACAAGGCAGCCTTACCACCCAGCAAAAAAGTAATTTCATTATTTTATTTCCACGTGCGCACAACTCCTACAGTAACATCCAGTGTGAAATAAATTGATTTGAATGCAAAACAAATTTAAATTAAGCAACAACAACTGAAATATCAGGAAAGCGAATATTTTTTTTAGTAAAAAATAAAAAATAAAATACATTTGTTTATACTTTAGAAAAATAAAATGTTGAATGCTTTTTATTGTTTCTGTTCGTTTTATTTGTGTATAACTCATTGATGTTTGCCATTTAATTTTTTTTATAACAAATATTACTATACAAAACTAAAACTGCGATGTAATTATTAGCTGACTTTTTTTTTTGATTTTTTAATGATTTATATAAACCTACATCCTAATATTATAACTATAACAAACGTACATCCTCATTCGTCGTTTCGAATTATTTGTCCTTCTGTTAACATATGAAATAAAATTAAAGCAAATATGTATTTGTGTTAAAAATTTCGTAACGCAAGATGGAAATAGTAATTCAATATTGAAATTCTAAAAAAAAAAAATGAAAACTATTTTGTGTGTAAAAGGAAATTAGTGAGATTTTTAAATAAGGAAAAGGGCATTGGTTACTCTCCTTTCAATGTCTGAAGAAATTAAATATAAAAAAGAACTAAAAGTAATGTACAGCTTAAATAATAAAAGTATGCATACAAAATATTTATATACATATATAAATTGACTTATAAAACAAGAGGAAATAACTAATACAAATATATATATATGGCATTTATTTTGATTTTTTTCTTTTTGTTATATAGATATAAATGTTCTTAATTTACTTCTTTTTTTTTCGTATAAATTTAGTTTTAACTTAATTTCCAATGTGTGTGTTATATAAACTCAGAAGCACTGAATTATGAATAGTGTTTATGTAAAAATTATAATTTTTTTTATTTTCCTTTTCTACAGATTGGATTTCAAATTCATTTTTGGGGAATTCCATGCGTGGTATTTATAATAATTTACCTTAAGTTTCGGACGTACGCAAAGTAGCCACAACTTTCATATAAAATTGTCCTTTGTAAACTTCAAAACATTTAAGGTGAAGGGTAAAAAAGATCGGTGCACAATGACTAAGCATGCATGCTAGCCAGATCTTGATTTTCGGTTTCACACCTATAGGAAAACATTGCAGCGTTGGTACAATTTATTTTAAAAATTATTTAAGTTTTATGTTCCCTTTGCCTCATTTGACACGCTCTTATGTAAATGAAAAGCAATAAAAGAATTGTTTTTTTTGCAAAATTTCAGCTCAAACACTGAATTATTAGAGATAAACCATAAAAGTCGACTTTAAAAAACGAAGTAGTTTGGTTCACATGAAGTGAATCAGAAATGACAGCACACAGTTACAATTTAACGAATTAAGCGTAGTACGCTGCTCGAGCTAAACTAGATTTTATCTGGTCTCCAATCATCAGCTAAATTCCGAGCTAAATTTGACATAGAGTACGCCGTGGATGAGTGTCTGATTCTAGGTACTTCTCGTCCATGTAATAATTAAAAGAGCTCATCCTTGCATACTTTTCCGCAACGGAACAACACATACACAACGATCTGCCACAATTTAGCTTGAGAAAATGTGCTGACCCTAAATTTTGACAGACACAAGCAGTACATTCTGAAACAAAAGTTTGACTATTCAGATTGAGCTGCGTACCACTCAGCTAAATGGGTTCGCTTAAATTTAGCTCAGCTAAATTTTGGAGAGAATTTTGTATGGGAGCGAAAGTTTAGCTCGAGCAGCGTACTAAGCTTTAATGTTTACAGACATAAGAAAGCCCAAATTAATAACTTCCATTTCAAAGTGGCTTTGCCCCAAAAACCGAACCCTCAGCCCAGCATTCAAGCAACTAAATTACGGCTAGATGCTGACTATTAATAGTTAACGAAATCTTGGGAGCGTTATTCTTATTCTTCTATTCGAAATTTGTTATTATGTGTGAGCATATAGTTAAAATTTAAGTAAACATTCAAAATGATTTTTGTTGCGGTATTAAAAATTATTTATAGTTAACTTTACTAACTCACAATGGAAAAATTTACAATCTAAAATTAATAAGTCTGGAACTGCAAGATATACAAGGGGCCTTCACGGTAATTTTTTTGTAGGTCACGATGGGTAATTTTATATGGAAAAATTTCGCCATTGTGAGTTTGTAAAATCAATCAAGGAGTCTTGACGATTTCGGTTAGTTTTCACACTCAACACAAAAGGAAAGATTCACAACATGAAGAACTGTTTTGTTTATAAGTACTTGGACTTTTAATTGTTTATTCAAAGAAATATGAAACTGTACGATATGACTGCTTCGGTCGTTTTCAAGTCTATTAGTCTCAAACAAAGCAGACACTAAAACAATTTTATACTGTTAGTAAGCTTCTTCGAGAGTAGGTGCAAAGGCTTAGTTTGGTGGACTATACTAAGCGAGGGGTCCTAGGTTCGATCCCCGGAAAAACACAAATTACATCTTAATGTTTTCACCACTGCGCCACCTATCACGTACGTGTCCGACAAATATGAGTACCTTTAGCTGTCCTGGAAAAGCTTCTCATTCAGCCGTTCGGATTCGGTAAAGAATTGTAGGCCACTTCCATTTGTCCCCAAAATGAAAAGATCACTCAAAACGAATGGTTGTGTGAAGCTAGGCCTTTACGGGCCTGTTGTTGCACCACCTATTTATTTTTATTTTAAGACTGTTGTATGACCAAAGGTATCAACAAATTGTTATATGCAAATTCGTTTGACTAATAGCCAAATTATGTCTCACGTTCACATCCTATATTTGTCTATTCTATAATGAGTGACTTACACGGATAGGAAATTTGAATGAAAACAAGATAGCGAATTCCGACAAAAATTGAGTATTTACGAGTTGAGAGTCAGTACTCTTGGGGTTTTACCAATAATCATTTTTAGTTTCGACTTTAAATTTTAGAAGTTCACAGTGGCTATATTTACCAAAAAAAAATTTCGCAATTGTGAGCATCCGTAAATTTAAAGTCTAGACTTAAATTTATTATTAGTACGGCGCTTTGTCTGGCCCCAATATTTATATGTTAAAGTTAAAATGCACTTAAATGCAACAATAAAACTGTTATTTATTATTATTATTATTTATTTATTATAAGGTAATAGAAATTAAAGAGCCTAGCTGCGGAGACTATTGGCTCATACTGTTGATTTTTACTAATAAATCCACACAAAGACAAATTATACATAGAACTGTCGTCGCCGTTTTAAGACATCGAACAATAAACGTGCTCTGTCTGAATTCATGTAACTTATAGCCGTATCTAAGGAAATTGAATTAAGAGTCAGTAGAAACCGTGCAACGCTTACTTGACTTCCAAACTAAAAGCTATATCCTAATTGAATACGGGTACATGTAATGCCGATCACACACGCACTTAACATACGTCCTCAAAGTTAGGAAGAACATTCATGTTACAACTGGCAAACACAGAACGGTCGGCGTGTTAAAGTAAAAATAATAAGTAGTACTAATAATAATTTTGTAATCTTCACCTTAGATATTGCTAGGGTCACAATAGATAAATTAATAAAGAAAATATTTCCATAGCGTATTTGTTAATTGAGCCTTGACCCTTATAATGCGCCTTACCAATATTTTTTCGTGTTTTACGAAATTTTCAATACAAAATTAACTATTGTGACTTAACAAATATTTTAAGGTGAAGGTCAAGAACTATTATTGGTAAGGCCCCAAAGACAGTTGTGCATAAGACGCGACAAGGTGATTGATATTAATTGAAGAAATATGTCATAAACTAAGCCCGCAACACATACTTAATTTCAATATTCGTATTTTTCTTTTTCTTTAGTTTGTATATAAATTTGTTTGTAAATTTGCGCAAGAGCGCAGCGCAATTCCTGAATTTAATTAGAACGTAAAGTGCATAACTCTCTTTTTGGATAGGAATTCAGCACAGAAAAGCTACGAGCAGGGATCCCATATGAAATATATTGTCCGGTTAACTGAGGCAAACACAAAATCTAACGATCGTTAATGTGTTGTTCATTGCATATGCATGTTTACAAAATGTCAACTCCAACAAAGGCATTTGTTCTAAAAAAAATGTGTATGTCGGACTTTCTAAACAATCTTAATTAATATTTTTATAAATATCATCTCCATTAACAAAATTATAAAAACAATAACCGTCATTACGTTCACATTTAGTATTAACAAAATGGTTTTTATTAAAATCGATCTCTTACACTTGAAAACAAAATATAAAAATATAGAACAAGACGCAAAGGAAATTGTAAGACATAATATCTCATTTTTGCTCAAGATAACTATTGCATTTTTGTCATTTTCTTTTTTATTATTCACCCCCTAATCTATTTTACTTGGATGTTTAATTGTAAATTAATTTTTTACTTTGTCGTTTAATATGAATACTTAAGTGATTTTGTTTTGCCTTAAGTATCTATTTTATTAATTTTATAAATGAACGTTCTAATAGTTCGAATGGAGTTGAATTGGTTTGAACAAAAAATGACGTCATTGTCGCGTGTATGTATTATTTTTGTTGCTTCTTTTAGCTTTTTTTTTTACATTATATGTATATTTTACTAGTTTTCCCTTGTGACTATTATATACTGAAAATGTTTTTCTTTTTTATGTGTATTTTAGTGTAGGTGTTTAAGATGCGCAGTTTGTTTAATAGTTTATTGGAAAAGAGATTTGTGTAGTTCAATTTTTTATAATGTATACGTATTTATAAATGACAGTATTTTGGTAAATAAATAATTATCGCTATTGTTTTATTTCTATTCTATTCCATTTGTCATTTGGTTTTCTGAACAAGTCATAAACGTACAAAAGTATGTGGTAACAATTTCTTGCGTTTGATGGTTATGTCCACACCAGAGAAATGTAATGTGAGGGTTTTTCTCAATCGTGGCAGACTCCTTTTATGAAGGCAGATTACAAGGGCTTTGCTGTTAGTTATTATTCTAATCTCTCACCGGACGGCTACACTAGAATTGGCTCACTACACCAAAAACAAAATGATCCCAAAAGAATTTTTCAATTAAGCATTCAAATATGCATTTAACCCCAAATAATTTGTCGTTGTTCTACAAAGTCAGCTAGTCGCAAATACAATACTTACGACACGCGAAAGCGATTCCTGGTTGTCGTTGTAAAGTTTGGCAATCTAAATTAATTTGGGATGTATTGTAGCACGTAAATCCGTAAAATGTTTGGGAGTGAAAGGCCTAACGTTTCTTTTATGTCATAGTACGTCACCACATGCATATTTGCCCTCTACACCTTATCCTTACTAATAATCATTTTTAGCCTTCATATTAAATATTTTGTAGGTCGCAATTGGTAATTTTATACGGAAAATTTCGCCATTGTGAGTCCGTAAAAATAGGCTGGCCACTAAATATGATTATTAGTATCACGCAGTCTTAAGTGACATGATTTTATTTTGTATTTAATTGTTTTAAGTGTTTTGCGGGTTAGAAATTGAGCTAGTTAGAAATGTTTTCTGTTCTAATTTTTGCAATTGAATAGTGATGTATGTGCGCTCCTGCTTTCGTGTAAGCAAAGTTTCATCAAAAGCAAAGTTTCTTGCAGTACCGCCGCTTGACTCGAGTATGTTATCCGGACGCTATCACTTTACTCCGCTTCAGTCAGACTTTAGTATACGGCGGCAGAGGTTTGCGTCAATTTTATTCGATGCCCTTGGGATGAAGTCGTAGCTCAGAACAATAACAATTCTTGTTTTATAAGAGGTAGAAGTCACAATGGCGAAATTTTCCATTCATAATTATTTACTAGGGCAGTAGATTTAAGTGTAGGGTTAAAATGGGAGAGACGATCTCAGATAGGTACATGCAACTAGCTACAGATCGGGTTATAAAAGGAACCATGTTTTACAAATCCGATTTGACAGACAATGAACACAATTAACGAAAACCAACCGGGAAAACTTCGATTTCGTTCTTATTGAGAAAAAGACAAATTGATAACCAACGATTTTTAAAACGACGTCATCATTTCCGTATTTCGACGATACAGACTATTTTACCACGTAATTTGTTGATAGAAATAAAATTTTACCTTGCAAAAGACTCCACAGCGGCGATAAAATTTGTTTAGTTCCATTGGCCTACCATGGCGTCGATTGGTATACTCTTCTCCGCAAGCGTGCATACTTAAGTATATGTCACTAAAATATTGTAACTGGAATGAACAGAAATAAAGAACCATTCACAAAGTTTTGTTTTTGCATCCTCAATTCTTCTCCACATGTTTATTCCAATAAATGTCATCATCATCCTTTGGTAAGCCCTCTGTAGCTACACACACACATTAGACACACACAATATTCTATCAAATGGGATTTGTTTTTGTTTAGTGTTTGGTTTGTTTTATATCTGTTGCAATACAACAACACATTGGAGACACTTGAAAGACACAAAATTTCGTAGAATTGAATTCTCTTTGTTTTGTTTACTTGTTTGATTTTGTTGTTTTCTTCTTAAATAATTGAATTTTTACTTTCGTTTTGTTTGATTACATAAAAGGAATTTGAATTTTCTTGCAGCGTTTTGTGGTTGCTTGTATTTTGTTTGTTTGTTTTTTTTTTGTTTTCTTGGTGTTTTTCTTTGCAATTATGTATTTTTTTCGTTTTTTTTTTGTTTGTTTTTTGTTTAGCAATATATTAAATGAAAGAAATAAAATAAATGATAATTATTATAATTGTAATAGCAATAATAATAATAATTATAATTATAATTAAACATGAATAACAAAAGTGTTAGCTAAAATTTATCCTGAAATATAAACAAATTATTGGTAGCTGCAACAGCAATTATATTCTCTAACGGATGCCATGCTGTGTGTAGTATTTTCTTATTGAAATCGAGGCAATCAACACTGATTTCGTCCTTTTTTCGCTTACCACCGGTGCAAACTTTACGCGGTTTTAACACGGTTTTTGGTTTAATTATATCCCTAGATGCTTCGAGTGTGACATCCTTTTTAGTGTTGCGATCGAATACGCGAAAGAAATTATTGTAACTTCCGGTCATAATCGATGTGTCATTTCCGTTCCAGCAGCACTCGAACTTATCGAAAATGCAATCGTTTTCATACAGTGAGCAGAGCTTCGCTCTTAAATATTCATGGACCTTAATGAAAAAAAAAGAAAAACACAGAAAAAAGAAAGAGATTAGTATAAAACCATTTAATTTGTGCACAAATGTAGTTGTTTTAAATAAAAGTTCAGTCTAAAATGTATAAAGGAAAGAAGGACAGTTTTTTCGTACAGGTACGTGGCGAGTATTACAAATTCAGTACACTAATGGGTGTTCTGTTTTGGCAACGTTCCGCGCGCTTTGCCCATTTTACGATCGCCATAATCGTCCTACCGAGACTACTATTCGTAGTGTTGTGGATAAATTTGAGTCCACTGGGACGATACCAATCCGCATGGGATCCAATATCCTCCAATGCATACCGAAAAAGTCACTGCTTGGTGCGAATTTTGGGCTAGCGGCGTCATCGGTCCATATTTCTTTGAGAACGACGTTGGTCAAGCCATCACCGTCAAGGGCGAGTGCTATGGGTCGATGATTGCCAACTGTTTTGGCCTGAATGAGATGATATGGACACCAACGAAATGTGGTTTCGACTCACGCCACATTGAAAATCCTGCACAAGCGATTCGAGGCCATCGTCATCTCACGTGGAGGTGATGTGAACTCGCCACGGAGTCGGTGCGATTTGACCACGTTAGACTTACTTTTTCTTTCAAGTCGCAGGTCTTTGCGAATAGCCCAGAACCACAGCTGCCCTCAAAGCCAGCATAACCCATACCATCAGCCAAATTCAGCCTGATTTATGCGCCAGAGTCAGGGAAAATTGTGACGGACATTTGAACGATGTTTAATTCCATACATAATGGCATCGATAGGCCTTTCAAACGAATGAAAAATGTCCATGATATCTCACACACACTTTGTTTTATTTAAATTTGAAGATATGGTCCACTTAATGAAAGACCCTTTATTTATAGACAAACGTCTACTTGCTCTTTTGTCATATAGTTCCGGTCGAATTTGTCAGAATGTTATACAGGTATTAATACTATTTCACCATTGACAACTTAAAGCCCTCATTGAAACAATCTGTTCAACCAACTTCGAAGATGTACGATTATGTACTACTCAAGAAGAAGTCATCGATTGCTCAACGTGAGTATGAAAGGTCGTAAACCACTTCAATTTAAAAAAAAAACAACAACTGAAATTCAAACTTACTTACCGGGTATGTTTCAATTGGTTTCGTTTCCATATGCAAATCCCACACTTTAATGCTTAAATAATCTCTCGAGATCATATATCTGCCGGAATTACTTAACTTAACGTCACTGATCGAACTAATTATCTCACTAAAGAAACTGCGATTGGTTGGATTTTCGGGCTCCTCAAATTGTTTGCTATGCCTATCGCATAACGCCGACGAACGCATATCACATAAACGAATTGTGCCCTTACTACTCGAGTAGACGAATACATTGCATTCGGTTGGATGAAATTCGGCAGCTGTAATAACCTCCGTCAGTTCCTCCATATTGGTTGGCTTAATGTCAACAATATTGAAACTCTGATCGGTGATCTCGAGATTCCACAAATTGATTCGCAGATCATCCGCCGACAGATACGTCTCTTGGTCAGAATTAACAGATATCGAATTAATGTGATAGGTGTGTGCATTGGCGAATATTCGGCGCGGTGACGCCTCAACCATGAGTGGAATTGGCTTAACTGAAGGAACTCGTAAGGCTGTAATGCATGTGGGATCTTTCACAATACCGTTCTCCTCTTTTGTATTGTAGCCCTCGAAGGATTTATCACGTTCGGACACTTTCCAAAGTTTGACGGTTTTGTCGTTTGTTGACAGCAGGAAATGTGCAGGATTTTTTCTCCGGAGCCATCGAATTTTATTGATTTTCTCTTCGATTTCTAACGACTTTAGGTAATCGAATTCGGGCTCGTGCGACTGAAATGTCGAATAGACATTGTATTCACCGCGGCGGGGCATTGACGATTTCGATGATGGATCTCTCTGTGAATAGGAATTATATTTAGTTGAATTTCTTTACGGAGTGTTTATTAGTCAAATTTACCTGAAATATAACAACGCGACCGCCTTTGTCACCGGTTGCAAGGAGTTCACCATCATGATTGAATTCCACACATGAGATAATGTCGGCATCTGTAACATCATCGTCTAAGGCTCCTTTGATTTGTGAGAAGCACCAAGACGCTTCGCCATTAGCTGCAAGTAAATAAAGGAAGATATGAAACCAATTTTAATTGAAAGGAAAATTTTAACAATTAGTTACAATTAGTTGAGGTGCGAGTTCTTGTAGTTTGTTCGAGTATATTTATATTGTCTACTAAGCTCCAAAAAAAGATACTTAAACTCATCCTATTATTTATTTGCGAACAGAAATTATGCAAAAACCGCTTTTGTTGTTACATATTGACTGCTACGCGATATTGTTTCATCTGGAAAATTAAGCAAAAAGGTCATCGTCATAGGCATTCATACATAAAGTAAAGTTAGCAATCGAGCCAGACCCGGCACTCGCTTTAGACGCTTAGAACATGCTTTGATAAGTAGTCAGTGCCCCGCTTCTGTGAATAATACTAGCCTAGTCCAGATGGGGTTCACCTACCAGTAGGCAAAGACCACTTAAGAAAAGGGATGAACGTAGTAACCAGTTCGCCAAAAGATATTTTACTGTTAAACTAGACTTGGCGTCAAGCCTCTTGCTCGTACCGATCAGGCGAAGGGCGAGGTACATCCGGTGAGAACGATGGTGTTGTCTTTCGATCCAGACAATGATGCGTTATATAAAAATGCACGAACGGCTTATGTCTGCACCTGCATGTAATTCCCAGTATTCTAAGCAAATGATCAAGCTGAACGGAGTATGAATTTTGGTTCAGGTATTAGTCTCTAAAAACTACGAAACACTGTTCATAATTTCAAAAAGGATAAGCAGCTATTTCAGTCACTTGTCAAAATCATGGCGCCAAACATTCGGCCTGTGCATTTGTCGATTCCAATCATGTGGGTTCGATAGAAAAAAAATCTCAGCCGTATTTATTATCTTATGAAAAACTGACGTTATTCGGTTACCAGACTGAACTATTATTAGAATCAGTGGTACCTCACCATGTACGGCAGTTTATTAATCTCAAGCTATGTTTATTGCTCGTATGCCTCAGCTCACAATCATAATTGCGACAACCATATGCAATAACAATCAGTTAATGCACGTTTATTCCTTTTATTCCACTGTCGCGAGCGACCATTCCTACAGACATAGAATATTAATTCGGCGTGGTCATGGTTCGATAAACTCAAAAAACAAATCCCCAGCCCAAAAGTTTATTCAATGAGTAGCAAAATATAAAACGCTTGTCTCCCCTGGTAGATTAGTTCTACCGGTCAATACAAAGCGTTCAGTTCAAAGCTAATTCGCATCAAATTACCAAACATTAACAATTGTATTCGCCAACATTCGAGATAAACATCAATTATAATTTAATAGCTCGTAGTAGCTGTGCTTAGTAGGCATCCGGCTATGTGGGCAGTACTAACTGTATACGTACGCCTTCGTTTATTGATCGATAATGTGTTTCGAAAAAGCTAGAATTTTGCAAATAGTTGTGTTTAGGAATGCGGGTGTCTGACGCGCTCTGCTGTAGTACAAATCGAGCTACATGGTGCTGTCTCTTGTCTGTTGTGATTTTTCTTCAATCGCGATGAAAGTATGACAACGATATAGCACGATTTGCCTTGCAAACAAATAGACGGAAAAAATTGTATAGAAGCAGGGGAAAGCTCTCCGTCTTTAAGCAATTTTTTCTTCAACAAAACAATACCCATTATTTGTGTCGTCTCGCAAGGTATTAGTGCTAAAGGAGATGGAGACGAATGTTGTGCAACGAAAATGGTTACCTGATAGTTACGCAAACAAATAAACTTAAATAGAATTCATTTAAGCGGAGGGATTATGTTGACAAAAAAAAAAACCACAGTCGACCCCGTGACTCACGAATGACTCAATGTGAGCGCATGAGGATTCGTTTGGATTGTGGAAGTTTTTCTTTAACTGCAGTCAACTGGTTTTGATCCTGTTTAGACGTTTACTCGGCTGTCACTAGATTTTTAAATTGTTCGAAACGTCGACGATATCGCAGCTCTTATACAACTCTGCCGAAGAGGATATGAGCGAGCATAGTCCATCGATACGACCATCTTTAAATATATCTTAGCAATATTAGCCTGTCATGTTCAATGCAGCAGTGTGTTTTTAAATTTCCTAAGGTCTAAACTTATTTACAATTTGTCTACTTCCCACCAACACGAATTCGTTAAATTGTTGTCAATCGCCCTTTCTTTGGGTCATATACACATGCAGGACACTGTGGACTGCACTAAAAACATGCATGCACAGCTATTACTGATTTTAGAGTCTCTGTGAATTAGATAATTAAATCCATTTCGGATTTATAGTTGACAGTTTAATTGTCACAAGTTTGCTATCCAAATCGCGTATTCTACTGCTCGTTTATTGCTTTTCCACTCATGCAAACACTATCATACGTCATGTGCAATGGCCAATATTACACAACAGCAAGTGCGCTCTTATCGGCAAAGTAGTTAGTAGGCTGTTGTAGTTAGAAGTAATCTAGGGGCTGATATTGTTTTTTTGATTCGACCTTGAGTAAAATCAAATTGATTGATAAATTGTTTATTTCATTCATCTAATGGAAATGAAGGGTTCTTTAGATTGGGAAAGCACTGTTCTCAAGTAAGTAGCACTTGATCTAATTCACATGTGAAAACTCGCCCGACTTTATTTTCTTTTCTTTTTTTAAGACCGAATAGTTCGCCAACAGACTTAGTAATTTCCTTACAGTAAACTCTTACGCCTTGTATACAGTAGATCGACCGATATGGTAGCCTACGAAAGGACATTACTTCCTCACCTACACACATTTTTTACCTTAAGTGCTTGACAATATAGTAGTTTCTAGGGAACTGAAGGGGGTAACATTTTTAGTGGCAAAATGGGTGTAATGTGCTTTAAGAAAATGTAAAAAAAATAGGTTACGAAACAATAGACATCCTTTGTTCCTTGATTGGGTTTGACTTGACACGTTGTTTTACAAAATAAAGAGCATAACGAAATGAAAAACTGTTTGATAATGTTCGACTATGTAGACTTCGTGTTGACACGACAAAGAAGTCCAAGCCCTTAAGATGACTCTTCAGGCTTAGAAGAACCTGTTTCTGAACTAAGATGAAAACGCCCGTTACTCGTTGTAAAAAGCGAACGAGGTAGGTCTCTATTTGGTTTTGTATGACCCGTATAATTTGCCTCAAAGTAAATAGAACGTGGACATCTGAAAGAGCAAAGGACTTTACTTATATGTTAATCGCCAAGCCCAATCTAATGAGGGAAAAAGTAAAAAAACCCAGGTAAACGATTCAATTCATTATACATGTAACAAACCCTGGACATTATTTTCTAAGATTCAAAAAAAAAGTTAAAAACTAGTAAAAAAGTACGCAATAACAGACAGGCATAAGAACTGCGCAACTGTTCATTAAACTGATGTGAAACAAGTTCTACATTCCAGCATATGGAAGGAACCTGCAAACGGAAAACTTTAAACCTCACCAAAAATTCGTTTTGCAAAAAATGTTGGACCTTTTTAGATTTGCAACCATGTGAAATTAACAAGAGCAGCAGGGTATACATTTCGCAGCCCTTGTTTTAAAGAGAATGCATGAGAACAAGGAGGCTGCCTTAGTGCGGCTGAACTGATTTCAGGAAGAGCAACCTACAGCTTACAGCAAATAAAGAGGATGACAAGAAAGAGTTAATTTTCGAAATGGAGGCGGATAGACTGACAAGCTGCAGGAATTCGTTGAATTTTTGGACAGTGGGTAAAAAACACTCAATGTTATCTGCCAAGACCTCACAATTGCAGCGATATTGGACAATTACTCTGTCTGAAACAATAAAGGCAAAAGGTTTAAAATCTTAAAAACCAACAGGCGATAGAGCCCATCTATTGGGGATTACCACATCAAAAAGGCAAAAAAAGTTAAAGAAGATGTGTCTTAACACCGTATGCCAGTTTAAGCAGTGAACAGGTAAACCATTTTTGGACCTATGCCCGTACGTCCTGTAGGTGAACCCATTTATTTTCATTTCACCTATCTGAACCACATTCAATATTTGCTCGTCGAAAATTGTATCAAGTACCGCGATCTGACGGTACATAGAAATTGTACAAGGTGGCGCAAAAGTAATCCTCCTATCAGAAAATGCTATAAATTTTGCGATTGGCCCCTAATGTCAGTTCTGTTTTGACATTTGTGTAGTAAACACATGCGAAATACACGTTAATAAACAATGTTACGCTACACTGCTCCAGAACGCGGAATATTGGTGACTATTTATTTGAGCAATAATCGGTCGGTGACTTTGGCACAACGTTAATTTCGTCGCAGATTTCCTAGCCGTCCAACGCCTACTGGTGAAACACTGCGACGTTTAGCCGCTCGCCTCGAAGAGACTGGCATAACACGAGATGCTGCCAGGCGTGGCAGACCCCGGAGTAGCCGTTCTGCAGAGAATATTGCTGCTGTAGCCGAAGATGTCATGGAAGCGCCGTCGACATCGACCAGACGGTTACTGTGAATGGTGAGCGCTACAGAGCAATGATCAACGAGTTCTTTTTGCCGCAACTTGATGAATTGGGATTGGAAAACATGTGGTTCCAACAGGACGGTGCAACGGCACACACTGCACGTGCCACAACCGATATGCTGAAGGATGCATTTCACGGGCGCCTAATCTCCCGTTTTGGCGATTTGCACTGGCCAGCAAGATCGCCTGATTTGACCGCTCCAGACTTCTTTTTGTGGGGCTTTTGAAGTCGCGGGTTTATGTCAACAAGCCTCAGACTCTTGCAGCTCTTAAAGACAATATCCGTCAAGAATGTGGGACCTATCGCCGGAAGTTTTGGCCAAAGTGATGGAAAATGCCATAAAAAGGGCTCAAATGACAATCAACTGTGGCGGCGGCCATTTACATGACATCATATTCTCGACTTGATGTAAAAAAAATTAAAAGACCAAATAAAAATAATCCACAAGAAGAATCAAAGTTTTTACATTTTTTTTAAATTACAGCCAAAAAACATCGGAAGGTAATTTTTGCGCCACCTTTTACGTGGGTATCTGAATATTAAATAATTTAAAAAAAAAAAACAGATATTTTCATTTTATTTGGTTCTTTAAAATTTGTTTGGACTAGTTTTGGAATAAAAAAATCAATGCAGTGACCGCCTCTTTGTGACGAAAGCAAAATGTTTCCTTTCTGCTGCGTTATCCATCACTTTTTCGAGCATCTCGACCCCACAAAAAATTGCCGTATTCGTCAAATCTGGAGATCTGGGTGGCCAGTCAATGTCGCCATTTGCATTGCAGAAAATTGTTTGATTCGCAGTGTGGTATGGCCCACCGTCTTGTTGAAACAAGTAGCCGTGCAGACCTTTTTCACACACTTGTGCGCAGAGAAATCGAGCCAAAAGTCGACACCTAGCGAATATAAATATGTACGCCGATATGCACGTCGAGTTAACATAACCAAAAGACAATTTTCAATATACACCGTGACTCTTTTTGCCCGTTCGGTGTAATGTGTAAAGTGAATCGTGCTTAAAATTGTACTAAATTGACGTTTGAAAAAATATGCTTGCTCAAGTCAATTGGTTGATAAATGTCAAAGTTGTTCAAGGAGTACATACCGACATAAAAGATGGCGCACCCTGTTTACCCTGCTACGTTTCTTCAATATCCGGCCAAATAAAGTAATAGATCATTACATTCATCTTCCTTTTAATTAAAATTCCAATCATGCCAAATAAAAACAAAATGAGTGCTCAATTTATTAGCCTTTTTCTACAAATCACAATTCAGTTTAATTCTTATGGAAGCCTATAAAACGTCTCTAGCGCTACCACATGACCACGCATCTCATCTCTAAGCGATTGGTTACGTATACAATACACCTACGTGATGTGCCTGAATCTTCATCGCATTTATTCTACCTCTGAATAAAATAAAATAATCCTAAAGTAAACACCAGTCCAGTTGTAAAAACTAGATTCGTTAATTTGATGTTCAAACCTTTTGCCATTTCAGTTGACAAATGTGTATCAGAATTGTTAGTTGACTTAAGCAGACGGATTGAAACTTGAAACCATTTATACTGTGGGTGGTGTTAATTGATGGAAATGTTGTTTTCGATCGTTTGATTTACTTGCGAAGGTTGTGGACCTATGGTAACTGGCCTTTACACAGATAATCCGCATTTTTCGACGGAAGAACTTCTTGCTGTCTATAATTAATAAAGGGGTTTTTGTAACGTCTGTCAAACATTTCGAAATATTTTTGTTTGACCGCAATTTTGCGTTGTTGAAATCATAATGGAGCGATCGTTTCGCAGTACCTAGCCCTCAGCAGGCGCAGCGGCTTAGTGGTTGGTGTGTTGGACTACTAAGCGAGGGGTCCCTGCGTCGATCGCTTATAAAAAAAAATCCATCTCAAGGCGTTTTTTCCACTGCGTCACCTCTCGCGAACGTCTGACAAACATCCGAGATCATAACTGTCATGAAAGTGCTTCTCAATTAGCCGTTTGGACTCGGCATTGCAGACCTCTTCCATTCGTCCAACAAAAAACAAATTAATAACTCACACAAAACGAATGGTTGTGAGAGGATAGGCCTAGGGTCCCTACAGACCTGTTGCGCCAGCTATTTATTTATTAATTTAAGCCCTTACTATCGCAACAGCGATATGTACACATTCAGGTCTTAAAGCCCGCCTCTCCGAATCGTCAAAATAGCATTGGCTATCAAGGTATTAAAGAAAAATAAGGCACTTGACATGGAAATACTATTGTGGCACTTCCCTGCCAGTGGTAACAAAAATAAAAGACCAAATAAATCTGGATCGAGGTTCAGAGCATCGAGCATACTACGATCCTTCTGATTAGATCACATCAACATATTTGGTATAGTTATTAAACCAAGCGTCGGGTAAGTTTGATGATAACAAAGAAATCCACGAAGACAGGTTGAATTATAAAGCAAAAGCTGCTTTCGGTATGCTAAAGCATTGTTTAAACGTTTAAAGCCTTAAAATCAAGCTTAGGCTTGGTGCGGCTGAATGTCTGTAGTACCTGGAAACCATCATTATACTGTCGCAAGAAAGATACTAGCCTTCTTCACAAAACTTAAAGAACTTTTCGCTAAGCAATAAATATATAAAAAGCTGGCCAAGAATAAATAGACGTCAAAATCCAAACCAGAAAGTGACAGTGGAATCGTTACATATTTACGGCAGAAAGAAACGTCTATTGCTGAATGTGCTATGCAATGGAATCCACTTGCCCAATCAAACAGACGACTGGCCCGCAATAGGTAAACATTGAAGAGGGATCTAGACCTTTGCGGGTACCCCTTAGATACTGGACTAAAGAAGTCGGTTTTCATTTGCCTTTGACAGGGTCAATGTATTTGCGCCGTACAGCAGGACCAGCATTATAAGAGCCCAATTTCACTAACTGGGCCTCGCTTTTTAGCTGCATTCTTAGCATAGAAACAGTGATTGATGAGAGTAATTACTCGCCGTCTTCAGTGAGGTTGCCGCTACTGTTCACCAGAGCTAATCAAAATCCTTTCATCATCCCCATATTTAATTCAAACCCCGGGCACGCTTGATCAACAGGTTGTTCTTGGTCCTTCAATAAATGTCATTTGATCAAAAATGCTTACACAAGCGCTTATCATTATATCCAAATCAAGTCTTCAATATCATTAACATTATCGCCGCAAATGGCTTTAAATGTTGTGCTCCCTTAGAATAGGGTGACTCACTCTCCAAGTGACCAAAAACAGCGAATATTTACGTTTTACACTGTCATCAGCTACTACATCTCCAGCAGTCAGATAATAAATTATGCGTGCGAGTTTTTTAATTCAATAAAACTATAACCCCGTTGCTGAATCGCAGCACCCATTAAAAACTAGTTTTTCTCTTTCCAACTTGGAGGCTCTCTTTTATGATTGATTTGCCTTGACCTGGAAAATGTGTTTTCGCAAAATCGAAAAACCCGAATCGAATAAAAAGTAACTCTCACGAGAGAATTACTTTGTATCCAAAATATGTGAGGTTGCAGGTCAGTTAAAAGGTCAAAACGAGGAATACGGGAGCGCATACACGTACTGACGTCGCCATAGTCAAGAAGATGGGGTAATCGAATTATTATAATGCACCTATGGATGTGCTTCCTCTAGAATATGGAGGCAAAAATAAGCAACAAGGTAACAAAAAAAAGAGCTCACTAATTTTCTCAGTGCCGCAAGTGTATGGGAGAGTTATGATGATAACTAATTATGTCAATATTTGCTGCTACACCGAGCAAATGAAACTGAACAACCAAATACAACAACAACCACCGTGCTGAGTTGTGCTGCAGTAAAAAGTCGTAGACTCATTTTTTTCTTTTTCTTTTTTTTTACACTCTGTCGGCAAATATATCTACAGAGTGGTAGAAAAGTATTAGATCGGGAAAGAAATTGAATTAGTTGATGCTCGATGTAGAAGGGAAAATCTATAGTTGCCGAAGAGGGGAAACGTTTTCATTCGTCTGTAAACAAATGAATCAATGCATGGCGAAGAGACACGACAGAGGCAGGTAAGCCTGCCTATGTGCTGGAATTATTGCGGGTCTGCGGATGTAGTTGGTACATTTTTTATACGTAGAAAGGCGTTGCTAGTTCTAAAATTAGTAACAGTTCTAGGTCATATAAAAAAACCGATAAAAGAATGTTATACTGAATGCCATCAATAGTCATACACATTTAGTTCAATGGGTGGGTTCTTGAAAATAACATGTACATATTTACAAGGGCCCATCCTGTTGTTGCCCGCTGAGATCCAACAAAGTCAAGAAAAGAAACCCAACATTCTAGTCCTAACCACAACATAAATTTATTAATTAATTGATTTCTCATACTTTCGCTGTCCAGAATACATGTTGTAATAATATCAACCGCATCGATTCAGAGCCTTTACATTGAACAGATCTAGTGTTAGAATGAAAGGTGGTTAAAGAGAATTCTTCGCTAAACGGTTGCGATCGGGCCAGACAATTCCATCACTTACCCGATAGGCTTGACTGGATTCAGATTCACCATTTGAACGACGAGGTTACTACATTCGTCGCATTTAATGTCCACAACGTGAATTGGGTACGATATTCTAATAAAACAGACAAGATTGATAAACAAGCTGAATGCTTTGCCATTTGCTGCTTACTTTCTCAGTTTGCAGACGAACCCAAGCAGATTCCAAAAAAAAAAAATCCAACAAAAAATGAGGTTAAATAAAATCCAAAACTATTTCAAAGTTATACCTGCCTATAGTAACGTTCTGTCAGTTTTGTCGGCGATGTATATGTGTCGCTTCTTGTTGGCAGTATACAGATGTACTTATGTTTACGCTGATAAGGTCAAACTACTGATATCTAGAGCTACAAATCCGAGTATGATGGTAGATAGATATTTTCCAACATACTTCCATCAACTTGCACGCACTACTAGCCTAATTTAGGTATTGATTTAGTCAATGTATATCTCTGTCTGGCAGGACAATAAAAAAAATAGCAGTAATAAAACTTTCGGACAGACAAAAAATGACACAGTTAAACAGCATCTCGTGATACACCACACGAGAGGGGGAGAGAAAAGCCACGCCAAATTTAATCGAGTTCATCAACCAAAACCACTCAAATTCTGTCAAACATTCAACAGTAAACTTTTACCCAATATTGCCAAAACAGACCGCACCAACATTTTCGCTAATGGGATGAAATATGTTCATCATCAAATGGACACTTCAAGGTTGCACATAGAAACATGCGGTTTGAGTTTATCATCCTACCACTATGCTTTCTTGTGACGGGCATAGATTCAGTGATTGAGCAAGAATGAAATGAGTGCGCCAACAATTATTGCTTATTGTTGGTTATGGTTAGACTGAAACCGAATTTTAGATCAATGAAAACTGAACCACATCAAGTCAGCATGCTGTCAGACTTACTTAACCAGATTCTTGAATGTCCCCATTTAGATTGCTGAAGATGATCTGTTAAACAAATTTGAAGAACCTCTTTTCGGGGTTTGCTTTAAGAAATTGATCTATTTGAAACAAAAATTAACATAAATTTTGTGTCTGCCATCTTATTTATCAGTCGGGCTACTTCTTAATGGTCATTATGGAATAAATTCCTATTTTAATGGGATCACGATTTCTTAGAGTCAGCCAAATGTCAAACACATTGATAAAAATCCTTCCGAGTTGCTTGGATCGTCTCCATTTAACGCTGCAATGAGGAGTGGTTCGATCCAAAATCAAATCATTGGGGCTTACCCATAACTATTATTGTAATGTAGATCACAATAGCTTTTTTTTATCGAAAACTTCGCCATTGTGAGTAAGCAAAACTTAAGCTAGACATAATCGGTGATAACTAGTACCGCGCATTGTATTTTCAGCAAGTTGTGCCTTCGTTCATACAAACTGAACAAGGAATTAGCCTTAGCCGGCGCCCAAATAGTTTAGACGAGTTAAGCACTTTAAAAAGTCAATACTGGAAAGGTAACAGATCAATTTACTTTCTTAAAAGTGCATAGAAAGTGATCTATGATCTGTAGTTGTGATGTCCAATCAGTCCAACAATTTATTTACTTCGGGCTTCGAATACCGACCTTTAACTGGCTAAATGGGATTGTTGGCTGTCCATTTTGGAAACGTACTGCAGAATGATGGTGGTTTCCATTTGGCAAAGGGAAACAAAACAACCATTCCAAAACCGTTCCATTGGCATAAAAATACTCTTCTGACGATTCTGAAACGAATATTTCAGGACAGAAGCCACTTATAAAAAAAAAGCAACAACACAAAGGTAGTTACTGCGTTTTATAAAAGCAACTGCCGGCTTTTTTTTATATAAATAGATTTTCTTTTTATATTAATAGATTTGACATTTCACCAACGCATAAGTGGAATCGATAAAATGCAGTTTTCTTGTTCCAATGAAAATCCGTACTCACTCAACATTGAATTTCCAACAATACGGTCTGAAAACTCCCACACCAGACTGTGTTTGTGTGATGTGTGTGCTAACATTTTTGTCGCTGTTCAGCACTAAAACTTTAGACAAACACCATTATGTGTGTTACTTCTATCGAGTTCGAAATTGAAGAACTTAAGTTAACTTTCTTAAATATAAATCACCACAAACAGCTACAATCGAATAAAAGAAAAAAAAAATTTTTTTTCTGTAAGAACCAAATGGGGAAAATGAAAAATTCACATCGTCATCGGGCAAAGAAAACGAAGACGCATTATGTGCTATGCTGCTAACGCCGGCTAGGGGTAGGGGCGAGACGAGATGAAGAGAAATGCTAATGACACCACCGTTTTCAGATTACAGAAATATAGAAGACAACCGAAGTAGAACAAGTAGCAGGCCGAAGTAGAACGCCTGCTTGAAAGTGAAATTGATTCACTCACCCCCGGCAAATACCATGGAATCTTCAGGAATTTAACAGCACAAACTCAGTCGCACGTATATATTTCGATTTTTTTCGCGTTTAAAACTCGATAAAATGTATTGAAAAGGAAAAATACGAAATAAAATCTCAACTATGAGGCACTTTGCACGCGACAGCGGCTTCTACTACACACAACTTACCGGCCATGTCAAATTAACAGTTCGCACAGTCAGTCGCCTCTTTTGCTCTCCTCCTCATAAAACAATCATTCAGCAAACGCGGAGCGGCGGCGGTAATGGCAGTGGCAGAGGCTACGAGCTGATATAAAAAAACGACTCCACTCTCTTGGCAGTGGCGATGGCCCTTTTCCTGTGCAATTTGTTCCTTCTTTTGAAGAATTAAGCGATTCGAAGTTTGTGTTCTTTTGTTTAGCCACTCAGTTTAGCGAAATATTTTTTTTGTATTTTTTCAATTCTCACAACTGGCGAGATCAATATTTTTTTTTTCTTTCGAGGGTTATTTTTCTTCTCGTTTTCTTTTTCGTTTTATTTTTTTTCGCGATGCGATTCACCAGCCAGCCGCCAGGAGGAGGAACACACAAATTGTTGGGGGTTTTCTTGTTCTTTTACACTTTTGCGATTGGAAATGCAGCAGCACAGGTGAGTTGTGATGGTGATTTCGGTACGAAAATTAGGGGATTTCGATGAAGATTCGATTTGACAACAAATTCACGATAAAAACGACGGCAGAAGGAATTTCTTATTGCAAATTCGCGATTAAAAATGCTGCTCTACACACAGTCGGTTGAGGGAAAACACACACGTACGCATACTGTGACAGGGCCGTTGCTGAATGTGTGGAACGTCGGTACTTGACGATGCAGTGCAAGTGTATATGAATACAACTTTGTTCATGGCGGGGTTTTACACAATCATGCCAGTTTGACGTGACAGCTGGTAGTGTGTGTGAGTGGCGACTTTTGCGTATTGCGCCAAGTATTAGTCGATTATGGCGTCATCTGTTTGTCGAATGAAAATAGTGCCTGAAAGCTATTTGCCATCTATGTGTGACATATTGACAACACAATCGGCCTGTATAAACATTTTACCGGTAAGGTCGTTTTCCTTCACCCACGAATCACGTTTTAATTTTTTTTAAATTTGTTTTTTTGCTGTTTTTTTTCCACTTTGGTCCATGCAAAATTAAGTTAAAAATTAAGATTTCAGATTGGTCAGTTTTTGTTGTGTTACTTAAAACAAGCAAATAAAAGTTTAGGCGGCAATCAATCCTCACCTCCTAGGAGTCAGTCTGAAATTCTGCAGCGTTTGATTAAGTAAATCGGTTTTGTTTGTTTTTATCTCAATTTTAGTTTTCCGGTGAACTTATTGTCGAGATTTTAATTGTCGGCTATGCAGTCTGGACTGAAAAGAATAATTTCAGTTGGTGGATGGTGGGTGTATTTGATAGAGTCGAGCATAATATTACAAGTACACAGTGGAATCAATAATAATTTACTACAATATACAGTTGTTTTCTGTATTTTTTATTGCTATAAAACTTAAGTTAAGGATGCTGTTTGTACATCTCAATACCATACCCCAAAGAAGGTGGGGACGCTCAAGTATCTAGTTTAGTAAGTCTGACAGCTGTCTGACTAGATGTATCTCGGTTTTGATTGGCTGAAATCGGTCACATGAGTAGTTGATTTTAGTTGACGTTTATGGAGGGGTACCCGACGAATCTAATTAAGAAATTCTTGACTGAGTACTAAGTTGACTGTTCGAATGTGTGGATGACGTAGAAAAGTGACGCTCCCGACCAATCTAGTTTTTGCGTTCAGGTTAAATCTCATCCAGACCAATATAGTCGACTTAAGATAACTAGATTCTTGAATGTGCCCGGTTACTTCACAGGACAGCTGAGAGCAAATAAGATGCACTATGCCGTTGTTGTGATGACAACGCGGACACCCTAAGATATTCAATTGCACAATATAATAAAAGAAATAAGCAAAACTCGGCCACTATGCAGTATATCTGTTACATTTGTTTAAATTGGCAATCTTCTTGCAAAACATAAAAACAGGGTGTTCAAAGTTCAAGTGTCTTTTATAAATACAGGTACCGGAACGCTCTATTTAGATTATGCTATTCAGCGATCTGAAAAAGATTTGTTTGATTTGACTTACCTGGTAATTTCTTAATTCCATTCATATTCATAGCTGTATTTAACATATTTCCTATTTTAGTAAAGCTAGTCTGTCTTATAAATGTTCTAGGTGGAATCGGAGGCGGTGGAGGCTCAGGTTCGAGCCCAGGACTTTGTCTTCCCCATCTGCCCATACTGGAATTATTGTGTATATCCGTTTTAAGAGTTTCCGTTTCTGTTCTGAAAAGTTGAAGATAACATAGGAAATGTATACATCTATAATTCATTAGATCTTATTAAAAAAGTGCGATTCAAATAGTATTCGCAGTGAAATTTAACATGTATAATTACAATTTTCTTAAAGATTGAAGATACAATACAAATTGTCAACAATAATAAGTGTTCTATTAATGTCGTTTTCCATTGGGCAAAAGGAAGCGTCCGGGAGAGTCCGGAATCGAAAAAATCACACCTTCCATTGGCACAAAAAATACTCTTCTGGTGATTCTGAGAAGAGAATTTCGCTTCTCGATTTGAAGTCAGAATCCACTCAAGAAGCACTCACACAGGTGTAATTTATGTATTTTATACAAGTCAGCTGACAGCAACCGTAGATTATTTTTTGGCATTTCACCAATACTTTTGTGGATTCTTTCAGAAGCAGTTTTGTTGTTCCATTGGATTTCAGAATGAGTGGATCCCCGAGTGAAACCAATGGAAAACGACATAAGCTACCATTACACAGAACACTTTTCATGTCAAATTTTGGCATGCCGCCGTCATTATGACGTTAACATTTGTCCTAAATTTGTCACTACGTGTGATCGCCTGTCAAGCGTCTGTGGTCAAGCGGAATGTCGCAGGGCACTCTCACGAAAGACACAGGAGTGACCACGTCAGCATGTCAAAAATTTGCCACGAAAAATAACACGTGTAATGGTAGCCTTAGGATGATCGGAAAGCCCATCTCAAAGTCTTGTTTAGTTGATCTATCCAATTACTTTCTGACATCTGAAATCAGAACAACCACCCAACGAAATCGGTTTGTATGGAGGAGGTTTTACTAACGCACCGATATAAAATTGTAGCGAATCGTGAATGTAAATATCACACCGCAAATAATAATGAAAAAGGCAAACTCTTAGCCAATTTCAATAGCTACCTGAAGGTACGACATTTCAATTCACACAAAATGTATATCCACTTAGCAAGTTGGAGCCAGGTGGAGGTCTGATTCAAATTTTTCTCATCTACATTTAATCTTTTCTTTTTGCACAAATGGAATTGGAATTGATATTATGTCAATGATGTACGGTGAATAATTACTGGCTAACTGCGTGCCATGTTTGCATGCCTGTAGAATTTGCTATTTAAAAAAAAACTCATTCATCGCTTTAGGAACATAAAAAGAGAGCACATTTCTAATGACGCCACTCGAAAGCAAAGCGAACCCAAACCCACCACAAAAAATTGTTTGTCAAACTTCTTATATCATTGGGTAAAACTTTTTAATTTTTGCGGAGGTTATTACACTGTATCAACATTACCCAGCAGCAGTGTAATGAACACTTCTATACAAATGAACTATATGAACTAGACTTTTCTCGCTAGTGCTCAGAATCTAGCTGCTTCCAACTCAGTTCTACTTGAAATTAGTACATAGTTTAAATCACAGAATTGCCAAGTAGTGTGTTGGTATTGGCCTAATTTAACTGTGGCATGAATGTAATAGGTATTGCTCTTGCTTTTATGTTCTTTTCAATATTATTCAATATGCTAAAATGGCCGGAGTTCAAAATGGCACTACATTACCAATGTCAATCAGCATAACGAAAACGAAGCTTCAACCCAGTTTCAAAAATATACTGTTGCCGACGAACACTCCGTTACGAAGAAAAGCACGCGAATTGCAGATGGATTGTTACTCTTCAGCTCGTCATCTTGAAGGTTGAACGACATAAGAGTTTCGTTTAGTCACCTCAACGTGATTTTGTTTTTGTCACAATTAAAATTTATCAAAAATTGAGGAAGGTGCTAATCATCATAACGTAGATATTCCATCGTATTGTGAATAATATACCTACGTATACAAATTAAACAATATGCGTGTAGGTAATCATCGTGTAACATTATGTAGTTGTTTAGCGTGCACAAATTAGTTTTTTTTAGTTCTGTCCCAGGCGAGTAGTCTGTTTCTTAAATTAATCACGAGCCAATGCAAGTATTTGAAGGAAAAAGAAGTTAAAACTTTGTTTTTTATCGTATAAGAAAACGAAGTTTTAGCTCTCTTCAAATTTTTAATTGGAAATACAAGCAAATTGCCAGATGTCAGTTGCTCTATCCGTTTATGTATACATTTTTTCTACAAGATGGATTTTTTAGACTTTTAAATTGGCCAATTATAATACATTATAGTATGGTTTTCCTGTATAGCAAGCCCCACATGTGTTCCAAATCAACAGAGCCTAATACCTTTTTCGCACTAAAGTTAATCCCCCTTCCAAAAATGCTTCCAAATATGAAATTAAGCAAAGCATTTTAACCGGCCCCCGGGACCCGGTTAAAGCTAAGTTTATACCCCACTGCATAGAAAGTCTCCACAACAATTTAATCGAACCAATAAATGAAAAATTCGTTTTTTCACAACTGGGTTAAGAATGCGATGTATACAAAAAAGAAAAAAAAAGTAAGATATGATCGAAATCACCAAATGGATGACGTACGGGTTTTGTTTGCTTTTCCACTGAGCTTTGAATTGTCAAAATTAAAAACAATTATGGCGTTTTCGATTGAAGATCCGAGAGAATTGCCCCGAAATTCAGAATTGCTCTTTTCATTGAAATTCGTTGGAGCACTTTTGTAATAGTGGTAGACACCATATGAGAGATTTGGTTTTCTGTTGCTACTTTTTTTTTGTTTTCTGCAGTAGTAAATACAGCCAAATCAATATATTTCAATTTAAGTTCCTGGTCTATAACTGCCGACTTTGTGTTGTCATGAAATCCTATGCAGGGTTCCAATACTTGCGTGCAATTTTCTAAAATCAAACTAGTTTTGTCTCCTGTATATGCATCAACGTCAACATAACAACTTTGTCACTTCAATAAATATTTATGACAAATGACATCGTAATTGTTTTTCACTGGAACCTCAAAGTGATTTTATTTCATCCAAATTTGGTCATTTCTCTCTATTTTCGGATACAAGTTTTTCCGACTCTATTTTCAGATAATAATTATGGAAAATTTCATAATTTTATTCGTTTAATCGGCTCAACAGTTGTTGTGTTAACAATAAAATAAATAATTTGCACTATGCCCACTTGGTTAACACTTGCACAATGAACTATTATTAACCAATTAGATACCAGCTTCTAGAAGCAATCGATGTTTGATTGAAAAGTTTTCCAGAAACGCTATTTAACTCCGATACACAAACAGAGTAAACAAAAACTTGGCAATCAAATTAAGTTTGAGAAATATAATAATTGTGATCCATACAGCAAATCGAGGTGAAAGGTGTTGTATCGATAACATCTGGCCCTTAGACTTCACTTTGTTTGCAGTGGTAGTGAATCACTAGTTGCTTTTGAACTTAGTCTTAAAGTAGCGATTAAAGTGTGGGATTTCTTCTGGGATGCACTAATGAGCAGGATATGACGGATGTACGAGGTAAGAGAACGAATTTTATTTTACTGCTAACAGGTTTGTAAGATTGAGCTCGCCCACCAGTTCTATGAGTTCTGATATGGTCTACCCATAATGATGGATGGATAACCTTAACTATAAATGTTCTGATTCCTAAGACTCTATCATTTTCTTTGGTTCAGTTAATTTTACCAACAATTGCCTGTAATTGAGAAACGTTTGTTCTCTTAGCAATGTACTGCACCATCTCGTTTAATCGCAATACCCGAATCACTATAAATGTCAACATATTACTATGCATGTCACACCTTTTTGCGATGAAGAGATATACGTTCGGCTGCAGTCAATGCTAATAAAGTTTAAAGGATGAAGTTGCAAATCAACCACTCAATGCATCAAGAGACATTTTTTTTATTGAACTTAGCTCGAGCACTGAACCGACTGGCCAGATAAATCTGATTTATTTATGAAACACATTTGGGCTCTGGCAAATGGCAAACAAAAATAAGACACCTTGTGAATAGTATTTACTGTATTTACTAGTCTGCTACACTTTTTTTACTATCTAGGTTAGCTGTCAAAATAATCTGTGTACAGGTTTATACTCAGGCTTACCCAGTCAGCGCTCTGACCATGATCTGAACAATCAATTCAGATCTCTGAGGTATCTGAGCTAAACAAAAATAAACAATAATTATTGACAGATCAATATGCACCAACGTCTAACAAACATCCCAAAGTATATAAAAATAGATTCTGAGAAAACTTATTAACTTAACCGATTTGATTTGGCACAACTACGTCTTTAATAAACTTTAGACACCTCTAGCAAAACTCGGAGGACTTATGTTCTATTGTGGCCTTAGAGACCGGGTCGAAAGTGATATTAAAGATGCCACTCCAACTCCAATAAGCTTATTTTTATTATCAGCGTGATCTGATCCGGATCAGATCACGAAAATAAAACAAGACGTGACGTCACACAAGGCACATGTCATCTCACTTGCAATGTCGGGGGTGTTACCATTATTTGAACCAAATTTGCATAATTTTTCTTTTCAAATATATTTTCGTGAAACAAAATTTGTATTTTATTTTCAAACTAGCTGTACCCACCCGGCTTCGCCCGTGTAAAATGTGGTTTCAGAACAGTTGATGGAAACAAAATTAAGAAATTTGCTGTCTTGTTGGGACAATTTTTTTTGGCTGTTTTGTTTCTATCGACTAAAATAGTGATATTTGCTGCATTACTTACCCTGGAGCACTTTACATATAACTGCCCGTGCTTGAAGCAATTCTTGCTTAAATCAACTCCCGCATTTCTTAAAGTTTGATCCTGTGACTTATGGATTGTCATTTCAAAACAAACATTAATAGGCAATCGAATCGGTTTAAACTGAAATGAATAATTACTGTGAATTATTTGTATTCTTGGTATAAACACCGCATCTCCTTTACCACACCCAGTTAAAATTAAAGCCTCATGTCAAGCATTATGTTGCTTATGTTATGGGAACTCCAACTTTTAATACCATTTTATGAGCATTGAGGCCATGGGCTGTTAAAAACGCTATTTAAAAACTCTACTCTATAAAAAACGAAATGGGTAATTACCCATGATCTGGTATCACTGAAAGCTATACCTATCTGATATTTCTTTCATAGAATTTTTTTTTTTTGTAAGCAAAACAGAGGTAAACATATTTTTCCTACGTATTTGACAATTCTTTTATGGGTTTTTTTTTCTTAGCAAACCAAACAGCATACTGCCTCTGTCTGTCTCCCTCTCCGCCACAGGAATAAAATAAGGTTAAAAGAGATGTGAATATATTGCGCGGTTAGTGTGTTTGATTTGAGAATGAAATGCATATCCACCCACCCAGGTGAAAATAGTACAAATGTTTCAAATTTTGCCTACTTATTTAAAAACTTTTTAAGTTATTGAATTCATGGATATCCTAAAATGTAGCCGCAGATGTCCCCTATAAGCTGGTGTTTACTATTATTTAAATGCTCCCAGTATTTTCGAACGGAAAGCGTGACAAAAAAAAAAGCGAAACCAAACGATAAAATAAATTACTCTTGTCAAATTTTTTCCGGAATTTATAGCGATATAGAGTTGAAACAAAGTGGATATTGTGGGCCTATTTATCCTCTATAGGACTGATAATAATGCATCAGATTATATTCAATAGTTTCTAAGATTTTTGCATTTAAAGACATACAGTCAAATTCAATCTTAGTCGAACAGAACTACACCAATTTTATTTATATGATGATGATGATTTTATTTATATGATGATATCGGTCTAACGTACCCTACTTCCAATTATAGACACCAGCGTTACTAATATATTCCAGTCAAAAATAAAAACATCAGAAAACAGAAAATCCTGCTACACTTTGCCTTGTACTCACAAATCTTGCTAAGTGTAAGATCTTATAAAATAGTACTGTAGACGCTTTTAACTCTTTAACCATAGCTTGTTCTCAGATCTTTACCTACCTAATTAATAAAATAAGAAAAGAACCAACCAAACTTTTGATTAACGGGAAAAGAAAAGAACCAACCAAACTTTTGATTAACGGGAAAGATTCGTTCGACCGTGCACTTCATTTTTTTTTTGTTCCGAGATAAAAAATGCCCTTCTGCGTTCTTTTAGCTTTTTTTGAAAGGCAAATTGCCCAAAAATGGGTAATTACCCACGATCTGGGATCACTGATAGCTATACCTGTTTGACATTTCTCTTATGGTTTTTTCTTTCTTAGCAAACCAAACAGCATACTGCCCTTGTCTGTCTCCCTCTCCGCCACAGGAATGAAATAAAGTCAAAAGAGATGTCAATATATTGCGCGGTTAGTGTGTTTGATTTGAGAATGAAGTGCATATCCACTCACCCAGGTGAAAATCGTAGAAATGTTTTAAATTTTGCCTATTTATTTAAAAACCTTTTAAGTTATCGAGTTAATGGATATCCTAAAATGTAGCCGCAGATGTCCCCTATAAGCTGGTGTTTACTATATTTAAATGCTCCCAGTATTTTCGAACGGAAAGCGTGACAAAGAAAAAAGCGAAACGAAGCGAAAAAATTAATTACTCTTGCCCAATTTTTTCCGGAATTTGTAAAGATATAGAGTTGAAACAAAGTGGATATTGTGGGCCTATTTATCCTCTATAGGACTGAGAAAAATGCATCAGAATATATTCAGCAGTTTCTAAGATTTTTGCATTTAAAGACATGCAGTCAAATTCAATCTTAGTCGAACAGAACTACACCAATTTTATTTATATGATGATGATGATGATATGCAACGCATGAACAATATTTTGCTGCTAGCACTTAAGTTTATCTTGGCGTATGAAGGTGTGTCCAGACCATCGAAACATTTCAGAAATGTTCCTGAAGTAAAGCGGACACATTTCATAAGCACTTATTTTTCTGAAATTTATTTATTAAATGCTTATGAAAGGTTTCAATTTTATCCTTTTTTGGACTAGAAGATAATAATGTAGTAGTTATTAGCAGCGAGTAGTTTTTATTTTTGTAATTTTGGTCTCGGAAATCACGCGACACTGGATTTAATTCAAATAATCGTATTAAATGATAAATAAATAAATTCCAAGCTTGACATTTTTATATTATTTTTTTTTTTAAATAATAATAATCGAAAAACAGCGAAAAAAATTATTTCCCATCACGATTGGGTAATTGTGACACACTTAACTCCAGATCCAAACCAACAAAACATTTCATAAAAATTGTTTTGTTTAATAAGTGTTTTAGAAAAATAAATATGGAACATGTAGGTATTTAATTGTTTATCACATGTTTGGCCATACCTTTACAGAAAGAGAAAAACAAAATAACTCAGAATACGGACATGGGATTAATCCGAAAAGAATCAATTGATTTTTTCTGCTCCATTTTTTAGTCTGGCAACTTGATTGTGTGGCTATCGTTTACAGGCTCACCAACATTTAAAAATAAAACAAGCCACCCAGTCGGAAATAGTAGAAATAATTTTCAGATCATGATTCGTGATCTCGATGAGAAGCAGGGTCATGCGCTGTTGTTCTAAGTGCATATAAATCGATGATCTATATGGATCATAGCTGATAATAAAAAAACAGCTATAGTTAGCTACCTACAGTACAGTTCATTGACATACTATATATGGACTTCAAATGAAATGTTAGTTCGCTAGCGCTCTTGGCTCACAGCGAATAAAAAGTGTAACAAAATGTCAACCATTTTGGATCTATCCATAGAATGCTGGAGACATATTTTGGGTGTTGGTAGATTTGATAGTAAAACGGTTGAAACTCAAATTGTTGCAGAATGTTTTACAATATATGTCACATAAGAAATGTGGTAGTTCAAATTATTAATAATAGATGGAACCACAAAATTTGAATAGAAAATCGTATATACAAGGTGGCGCAAAAGTAATTCTCCTATCAGAAAATGCTATAAATTTTGCGATTGGCCCCTAATGTCAGTTCGGTTGCAATAATCGGTCGGTGACTTTGGCACAACGTTAATTTCGTCGCAGATTTCCTAGCCGTCCAACGCCTACTGGTGAAACACTGCGACGTTTAGCCGCTCGCCTCGAAGAGACTGGCATAACGAGATGCTGCCAGGCGTGGCAGACCCCGGAGTATGTATGGTGTGCTGTTTTCGCTGGAGGAGTCATCGGACCTTTTTTCTTCGAAGACGTCGCGGGCCAAACGGTTACTGTGAATGGTGAGCGCTACAGAGCAATGATCAACGAGTTCTTTTTGCCGCAACTTGATGAATTGGGATTGGAAAACATGTGGTTCCAACAGGACGGTGCAACGGCACACACTGCACGTGCCACAACCGATATGCTGAAGGATGCATTTCCCGGGCGCCTAATCTCCCGTTTTGGCGATTTGCACTGGCCAGCAAGATCGCCTGATTTGACCGCTCCAGACTTCTTTTTTTGGGGCTTTTTGAAGTCGCGGGTTTATGTCAACAAGCCTCAGACTCTTGCAGCTCTTAAAGACAATATCCGTCAAGAATGTGGGACCTATCGCCGGAAGTTTTGGCCAAAGTGATGGAAAATGCCATAAAAAGGGCTCAATTGACAATCAACTGTGGCGGCGGCCATTTACATGACATCATATTCTCGACTTGATGTAAAAAAAATAAAAGACCAAATAAAAATAATCCACAAGAAGAATCAAAGTTTTTCATTTTTTTTTTTTAATTACAGCCAAAAAACATCGGAAGGTTATATTTGCGCCACCTTGTATAATAGGGATCTTCACGATCCGATGCAACTGGTCTTGTATTATTGCGAAAGTGCAACTTTTTTCGCACTACAACAACAAAATAGGGATATTCACGATTCGGTGTAACAGGTGTAGCAAAATTCCGAAATTTTATTTTATTTTATCAGATCGTGAACACTCTTTTTCGAATCTCTAGCAACAACGAAGCAAAGGTACGGACAGCCAGTAACACTGACATTTGGCGAACTGTCAAAAGGGCGAGGGTACACTTTACTGCGTTGTATTTTTCTGTTGCAATAGGGTCAGGGTATAGATAAAGCGCCAAAGTGAAGCGAAACTTTTGTCAGTATATTTTGTTGTTGGAGTGCGAAAAAAGGTTGCATTTTCGCAATTTCGCAACGATACTAGACCAGTTCCATCGGATCGTGAATACCCCTAATAACTGACTGAAATTTCGTTAAACTTTTGCACTTTATCTATACCGAAAAATACAAAAGAGTAAAGTGTAGCCTTTTGAAGTTGATAGTTCGCCAAATTGTTTATTCCTGGGTGTAGCTATCGGAAAAAAATAAAGAGAATGGAAAACAAAAGTAAGCGCCGCCGAAGGGAAAATCCATTAAAAAAAATGGAAAGAAAAAGAGATTTTCATGATATTAGACTACACAAAAATAGGAAAATTCAGAAAAGTTTAAAAGGTTTTTTTCGAACATAATGCCAATTGTTAAGCTGGATCGGTAATTTTTTTAGTTTTGCAAGAGATGAGAAAAAGTGTCTTCACGATATCATAAACAAAATTAAATTTCGTAATTTTGCTAGCTCTGTTACACCGAATCGTGAATACCTCTAATGTAAATTCCGTATTCCGTATTTTCGTATATTGATGGCAAATGAGTTTTTTCTGTTGTTTTATAATTTTTTTTTAAATGATATTTTGAATAGATTCATAATTCTAGAAGAGGCACCAAATCATCTGAACGATGTAAGGGCTGCAGGATTGGATGGAATTGCCTACGAATTTTACAAATATAGGACAGGGGAGCTATTGAATAAACTTACTACATTGATCAACTTATAAGACGAAATGTATTACAAGCATTTTTGTCTTCAATGTATTTTTAAAAAAATATTTTTAAATTCCTCATACTAATAGTGAAGCTCATAAAACCACCTTTATTTCTACTTCTTATAATTTGTTTGCAATTTATTCCGCTAGTGCTAGCGCTAATGTTGGAAACAACGCGAAATTGGCTTCTATCAGTCCATATACCTACAATAAACTTTGCAAACAAATTTTTTTGTTTGTAAAGTTTGATTCTGAGATACTTATTTTCACATTGTGACATATCTGTGAAATATTGTGTAAATTCAGAAACGTCAAACATTTGCGCAGTGATACGGCATCACTGCTTATTTGCGATGTTGATGCGATGCACAGTTTATGCTGATGCGTTGCTGATTGAATATCACGCATTTTTGTCTTCAATGTATTTTTAAAAAAATATTTTTAAATTCCTCATACTAATAGTGAAGCTCATAAAACCACCTTTATTTCTACTTCTTATAATTTGTTTGCAATTTATTCCGCTAGTGCTAGCGCTAATGTTGGAAACAACGCGAAATTGGCTTCTATCAGTCCATATACCTACAAAAAACTTTGCAAACAAATTTTTTTGTTTGTAAAGTTTGATTCTGAGATACTTATTTTCACATTGTGACATATCTGTGAAATATTGTGTAAATTCAGAAACGTCAAACATTTGCGCAGTGATACGGCATCACTGCTTATTTGCGATGTTGATGCGATGCACAGTTTATGCTGATGCGTTGCTGATTGAATATCACGCTTGAGTTTTAGAACGCATTGTTCACATCAAACATTTGTTTTCATGCCTTAGTCTTGTCGTTATTAAAAGCTTTACCTCCGCCGCGCTGAAATACTCAATGTAAAAAAAATAAATGTTTGTGAGAAAAATTAAAATAAAGAATTCAACAAAAATTTATAAATTGTTCCGTCAAACGCCTATGTACCTATTGATAAAAATAAAAAAAATAAAAATTTATTTACTTTCTTTTCTTTCGCTTCCGACATTTTTCTTACTTTTTTGCCGGCGAATCAACAGCGCATCAGGTATTTCTGTGATGCTTTTTTTCGTTTGATCAAATTTGCAATAATGAACACTTGACGTTGAAAGTGATGCCAATAGTTGCATTAATGAACATGGGCATCATGATGCCAGTGATGCGTTACTGAATTTACAAATTTTCTTTTGAAAATCCAAGAAAATTAAAAATTAAAATCTTATATTTCGTTCATTTATGGGATAAGACCATTCACTCCTTTCTAGTGCCTGGCTTTTTTTTTTAGCTTAGACTCAACATTTGCTGTTATTAAGATTTATACAAACATTGATATTTAAGTTACTCATTAGAGTAGGTTCGCCTTTAACCACCGTTGGAGCTGTGTCCAACAATACATCTGATTTTATCCCGAAATAATGCCGGGCAGTCAGCAACAATAGTTTAACGGAAGATACATAAATACATGTGTGCCGTTTACATTAAAAAAAAAGCATGTTAAAGTGAGCCCATGTTAAAGTGAGCAGCTTCTTTAATTTAGTTTGTCTAGCTAGAGCCCGCTCCAACATGTTCCAATGCAAATACCGGCAAATTGTTTTTGCCTCTTTATAAATATATACCTCCTCGGGCAATTGCTCTGTCTGCCTGTGCCATTGCCTGTCCATTGCATTGACACACACGTGTAAAATCACTGAATCAGAGTGCGTTACAAAGTACTTTTACAATGGAATTAATGCAAATAGAAATAAATCCCACAAAAATAGAACTTTTACTCGTAGAATCTACTAGGAAGTGTATCAGGCCATGCAAAAAAAAATAGCAACGAATTCTCCCCTGATGCTGTTTCATGATTTTCATAAAAACATAAAAACGATGTCACTACAATCACGTTCATTCAAGTTTCGTTAATGAATGCTTAAATTTAGATTGACACTTAATACAGATATATACCTACATTCGTGTACTTGTCTAAAGAGTTTGGGTGTGTTTTATGTTCCTCGCGAAATTTATTTTGCTTATTGATTCGTCTTTGGCTGCACTCGGACTGTCGAAACCTTTTAAGGTTTTCTGTTTACTTTTAGCTGGCAGATATTTTGACAAGTGACGAACAGAGTGACTATGCCTGGTACCAAAAACATTTTGAATTTGGAACAGAAATCGAGTGCGCGAAATGAAATCGATATTTAAGTCAAAAAAAGAATATGTGCCCATGGACGAATTTCTATATTTAGTTGGAAATGTTTATTTTACGCATAGTGTCCAATGAGGAATACAATATTTAAAGTATATTGTAGCTCATTGACAGACGGGTGTTCGCACTCGTTTGGATCTTAATAAATGGTGATTTGTAAAATACAAACACCGCTTAGTCAGGATTTGTTTAACGACCCCATGGTAAGTGCAAGGGTCATCACACAGAAAAGTAAATTGTAATGCCAACAAATTTTGTTGGTTAAAATGAAACCAAATATCAAAATCTTTGATTTAAGAATGAAATTGTTGGCAATGATATGATAAAATATTTACTTATAGAGAGTATATTATTCATACGCTGAATACCTGATTCTTGAAAACTTAAAAACGAGTTCTTGCTAACAAAAATAATATTTGAACCGAGAACTTTTAACATACAATTTTTTAAGAATCTTAAAATTCTTCGCTCAACAATCTTTTTTTTTCTGAGTGATGATTTATTTTTAATACGGAACCCTTTTGTGTGACTGATTTTGTGTAACTTTCAAGACTCTGTGGAAAATCTCTAAGAATCCCAAAAAAAAAAAAAAAACGGTGACTTTCATGATGAACTTGCGGTCTCCGAATCAACAAATCGCTAACAAAAAAATCATATTGTGACCGATCACGGCCGAACCTTTCGAGACTCGGACCAATCTACCACAACAACAAACAATATTAATACTCTAAGGAGATTAAAATGTTAAATGATTCATGGTTACAAGCACGACAAACCGGTAGAACCATTGCATGCATATTCATCAACAAAGAGCATCAGAGACTTATAAAGATAAACAAACGGTTTTCGCAGAATATTAAGTCTAGGCGGTGAAAGCCAAAAGCCGTAATCGGTACTTGTCATCCTTTTATAGGCTTAAAGCTAGATGCGACCGCGTTTATAGAGAAAACCACGTCTAATTTTAACATCCCTGCATTACTCCAAAAACTGCGAAGCATGAGTAAATATGTCAGACTTGATCCCATCATCTTTTTCTGGGTCTACCTAATACCTGTTATCTGGCACGGATTCTGTAACACACTCACGCAACTTTCGAAAAGTCTCTGCAACTATTTACTTCCGTATGCTGGTGACATTGACATCACTGCCATAACACAGGTAGCTGTCACCGATGCGTCTTTGAATATTCGTCGCGAAAAGGAAACATGTTGTAAGCGAGGTCAAAAATCGAATGCTCTCAACAATAGAGTGGACACAGAACAACGATTAATTGACACAATAGACAGCTAGAACTTTGTTTACTTTATGAATGGCTTCACAAGAAGAACTCTTCCACTCTTCCACAAGATTGTCCAAAGTTGATGCAGATATCCTTCGTTCTCGAAACCCTTCGAGTCATTTCCAAATCCCGTTTTGCGTTGACCGGCAGTGTGTATCAGTCATAGAACCAACGGACACGAACTTCTATCCAAATTCCAAACCAGAGAAACAACGCAATAGACTTATACGGTATAGCCAACTTGGAGAGTGTGTGTAGTTAGTGAAATTAGTTAAAGATAGCATGAGCACCTTTAAAAATATGCTATTATCAAGACATCGTGGGCACTGGATAGATCCTATACTACTATCCTGAGAATGCTTCTTGACTTAGCCGGTTAAGAGAACACACCCCTAGCAACTTATATGCACCTTCTGAGTAAACTGTTTATTTATTTTTAACAATATTACACCAAAGGAAATATTCCAAGTTAATAAAATCTACAATTTATCCAATTGCAAGTAAATAAAACACGATCAACAATATTACACAATTCGCACATATAAACGGTAAACATTAGTAGCACGGGTACACCTGAAATGTACAAACAAGACACCGTATTGCATGCCATTAGCGGTTTCGTCAGCCACAGAGAATCTCCATTTTTAAGCTGCATTTGGTTGTACTCTGATAATAAGTTAAATATTAAATTGCGACCGGTTGACTTTAGTGAAACCAACTAAGGCGCCATTTTAAATCACTAATCACTAAAATTCAATTGACAGTTCTTCACTAATGGCTTTGAAATTTGAGCTTAAAGTGCGCGAACTGTCGTACCTGCTGAATATGCTAAAGATTAATCGTACACATTTTTGAAAATCTCCCCAAAAAAGGTTACGCATACGCCCCCCAGAATACAACGACAAAGAGCACAGTAATAAGACATCTGCGACCAACAGCATCATATGGGTTTTCAGTTTACACCCTAATTGGTTCACTCACCACTGTTGTTTAGCGATGTGCTATTATCCAAGTGCGATTTCTATCTATCGGGCGTGTATTGATTTCTTGTTTATGTTGTTCTGCTACATTGTTTTTTTCACCTAAAACGATGCGACCACTTATATACCGTATTCTGCACGATTTGTTAGTTTCTTCACTAAATAACGTCGACACACTACTTGATTCACAATCACATATTCCTCCGTGTCTGGCATTCGCATCCGTAAGATGGTCAAACTATGTTATTCAAACTACCACAAAAATAATGAACAACAAATCGAAGAAGATTTTTAAATCATATTACAACGACGACACGCTGAGTATCCCATCAGAACTTGACCGTTTTGCGCTTGTATCGAAACTGAAATGTCTGGCGACCATGATTTGGTCACCTGTCGCCTTGTTGCTCTAGCCCGTTTCACACCACTCACTACCGTGCCACTAACAACAGCTCGCCAAGCTAGCTGGTTCGAATTGGATTTTCAGTTTAAGTCGTTTCGTGTGGTTGATGTTGTTGTTGGTAAGCCATATTGCGATGAAAATGAAGCCAACATTTCGCTTATAATCAAGGTAAACTAAGGTAAACGACAATTGCGAGCGGCAACAACACGAGACCTAAACCCTAGCGCGATAGAGTCGATGCACAACGCCGCAACTAGAAGCGTACGCGAATTTGAAGCGTAAAATAAACAATAAAAAAATAAAATCGCACACAAATTTTCTACACACACAGATTGGATGATTTTGAGATGAGCTAATTATTCGTATATACATACAAACACAATCTCACAGGGGAGGAGGCAAAAGAAACGATGCGGTCACGTAGCATAGTTTTGTTTTTGGCCACAGACGCGAGGCCTGACAGGGTGGTCTGAAAAATGTCCCAATACATACTTTGTTTGATGTGGTAGTTTGATGTTGCAGATCTGATACGCTTTTCTACTGTAATTTCCGCAATCGTGAAAGCTGTCAAGAGTAAGAGTTGCACCACATGCAAATAGAAGCTGCGCCTGCAATAGTAAAAAGGGACTGGCCAACGTTTAACTTTTTTGTGCGGCTGTTTGACAGTTTTTGTACCTCCTGTGGCAGTACAGAAAATATGGACGAAGCTATTCGCGAAAGGACGCGGTCTTCTGAAATGGGGGCAAAACATTCTAAAAATTGAATGAAAGAAGTATTTATTGGGAGAGAGCTGTCTTTAAAAGGCCGCGGGCCTACATTAGGTGTTTTTTATTTAATATTTGTCTTTTATTTAATAAATACTTCTTTCATTCAATTTTTAGAAATGTTTTGCCCCCATTTCAGAAGACCGCATGCGGAAATTACAGTAGAAAAGCGTATCAGATCTGCAGCATCAAACCACTACATCAAACAAAGTACGTTTTGCGACATTTTTCAGACCACCCTCTCAGGCTTCGCGTCATCATTGATTTTCATGGTTTTCAACAATAGTACGAGAACTTGCTGTTGTTGTAAGCCATGGAAATTGATGATCTATATAGAACTTATTGGTAAAATAAAAAACGAACGTCTTCCGAATTTGTACCTACGACTCACACTGATGATATGCGGGATTGGGTTCCGTAAGCATATCAAGGTGGTGATATAACATCCCTGACCATAGCTAGAGATTTGGTACTTTACGACTACAACTTTGCCTGGGTATTAATATTGTTCGATGAGCTTAGCCCGAATGCGCATCCACAGAACGCCGGAGAGTTGATAACAGATCTTAGAAATATAACACAAAGAGCCTTCGCCTAACTCTGTTAAATAGTATCATATAACAGAACAATTATTTAAAAATAAATGTCTTGCTCATTTTGCCAAATATAATGTTTATTGCAAGCAGATTCTTTTAAGTTAAGCTCGTTGCTCAACTAGCTTGGAAAACAGTCCGTATCCGTTTTAATGTCACTGTGTATACACAAAAGTCGTAGGACTCACATATTCAGGTTGGTTAAATTCCCATGATTAAATATTGGCTTAATTTCAGGTGCAAAATCATCCACAGAGCTGTTGACCTCGAAATACCTTGTTCCCAAGCAAAGCTTTAGCTGAAACATTTATTTTTCTAACAACTTAGAATAATTATACTCAGTATTGTGCATGAAAATCATTCAAATCTTTAAACGGAACATTAAAAATATATTTTGAATATCTAATTAAGAGTGTTTACATCGTAAGGACTAAGATCAAACACCGTGCAAACTGCTTTTCATATACAAAACCATCTAGCCAAGCGAGAGGCCAATACATCATACACACATGATCTAAAAATACGCCAAGTACAACGAGACATCCTCAATCGTCAACACAGCCATAATAGTGACCCGCCAGAGAGCACTTTCATTTAATTACACTTCTCCCATCCGAGTAAACATAATCGCCACTTTCGGTGACTGCTGCAATGTGTTGCATCTTTGCCAAGTAACTTAATTGCAAAATAAAATTAATATGATAAGTATTATACGTGCATGCAGGTATGTTGGTATGTAGAACTAAAATAGGGTGTCTCGAAAAAATCGTCCTAACTTTTTAATTTATTTAGTTAAAAAAAAGCAAAGCAATATAGATAACAACACGATTATTACAAATTTTCTTTGCTGAGTTAGTAAAAAATCTTGCTACTCAGGATATCTCAGAAAGCTTTGGCTACTTACTTTTAATAGAAATCTCTAGGCGTTTTATCTGAAGTAAAGTTGAAGATTATATTGTTATCGATTGTGTTGCAGAACAAATGTTGCTGGGGTAAGGAAGGAGACGATGCCAAATAAGGGGCTGTTAGGGCGAGTACGACAGCCAAGGTAGGGTGGGTTAAGAAACATTTTCTCGCATGCGTAAGAACATCCGACGCGAAGACTGGCATGATGTTGGTTTTTGTGACGTTCCAGGGTCAAGCTCCCACGCCCTCCGGCGGGCTTAGAGAGCGGGTGCCAGCATGCCAGCAAGGACCCAAGACAGGGCAAGCAGCACACTACAATTATTAATCCGAAAACTATTTTTATTGCGAGTGCCCACTAAGACCAACATTTTTTATCGTTTAATATCTTTCGTTGTCGGTCGAAATCTTTGCATACATGTTTCAAAAGTTATGTGCAAATTAAATTCAAGATATTTAGAGACGAAAATTACTACTGAAAGTTTTGGTGCAGATAAAGAGCAGTGCTACTTGTCAACTCTTCGATTCTGTTACGCAATTTTAAACGCCAAATTAATCGGCATTTGTCGAGGCATTTGCCGATCGACAAACGCATTAGGGAGAGGCCATGTCGCTGTACAAATATATGTGCGAACGTTTCTTCATTGGAACTTCACCTCCAAACGCCTTTGATCATACAATCAGCAGATAACTTCGTAACCGCTAGGATATAATGGTATACACTTCTACGTCAAACTAAAAGTTCAGAAAAAACAACAAAATATACCACTTTATACCATTTTATCACAAATGTGGACAGTTTTGTTGCTCATTCACTACTTTACTTTACTTGGCTGAGACTTAATCTCAAAAAAAAAGGTATATTGTACTCAGAGTTTAAGAGTTTAAACAAAGCAAATGAAAGCATTCAAGCAAACGTCTAGTTTTGGATGATTTTTGAGGGCCTTTTAAAATTAAAATTTGGTGTTTCTGTTCACCATAATGAGAAGAACAACAAAATTCATGTGTCATTCGTCATAAACGATTAAAGTTTCCTTTCGTTTTTAAAATAAAACAAAAACAAACAAATCGTTAATGAAAGTTCGAAAGCAACATGGGCCGAATATGACAAACGACAATGGGATATCAAACAAATATTTTGCTTTGCCTTTTGCCAGAAGATCAATGCTAGTAACCCACTTTCGGAATATGAAAGGTTCCTTTATCCCATTTAGATCACATAAGCCCTTGACATTAACCAGCATGTGGTAGTCACGATTGCCACTGGTAGAAAACTGAACATTTACCTACTTACGATCTTAACATATATATATAACAAAAAAAATCAAACTTAGTACAATTCACACGTTTATTCTCTTACTACCAACACGCTTTAAAATGACGTACAATCTTATTTATGTCCTTGACTCGGTTTTCGCCTTTGAAAATAAGTCGGTCTTCGAAGTTGTTCAACGGCTCAATTGCATGGGTGAAAAACGTCTCCAACACCATTAGCTGATCATACAGCTCCGTCCACTGAACTGTCAGTGAATTAGCACAGATTTCCAAAAGCCAAAAGAACGTCACCGGTAGCTTACTCTTCAGCTCGATGGACTGTATTTCAGTGAGATCAGCCGGCTTGCCCATTAGCACCCAACAATCCATGTTGGAGATTTGCAATGTTGTCGCTTCCGAGTCACCAAAAGTAATCTCATCTTGGCTCTGGGGTTCATTGATTTCATACTCATGATCACTAATTCCATCGAATAGATTTATTCTTTCCAAGTTTCGACGGGGAGCTGTTAAACTAACGTCAGATGGTTCCATGTCGTTTTCATCGAATAAATCAGTAGACTTATTAAAGCTGAAATTATCCTTAAACTCGGCTGTGTCTGCGGACGGTGCAGTCCAATTTACATTCTTTGTCTCCTTGGGTTTTTTTTGCAAGTACTGCAAAGCCTTTGAAGAATATCTATCCATGGTGGACTTGAAGATTGATTCCTGCGGTTTTTCGGACTTCAAATTTCTTTCCCATTGGTTATTGTCAGTGTCCAAATTGACTTTGCGTGATTCTTTAAAACAATTTGTTTGATTTTTGAATGTTCCAGCAAAATTTCTTCTAGGTGTACACTTAACGTGGATTACACTGAGCTTTTTTCCATTCTGGGCAAAGGTTTCTACCAGTGATTTCGGATTTAACAGTGGCTGGAGTGAGCGTTTCGAGTGATCGACTCGCATAAAATCGGGAATAGTTGCGTCAATTTTTTCGTCTAGTTGGAGGCGTTTAAAGTAGTTGTAACACGGTGTAAAGGATGGGCTAAACTTTGTTTCTTTTGGTTCATCGAGCGGTTTTTCGTCGGCGACATTTGTTTTGAGAAAACTGGTGAAAATTATTTCTATGTTCTGCTGTTTCTTTTTCTGATCTTTGGACAATACCCTCTCTTCCATTTTTATGCGATCGGCCATTTGCTGCAGATACATTTCTCGTGACGGAATCTGTTTGAATTGTTTGCACATTGTCAGACTATTGCTGCAAAGTATTATTTTCCTCATTTCGATGTACTCCACCCAATCTTGCCACACGAAGAGTTTTTTATAGTTTTCAAGTCCCATTGTCGACAGCTGAGCATTAACTTTCTTTGCTGATTTGGAAATTTTTTTTTCCTTGCGCCCGTCAAGACCGAAAATCAGTTTTAATGTAAATATTATGTATGCCATGGCGCGACTCTCGTAGCACGGTATACTGTGCTGGCCATAGTAGTCCATTTTAGGCGGATAGAGGTTGATTAAACGTTCAATTAGAATGTAAATATCGGAGGGTAAACATAATTCTGTAATGTAGCGTTGGATGAGCTTTAAGATATCAGGGGATTTTAGGTGGCGAATGTGCAGTTCCCTGCATAGAATGCTGCAATGATCGCGAATAGAAGCCACCGGGAAAGAGATGCCCTTCATATGAAAACGATACGTTGCTAGCATGTCCTTACATTGTTCGCTTATGTTGTCGGGAAAGTAGTGGTCCACCTGCATTGAAGAGATGTGTCCTTCGGCGAGGAATCGCAACAGGTCGGTCACTTGGATATCGTCTTCAATTATATTAAGGGCAATTGCAATGATCGAGTAGAGTAGTCTTATCTTTAGTTGCATGCTGATTTCGTTGAAATTGAGATCAGAATTTTTTGCACGAATCGCATGGCAAGTGAGCTCTTGATTGTAGTCCTGTTCGTGTTTTTTAAGATGTGCTGGTGTCATCTTCTTTTTGAGCCTTTTGCGTGCAGTGTTGGAGAATTTTAATCGGATTGCACGATTACTAGCCGCCGATGAAGATGAAGTCAGACTTGATTCCCCAAAAGAGGACATCGACGATTGCATGGATGCGTATTCAGATTGGTCCAATTTTTTCTAAAAGAGTAGTTACCTATTAAAATATCTAAAAAAAAAATCAAAAAACACCTAAAAGTGGAAACAGATGGAGACATGATTTTAAAATTATATCAACTGCTACCCACCATTTGTTTTCTCCATTCTCTCCTTGATCCGGCGGCAGTGGAAGTAACGCTTCCTTCCCGCTTTACCTTCTTTCGTTCTTTAGCATGGTTGTACAGTATAGCAGCGTCCCTATGGAAAAAGAACTACTTTTTTATAACTAAATTCATTCAACATATTTAAATTAATAAATTAATATTGTATATACCTTTGCTCGAATCGAATACCCAACTTTGGCAATTCAGCATGCTTGCGACTGAAGAACGCTACTTCTGTATTTCGTAGATATGCTGCCCATATCTGCAAAGTCATGGCTTTTAATTCATCTTTGGCTCCAATATCGATCAGTTCTTCGACAATTCCACGCAGAATATAATTGTAACATTCCCATGAAGTTAGTTGAGCTAATAAATAAGATTTACATTTCGTTTTGAAAACAAATTTAAGAGTTAAACTTACGTTTATCGGACTTATCAATCTTTATTTTCAGAGTCTTTCTATGTTTTGCATCCTCAAATTCATCATCCCTATCAACCTCCAAAGCACGAACTTGCTCGGTTTTAGTACCACATTCATTACAATAATAATACCCTTCCTTAAGGTGATAATCGTTTTCTCCGCAAACTGCGCAAATAATGTTTGGCTTCTCGTTCATTGTTATTTCGTACGTTACTATTGCAAAATTAAGAAAATACAAATAATTAGCGTTTGTTTTCCGACCGCCAAGAGCACGGTAAAAATCAAAAATACAAACCCTTCGTCAAAGATAATTCATTCATATCTGCCCTTCATTGTCAAAAGTTTTATATTTTCAAACATTGGGGGCGTGAAGGCTATTGGATGTACACTAATGAATAAAGTTTGCTTACTAAAATCAAAATAAAGAATAAATTGTTGACTATTGCTTTCGGCCAGAACATAATCCATTAAAATCGGACACATTCACTAGATTCTAGATACCTGTCATCCTAAATGGTGTTTAAAAAGCAAATTTGAGATAACTAAATATCACTTAATCAAACGGTTGCAGAGTTTCAGACTCACTCGGCGGAAGTGAGGATTGATTGTTGTATTTTACTTTGGCTGAGTGAAATATTTGTTTTAAGTCGTACAACAAAAACAAACAAAAATTTACCAGTTTTTATAGGTTCGAATTATTGCTTTTTGCATGGACCAAAGTTGAAATAACCGCCCCGTCCAGCTAAAATAAAAAAACACAAAAAAAAACTCTAGAAAAACACGTAATTTTCCAAGTTAGGCATTATTGAAAAAAAAAAACCTACAATTTAAAAAATTAAAAACACACTGTACTATACAAAAGAAATTTCGAGAAATGAAAAACAAACAACGTGCGTGATGCATACTTTCTGGCATCTATCCCAATTTGTTTATTGCTGTTTTTGTAATATTAATCCCTGGTTAGAAAAAAAAATCAAATAAAGAAGCTTGTACTACCTATTTGATTGGTTTATAGTTTTACAAAGGATTAATGTTCCAGGATCTGTTCTAAAAACTATGATATACAAAAATTACAGTAGTCGAATTCAGACGGAAAAACAATCTATCAAGATAAACTACTTCAAACAAATGTCAAGTTTGAGAGTATAATAATTGAACTACTAATATTTATGCATGTAGAAGGAAGTTGTCTGTATGATAATCAATTTCTTATATCAACATAAATCATTTGCCGTAGTCAATTTAGTTCGCATTAACAATAGCCCTGTTTTATTGACCATTTATCTCAGCTTTCAAGCTAAATCAAAGCAAAGTAGGCGAACAATAAAGCAGTTCGCAGTCACATCATTAATTTGAGAAGTTCCTCTGCTTTATATTCACACTAAGAGCTGTAGTATAGCGTAGCCTATCCAGCGTATATATATCACTTCTATATTTACTGCAATTCCTTGATTACTTCGATTTGTAGCACAGGTAAAAACTTAATTTGCAATTTGACAGAGTGAAGTCTCTTTACAGGCGTTGCTGTTATAATCAATTGACATAAAAATACCTGCGCTGCGCACCAAAAAAACACTGTTGCATATTAAAATATCTATTATTCAGTCAAACAGTACCTTCTAATTTAAAAAAAAAAATGTTTTTGTGCTTTAATTTAATTTTTTTTGTTAACATTATAGCCACGGGTAAGGCTTCGCGAGAGATAATCCATTTTTGTTTATTTCAGAGTATTTTTAAATTTATTTTTTGTCGAACATCTATTTCTGCATGTTAAAGCGAAGCAAAATAAGGCAGACGAATACCAAATAACTCTGCTCTAGTCACTTTTGTATCAAGTTTGTAAGAAAGTGGTTATGTGTGTGTCGACTTTTAGTCATCGATTTAATAAATAATCCCAAACGCTAAAAGTGAACGTCGCTAAAAACGTTTTTCTAGCTTCGCAATAAACAAATCTTCGCAAGTCACTTCCACAGGATAAATACCCAGTGTAAATCCCGGCAAGTGTCAAAGTAGAGTGTTGTTGTTGTAATTACATGACGAAGTTTCTAAAACAACACGGGCCTAGTGCCATAGCTTTTTGCAGGCTATAAATTACAACTTCTTAAAGTGTAGGCGTCCCTTTCACTAACAAAATACCCTTTGAACTGTTAACCCGCATGTAGTCTCTGCCTAATATCCCACTTGTGCTGTCAGGTTAAACTGTCATCAAAATGTCACTGCCCCTCTGCTCCTCCTTCTTTGGTGACTCACTTGATTCTGTTCTGTAAAAAGTATACAACATACTTTCTAGTTGTTTTATTAAATTTTCCTTCATAAAATAAGTCACAATTTCCTCTCCTGACTTTATGTGAATTGCATTTAACGATCAAGGTATCCCAGTGCATCAATAATTCAAAGTTTCCCACCCATATATCATTTTTTTTCTAGAATCCCCTCTATAGTGGTTGTGTGTACGTAGGCGAAAAGTTCTATCGACTTTTTGAAAACTGCCCAAAGAGTATTATGTTTGTGTGAGATTTGGTGTGGAGTGAAAAGGTTTTTTTGTTCCAGAATTACTCGTGCAAAAGAAATACGCGAAAGCTACCATCGAATTGCAGGTGTCGTTGCGCTGCGCGAAATTGCTCAATCGTACGTTTATTTAACTGAGAAGAAAAACTTAGAGCGGATTCCAATTCAAGAATGTCATCATCCGGAGATTTTGGCAATCCCTTGAGAAAATTCAAATTGGTTTTCCTCGGCGAACAGAGTGTAGGTAAAACTTCACTCATCACTCGCTTTATGTATGACAGCTTCGACAACACGTACCAAGCAACTATCGGCATCGATTTTCTTTCGAAAACTATGTACTTAGAGGATAGAACAGTGCGCCTACAATTATGGGATACTGCGGGTCAGGAACGCTTTCGATCACTCATTCCATCGTATATTCGCGACTCAACTGTAGCCGTCGTTGTATACGACATAACGAATGCGAATTCCTTTCATCAAACCTCCAAGTGGATCGATGATGTACGCACGGAACGCGGTACCGATGTCATAATCATGTTAGTAGGCAATAAGACGGATTTGTCCGACAAGCGGCAAGTTTCCACCGAAGAGGGGGAACGAAAAGCAAAAGAACTGAATGTGATGTTCATTGAGACTAGCGCCAAGGCTGGCTACAACGTTAAGCAATTATTTAGAAGAGTTGCAGCTGCCCTACCCGGAATGGACTCAATGGACAACAAGCCACCCGAGGACATGCAAGAGGTGGTACTCAAAGACTCACCACACGAAACAAAAGATCCCGAAGGAGGCTGCGCTTGCTAAACGACATTTCTAATAGTATTCTTATTCTTTTTACTTTTTATATGTTCGCTTGATAAACAAAATTTAAATTCAATTAAATTAAGCACTTTTAAAGAGCAAAAATAAATATTACAACAAACAAAAAGTATATCCCGTACGCTCTAAACAGAAAAAATAAATGTCTTGTGTTTTTTTTAATTCGAATAGATTCGAGGACGACGTAACACTCACACATAGATAATGTCGTTTTCAGCAGGACATGGATATGATATAAAACAAAGGCTTGCTTAATGGGTTTACGATTACGATACATATTGAATAACGGTCGAATAACCGTAAAACATGAGCGTGGGACAGTATGTTTCATTAGGAAATGAAGTGGGAGGTAAGAGTTTCAAGGCGAAAATGCGCGTACAAGTCAAGGTGACCCAGTGTATTGAATTTCGCCAATATAACTTGATGAATCACAAAGGAAAGAAGTTGGGTAATAAATCAATTCGGTCTACGAGTAAGACGTCATGGTGTCAACATCCTAACTCAGAATCAGAAGAGCCGCATATCTATTTATTATTTGTATTTTCCAACCAAGTTACAAGTAAATAGGCGAGGATACGAAAGAATGACTGAAGTCGTAGTTAGTCTTTGAGAGATGGTAATGCTTTCTATTGAGGTCATATTGTAAATTAAATCTCAAACGCTTGATGAACAAACATTTTTTTTTGGTATGGGGGTTCGCTGGAACGGAAAATCATCGAAAGACATTGCAGTGCTAGAACGCGAGGGATGCTTCTGCAATAGTGAGGATCTAAAAAACCTCCCTGGGGGACTGACTTTCGTCATCCCGAATGTGATTGCAACTAGTTGTTCAACTAATCGGCAATTTATTTTTGAATTGTTTGAGAATTTAAAAGAGAAATCCGCCGGTTGTCGGATTTCTGAAGCTTTTTGGTAGAAAATATAACCTAATTTCTATTCTTAGCTAATTTGTATAGATCAAGCGGTTTTATCCGTCTTAATCTCCTGATTACATGGTATTTAATAATTCGGTTATGAACAAACATGCTGACATTCCAAATGCGTTATATTAAAAGCCACATCACGATGATAAGTGATAACTGATAAGAGCGAGTTGTATCAGTGATAGGCAAGGTGTACCTTTATAGAGGTAATTACCTTATCTGAATTAACTATGTTGTTGGTTTGTTCTTACCAGCAACAAATTTATTTAGTTTTTAACAAACTTAGATTGATTATATTTCGTAATTTGTATCAAAGCAGGGAAAGAGGCGTTGCTATTTGAAACAACAAAGTTTTGGCCAGAGACTCGTTCGAATATCGATTTTAGGTTTCAATCATTTTAAACGATAAAATCAGAAGTATTGGTGATCTTTTGAGCAAACCCATATGAATACCTTTTTATAGACTTGAGGGCCAACCATAATAATATTAGGTGGGCTTAAGCTGTTGTCACAAAATGGACAAAACTCCAATTAACCAAATGCGTAAAATGGGTCATTTATTCTAATTTCGGGACGATCACGACACTCAGTTTAAATGTAGGCAATCTCACATGGATAGTTGGACTACACCCATGTAGGCGGTATATTCGTTCATTGATCGCATATTAGTGAGTTGGTATGTGTTTGCTGACCAGAGGGTGAGCCAAAAGGTTACACTTTTCCTTAAATAGCTATTAAAGAAGCAGCAGAGATGGAAAGGACAAATTGTGTTCCTTTTGTTGCTAGGCTAGGGCGATTTCAGGCTTGGTTTGCAAATACTGCTCGCATATTGCTCGCAATTTTATTTGCTAATTATGCTCAGACTGTATGGGAGCAGTGTGAGTTGTTGCCTGTTGGACTCGACTACTAAGTGAGACCAACCAAAAGAGAAACAATATTCTGTCGGAATCGGAATTCCTAACTAGAAATCCGATAAAATTCCGTGAAACAGAAGATCTATTCGAGTAGGTACGTGGTTTAAAACAAACGCAGTCGCTGAGGATGATATGGCAAAAAATATGATTGGGAAACCGAAGAACTGATACCGCTAGGTTTTAGTATAATCATGACAACAATTGTCAATTAAAATGACTGATATATAACTATAGTTGTTTTTTCTAAGTATGAACCGACTATACCGTAGATTGGCGAACGCATCCAAAAAGGATATATATATATATTTGGATACTCTTCTAAAGAGAACCACGATTACCAATTCAAAGAGTAACGCAAGCGCAAATGATCTGGCTCTGACAGATCCAGAACTGGGTCGCGGATCAGTTTGCCAACCCCTGCCACACAATAAAATACAATAATAATCCATTAGAAGATTTAGAACTGATACGTTTTGTGTGCCTCAGTTTGAAAACACAATTTTGTGCAACATCTACTTGCTTTTCTAAAAGAAATTGAAATGCAACTCCAAACGATCCGAAAGTTAAATTCATTGAATCAGAAGACAATTCACAATTATCCATCCAGTAGAAAAAAAAGTAGCTAATCTTCATTTCGTGCCCATTAGGTAGTATCACCCCACTGCACAATGGTATAAAGTTCAAGCTTCAGAGTGATTATGACTGTGTTATGCTTCTGACCCCTCCTGCACGACACCTCAAGTAACACCATTAATTTTAATGCTGACTAAGGTATCCCTCGCTGTCGTAGTTCATGTTCAAGTTCGAAATGTGGTAACTCGTAACTCTTGCGGCTATAAAATAGCATTACAATTGAAAAAGACTTATAATTAGGTAGGTACATAGTACCAATCCGTATTAAATCTACCGCAGGTGTAAGTGCATTAATCCAATTAAAAGCACGCAACAGGAAACAACTTGACGGGCTGTTGATATTTGATGGAATATCATTTCAAAAGCACATCCAGCCATTGATGGGATAGCCATTCAGTGCCCATACTATTTATTATCTCTACCACGATTGCTCTTATCGGTCGTCTATATGTTTTGAAAAACAAAACAAAGCTGGTGGTCTTACTAGAGTGTGCAATCTGCTCCATTTTAAATTTAATGTGCATTCCATTAATTTCATTGTGTTAAGTCAGTTAAGAAAAAGTGCTGGGCAGCTGTAATAAATTTGCACGAAGTTCTATACGATTTCAATTTTTTTGTGACGCAAAAACTGCAACAATGCTGTTGTATATAAATTCAAAAATCAGACCCAGTGAGAGCCCAGAAAGAATGAGTTCTTTAAGTCAGATCCTCCAATGGCTTGACGATAATCCCAGTATTAACGCCTGTCGCGATACCAATCATTTGATGTTTTTCCTACGAAGTTGCAAGTACGATCTAGACAAGACAAAGAAGAAGATCAAAAGGTAAGACCCTTTCAATAAAAACTTTACAATAAAGTAGCATTTAAAGTTATCTGCTTTGTATTTAAAATAAAGTCTCTCTATCTCTATTTGGAATCCTTGGATTACGTAAACTACCATCAATTAAAACGTTTCACATGCAACAAAATTCGAAGGGCTTGATTAAATTAAAATAAGATCATTGACTTTAAATTTAAATACACCCCATAGCAGAGCTGTGTGTTTGTTTTGATCAACAAGTGGCGAACAAACACCCCAAATCTACAGGGTTAAACGACCGATAATTTATTGAAATAGGTGTAGATTATGTGTAAAATGAAATTGGCGCGACACAAGCCCCATAATTATTATAAATTTATTTCCATTGGAAGTGAAAACCTTTTTTTCTTACCTTTCATGTTTCATTGGGTGGAGAAGTCAATCTAGATAGTTTTTGATTCCACATGCAAGTACCTGTTGTTTGATATTTATAACCAAACTTTTACTGATCCTCATACAGCTATTCTACGTCACTCAGGTAAAAACAAATAAGTAGAATCAGCATGCAGACAGCAACTACTCACTAGGTAGGTACTTTTCTCAATTGGAAGTGGCTTGTCCTCAGCAGCTTCTCTTAGAACCCTTTTGAGATGTATTCACGACAATGGTAAACTGCTTCCAGCGAGCGGGATTTAGAAGATGGATAAATTAAATTAAAAGTCACGACACGCTACAAAACGTGCCAGTTGATATAACTCTTAATTCAAAAATGTGTTATGCCCCAAAAACGCATAGGTAGGAGCCGCGGCTAAATGAGTCGTGGTTGCGTCAGTGAAACGGTTTCGGTTTCACAGTGGAATTGTTATAACACAATTGCACTGCAGCGACAGCACAACCACAATTCGCTTTCGTGATGCAATGATTCAAAGGGCCGCGGCCTACTAAGTAAATGCAAACAATTCCGGGTCATGCTGACAAATGCATTTTCCCGAAGTGACCAAAGCGAAGTTCCAGGTAGGTCTTAGAGAATTGGGGAGTCGAATTTCAATGAATACAACGAACGGTCGTGTTTTCTTAAGCCCGCAACTAACAAATGTTATTAGTAGCCGTGCTATTACGCATCTATTTAGTTTATTCTAGCTTACTTTGCTGATTCAATAAAACACGCCATATTCAGCTTTTATGTTTTACACTGCATTACCGATTTCAACATTCGGATACAAGAGCAATGTCTTCAGTTGAAAGCAGCTAAGGGTAGGTAAGGCGAACATTGCAACTTATTTATGGATTTCAAAGCAATTATATTCCCGGTTTTCCCCAATTTTTAAAACGTTTTCTGATAATAGAACCCTTTTTGACGGTTTTGGAAGGTTTCTGTTAGGGCGTTCTTCGTACTTCTCACGGATATCGCAAAACCTAATGTAATTTCAATTCATAAATAACAATTTTTATACTGCTGCGTTTATTACGATGCAATATTAATGTATTAACACAGTTCCCTTTTATCGCACAAGTACGTTGTTAGACTCAAGTGGCCTTAATCCAATTACAAGTATTTAGGTATGCACGTAGAATGACTTATGCAATAAGTAATCTAAGTCTTAATGTTAGCTCTAATTTATATATAGATTTCAATATCAGCATAATAAAAACAAAACTTTTGTAGCTTCTATCAAATGCGAGCCGTCCGCACCGAGTGGTTCGCAAATAGAGATCCATTTTTGCCAGAAATCCAAGAACTTCTCAGCTTAGGAGTTTTTCTGCCGCTTGAGGAAAAAGACGAATTAAACCGACAGGTGGTGATCATACGAACAGCAGCGCATAATCCGAGAACTCACACACAGAACAATGTTTTTAAGGTAAGTCACAATAAAACCTTAATAAAATGAAATTCACAATAAAATAAGCCTATTTCCACCATTTAAGGTCAGCAAAATGATTTTAGATTTGCTGCTGAAATTCGAACCAGACATCTCAAGTGATGGCATTGTAGCCATTTTCGACATGGATAACGTGCAATTGGGTCATGCTCTGCAATTGAATCCAAAACTTATAAAGAGATCTGTTGACAGCTGGCAGGTATATCCATGCAAACCAAAATTACTCGAATTCGTGAATGTTCCCACTCATGTTAATTTAATACTCAACACATTCAGGTTATCTTCTTCGTTAAAGATCGTGTGAATATTTATTTCTCATATGTCTCTTCTTCCAGACTCTTTATGACTTCAAAAATGCGATCTCGTGTGATTGTGCGCAAGCAAACATCCGAAGTTAAAATTAATCTACCAAAAGAACTCGGTGGCACTGGTATGTCATACCCGGAGTTATCAATGAAGTGGAAAAGGATCGTTGAAGAACACGCTGAGTACTTTGCCGAGTATGAACAATATAAGTCGATAGTACCCTAAAAAGGGGTGTACACAACACTGTAAATATAATTTCAGAATGTATTGCTTGGTAGTGTCGCCGTTACGTTCTTGGAAATATATGGAAATCTTAATTTTTAAGGGCTATACTCATAATATACTTTAGTCTTGTGACAGCACGGTAAGTAGTTATGTCGTTTTCCATTGGGCAAAAAGAAGCGTCCGGAATCGAAAAAATCACTCCTGAAACTGTTCCATTGGCACAAAAAATACTCTTCTGGTGATTCTGAGAAGCGAATTTCGCTTCTCGATTTGAAGTCAGAATCCACTCAAGAAGCACTCACGCAGGTGTAATTTATGTATTTTATACAAGTCAGCTGACAGCAGCCGTAGATTATTTTTTAGGAACAACTGAATCTGTCAAGTTTCAAAAAAAATACACAAATGCTGGTATTAATTATTTATTTTTTCCTTATGTTTTTTAAATTATTAATAAGCCTTTTTTTAATTAGGTATACTACTTTTTTAGAATAACACTTTAAATAAAATATTAACCTATACAATTCCGTATTTTGAACTGCAAATTCGTATTTGATATCTGAATTTAGATTGGTTTAGAAAAAAATGCGTATTTATTGAAATCGCGAAGAAACGTAACACGTAGGTTATCGGTACACAGATGGGAGAGAGAGAGATAGATTAGGTTTAAATACAAACCTTTTAATTTGTTTAGAAATCGCAACACAAAACGCATCACAACAAGATATATTTGCATAATATGTATTATCTTAATTACATTCGAACATTTATGGTGGCACGCCCAATTAGCCTGGGAGTTATTCTTTTAGCGACAAAAATACATTTCCTTGAAGTTAACTTATATACTTATGAATGCATGAATGCAGGGGGGGAAGGATACGAATGGGATAGGGTATAAATTAGTTAATCCATTAGAAGTGCTTCTATTTGCAGGTTTTTTTTAATCTTATTTTTTTAGACTTATTGTTTATTATTCTTTGAGAAGTTGTGTGAAGCCCAGTTTAATGATGTCTTCCAGGAATTGGCCAGAGCTTCACTGAATTTCGAACGAAAATGTTCGCGTGCGTTTTCTTTAGTTAGTTCGAGGACCTGAAAGTAAGTTGAGACAAAAAAAGGGTTGACATCAAACCGAGCAACATCATTTTATTAAATACATACCAATGTTTCTTTAAGGTAGTTTAGATCCTTTTCGGAAGAAAGCTCCGGCAAGCCGGTTGATATCATCATTGAGAATAGAGAAAGGATTAAACAACCGTGCTCTCGTAGGATAAGAAATGCCTGCAAGTGGGATATAGTGGGATATCATTTGTTTGTGTTCGAAATCAGTGTTTGAAAAATGGTCTTTTATAACTTTTAAAATTATTTAAATTACAGAGACATCGCAATTCGAAATGCCGCCTAATGCTCAACTCATGCAGTGCACGTGCCATCCAAAACGTAATGGTTACGGGAAGAACATATTTTTGAATGGGTTTGTTTGCTTGAGCTGTAACAACTTCGGAATGCAAGCCTGATCTTAAGTTAAGTTAGCTAGAAACTAAATATGACCACCCTCCAACAAGAATTTTCTCAATTCGAAAATTGTTGCAATTATATGTTCGTCACGGTCGACAAAAGTCTAAAGGCGGTAGCTTTCGCCGTAAAAGCTGCAGTAGTACTTCCTTGTTTGGCACATCATGTCGCATTTCTTGTATAGCCGTTTTATGTGCGTGGTACGGACAATTAAGGCTCCTCTCACATTTTTTGTGAGATTTACATTTTCATTGTGACCTTTCACTTTACGGTGCGATTACGTTAGTCTCAAAGTTCAACCAGCAACTACCTACGTCCACAGAGCTCTAGAGCATAACTCTAAGATACTTACATCTTCACACAGTTTTTGAAAGTACCGAAACTCCTCGGCCTCCCTGTCGGTTCGTCCTTTGTTTATAACATAAACAAAATCATGTGTCAAGACAAAAGGAACTCGTTCGCGCCGCACGCCGAATTTCTCTTTGAAATGCCCAAGTATGTGACCAAAGTCGATATGGAAGAGCTGAAATAAAATCCCCATTACTCGAGCTCTCTGTTAAATTTAGCCATCAAATGTTACCTGTCCGTTTTTCTTCACCATAATGTTGTCCGAATGACGATCAGCAACTCCAAGCACATATGTGGCCACACAGTAGCCCGCACAACTTAGGGTAAACTCCTCGACAGCTTTATTCATTTCTTCCTCCGTGTTATTGTGCTCCTTCAACCAACTGTACAGAGAGCCCTTCTTAAAGGGAGATGTCGCCGAGAACATGCCCTTCACCTTCTGGATATTTGCGATTGTTTCGGCGTTTAGTACCACCTCAATCATTCCGAGCCGCCGCTCCATACTTATGCAGTTGTAGATGTTCATCCGAAAATCGAGCCTAAAACCAAATGCATTTATAACAAACAACTGGACGCCAAAGTTGGATTCAGTTTACCCCTCGTTCTTCCACAGCTGATCCATGACACGCAACATCTGCAGCGTTAGCATGTCCTGTCGAAGATCATCACCGTTCTTAAATATAATATAAATATCATCACACAGCATGTCTGCATTTTCAAAAGCCACCCACAGTGGTCGCATTTTGGAGTCCATAACTTTGCACTTTTCCGGTCTGCAGAGAAATAATTTTAGAAATGACTACTTCGTTCGTTAGCATACTCACTTTACTCCTTTGCAGCGAAAGCTCGGGTTGAGGGGACTTTGTATTCCCTTGAAGACAGAACCTATTCGTTCACTAGATAAAAACGTCTGCAGCGAATGTCTCGATTTCTCTTTGCTGCCCTTCTTCGCTGACTCGGAGCCCTGCTTTAATTTTTCTAAGCACTGAACTTGCTTATGCAGCAGCGGAACATGCGATTTGCAACCTTTTAAGTAGGCCTCCAGCAGAAGACCAAATCGAACTTGCATAGATGGTGTTTGCATTTCGGAGCGTAAATGCCAGAAGAAATAATGTCCTATACGTTGATTGCGTAAGGCTCGATCCAATATAAAGCACACCAGATCAGAGTCCAGATAGGACTCATGTTTGACAGCCTGTACCAATTGCAGCAGATAGAGAAGCAGTTCTTCATCTCTGAATTGTGGAGGGGGGAGATATATTGTATACAACTGGGAAACAGATGAAACTGCATACTCACTTTAGTTGCCGCAAACAGCGAATTGCAAATTTGCGCACAGCTGGATCCGGGTACGCGTAGTCGAGCAGCTCTAGGGATCGTTCAACTGAAACAGTTGGCCAGTCCTTGAGAAGACTCCATATTTCGGCCACTTCATTGCGCTCGTTCCAATTAACGCAGTGCAGTAGGATTGAGAGCTCTTCGGGGCACTCATTGCGGCAGTCCAATCTGAAAATGAAGACTTTGCAATTAAAGCTGGGACTACAACTGGGACCTATTTGTAGGTATGACACTTAATTTCAAAATTTACAAGGGCTCACAGGAAACATGAGATGTAACCTAGAATTAATTTAAAAATTTAGAGGTGCACGCAAGAGAGATGATAAAACTAAAATAAAAGATAAACTCTGCACAACATCATGTTTCCCAAGCACTTTACTATCATTGCTCTCACTCTTTTTGCTTAAAACACAGTCTAACATGTCTGTGACCTAAATGCTGCAGATTACTCGAGTAACATCTTACCTGTTTGACCAAATGTCATTCTTATCTTGATCGTGCATATCGTCAAGTTTATCACTGCGTGAGTAGCTCGCCAAGACCTTTTGGATGGTCTTTTTGTCCTGAGATTTGGTGCGATTCAAGTTCTCCGTCTCGGAGAGCCTTTCAGCGTGTAACAGAACCGTTTCTTCCTCCGGATAAATGATGCCATATTCGCAATTGTAACTGAAATCAGAGACAAAAGTAGTTTCCGCATTTCTTCGGGTCAAATACTTACTTGTGGAATGTTAACTTAACAACAGCACAATCTTCGTTTCTAGGATTCGGCTCCACCGTACCCAACGGATGGAAAATCTCTTCGGACTGTATATCTTCTGCATTTGTCCAGGTATGCAGCGTGAGCTGACCAGTCTTAAGTTGATGCTTATAATCGAACAGAGTTGTGTTCACCCACGCCAATGGGCTGGTGTGATATTCTCGATTATCCTTTGCACTGTCCTTGGTGCTATCTTTACTCTCTTTGCCGTCTTTATTGCTATCCTTACTAGTGCTGATCTTCTTCGATCGGGATCCGCCCAATTTGACGGTTTTCGCGTACACGGAAATGCACAATCGAGCATTTCGCGGCACGTTTTGTAGATAAATGTCAAATGCTATTGCTTCGTTGAATACAATTTTACCATCGTTATCCACCGGCAGTTCGGTGGATTTTTGCAACGCACATAGCTTTCGTTCACCATGGAAGAGACCAAGATGTACACCTATCTCTGGTGTTGGATTTAGATCACAATTGACGTTATCGATGCCATGCAGTTCGAGACGAAACGGCTGTTGTATGTCCCATGATGAGGTGAACTTTTGACGCTTACGCATGGTGTTCGTCAAGGTCCAATTACTAGGGTTCTCAGTGTTCTTCGGTTTATATTCTATGTTGAGGGGCTTATGGTTGATGTACGTCGGAAGTGTGTGTATCGGTCGGAGAACGATCAATGGAACACCATCGCGTGAAAGGCTTTCCTGTAAGGAGGTCGTCATTAATTGCATATGGGGTTAATAGCTCATTAAAAGAAGGCAGCCCATCTATTGAGAACCCCTATAGAAAGCTTATACTTCCAGCAGCAAAGCAAAACGAAAAAAAACCCATACTTTGTAGAAACGAAAACAATTATTCGAACAAAATTAAAAACTTCATACAACCGCGTTTCGATTGCGAAAGTGGTGAGTCATTAGAAAGTCAAGAAATTTCGTGAATAACAGTTGCGATAGGAAGTGCTGAGTCATATAATGCACACAGAGTCGAAATGCTGTTTGGCGAGTTAAAAAAGAAGACACGAATGTGTGAATTTTGATATACGGAATAGCGAATCTTTCACAGTATGTAGTTGCAAAATAGAACCGAAGGATGTTTGGCATAAGTTTGTATTTGAATTGGAGTTGAAGGCAATAATAAGAGAAAACAAACTTTTAAAATGAAAGAATTGCAAAACGCGAATCAAGCTGGGGAAATTGTTAAAATATAAAAGGGCAATCTCACCTGAATATAGATAAATTGAATCAGGGGGTAGTCGCCATACAAATACTCATCACGGCCCCCAACTCGAAGTATATAGGATGAAGTCGGTTGTCCACTCAGTTTGACCAACGATCGTGACATCTTAGCCAGTGCCATTTCGATAAGTTTGGTGGGAGTGTCATGATCGTGAGCTCGCAAACTAAATACACTCTCATCGTTCTCCAATTTCACTGAAACTACAAAGGTGTCGTTACGCAGGATACCTTTTATCGTTGGCATTCGAGGTGTCGGCGCCAATCGCAACGGATGCTCGTACAGTAGTTTTTCACTCCATGAGAGTGTGGCCCGTTCATTTTCGATATCTTCGCTAACCACTGACATTTTGTAGCGAAAATCACTAACTTCTGGACTCTTCATGGCGCGAAAGTCATCCACAGACTTGCCAATCATATAGCTAATCAGATTGCAGAGTTCCTGATCGCTCGAGTACTCCGTAGACTCGGACAGCTGCACTAGACACAAGTACGGTTGGATATCGCACAGACGTCCCGAGTCTTTGAAAACTTCAACGGCGCGAAATTTTGATATGCCACTTAGGGCATACATTGAAGGCTCTTTCAGCTGTTCGTAGAGTGGAAATGCTTTAGCCGCGGCTAAGAGTTCCTACAAAAGACATGGTTATATACTTTACTTAATTTTCGGAGCGGATTGTGGTAAACGGCTCACCATTTTTATCTCCCGTATTGTTGCTGTCGCACATACTTCTTGGACGAACATCACTCCGTACGGTAGAAGGCATGTTACCTGGACCAGGTCAGGCGGATCGTTTAGCCAGCAATCCATGCAAAAATTTGTACTCGGTGAGGGCACCATTGTTGGCGCAGTGGTAATGTCCTCGTTTCCGTGTCGTTTGCCAAGGAAGGAGGATTGTAAGTGCAGTAACTTCTAAGCTTTTTATCCAATCGCAACTATGTTTTGTGTTCTTAAATTAAAACAATACTGGTGGTCCGCCCGACCTCGAGACCGTTTTTTTTTTTTTTTTTCACTTTCACAAACACTAAGGCGGAGACGTTTTTCTTGTGGCATACGATCTATATTCCTCCGAATGCGGACTGAGATGTAGTTTTCTAAATGTGGGTCATCGAGTCGGGCACCAGTAGGGCATAATGTTTCTGGATTTTAATGTTTCAGTGCTGCGCGGTTGAAAATATTTTACTCGATAACTATTGAAAATAAACTTTGTGTTTGGTTCAGCCACCTATATTATCGGCGACTTTTCTTTTTACAATATTCGTTCTCTTTGGGGGTTTTCTTGGCATTCTCTTTGTCATTCATGATTTGAGGTGGCGGTTCGGCTAACGGCTGACGGGTGCGTTCGTTTAGAGAACTAGTGTTAACCACTAACATCGAGGTGAATAATGTAGGTTTGAAGGGGGATTTCAGGTGAAACCTATTTCGTTACAAGTCGCACTATTAACGTTTAAATCATCGGAATATCTACACGTTTTTCTGAGGGAGTTAAAACTAGAATTTGAGAAAACAAGCACTAAAAGGTTATAAGATACAAAAAAGCAGGCGTTGAAGCAGATTATGTACTTATTATTTTCTAATATTTCCTAATATTGAATTAAACTTTTGGTGACAGTTATTTAAGTAGCTGTATATAATTATTTAGCGCCATTGACCTATGTATGTATTTTAAAAAGGTAAGAATACCTGAAATCCTGATGTTCCTGTATGTCAGTATCCATATTAAAGCTGGCAACCGAAATGATAACGCAAAACAAACCACTTTTAATGCATTTACAAACCGATAATTTCAGATTGAATGGCACAAGTTTATAAATATTAATTTATTGGTACCCAGGCCTCACAAGGTGCGGCAAAATTGTATCCCTGATACATTGTTTTCAATTCAAAGAAAACAGAGCTCATTAAATGTTAGTAGTTCACAATAGCCATTTCATTGCTTGCATCCAAAAAGTATGCATTGAAATATATATTTTTGTGAACAGTTACCGTTATAATAGGCTGTCATGTCATAATTCGAAAGATAAAAAAAAATTAATCGGACTTTTTTACTTGTCGGATCTCGTCGTGGCACAGCACATTACCAAATTATTATATTAGTTAATATCAAACCCACAGTGGACACATCGAAATAAAGTCATAAATTAACCATCCCTAGGTGTCTCAAATTCATTTTTAAGGAAGCAATATACTGTTTTGCTGACGCAACTTTAATTTATATGTATCCTGACGTCATGTATAGAAATAACGTGGAAAATAATTATGTAAATGTGTTCCCAAGCCATTGCCAACTTAGTACTGTTTTAATCTTTAAGTTAATACTCAAGCCAACATTTTAACTTTAATTTTGTAATAATAAAAAAATATATTCCAGACATCGAATGTTGTCTTATTATCATGCATTATAATCATTCTGATTAGATCTACCGTTATCTGCATTAGGTTGTTAAATGTAAGCTAAACACGTCATCATCTCATTCCAGGAAAACTACGGCACCCTATTGGGAATCAAGTGTCGCCACGAAAAGTACTTGGAAGACGCAAGTACACAAATGGATGGCGATGAGATTTCGAGATCACTAAAAATGTTTGCAATGCTGACTGCTTACACAGCAGGTTTGTATGAGAATTTCATGTAGTGAATATACTGTTTGTACTGTATCTGTAGTTTTTGGTTTTGATTTGATTTAATTTCAAGAAACCCTTTATTTCGGGGGCAATCCTTTCGATAGTTCAGTACAGTACTCTAAGTATTGCCATGATTGAAACCTTTTTTTTTTAATGTAAACATGAACCCAAATGAAACAGTTTTATGCGAGATCAGGGGTCAGATTCTTTAAGGCGAAACGATAAAATATTTTCATGTTTTGTAAGTGCGAAATGCTACTGGAAAGTTTAAGCAAAGTGGACTTCCGATTTGTTGTTAACATTTCAACAAATAAGTCAAAAGACACAAACTATATTTTTATTTGTTTTTGATATAAAAAATGACTTCAAAATGAGTAAAAGTTATTTAGAAGTAGATGATATTGTTTGTAGGTTCCTTAAATTATTTAATTGTCTCTGTAGAACCATCGCAATCCAACAATCAACTCGATGCCATCAGGCAGGAGTTCGCCTGCAATGGGTACAGCTGCGACGAGCATAATAAGTTTCAATACTGTAGCAATGAATTGTCCAACTTCTCGTCTGATTTTAATGTGAGACGAAGTCTACTGAATATACCACCGTCACATGCCACAGAATCGAATAGGAAGATACATCCCAAGAGATACAATAATGGCACCAGGAGTGAGAAATACGTAAGTTTTACACATTTGTGTACCTTTTAAATATTTTTTAATGTTTCCTTACCAGTCGCCACAAACTCATTGCGTGTTTTGTGATAACAACAAGCAACCATATGACGTCGTTAAAAGTCATGCTGTGCGTGATGCACTCGGCAAGGTTTTATGTCCTAAATTACGTACGTACGTTTGTCCGATATGTGGGGCGTCCGGTGATGATGCGCACACCGTTAAGTATTGTCCAAACAAGCCAATCGTCACCATGGAGGACGCCATCAAAGCGGAAGCATCATTCCGTTTGACTAAGAACACCTATTTCAAACAACAAATGAAAATTTAAAAGCAAAACAAAAACTGTTACCAAATACAAATGGCGCTTGATGCGCATTCGTATTAACAATCGTGAATTGAGTACGCGCGCCTTGAAAGCGTATTCAGTTGCGGTATAAATTTAATTTAATCTTTGTTTATTGTTTCGTTTAAAAGCTTTATTTTGTTATTACTTTCAAGAGTTTCACGAACGAATCGCGTTGAACGCATCGTTTCGTTTCGTTTTTTTTTTCTAATTGATTTCGTTGAATTTTTATATTATTTTTTTTCTTAAAATCTTGGAAAACCAAGACTTATTTTTTTTTAGTTTATGCGCTAAAGCAAAGAGTTGGTTTTTGAACAACGTCTATTTTAATAGTTATGACGAACTGATTTATATAAGGCTTTATATATTCGAAATAAGTGAAAACAAAAATTGTCGTGTTTATCATACTATAATGTGAGTACTAATTCCCTTCGGAATACTAAATAGAAAATAGAAGAACAATGTATTTTTAAAATGAACTTATGAATTTTTCTACATACATGTATACAAATATATTATAAACGGTAATGTTGGACTAACAAAAACTAATTGAAAACCCGTAATCGAATCATATTACATGGAATAAAGACATTTTTTACAAGTACCAGTTTAAATTGGATTCATTGCACAAGGAGTAAGAACTTCTCTTGAACGCAGATTTTTATGCTCGACTGAACAACGGATTTTTATAATGTGTATTTAATTTTTCACCAAAGATTCGAGTAGAGACAAATAGATCCATGGCTGGCAACAAATAGGTAGGGAAAGTTTTTTAGGGAACTAGCTAAGAGAATGCCTAGAACATCAATCGCACAGCATTTGTAACCGAGCTTCATGAAATAGCACTCTTTTGTCTAGCTTTGTAATATGTAAATGTAATATGTATATGTAAAAAAAAAACAATAATAGCCGTGTTTTTTTAGCTTCGATCTCAGCAAAGCAAAGTAAAGTAGGATTTTCAGCACGCGATTACAACAACTACAACTGAGTCTCGAAGTGTCAAGTAGAGCGTAGTTGTTGTAATTGCGTGATAAAAATCCTACTTTATTTTACTTTGCTGAGTTCGAAACTCAAAAAAACACGGCTATTATTGTTTTTTTTTTGTATGCATATGTATGTACACACATTTACAGTTTGAGAACTCACGAAAGAGAATTTATTTGAAAATTAGCAGAGTAGTGGAGTAAGTTTATGTTTATGGTGGAGGGAAGCTGAAAGCTGCTGGATGCAAAGTTATGGAGGATGTGTCTTCCACTTCGACTCAATTAGTTTATTGTCCTTTATCTTTGTCATTTAAAATAATAAAAAGCTACTGAGAGGCCGTCCTCGCACTTTATCTACAAATTAAAACAGCAGCTACGGGAAGGTCGTGGGTGTCAGGGTAGTAAGTCCCAAGCAGGTGTGTTGGGGAATGCCGTTTATTCCAGCAGTTACGAAATAGTCCGCCTGATGACAGACTCTTGCAGAGAGTCGATTCAACAGGAGCAAGTGTTGCTGTTTTCTTTCTTAGGTATTATTTTTTTTTCTCATTTCTTGTAGGAAGTAATAAAGCTTACCTCATAATATTTTTTGCGTCTTCTTGTACACCCGGTATGTGCGTCAGCGTTCTGTTTTACCACAGATAAGAAGTGCATTCCATGGACAAGGCATTAAAAATGAGTCCTTGCACAGGTCTTGGCTATTCGACCCCCTTGCCCAAAACTTCTACACTGCTTTCTAACTAAAACAGAAAACCGGATCGGTACCAACAACCCTTAAAGAAAAAGCGAATATTTTTGCTTACATGTTTTTAGAGCCAACTACAAAGACTTTGTAGTTGGCCATAGCAGATGTAATTTCCGAAAAAATGCCTAAGGACTAGTTTCCAAGTGTATGTCTTTTTAGGTCTGGAACGTGCTAGATCACTCGCCTTACAGCCGAAAAAGTACCACCCTTTCGCTCCTCGATAATAACTCGCAGGAACTGAAAGTAATCTTTCAAATTATCTCTTCAAACACAGAACAAAACTAACGTTCGATCATTTCTTTCAAATATGATAAATTCAACCAGTAGTTAGGTTCGTTTGAATTTATGTTAAAAACCTTGCTGCCAAGCTCTCAATTTGACTATCGTCGCATTTCAAATTATAACGGTTGTTTCTGGCACTGGTTGTGATTTTACATTGACAGCCGTTAAAAAAAACAATTCCGGTATACATATGAACAGCCGCTTTGACGCAATAGTTATTGTGTGGTCTGTGGTTTCATTTAATTAACAAAAATAATCCGTACCGTAGTAAGACACTTTGGATAGAAAAAATACAACAACAGTCGTCCAAAGTAGGTACTTAAATAAAATGTTTCAGTTTGAAACTCTAAAATGCTAGCATACAATAGAAATATTTATTCTTCGCAACCGCAAATGCGAAACTTGAAATGAAGATTTGTAAAAACACTTGTCATATTGTTTCGGCATATATTTTGTTGTTTTCTCTAAAATACAGTTTTTATGTACACAAGCAACAGTTAAAATATTTGCGAATTTTTCTATAATTAGGATCAACCAAACTAGAACTAATAATTTAAAAAAAGAAACTTAGACAAACTGCTCTTGACTGCTAGCCGAGAGCTCCAACAGTCGCCAAGCTGCTTTTGGATTCAGTTCATTTGGATCTCGACACAATACCCAAACGTAATTCACTCGCATAACTTTCTCGGGATCGCCTTCAACAACTTTGTTATGCACTCGATCCCGCACGCACATAATTTGTTGTGACTGGAAGGTGACAATAAGAACGGGTCCCTGCTCCATGACTTTCCCCATAACCAAGTCGATGTTTTCAATGTCAAGGATTTTCGAGTCCAAGTAAAGACCGGCTTTCATGGCTTGATTTATGGGAGTCGCAATAACGTTAAATGTGCTCTCGAAGCACCAGTCCTTGAGAATTTCCAAATTACCGTGCACCATCGCCTCTAGGATGTTGGGAATGATGTCCGTCTCACAGTCGCGCAGAAATTGTTTCTGGTCAAAGTTCGGATCGATTTTACAAAGTTCGGTGAGTGTTTCGGAGAGTTCTGTCTTGGAGAAGAGATTGCCCATGACGTCGGACACTTTGTCCGTCAAAAGGCGGGATGCCCGAATCATGGGGTTTTCCGATTCCTCGTACTTCATTTTCCAGTCGAGAACTTTGTTAACGTAGGTGTTGTTGTTTTTGAAATTTTCCCACGATTGATAAAATTTGGAGTCTCTGTGTAGTTCAACGCCAGTGGCGTCCATATTCGCTTCAAAAATACGATCATCGGCAGAGGCGACTACTTCGACACGTTTCCGGAGCTTTGCGGGACTTCGGTACACGCGACCTTGTATGCTTTGCGTTTCCATTTCCTGTTTAATCATTTTCGTTGTATCGGATATCGTTTGGAATGCACTTGACTTGCCAAGCTGCCCGCTTTTCTCAGATATTGTGTCTGTGACTCCCTTGGCCGACTTCGATAGTTCCTCTCCCAACTGGCTGGCCTTTTTAGCGATATCACTTTTGCCAGCCTCTTCGATAACATCGCTAACTTTCTCTTTAATAGTGCCAAGGTGATCTTTTAGGATGCTGGAGCTCTTATGCGCCTCAGACTCAACAGCATTGAATTTTTGTCTCGCCGACTGCAACGCTTCGGATTGTTCGAGTTTCTGTGCTTCTTCGCGAAACTTCTTGATGTTCTCCTTCATTTCCTTGTTCTTGTCCATTTCATTCTTGATGTTATCGATGAACTGCGAGAAGAAACCCGGTCTTCGGGACGAGTACCAGTTCTGGAACATATAAATGTTTGGATATTTTCATGGGGATTGAGGTAGTTCATTTAAATATACCTGTTGCTGCAGCCCCTGCAGGTAATATTGTGAAGACAAGCGGCTGCATGTTCCTCGAGAAAGGACAAATACTCTATACTGGAAAATAAATCAAAAGAGGGGTAAATAAAAATTGATTAAATGTGACACCCAATAACCTCGAAATGCAACAGAATTGTCGATGTTTATATATGAAGATGGTGGAAATTTTGTGCACTTATGAGCTGAAAAGCATACCATTTCGTTTTGATTTGTTGTCCTATCGCGTGACAATAATATTAGCCGTGGAAATTGTTAAGCAAATCCTGACGAAATTTATGTAATTTCTTTGGGAGAGGAAAAGAGGTATCTCACTATCCCACCACTATCATGCTGTTGAAATGTCAGATTAATATGACGTTTCGATTTGTCAAAAGCGCCCTTCCAAAAATGGTTTTCGTACTTGAAATTGTACGAAGTTGTAATCAACACAGTAGAGTACATAGGATTCATTTGACTAGTTACTTTTTTTAGAGGCTTTTTGTTTGAGATACCATCTTCCGAATATATTATTTGCTACTTTCTTTGACTATTCTTCGACAGATACGCTCACTACTGTGTAGAACGAGGTTAAATTTGGCGTGGCGTTTGTTTATCGTTTTATAGCCATTTGATTTGAGTATAGAACGAAACAGTTAGATCGAGAATAGAAGCTGTCGAAATTGGAGGGAATCAATGAGGTATACTGTCAATGCTTTGCTTAAAGCAGAAATATAATAATAATAATATATAATAACCCTCCCTGTGTCCAGTTGGGTATAAAAAGTGCATCGTATAAAATAATCTCTCAAATAGTTTTGTTGTTATAACACTGCTATGCAAAATAGGTTATCCCAAGACAGTCGTTGCTTCATAATCTGTATGCAATTAAGGGCTTGAAAAATTAAGCCATAATTTATTAGTTCTGTCCCAGAAACTCATGACGACATCTGTACCATACAATTATATCTCCGCTGCTGGGCTAACTGCGCCATGACATTTCATTTCGTATCGCAACAGCAAGATAGGTTGTTGGTGAAAAAAATGACATTTCCATACGAAAAGAAATAAAAAAACAAATATGTCAAATTCATGCCAGACATCCATCGCAAGATATAATTGCAGAGAGCTATCGCAGACATTTCTTCAACTTGACAACTTTCACAAAATAACTGCTAATATTTGCTCAGTGTTCCATCAATGCGAACATTTCACCAATAAGAGAACTTTACAAAGAAGAACAAGAAAGTTTTTATTTACCTTCGATGACGGGAAATATGGTACTGCAAGTTTAAAATTCAAGTTTAGCTATGTTAACTATAATTTAAAATGTGCATTTAATTAAATTGTGTTAAACTTATTCTGGTGCAAAATTTGTATTAATTTTTAAAATGAGTGATTCTGATGAAGGTGCGTTAAAAGTGAATTTAAAATTTTTTCCAAACAAAACCATTTGTCAAAATTGATTGTTTTGGCTGGGCTTAGTTAGCACAAAATGATACACATACATCATGCACATACAGCTATCCCGTTCTACGTTTTTTTTGCACAAGGTTTCTTGGCGGCTGACCTACATGTTGTATTGCAATTAATCGCCTTTCACATTAATCATTTATTTATTTAAATTTAAATTCGAATATATAGACGAAAGACGAAAGTATATGATTAGAGAAATTCAATTTATTCTATTATGCCAATTTTGTGGCTTGAATGGGATAGATATATGCAAATTATTTCAGTCTATTTGGTTGCCAAATTGGAATAAAGATTTGAATGGGTATAAATACAGGCTTTTTAAAATAAATAATAATGTTAACAGCTTAATAGCAAGGATTGTTTTTTTTGTTTGTTTTGCAACCTGGGCAATGAACAGTTTTTGTTATTAATGCCAAAGTTAAAATCTACCGACGCTTAGGGGAAAGCGGCCTAAAATGGTCCGCCCTAAGGAAATTGCTCGACATCTAGGATTTATACCTAAATTCACATAGAAAACAAAATCAAATACTATGTTAACCAATTTAATTTGAAACAAAATCGTATATGCCAAACGGAAAACCGCATTAGTGGCTCATTTAAGGACAGATGTCCATATACCTTAAAATAAAAAAAGAACAAAATTGGTATCTGAATCTGGCTGATATTTTATTACTCAACAATGTCATAAAAAGAGTTGTCGCTTAAGTCTTTTAGATTATATGCAACAGTATTAAAATCGATTTTACTGTACCTTACCTACCCATTTTAAATCGGTTTCTTTCTTTTGTACAATGTCAACAAAGCGAAACATAGACAAATCATACTGCGACCCCCAACTCGCAATCAGTGTCACCAAATTATTCTGGCGCTCGAGCACCGTTCTTAGAATTTTCAGTGTTAATTTTGAGCTCTCGGACACCAAAATTGTCAGATCTAAAGAAGAATAAAAAGTAATGGAAGTCAAAGCAAAAAGTAGCGTCAATTAGACTAGTATCGTTTGCTAATGTTTTTCACTGTTTTTGTATTTTTTTGCCTATAACCGTTGTAGTCATCAACATTTAAAAGACAACAAAACTTACACATACCTACCTACATATGAAAGAATTTTTGTATGTCTTTGCATGTGTAACGGATTCTTTATTGACATAACACGGAATACAAAATGGCGAATTTGAAAAAAATTGAGGGGGCCAGCGGAGAGAAGATACTGAAGCTAAGATTAGACTGTATGCCCATTATGCATATGAATGCCAACAGGCAAATGACCAGATAAGCTGTCAAATGACCAAAATGTCAGGATTATCAAAACTGTAGATTAGACTATGACCAAAATTACCAATATGGTCATATTTGCCTTGATGGTCATTTAAGGCATTTGTTATTTATATATATCATATAAATATATATATCAGATAAATCAAAATTCTACGAACTCAAACACCGATGACAACAAAATAAATCTTGTTCCATCAAAAATGCCAGCAATGCCTTAACGAAATTTCAATAAAGTGCATATGGGCATATAGTACGTTATGATGGCATTCGTGCTTACTGTCCGATTACACTATATGCTATTTAGGCATTTTTATCTGTCAAAATCAGCCTGGTCATATGTGGCATTTAGGTCATTAGAGCATATGAGATATGCCCATTACATTGGGGACGTTCAAGTATCTAGTTTAGTAAGTCTGACAGCTCTCTCACTAGATGAAACTCGGCTCTGATTGGGGGAAATCGGTCGTGAGAGCAGATGTTTCTGTTGACGTTTATGGAGGGGTAGCCGACGAATCTAGTCGAGAAATTCGTGACTGAGTACTAAGTTGACAGTTCTCATATGTGGCTGACGTAGAAAACGTGACGTTCCCGACCAATCTAGTTTTTGCGTTCAGGTTACATCTCATCCAGACCAATCTAGTCGACTTAAGATGACTAGATTCTTGAATGCGGCCATTGTATGACCATATTTTGACAGGAGCACTGTCAGAAATTGGCATTTTATGACCACTTGGCATACAGTCTAATCTTAGCTTTAGTCTCAGTCTCAGTATGGTTTGTATATGGTATGATTTGTCTGTGGTCTAAGTATTTTTTCTGGTACCGAGTAGTTGGAGATTCGACTTTGAAGGGCCACCGCGTCTGCCGGAAAATGGGCGCTATGCTCGCAACGTTTGCGCTGACGAAAACTCATTTTCATAACAAAAATTTATTAATTTTATTTAATTTTTGGTTTACTCCATCTATCGTCCCAACAGAACATTTACAATGGACATTTAAGGTTTCCGATTGTACATGATTTTTTTCTTCCATCACACACCCCTTATATCACCCCTCCTAAAAAAAAAAAAACAGATCTACAATTGTTATTGCGTTCACTTTATTTGCAATTTAGCGCCACGAAATTTATTATTATCTGTTTATCTCAGACCGCACGTACGATGTTAGGTTTTTCGTTGCGAACATACTTACACAAAATTAGTCATGTTTGGAGCACCGATACAAATCCATTTAAATGACAGATAATAAAAGGCAGCTTTCCTAATTTATGTCCAACATTGATAGCTTTATAAACATCAACGCCATCTCAAAACAATGACAGTGACAAAACAGACTTTTCAGAGCATCTTGTGTTTCATCAAGTGGTTGCAACTCTCTTCTCAATCCCAAAGCACTGCCATATAGAACATCCCTTCATGTTTATCAAGTGCTTTGCAACCGCTTTTCGCCTTCAACTTTATCGAAACCCACCTGTTGCTTCATGGGCTACCGTAATACGACCTACCTCAAATCAGAATGATCCCAACTGCCGCAGTATAGGTACTCTCTTTTTTAATAAGCATTACCTCAATTAATCCATAGTGATTTGTTGTTGGCATCTTAGTGATATCGCTGCACTCACTATATACTATGCGTATCATTTGAATAACCACAAAGATGTTTAAAAAATACCGTAAGCAGCTTGATATAATCGTCACACCCATGCGATAAATCCCACTTAACACGCACACTGGCACTAGCTTCAATCTCAAGTTGATACTTCACATTGGCGCCAACCACAAATAACTTCATATATCCATCCATAGCCATACCCTCCCCGACGCAATTGTGGCGCTGGCTATAGTAAAGTGGCGACCCTCTTCCCTCCATCATGCCAACCGCACAAATGGGCTACGGACTTACCACGTGGGGGTTTTTGTTGTATTACTGTTATCTTCTCAAATCGCAACCCTTCGCATTGCATCTGCGCAATAGTAGATTTTTCAATACGCAAATCAATGAATGAATGGCAGCGGTACGCGCGTCCTGTGTGCGGCGGACCACAACCAGAGTATCGATTTTTACCACCGCCGAGCCAAGCGGCTGAACGACAGTCTGAAAGTGCCAGCGAGTTGGAAAAGACCGAAAAAAGAAAGGCGCGCTCGCACAAATTCGTCGAGAAATTACAGTTTTAGATTTTTTTTTAGTTCGTTTTTAAGTACCTCCAATCCACAATGAATAGTTTCTAGAATTTCACATCGTCTCCCGTCCACTGCTAAAAAGAGTTTCAAAATCCACCGAAAAACCACCAGTGAATCTGTGTTGATTTTTTACGTCACGCTTCCATTATGGATTGGAATTTTGGTGACAGACCGAAAGCGGGTACGGAGACCGCATTGGACGCATGTGATTATTTCGTGGATGAGGTCATTGAAATTACAAGTTGCATGGGTAATGCTCCAACTGAATTTTCGCTCGGAAATCACACCAACGAATCGGCTGTGACTAATGTTGGTTACTTTTTTATTTATTTTACTTTACAGCTGCTCGCGAACAAGTGCGCTTGATTAAGCATAAGGAATTGCGGCAGGCGGTGGTTGCCGGCGACGAGAGAACTGTGCGGGTACTTCTGGAAGCCCTAGGCAATGAGCGTGAGATAATCGTGAACATGGCCCCGGCTGGAGCGAATACTTTGCTGTTTCTGTAAGTACCATAGAATGAAAAGAAAATGCATGCATTTGTGAGTGGAAATGTATAAAATATGTTCTCAGTAGGTACTGGTAAGAGGGTGTGGGGGTCGTGCGAAAGGGCTGTGAACTTTTGGATTGTATTTGATGTTTGCATTAGTATACTATGTGTGAGCTGTTTGTTTTTTTTTTTTATTACGCGAACAATTAGATGGCATAAGTTGACTTCAGCTATGAAAAAGAGAGTGCATTTATTTTAAGACATCGTTCTAACTTACACACAAGTCTGTAAATACTTAAAAAAAAAAAATAACTGGCGCTCGGGCTGAAGTCAGTCTCGGCTGAATCATTCGTATTTTTAAATGTTCAACACTGATTGTTATCGCTTTCTACTCCAGCTTCAAATTCGGAATTAAGTTGTGAAAGAAGATACAATTCTATGAAAAGAGCAAATCTAGAAGTGTTCTGTGTTATTAGAAACAAATTTTTCGCTATATGATCCGAAAATATACAATTATGCGTGCAAAATGTAAACTTAAATTGAAATATGTATATTGATTTAGCTGTATTTATTACTGCAGAAAACAAAAAAAAAAGTAGCAACAGAAAACCAAATCTCTCATATGGTGTCTACCACTATTACAAAAATGCTCCAACGAATTTCATTGAAAAGAGCAATTCTGAATTTCGGGGCAATTCTCTCGGATCTTCAATCGAGAACGCCATTAGTATGTGTTGGTAGGCTCAGGGCAATTCTGTAAAAATATTCCTGACTCTTCTGTCGTGTTGACCTAGAACTGCACTTTTTTTTCAATGAAACATAGAATACATCGAAAGAGCACTTCTGGATTTGCTCTTTTCATAGTAAGGGCAATTCTTTTCTTCAATCGAAAACGCCATTACTTCTTTTGTCGCTCCATGTTGAAAAGATCGAATATGAAAAGATTTCACGTATTAAAAATAGTTAGGTTGACAAAGTTATTTAGAGGGCAAATGTTACATTTTAATATTGTTGAGTTATCCGGCATAAACATGGTGTTCCGACCTTTCCACGACATGTATGGTATTGGTATGAATATGGTGTGTTACATTTACAGCTTCCGATGGTCTGAATTTCGCTTTTCCTTTAAAAGTATGTTTTTTCCCTTGTAGAGCTTCACAGTCGGGGTTTGAAAATATCACAAACCGTTTACTCGACGCTGGTTCTGATGGGCGATCTCACACACTTACGAAGTATTCCCCACTCTATGCAGCAGTTCACCAGGGGCACTACAACATCTCGAAGTTAATGCTGGAAAAGTTTCCCGACTTAGTTCAGGTTTGACTTAACCCTAAAAAAACATTTCTTCCATTAAACTCCATTTACTATATATCTAAAGCAACCAACTGTGGAAAGATGGCTGCCACTACACGCGGCCTGCATCAATGGCCACATAAATCTGGTTGAGCTTCTTATAAACTACCAATATCCAGACTATTTGTACAGCACATACAGAGACGAGGAGGGCATTTGGGAATGGCGTTTACCGTTCGATCCAAATCAACAAGATGTCACCGGCCAGACAAGTCTCTATATTGCCAGTATCCTAGGGAATAAGTCGCTTGTAAATATGATGCTTAATTGGAAGGTGAATTGTCGGAAGACCCTAAATGACAGTCCGCAAAGCACGCCCGTAACACCAACGAGAAAACGAATTTCGTTTGGTATCCAAGCTATCATGTCAAAACTGAACATATCTGCAGAAGGAGACAACCTTGTGAAGGTAAGTTGAATGAAGTCGAATTTATAGCTCTGTGGCAAGTGCTCATTTGTATCCATAGGAGGACACCGAATGTGACAAATGTCCCATGAATTTGAACTTACTCTGCGGTGCTGCTCGGGAAACTGCGCTTTTGGCAGCTGTTCGTGGCGGATTCCTAGACGTTGTTACATCTCTGCTGCAGCATGGTGCAAACCCGAACATTGTGGCAAAGCCAGTGGAAGATCAAAACGACCCAAAGTATGCCACCCTCCTATGCCACAGGAAAACGTTTACAGTCTAACGGGCGTGTTCTATTTTTAGGTGCAGTGAAGAGATCTATGGCCTGAGTAACGTTCCAATTGCCGAGGCCTGCAAACAGAGGTCGCTACCCATGGTGGAACTATTACTCAAGTAAGCTCGATAGGAGTTTTACGTTTTTCATTTAACACTTGCATTTTAGGTATGGTGCCCGAGACGAACTTGGTTCGGCTCTGAATGTAACCGTTAGCAGTGGCGATGAAGCTATTCTGAATCGTCTACTAGCCAAACGTGTGCACCCCGATTCGGACTTTAAGATCAATAAAAAGGGCCTTCCAACACCGGTAGAAGTTAATATTTTCACACCATCAGCCACAAATATGACCTACAGTACCATGTTTCCGAATGTGCCAACTATTATTGATTGGCACAATAATAACAATGTACAATTGCCCTTGATAAGGTTGGAGTTTAGTGGGTATCTATTTTCTGTACGGTTTTCAATGTCTCATATTAACAGGGTAAGCTGGATGGTAAACGGAGTGTTGCAGCTGAACCCCAAACTACTGGGCCATCCGAAAATTAATGAAGTTGCATTAACAGCCATCACCAGGATTGATTTCTCACACAATAATCTTACTAGCTTGCCGCTGGAGATATTCTCGTTGGTTAGTTTGAAGTAAGTAGTTGTTTGCGAGTGCATTTTTATCCTTTTATTACTCACAGAAGTGTCGGGTAAAGCCGATAGGTCGGTTTCCTAACTAATGTAACCGCGGCTCACAGTTACACCTCCGAATGGGTGTTAAATTTGTATAACTTAAACCATATTGCTTTTATTTCTTACTTAGATACCTAAACGTTGCTCAAAACAAGCTAACAACACTCCCTGTGCAATCTGAAGGAGGCAAAACTAGCTACTCTTGTCCTGTGCTCGACGAAATCTTTCTACAAGATAACCGTCTGGTCAACATTCCAGCGGAGATCTTTCATTTGCCTTCACTGACGATATTGGATATCTCCAATAACAAAATGCAGGAATTACCATTCGATATGTGGAAGGCACCAAAACTGCGCGAACTAAATATTGCATTTAATCTGCTCAAGGAACTGCCCATTCCTCCAATGCAGGTACTTTCAAATGTTACTCATATTTTCAAAATAGTAAACAGCTTTTATCCAGCCTTCGGCATCCCAACTAAGCCTGGACAAAATCGAATGTGAACCATTCTCTCATCTGGAATCCTCGGATTTGCATAAAAACAATCCGCGAACTTTAAGCTTCCATCCACTAATTCATAGAAACGTATGGTCTGGTTCATTGGAGATAACCGACAATGATCTCAAATGGAATGAAACCAAGAAGGAGGAGGGTGTTTCACAGTTGAACAGTCTCAACATTGCAAATAACCTCTTCACTAGTATACCAGCAGCTTTGCCATGTCTAGCGGTCAACTTAACACGGCTGAATATGTCATACAACAGCTTAAGGTGAGTGCATGGAACTAGAGTGTAACTACAATTGTAAGGAAAAATTAAAATTTTAGATCGATGGGACATGTAACCAGTTACCCATCAACCTTGAAGCAACTGGATTTGAGCCATAATGAAATATCCTGCTGGCCCAGTCTTCCGCGAATAACAGATTGTGATCCGCATTTGTTGTGCTATAGCTATGTGGAGAAATCACAAAGTGAAAGTGGGTCTATTGATGTGGATCAAGGGCCGTTTAGCAAGCCAGGTGCTAGCAGCAAGCCGTCATCATTCCGCAGCACGGTGCTGAAGAGCGTTTGCCGCCATAGAAGGCATTTAAGGTGACTTATCATTTTGTAACCGTTCGAAGATTTTATTTTTTATATTTTTTTTAAGATTGGAATCTCTGCGGACACTCATCCTTGCCGATAATCTTCTGACTCGAATCCAGCTGTCCACTGATGATGTAACGACTTTGTTTAATGAATCCGATGATTCGGATTGGAGCGTGGTAGGAGTGACCAAATCAAAGCTTATCTTTCCCAATCTCTCGATGTTGGATATAAGCAACAACTGTCTCAAGGTAATTGAAATCAATAATCTGCTTCAGTGGATGTGTATTTAATTAATTACTTTTTCAACTGTGTGCGCACGTGTAATCAAGACACTGGGCTCCTTTATTTTGCTGCAGTAGCATTTTCTTTGAACTGTATCATTTATTTCTTTACAGGAAATCCCAACATCCCTACATGAGCTGGGCAGTCTGAGTGTGCTCAATATTAGTGGAAATGTCGATATCGTAGATCTGCCGCCGCATCTTGGTCTTTTGTCGAGACTTTGGAATCTCAATACCCGCGGCTGCCTTCTGCAGGATCCCTTGAAGTCAATGATCGAAAGTAAAAAGTACAAAACGATGGATATTATTGGCTACTTGAAATCAATTTACGAGGATGCCCAACCGTACGCACGCATGAAGTTGATGGTAGTCGGAGTTCAGGGCATCGGCAAAACAACTCTCCTAGATCTGCTCAGACAAGGCGGCTCACAAAAGAGCCGCGCTTCAGAGAATCATTGGGCCAAACGTATGGGCCACACTAAGAACCTATCGAAGACAAATCGCGGTGTTAACATATCTACTGTGGGTGTTGATATCGGCACGTGGATATGTGAGAAGCGAAAGAAGTCTCCCGGTTCACATGGACCAGTCGTTTTTCGAACATGGGACTTTGGTGGGCAGAAGGAGTGAGTTTTACAAAAAAATTTTACTTGATAGCATGTGCATGGTTTTCACTCATAGGTACTATGCAACTCATCAGTACTTCCTATCGAAGAGGAGTCTGTATTTGGTTCTGTGGAAAATAACTGACGGTCACAAGGGCTTGGCGGAGATCCTTCAATGGTTGGGAAACATTCAGGTATGCATGCGCACTTCTTTTCTGAACAAACTCTTGTGAATCTGACTTTTTTAGGCACGAGCTCCAAACTCCCCAGTCATCATCGTTGGCACTTATTTCGATGCTGTTGGCGAGAGCTTCTCCCCCCAAAAAGCCGAGGAATTGCAGCAGATCATTCGGGAGAAGTTCATTGCTATACCGGATGCAGAAAAAATAGGACTACCGCGTGTGATTGACTCGATCGAAATTAGTTGTAGGACTCTTCACAATATTCGCTTGCTTTCGAATATTATCTACGATACTGCATTCATGCTGCGTTCGCCAGGCTCTAAGGAGCCTCTCCTCTTGCAAAAGATCCCAGCCAGCTACATAGCACTGGAAGATATAGTCAATTTGATTTCCTGCAACCTTAAAGCAGTCGGAATGGACCCGGTGTTGGACGCGGAACGATATAGAAAAATTGTCACCGAAGAAATGAGACTGCATAACTACAAGAGTTTCAGGTAAAGAAAAAAACGCGGGAGTCGGCTTTATTTGCATGTTCGTTTGGTGTGTGTTTTCAGAGATGTCGCGGAATTGAATCAAGCAACTATGTTCCTTCATGATAATGGTGTCGTCCTGCACTATGACGACGCTACACTGCGTGATTTTTACTTTCTTGACCCTCAATGGCTTTGTGATATGCTTGCGCATGTTGTCACAGTGCGAGAAATAAATCCATTTGCCAGGACCGGCGTGATGAAACTGGAGGATCTGCAGCTGCTATTCCGGAATACGAACTCGTCTGGGAATAACAATAGAAGGTATGCTATTCCAAAATTTGTAGGTTAATCAAAATTTAATACCTTGCTTTAACAATTTCAGTTACATTGTCAACTTGCTGAATAAATTTGAAGTAGCCCTAACCTGGGACTCTAGAACTCTACTGATACCATCACTGTTACCACTTAATGAGGATGTTACCCCAAATGCAGGGACAACTGTGAAGGTAGACCTTTATTTATTTGACAGTTAATCTTGTTTTGAAAACAATCCAACCTGCGCTTAGATCTCGCAAAGATCTCGTGGGCGAAACATCAATCTAGGCTGTTCCGTTTCTAATGAAATCAACTTGAACAACTTGATCTACGAACCGTTTCCGAGGGACAATGAATGCGGCATTCGCAGAATACTGCTGATGACATATTTCCCCTCGGGTTTTTGGTCACGCTTGCTGACACGACTTCTCGCTGACGAGCAAATCATGGAAGCTATTAAAATCTCCTATAATGCCGTGAATGAGGTTTGTATCTCTTTTGTGAAATATGTACATAAAAAACGGTCTGTGCTTACGTGCTTTGTTCTAGAATTCCCAAGAATTCGATTTGAAAACCTGCTTGGAACAGGAAACACAGTGGAACCTGTGGCAAAGCGGTGTGTCGCTATACTTTGGAAATGCCTTGCTGATGAAAATCTGGGAAGTGCCATTTGCGAATAGTTCGGTACTGAGGAGCCCATGCAATCGTTTCAAACTCAAACTCGACGGTTTATGGAATGACGTGAGCTTGGCGACTTCGAGTATACTCGAGATTTATTTTCCGCTGTTGAGTGTCAACATCAGTCAAGAGTTGGACGATAATGCCAAACAGATGGTAGCTTCAGTCGAGCCCAACTTGCCGACCATCTCGAAGTTGCTTGCGCTCTCTGTGGACCATATTGACCTGCTGCTGGAGGACTGGTATCCGTCGTTGGGCACTCGTTTCGTCCACACGTCTGAAGGAAGATTTCTGATTACTCGCTTGGTACTCTGTCCGAAGTGCTTGAGAAAAGTCAACGATAATAGCATTTTGATTGACGGAAGTCAAGAGCAAGCTGTTCGCGGCAGAAATGGCGGCGGTTTGAGTCGAAGAAGTCCTGCGGCGGGCCTTGTTGATCCGGACTATTTCAGTGCAAGAAGAGAGAGACGATCTGAGGTGAGCAGATTAATTTCATTTAGTAAAATTGTAATAACAAACAAATTAATGCTTTTAAGGACTCCCTGTGCTTGTCGGATGCTGATTCCGGCGTTGGGCCAGATTCGGCTGGCTCTTCGAGGAACACATCCGTTGACGGACATCCGCTGTACAACGTCTCGGACATTTCAAACGTCTGCTACACCTGGATGATAGAGGAATGCATACTTTCTGTATACAATCAGTCGAAGATATCCTGTCCGCTGCATTTGGAAGTGAACATGCTTAAGATCGCGCCAGATGTTGTCTTCGCTGACATACCAGAGAAGTACACCATAAATCCGGAGAGTATAGTGAAGGGCTCCCTATTGGGACGCGGTGCGTTTGGATTTGTTTTCAAGGCAACGTGTAAAGTAAAAGGTTCGCGGTCGTTCAGATCTGTTGCCATGAAGATGCTGCAGCCAGTGCCGCCCGGTCCAAGAGCAAAAGATGTAAGTGAAGCACAGAACACTAAGGTAAACCGTTTAACAATCATATTTTCAGAGTGCTCTCATGGCCTACAAAGTTGCCCTAGGCAAATGGGATCGCGACCCCTTGCAGCACTCGTGCAAGGCCTATTGCACGGCGAGGCAGGAGCTCGCCGTTCTGCTCACACTAAAGCATCCGAACATAGTTCCTTTGGTGGGAATTTGCATTAAGCCTTTAGCTCTTGTCCTAGATCTAGCACCAATGGTAAGTTGCTTCACATTTGGTTGGGCGGTAACTATCTATAACAGCATTGTTCTGACCAAAGGGCGGTTTAGACTCAATTCTGCGGCAATATCGTCGTAGTGGAGCTCACATTGGACCACACACATTCCAAATTCTAGTCCTTCAGGCAGCACGTGCCATAGAATATCTTCACCGCAGGCGAATAATCTATCGCGATTTGAAATCGGAAAATGTTCTGGTCTGGGATTTTCCCCTCCCCCACAGGTAAGGGATCTTCTTTAGATGTTGAGGTGGTCACACTTACCTTCTTATTTCAGTGAGGACAACCCAAGAAGCACTATTCACATAAAAATTGCTGACTACGGCATCAGCAGAATGACAGCACCCAGTGGATCGAAGGGGTTCGGAGGCACCGAGGGTTTCATGGCGCCTGAGATCATTCGGTACAATGGAGAGGAGGAATACACCGAAAAGGTAAGTGCGTCTCTACGCAATTGGCAGTTCCGCCTTACTTTGTCTTTTCAGGTTGACTGTTTTTCGTTCGGAATGTTCATCTATGAAAACATAAGCCTTCGGCAACCATTCGAAGGACAAGAATCGATAAAGGAGTGCATCTTGGAGGGTAGTCGGCCACAATTGACGCAGCGAGAGACACAGTTCCCAACGTACTGCCTGGATTTGATGGTTTTATGTTGGGACGAGTTGCCAAAGGTAGGTGTGGAGGGTGTTTTATTTTTACCCATTTTCTTTTTAAACGGACGACGGTTTGCTTACTGTTTCTAGAAACGACCATCGGCCAGTCAAATTGTTTCAATTCTTACTGCTCCCGAGTGTATACACTTGCTGGACGTTATCGCTCTGTCGCACAGCGAAAAGGTTGTCTGTGGGGCGTTCAAAACCCTGCTTTCAAGTGAAGGTAAGTACTGAGTGTTATTAGTAGGATTTTCAAGCCTTAGCGAAAATGATTGCGATGTACTGAAATCGAATGTGAAAGAACTGCATATTCTTAGTTGCAGTACCTTTCAGTGCTTCGATTAAGCTATTTGTATATTTCATTTTCGCAGATGACACAAACGGATTTGAGCTCTGGCTGCCAACCAACAATTCTCGAATTGACATATTGGACACGTCGTCGTTTGGCAACTACCTACAGTATAGCAGTATTCTCTGCGAGAATAGAATGAACTTGGACTCGCCCCGAGAGCATGCTAAACGAAAATCGCACAAATTGAATATGCTTTGCTGTTGTATAATCGGTGATTGTTTCTGGACCGGCGATTCAGCTGGAAACTTACATGTTTATAGGTGAGTTTCTTTGATTTTAAATAAATTTCAATATTCAGCGTCATTTACCCTCCAGCACAGCGAACTACACGCACATCTTTTCCTACATGTTCGATCCGTCCATTAAGAGTCCTATCATTAGTCTGGTGTACTTGAAGAACATCGATCGCGTTGCTGTAGGGCTGCATAATGGTAGAGTGTTCCTAGTCGATTCGACAAAAGTTCCCACAAATTGTGCATTCGCGGAGGGTTCATTTGTTCTGACAGAAATTTGTTCCGGACTAATCCTGCACAGTGCTGTTGCTGTTATATTGGATGAGTGAGTCTGATGGATCTCAAGGGGATTTCTTGTTCTATTAAATTCTCAATTTAGAGCTTACGAGCTATGGTGCGGCGAGACAGGTGGAAAGATAAACATCTTTCCTCTGAGTAAGTCTGGAGTATCGGGCCACCAAGCTGTGTGTCATAGCGAGGAACCGAGTGTCATTGAAGATGTAAAAGTCGCACGACTATGTTCCAACGATCAGTATGTCTATTCTTGCCTCTATCCCGGGTTCATGGTCTACCAATGGAATATAGCTACAAAAGTTATTGAGAATAAGTTGGATTGCTCCAAGTTGCTACCGTGTTCGGAGAGCCTGAAAAGCATATCCATTGACGAACATTTGAGCTTGATTAAATGTCAGGTAAGAGGAAAGTTCGGCTTCGTGTTTAGATCGCAAATTGAGGTTTATCCTTGGGTTTAGATTTCTGCCTTAGCTGCTCATGGCGATGAGCTGTATGTGGGAACTACTTGGGGTTGTTTGATAATAGCTGAGGTGAACAGCTTGCGCTCGATTACAGTGTTTCGTCCTTACGAAAATGAGGTAAGGGTAAAAAAAATGTTCCGCCAATAACTTTTCATACGTTTCCTACTACTAGATAAAAGCTATAGTGCCAGTGCCTAGTAAGACTACCCCACTTATCGCAACCATTGGACGCCGCTATCGATCGCTGATATCGCGTTACATGGACAATGTTGAGAATATCCGTCATCCGAGCACATCACAGTTCGAGCATCACAAAAGTCCAAAAATCTTGCCGCTAGATGTGGAGAACAACATACACTGTTTGTTGTGGCGTGCTAAGAATTGGACATAACAGTAGTTGGGTTATGTTGTTTTATTTATTGAAATTATTTCTTTTATTTAGTTACATTGTGTGTGAAGATATAATTGTTGATTTTTTTTTTCTCGAATTAAAGGTTTTCTTAAATGTTTCTGAAAATGAAAGTAGAGGTAACTTTTTGACAGTTGTTGCATGAGCTGAAGTGAGACTTGAGACATCTGGTGATTGTAAATAAATTGCGTAACTTCTATGGCAATCTGTTATCTCAAGGTTCGTGGCGCAAAAGTTGTTACCCGATGTTCTTCCGCTGTAATTTTTTTTATGAATGTAAAACTTTGGTTCTGTTTATGGATTGTTTTCATTTGCTGTGTTAATTTTTTTTCTTTATGTGGTTTTTGAATGGGCGCTCTCAGGGCACTTTTTTTTTGCTTTCAGAGCACTTTTTATGTTCGTTTGATACCTACAAAAAAAGCAATCAGTATCAGATTTCAGAGCACTCTTGCAAATCTGGATTTTTTTCTCAGATTTTCTTCAGATCTACCAATCCAAGTACGTTTGAGTTTGACAACTAGTGGAGTTTGTTTACATTTTCGTGAAATTTCAACTGAAAAGAAACGAATTGCATCTATTTTTTGTTAATTACATTTACATTACATTTACATTTTTTTTATTATTACGTAATTAATTACAATAATAATGTGAAACAGGCTATAGCACTAGCTACCAGGGCTATCGGCTAGTTTTTGAGGAGTGATTAATTTAAATAAAATTATTGATTTTTAGTTTTTCTAATATATTGTATACAAGTCTAATATTGGCTTCAGTTGGTGTTTTTAACAGTTCAGTAAGAGGGGCGGTGGTGAAGTTTTTTACTATGTCGTTGGTCTTTTGGCATTCAAATAAATGTTTGGTGGAGAGGACGGTTTTGTTGAGGCAGGTGTGGCAAGTAGGTGGATCACTTCTGGACAGAAGATGACTGTGAGTGAGGCTTGTGTGGCCCATGCGGAGTCGTAGAAAGCATTTGATCATTTTTTTTGGGCAGTTTGTAGGGTATAATGCCATTTCTGCATGGGGGTTAATTATAGAGTAGTGGTGCGTGCATTCATTCCAGATAGCCCTTCTTTTGTTGCTCCAGGAAGTTTTTATTTTTTTTTGGAGGTCCTTTTTGTTGTGTGTGTAGAAGGTGATAAGTGGTTCTGTTGTTGCAGCTTTTGCTGCCATATCGGCTTGCTCATTCCCTATTATTCCAGCATGACCAGGGGTCCACATAATTTTAAGTCTGTTTTTGTTTGTAATTAGGTTGTCCCTGATCCTTTCTATTATTGGTGTCGTGTTGTAGATGTTTTGGATGGCAGATATTGTGGATAAGCTGTCACTGCAAACAAGAATCTTTTTGTTTTTGAATAGTTTTGTAGCATGGAATACTGCAAGGGCTTCGGCAGTGAAAATAGAGGAGAACTGAGGCACTAGACCCTTTATGAGGACGTTGCTGTTAGCATCTACTACCGCAAAAGCGGTGCAGTCTTCTGTCTTTGACGCATCGGTGAAGAGAAGAGTCCAGTTTGCGTCTACGAATTTAAGCGTTAGGTCCTTAAAGATCGCTTTGTACAACTGGTTGTTTGTAGTCGTTCTGTGGTAGTTGTGAAGATGAGTTATTATAGATGATTCTTCGAATAGCCATTGAGGATGTCTAGGTGTTTTGTGTGTTTGAATATTGATTGGCATGTCGGACCATGACGGGGAGCGCAGTGCGTTGTAAATAGCCGATGACCGTCGGGGTAGTTTCTTCCAAGATAGTACTTTTTTGGCGTCCAGTATAATGGGTGACTCTCGGGATGTCATCATTTTTGGGATGAGGAGATCTGTGAGGTAATCGCGTCTTTCTTCCACGGAGAGTAGGCCAGCTTCTACAAACATATATTTTATTGGAGTCGTCCTGAATGCTTTAAGAGCGACACGAACAGCGGAGTGATACTGCGGTTTGAAAATTTGAAGCGAGGCCTTTGGGCATTTACCATAAATGACTAAGCCGTAATCAATCTTGGACACCGTAATGGCTTTAATAATTCGGATCATAGTATTTATGTGTGAACAGGAGTGTTTTGATGTAAGATATTTAATTATATTTAGTCTGGTAGCTAGGCTTTTTTTCAGATATATACAATGATCTTTAAAGTTAAACTTAGAGTCAAAAATAACGCCTAATATGCTTAAGGAATTAACATTATTAATATTGTTGTTCTTAAAATTAAGTGTAAGGTGTTTTGAACAGCTCGTTTTTTTACAAATATGTAATATTTTAGTTTTGTCCAAAGATATTTTTGACCCAGAGAGAGTACACCACTGGTCAATATCTGTTAGGATATTAGAAAATGTGGAGGTAGTTTTTATCAGGTCTTTACATTTAGAAAAAATTATAAGGTCATCGGCATAAAGACAGTGCCTTATGGTACTATATTTTTGTAAGATATGGCTTAATTCATTGAACGCGATCATAAAAACAACAACTGAGAGTGGAGATCCTTGTGGGATACCATTTTGTGAGCTGTGGATTTTAGAGTGTACATTGTTTAACTTGATTCGGAACTGTCTGTTAGTTAGAAATGACTTAATATATTTATAAATCTTTGGACCGATTTTCCATTGAATTAGTTTGTTTAAAACTATATGTATCCCAATTCTGTCAAAAGCTTTTTCGAAGTCTATTGACAGAATTGTAATATGATTTTTTGTTGATAAGGCGGATGAGACAAAATCGTCAATATGGAGGAGGGAATCAATGGTACCACGACCGTGTTTGAAAGCAACTTGATTTATACTTATGAGGTTCTTTTTTTCTAGGAACCAGAACAGCCTTTTTGAGATGATCTTTTCTAGAACTTTACCGATACATGGTAAGAGGGATATTGGTCGATATCCACTGACTTCAGTGTTTGCTTGCCATGCTTGGGGAATAATTCCTTGGTCAAAGATCTGATTGTAGAGCGTTACTATGCGTTGTTTTAAGGCAAGGGGTGCATTTTTGATCATTGGGTATGATATTCTATCGAATCCGGGTGTTTTCCCTTTAACTGTGCGAAGACAGTTTTCAAATTCTATCATTTTAATAGGCAGTTCAATCGTGCCAGCTGTGGATGGATGGTTTTGGTGGGGTGGATTTGTATTGATTGCAGAATATTTTGCTAGATGGAAGGCAGAAGAAAAATTTGAGTCTTCGGCTTGGCTAGACCAGGTATTGGCAAAATGTTCGGTGATATCAAAAGGAGAGGACATAGTGTTTGTTCCCGATCTGATAATATTTATAGAGCGAGGGATGTAATCTCCCGTGAGTGATCTTATGTTATTCCAGAGTTGTTTGCATGTGGCTTTTGGATTAATGCTTGAGGTAAAATTTTCAAAACAAGTCTTTTTGGCGAGTTTGGCTGATTTGCGGAAATGAGCGTTGGACTTACGGTAGGCAATGAGGTTTTCCTGGCTAGGATGCTTTTTGAAGTCGTGCCAAGTTTTCTGTTTTATTTTTCGGAGATTACCTATTTCGTTATTCCACCAGGGAACAGATTTTTTTTTGGACGGTATTGGCTTTGTGGTATGGCAGTGTTAGCTGCGCTTCTAATGCATTTATGTATGACGGCTGCTTCTTTATTTATGTTATGCGATGGAGTCGTAGATGTTATGAGATTCGACGCTACGTTTTGAAACAGGGACCAGTTGGCTTTATCGAATAGAAACTTTGGAAGTCGACTTGGAGTTAAGGGCTGAGTTCCTACCAACACTGTTGTGATAAGGGGAAAATGGTCACTACCGTGCAGGTGTGGGAGGGTTGTGCATGTGGTGTTGGGATATAATTGGGAGGAGATTAGGGATATGTCGACATGGGTGAAGGTATTGTGGGTAGAGAAGTGGGTAGGATTACCATCATTTAATACGGAAAAGTTGGAGTGAGACAGAAAGTCTTCCAGTATTTTGCCCCTTGTATTTGTGAGGGGAGAGCCCCAAAGAGGGCTCCAAGAGTTAAAGTCGCCTGTGATCAATAGGGGGGGTTGGAAGGCATTAACAATGTTCTCTAATTCAGAAACAGAAAAGGTTTGATCAGGTGGAATATATAGGGATATTACAGTGATTTTCTGTTTTAGATCGATTATAACGGCGGCTGCTGATATAGGAGAGTTGATTTCGATAAATCTGTGGGGAAGAGATTTGTGGACTAGGAGACCTACTCCCTGTTTGGCTGTAGTGTTAGTTGGAAGGTTATGAAAAAAGGGAGCGTATTGCTTGGGCGAGTAGGGTTTTGTGACATTTTCGGGTAAATGTGTTTCTTGAAGCGATATGATAGAGGGATTGAGATCATTTATAAGTAACTGGAGTTCTTGATAGTTATTGAAATAACCATCCGAATTCCATTGTTAAACTTTTAATTCTGTTTTTTTTGATACCGGAGACTTTTGAACAATATATTCTGAGGGATATTGTGAAAAATCAGGGGAGGTCAAGTTGGATGATGGTAAGCTTTGACTCCGCAATCCAGATGTTGAACCGTCCAAGCACGTAGACGTGCTTGGTCGGCTCAATTCCCGGACTGCGGAGTCAGGGTTGGGGGTAAGAAATGGCTTATTAGAAGTCATCACCATCGGGTTCCATGGTGTGAATGAAGTATTCGCTGTTTTTGATCAGCGATTGGGTGAAGGCGGATATAGGCGAGTTGGGAGGAGTATTGTTTTGGGTATTTCCTGTTGGAGTTGGGCTTTGCTTGCATGTGGGATTATTAACTTGGTTAGTTTTTAAAGGGTTATTGTTTTGGAGAGAATGTGGGTTGTTTGAGTTATTTATGGTGTCTGTTGGGATAATGGAGATAGATTGAGAATTGCGAGTTGGGGCAATTTTAATAAGATTGTGTTGATTTGATTTGTGTGAGATTGTTTCTTGTGATGAAGAGGTGGGGTGCATATCTACATTGAAAGTCGCTGACAATGTTTGGGGGTTATGTTGATTTATTGTTAAGGTTTTGGCGGGTTCGTTGGTTTGTTTAGTTTTTGTGGCTATGGCAGAATTGGGTAATGCGGGTTGATTAGGTTTAACATTTTCGGAGGGTTTGGGTTGGGAAATTGCTTGTCTAGCTATTTCCGAGAAAGGGACTGTAATTGGATTTGCAGGTAGAGGGTTTTGATGGTTATAGAGTTTCCTGGCTTCGGCCATGCTGCATTTGTTGGTGGTTTTGATTCTTAATACTTCTTTGTTCTGTATGTATTTAGGACATAATTTTGATGAGGATGGGTGATTATCTAAGCAGTTAGAGCACATTACACGTGTACATTCGCTAGGATCATGAGGGGGGAGATTGCAATTTTCGCATACCTTACTTTTGGTGCACCGTCTGGTGGTATGTCCCAGTAGCTGGCAGTTCCTGCATCTCATAGGAGACGGGATGTATTCTTTGACCTTGGCAGTGTAAAATCCAATTACAATCGTTTGAGGTAAGAAATATAAGTCGAAGGTGAAAAGCATTAATCCTGTAGGCTTCTGAATTCCGTCTATTCTCTTTGTAAACTTGTAGACTTCGCTGACACCTTGAGATTTCATATTTGATATTATTTCGGCGTCAGTGAGGTTAATAAGCCATGGAGCGTATACTATGCCTTTAGATGAGTTGAGTTGTTTGTGTAGGGAAACAGACACTGGGCAATGATTAGCTATGTTTGTTAACTTAAGGAATTTTTCTGCGACTTTTTCGGATCTAGCAAGGATAAGTAGGCTACCGTCACGAAGTGAGGAGACGCTGTCATACTCAGTGCTAACTCCGTCAATGACTTTTTTTAGTAAGAATATGCTTACACTTGATAAAGGAGTGTCGGCATTTTTTGCAGTAATGATAATGAACTTTGGGTTTCGAGTGTTCCTTGATGTTGGTAATTCAGGGAATTCTTGAGGGTTAGTTAGACGTTTGTTTTTCTTTGCCCTGGGCTCAAACGACCAATCGTCGGACAAAAGGTCGAAGTAATTCCCGGGCTTATCCTTGGGCCCCGGTGGGCCCATGATTTTTATGATCAGAAGGGAAAAGTTATGTAAGTGAGGTTAACTAAACAAACCACGCGCGAAACAATTGCAAAAATTGACAGGTGCAAGGGAGACAGAAATAGTTGCCAATGAGATTTTACGAAATCAGTGCACAACCGAAAGAAAGGTCTTCACGCTACGAGAGTAAGATGATGACTGTTTTTGTTAATTATTTATGTACAAATGTTTAGAAATCAATCTGGGCGAGTATTTTGAAAGTTTTCATATAAAATTTTATCAGTGAAATCCGAAATCTGAGAGCGAATCTGAAGAATCCCAATCGAAAACCACATTAATTAAGTCGAGAAAATGGCCGCCGACGGAATTAATGACCATTAAAGCGCGATTTATGTCATTTTCCATCACTTACAAAAACTTCCGGCGATTGGCATTCTTCACGGATATTCTCTTTGAGGGCTTCAGGAGCCTAAGGCATAGACAAACCATACTTATAGTATTGTCTCTGGTGCAAATCGCCAACATTTATCGGTAAAGAAATAATTTTACTGGGTATGTTACTTTATTGTGGTGTATAGTCATACCCACAGCAATGTCCTATATACCCACACCATTTTCTAATGTCGTTTTCCATTATTCACTCGGGGATCCACTCATTCTGAAATCCAATGGAACAACAAAACTGCTACTGAAAGAATCCACAACAGTAGGTCTGTTCCTTTACTTTTGTAGTAAGAATGGAAAAGACTGTCAAAATGGCAGTGGTGGGGATAAATTCTCTCGCAGAGAGAGACACTTACGAAAAAGTTAGGGAACGCTTTTGTAGCAATCTATGAAAAACGACAGCGGACTACGCTGACACATAACATAAAAATAAATATTTTCTTTTTTTTATTTTTTTTTCTATCCAGAACGGAAAAGTAGTCGGATAATGCAACGACGGAGTTCGTAATATCTATTTTCACAGATGTTTCAGGATTGCGAATTGAAAGCGATCAGCTTTTTAACGAACTAAAAAATGTATCTTATGTCGTTTTCCATTGGTTTCACTCGGGGATCCACTCATTCTGAAATCCAATGGAACAACAAAACTGCTTCTGAAAGAATCCACAAAAGTATTGGTGAAATGCCAAAAAATAATCTACGGCTGCTGTCAGCTGACTTGTATAAAATACATAAATTACACCTGTGTGAGTGCTTCTTGAGTGGATTCTGACTTCAAATCGAGAAGCGAAATTCTCTTCTCAGAATCACCAGAAGAGTATTTTTTGTGCCAATGGAACGGTTTCAGGAGTGATTTTTTCGATTCCGGACTCTTCCGGACGCTTCTTTTTGCCCAATGGAAAACGACATTAATCTTTCAGCCTCAACAATCCATACTGGGTCTTTCAGTGGTCTCCAAACATTGAACTCGTTGATGATGTTTGATTATCGTGAACAATTATGCATCTACAAATTAAATAAAGGTGGCGCTAGAATCGATCATTGCGGTAGCCCGTCACTGAGCTGTTCAGGGATCGCCTTTTTTCTCGTTATTTAAAGAAGTGATTTCAAATCATGTTGGACGAGGATACTTTTTCCTGTGGCATTTACTTGCTTTTTATTTTTAAATCCGGACATAGTTTTGCACTATTTCTATGGATTTCGTACAATATTTGAAAATATTACCAGTTTCAACTAATTTTCGTTATTTTGTTCGGACTCAATCGATTCCATAACTAGTGAAGAATTCCTCGAATACACCGACCCCGTACTGCGGACAATCCTTGTATTATTAGAGAAGTCCGTCACAATTTGCAGTTCCTCCTTAATTGCGTCCATAAATGGAACCTAGCGCAAATCAGAACATCTTATTTATTATATGGCTAAAACAAACGGATCTAATCGATACTCACGTTGAAGTGTCTCGCTTTTCTAAAGACAAATATTACCCAATCCACAATACCGCAAGCTGCAGCTAGCGAACTTCCCACCAGTAGAACCACGTACACGCCGCCTAAATTCGGCATACCCAATTCGGCAGCTTCCGACTGATCACTTTTGCTCTAAACACAAGTAACTCTTTAAATATCTGCTCACACTTCTGAAGTGGTGTAGCACTTACTGTACACCCTCCAGTTCCGACTTCGTTCCACCATTTCGATTTCATTCTTGTCAAATCGCCCGACTCCTGCAGCTCCAGCAGGGCGCCATTTATTTTATAACGGTATGGCCAATCTGTGTTGAACAAATTCATTAAGTTGACACATTATCCCAAATACCAACAATTCGTTGCATACTCTTCCTCATCGCAATACCATAGCCCTTCTCGTCCAACAGCCCCCCGATTTGTGTTAGATTACATAAACGTGCCACGTTATACTCTATTGACGTTGACTCCATCAAGAAGGCGTAGTCTTCATTTAGGACCCTTTGTACACCTTCGTCATTGGTGCTTGTCAGGTAACTCGGGTTGAGGGTCATGAACTCATTCATCTTGTGGTAGGTTTCGTCTTCGGAAAACTGCATATAGAAAGGGTTCGAATAAGTGTGTCTACCAACCAATTTTAAACTAAAGCAGAAGACCTGGAAGAAGTTCCTGGTGCTGCCCTTGCTCTTAGCACCGTAATTGACACCCCCCTTGGCCAAGTCCTTGACGCTGTCGATTGTGCTGGTGGGCATTTCAATTGTAAGAAAAGCTGCCAAGTTAGCAGTGTACGATGAGACAATGATGAGTGTGAAGAACCACCATATAGACGCAACAGTTCTTGTCGATGGAGCTCTGAAAATGAATGACGCGTCAGTATGAGGTGCAAGATGGACGTTTCAATTCTACTTTGGGGCAATTTCAGAACCCTGCTGCAACAGAGATCCAGTGGCAAACCATATCGCATTGCCCATGCTAAATTGGTTTTGCAGTTCGGTAGGCTCTTCAATGCATGGAAACGGACAGTCCCACTCAGCTGGTGATATTCGACCCAGAATGAATAAACTCAACGATACGCCAAGATAGGAAAGGCCCAAATAAAGCCAAACCCCTCCGGAGAAGGGGTCCATGAAAGACAGCAGCGCCGGTGGAGCCTTGCGTGGCTTACGATATAAAATTGAAATTCCTTGAAAATACAAAAACATTTGAAATCAAAAGCACCAGCAAAAGGGGAAGTATTCAAATTTACCTAAATTCATAAATGGTATAGTGAAATCAACACCAGCCTCGCGTTCGGATGTGATTGTCAAATCTGTTACTCCCAGATCAGCTCTCTGTAAAAATAAATAGTTTAGTTTATAAATCTAATTGGTATTGTTTATTAGCAAAAATGGGTTGAAAATACAGTTGCCCTTCTGAATTTTAACTTCCGTGCAAGTGGTAATAGTTTGGGCAACAGATTCATATAAAATGTCTACCCATAAGTGCGTTTAAGTTTTTATTTTTGGGACGAATGGAAGTGACCTGCAATTTTTATGTCGAACTCCCGAAGTATGAATGTCTCACGACAGTTATACTCTCAGATATTTTTCAGGCGTTTGCAAGTGGTGATGCAGTGGAAAAGACCTTACGATGTAAGTTTTTCTGGGGGTTAAACCCGAGACACTGCGCCAACAGTGAGACTGGTTCCACCTTTTTTTTTCACAAAGACCTAGAGCAAAGTATTCAGCGGGTCGAGTTAACATGTTGACACAAGCGCTATGAAATTGGAACCTTTGCGTTTTTCGGGGCAGTTCTAGACCGTATTTGTGGCGTTTATTTGGTTCTATTTTAGAATTTTGTCCAAGGTTTTTTTTTGGGCTGTTGCAGCATTAAAGTTTCTTTTATAAAGTTTATGGTGCGTTTTTTGAGTTTTTTGAAACTATTTGAGAAATGTGTCTGTGAAGTTTATTTTTGTAACGCCTTTCGGGGGACTGTGAAGTTCTCGTTTTTTTGCCAGGTACGCATAGGCGAGATGAAGAAGTGTTTGGTTATAATTCGTGTGTTTGTTCCTGTCTCTAAGTCAGCTAAAAGAACTTTTAAAACAAATCGATTTGAAATCACTGTTATAAATTCCATATATTTAAAATAATACTTGTTGCAGAGACGTGGCCCCATTCCCCTTTTCATCTGCTCACTGTTTTAAGTAAATTTTAAGTGAAGACGAGTCTATCTCGAAAATGACATATCTTTTATTTTCAAATGTGCTACAACGACGCAACTAAGTCTTTGCAATTTTGTATTCATAGAAATAAAATGGAAAATAATGGATGTAGACGGATAGCATCCAGCATGATGTCAAATGAAATAGTTTGTAATCGTTTAGGGTGGGAGACAGACGTAGTAAACCAGAGACAATACTGAGACCGGCCGATTTCCCGTTACTTAGCCTACAAGCTATATTTTTATGAGTGTTCACGTTTGGTGCGCTAGTATTCTTACATAGAAAATCGTATTGACAAATGTCACGAAACTTCAAAAATTCTCCTCAACCAACACACTCCCAGGAGATATGAGACACTTCCGCTATGGCAAAGTTGCTGGCAGAGTTCATAGAATTTTATCCGTTTAATTTGAAATTGTTCGTTAAGTGTGGTTAATATTTTTTTTTTAGGAATAAGTGCACATTTGCTTAAAATGTTCATGAAAAATTAACAATGTAGATTGGTTGAGGGAAAATGAAAACATTTTGAGCAAATTTTCTTCATTATTTAAGAAAAATTTACACACGAAATCGAAGTTAATGATATCCAAAAGCGGAAAATACACAGCCATGTTTGTCCTAATATGTTTCTAGTATATAGAACATCAACTTTAGATAGTTTTACTAACCAAACAAATCAAATTATTCGCCTTTTATCAATTTATAATAACTAACCAATGGCCTTCAGTAATGAAAAAATGTGGTATTGCCTAACTCTTTCACATTTCCTAACCTGCCGAGGTTGGCAGAATTTATTTTTGCATTTTTTGTATGTTTTTGCATGTCACACGGATTCTTTTTTGACATAACACCGATAGGAAAACAAAATGGCGAATTTGAAAAGAAAACTGAGGGGGCCAGCGGCAAGAGGATTGTGAGTTGGGGGTCTCAGTATGGTTTTTCTATGTAGTAAATAAGTAATAGGGTAGTTCGCGACAACGTCAGTGTCAAATATGAAGAAAAAAAAACCAGGTGACAGCTAAAAAACTTGTAGGAAAACAAAACAGAATTTATATGGCTGTACCATGATTTTGTTAAAAAATTACTAAAGAGTTTATAATAAAGTCCAAAAAACAGAATAAAAACATTTTAGAATTGAAAACTGATGTTAATCACATGGATTAGGTAAAAGAAGAGAGGTTAAAGCAATGGGAATTGTGCGCTTTTTGGCAATATTTGAACCAGAGACAATACTGAGACCACCAACTCCGACCGATTTCCCGTTACTTGCCTACAAGCTATATTTTCATGGGGTGGCAAACGCTAAGTGCGTTAGTATTGTTACATAGAAATTCGTATTGACAAATGTCACGTAACTTCAAAAATTCCGGCTCACCAAAACACTCGCACCTTGCATATGCCACTACCGCTGTGGACGAAGCGCTGACAGCGTTCATAAAATTTTGTCCGTTACATTTGAAATTATTTATATACGTGTGGATAGTATTTTTTTTATGAATAAGTGTACATTTGCTTAAAATATTTATGAAAAATTGTCAATGCAGAATGGTTGCATGAAAATAAAAACATTTTGAGCAAGTTTTCTTCAGTTATTAAAGAAAAATTCACTCAATAAATCGATGTTAATGATAGCGAAAAGAAGTAAATACACAACCAGGTTTGTCCTAATATGTTCTAGTATATAAAACATATATTTTATATAATTTTACTAACCAACCAAATCAAATTATTCGCCTTTTAACAATTTATAATAACTAACCAATGGCATTCAATAATGAAAAAATGTGGTATTCCCGAACTCTTTCACATTTCCCAAAGGTTGCCGCGGTTGGCAGCATTTATTTTTGTAGTTTTTGGATGTTTTTGCATGTCCCACGGATTCTTTTTTGACATAACACCTATAGGAATACAAAATGGCGAATTTGAATAAAAATTGAGGGGGCCAGCGGCATGAGGATTGTGAGTTGGGGGTCTCAGTATGGTTTGTCTATGATTTGAACAAAACTCTACTCTGGCCATTACAAAACGGCTTTGTTATCCTACAAGTTTTTTTGACGTTTGAACCAAAAAGATAGCCCATCTGTGAAAGGATGGGCTTCGCAAAACACTCTATTGGTCGATCACCTATGAATAGAAAACTATTCATATTTTTTCTTTCTTTTGTTTAAAACAAATCTTAGAAATTAGTTAAAAATGGCAGCATTTTTTTTTTAAGAAAACGCCGGCAGTCGCTTTTAGGGTTAGTTTTCCTAATTAACAAGACTTTTGGTGACAGAGAATACATTTTGCGGCTGCTGGATCGTCAATAACTATGTGACTTATGTGGTATTCGATTGGGATTCATCAGATTCGCTCTCAAATTTCAGATTTCGTGTATCTACTCGAACATAAATACGTCACTTCCTCTTGTTTTTGTTGATTTTCGTGCGATTGGAATATGATGTGTAGCGTTCGACACTTTTCTCAGCTTTTTCCATTCACTGGTTAAATTTTATATAAAATCATTCGAAATTTGCTCCCAGATTGATTTGAAAACATTTGTACATAAATAATTAACAAAAATAGATCCATCCGTTTTTTTTTGTAGTTGAAAACGTAAACAAACTCCACAAGTTCTCGAACTCAAACGCACTTGGATTGGTAAATCTGAAGCAACTCTGAGAAAAAATCTAGATTCGCAAAAGTGCGCTGAAATCTGAAAAAGATTGCTTTTTTTGTACCAAACGAACATAAAAAGTGCTCTGAAAGCAATAAAAGTGCTTTGAGAGTGCACAATCGAATAACACATTATTATCACCAAAAGAAGACCAAAGTTTGACTCGTCGGCAAAGAGACAAATGCGTTAGATACACTGAACTGAAACAACATTCTAGATAAAAACAAGGAAACACTCATACCCCTTCCATAATCTCGTGCACCATTCCTGTTGAAGTATTACTGGTTGCATTATAGAAACCATAGTTATCATCCACATGCATGTTGAATGTAAAATTAAAGCCAAGCTTCTCTGCCAAACGCTGGATCAGCTCAATCCCGAAGCCTTCGTATCGATTATTTCCACTGAGTTTCACCGTCGACTGTTTCAGCATAGCATAGGGCGCATTCTGAAATGAAATTCCAAACAGACATTTTTGTTTAAACTAGTATCCTACATCATCCTGCTAGTCGTGAGGGCTACCTACGCGGAATGATATGACGAGAAACGTTTGCACCCTATTTTGTACGTTTTATGTTGCATCGTGTGCCCAAGGTCTAAGATTGTCGTTGGGCCTAACTTGCAATTTTTTTGAACCTTCACACTAAATATTTTGTAGGTCACAATGGGTAATTTTGTATGGAAAATTTCTCCATTGTGAGTTCTTAAAATCTAGCCCGGACACTAAATGTGATTATTATCGCGCGTTATCAAGATTGTGTGTATCCTAGAATACAACTCGAATTTATGTTAAGCAGAGCTTCACCTCAAGAGGCTGCTTAATGACCGCTTAATTTTCTGTATACAACTATTTTATAAGGGGTTTATTGTTCATTTATTTACATAAATTGCTGATGCGAATCAAGCTCAAAAACTTATGTCAAAATTAAGTTTTCGGGAACGTTTCACTCTTTCATTCATTAGGCGAAGTAAAAACCGGTAGTGGGTATTTTCGAAATGCACAGCGGACAAATTTGTGAATTTCAAATACTGAAAGTTAAGGGCCCAAAATATACAATTCGTAACTGACCGATGGAGGGAATACTGTTGAGCTTTATTATAAGATAATTTAACGAATGAATGTATTTATTGAAAAAGAGTGAACAATCTAAGTAGCGAAAGAAATGTATAAGAAGTGAAGAGTGATACTGGCGTTGTAATTCAAAAGCTGTCAGTATCGCCACACATAAATAAACACAATGAAAAGATGAGTTGTCATGACAGGGAATTATCAATGCGCTGGTTGAATTCAAGTCTCGACAAATACAATTTGGACGGAAGACGACCTATATGCATTAGCAACGCATCTATATGTACCATTTGCGATTATATTGTTACTTCCGAGCTGGGATTCGAAAAGATAAAACGCTATTCTCTTAAACTTTTCTAATAAAATCACTTTTAAACAATATTTCTTGTAACAATTCTTATCCGATTTAAACCAATCACTTAATTCACTGCGTACATTGCACTTCTTTATCTTCACAGCCGAATACTATTTCGAACTTCACCAATCACTGTTTAAAAATCAACTGTCCCTGTTACCAAATCTGCCCTTTTATATCCGCTTCGCCATCTATCGAGAAACTTCTATTTAATTCCGGTTCTTCACGAACAAACTCAATTGTTCTAGAATTAGCTCACTTAACTCTCCACTTATTTGACAGATACGAGTCTCCAATTGGATGTGGAACTTGTTTGGTGGCCATTTCATTTACGATTTTAGGTTCCACGATACATTCCACACCACAATATTATTATAGTAGGTTTATTTCTACTTTTGTATCCGTTGGCATTTTTTCACAAATTTAGATAGTAAGAGATAAAAGCTATCGACTTCGTGACTGATAAAATGAATGCAAATTTTTTACCATGGCCAACAGAACAGTAAATGTCTTATTGATCAATGAGAGTTCATCGGTTTCCATTAAAGGGCTCGTCGGTGTGTATCGACTGATAGTGAGTCCTTCTTCAGTATGCCAGTTGCCGACTTCAGCTAGACCCGATGGTGTTAGTTCAACAATTTCCAGATTATAGTCAGACCGGACACCACCCTCGAAGAATATTTTCCCGGTAAGTCCCTGGGCAACGGTCTACGGTAAAAATGCGATTTTAGCTGAACGTTAGAATAAAAACGAAATATTATACCAAAGCTAGGTAGTTGCCAAAAGTGTAGCCTCTATCCCATACACTGTCTTCTGAGCAATTCAACGGAACCGGTCGGAATTTTAAGGACTTCGTAGTCTCTGCGTACAGCTGAACCGCATCGTAAAGTAAGGCCATTTCCAAGGTCACTGGACAGGTAACTACAAAGTACAATATATGCAAATGATTTTCACAATCCGCCGTACTAATAATAAATCTTAGTCTCGACTTTAAATTTACATAAGCTCACACTTGCGAAATTCGTATGGAAAATGTAGCCACTGTGAACTACTCAATTTAAAGTCGGAACTAAAAAAGTTTATTGGTAAGGCCCAATGTCTCTTAATTTATATACTTACTATTCCTTTCAATGTCGTCTTCTGGATACCCCAAGTTTATAATCAAGTCCTTGACGTCTGGTTGTTCAGGGGAAAACATTCGAATTCCGGTGATGTTCGCTTCGCTGTGCTTAAATTGTTCCAAGTCTATAGTCTGCAGATCCAGGCTTCCGATTATGTACTTGTAATCCTCAGTGATGATTCCAACTTGTTGTGCCTTTGGAAAGGATAAGAATATGTGGTAATGTGAGGAAGTTTCGACAGCAAAGTAGGCCGGCGAGCAGAGTGTTTAAGCCTACAACTCAGGCTCTATTCGTTTGGAAATATACTTCGAAAGGGATACACAAGTTCAACGACAAGGCAGATGAAACTTTATTACATGTGTGTAGAACAGATGTGTCGGAAATTGAGGGTTCGATATTCGGTTTAACTCACCTTCAAACAACCCATTCACTCCCATCTAATACGAAAACAGCTGAATAACTGTAGATACTATCGCCATTATTATGTAAACATAGTTGGCACCTATGTGGAGTAATGGATTCATTGATTATAAAATCGTAAAGTAGAAAAGAGAAATCTAGAATGTTTCGCAGTGTTTACTCTTGGTTACAATTTGGAACTACCTACGGAATTTTACGTTTCATTTCAAGTGGGGTTTGGGCAGGGTTACCACTTTGCTAATTTTTGTAGATACTACTATTACATTAGTAAGTTACGTCTTATTTTTTTTTATTTTATTAAGTAGTCGTTGTTTAACTACTTAAAGACTGACTAAGATCCTACAAACCTAATGTACGAAATTGAATATTTTAAAGGACATATGTTTTTTTTTATGTTTTAAAAATGTTTCATCAACGTCTCTAGATTTTTGGTAAATTTTACCTTTTTTTTTTCCAATTTTGGTAGCTAATTTTGTTTGCAAGTGGCAACCGTGGGTTTGGGGCATTTCAACGAAATTAAAAAAAAATTGAGGGCATAGACTCTGTGTTTCCGGGAGATAATATAACCTACTTTCCGCGATACTAATAATCATTTTTAGTGTCCAGGCTAAATTTTTCAAACTCACAATGGAGAAATTTTCAATGCTAAAATTGTATGTTGTGAGCCACAAAATATAAGATGAAGGTTCAAAATGATTATTTTATTAGTAAAGCCCTTTACGTATTTTATTACGCAATCTTTTGCAAGTAATTCTTTTTCCATAAAAACTTGCTGTTTCAATTTTAAGAATACAGAATTTAATTCTTCTTCAAAACATAAAAAAACCATAGGTATTTTTTTTTGTTAATAACAAACTTAAGAAGAGGTATTTTGCTATTTGATTTAAATATAAATCGATTGTTGGTCATGCATCGAAATACAAACATTTTAAAAAACAAATAATAATAATAAAAAAAAAAAGTTTAACTTTTAATTGGTTACAACCTGTCGTCTACCTCTTATTATTTTAAATCCATGAATTGGATAAGACATCTCATTGAGAAATAAAATAGGTAGCCTGTTGTGGCATTTGGCGGGCAAAGAAAATGTGTGGCTCATATTTTGTATAAACTTCTTGTGGTAGTTTGAATATTTCACACAATTTACACACATCCCATTCATCAGTAAATTTGCATAACCTCTTCTATGGATGATCTACCGATCACCGCGACGCTCGCATTTCACACAAGAAATGTAATTTGCCTGGGAATTTTCAAATAAAATCTCCTCGACAGAAGATCATACATATTATGTTTGACTGTGATGTGACTGAGTTTTATTAGCCTTGATATTTTTAGTTGATAATTCCGGAGTCGGACATTTAGATATTATTGGGGACGTTCGGACTTCAATTTTGGTAAGTCTGACAGCAGTAGTACAACATTTTTCTCTCTTTTGTTTGGCCTGTCTCTAGATGCATCATAGACCAAACTCTCAATTGACTCTGACGAAGGGGAAGCCGAGCAATTTAGTCAGTTGTTCAGTTGACATTTCTTAAAAACAAATTGTTGAGACTTAACAGTTATAGCAGGGCGACACTATGGGCACATTCAAAATATAGTTTTCTAAAGTCGACTACACGTTAGTCTGCACTAGATTTCCCCTGAAGGCAAAAGCTAGATTGGTCGGTAACGTGACTTTTCCTACGTCAGCCACGTATACGAACTGTCAATTTAGGACTCAGGCGAATTCCTTGCCTAGATTCATCGGTTACCGCTCCATAAATGTCTACTTCAACATCTGATCATATGACCGATCTAATGAATGTTCATGTTGAGTTTTCTTTTCCATTTTAATTTGTGGTAAGTTTGTTTCATAAACAAAATCAGTCTTACCAACCTTTAATCCATTTTGTTTATCGCATTTTGCGTGACGTTGGCTAAAAAAAATGTGTAATTAGAATCTGAACTAAGTGCTTATGAAAATAAAAATGACTGTGACCAGGAATACTTAGCACAGCGTAATTTTCCTTGCCGAGCCAAGCACAAACAATTGAGCGAAACTCTATCAGAGCGGAAAATATACTCCAAAGTACGTGTATAGACTACGAGCTACTTTGAACCAATTACATCTATTATAATCAAAAAATATTTCAGCTGTGCCTTCAAAAAAAAGTAAAAGCAAACAAATTAATTTTTTTCTGTTTAATTGACTTATAAGACGGATTTTGAATTTGTTTCTTTTCAACTTTGTGCATTTGACATAATTATCAGTAGGTACTTGTCGGTTGACATTTTTATAGCTGTGCCAAGAGAGGAGCGGCTCGTTAATCGTTATTTCACTAATTTTCTCCTTTTCTGTCATTTTTGATGAGAACGTGTACCTACAGAATTTGTTCGATTTAAACCGCGTACGCGAATTTGTTTTCAACCTAAACAGAATTCAAAATCTTGTCGCGAAAGCCTTATGTAAGCGTCTATTATACGATCAAGAGTGGGTTAGAGAAAAAATATGTTCAACACGATTATCCTGTGTTAAATCCTCCTTGTACTCACCTGCGATAGAACTTCTGGTAGCGATGTCGTAGAACCCACAATAACTACCTTGTTTTCAGCTGACTTTCTAACTCTGCGTAGCACGCTTCTATAATTGCCACCCAGCTGTAAATCATAACGGCGAACCGTTATGTAGGGCCCGTTAAGGGCATACAGTGTCATCAGCTCGTTAAGTATGCTTAAATAGTCGGCTGAAAAAATTTCAGATTACATCGATAATTGTCTCCCAGAAATACGCAACAACAGTCCATTCTAACCTGACTCATAGAGAATTGTAAAACTTGTCCACGCATACGCATCTACGAGATCGTGTATCACTTGAGCGATGGCCTGCGGTGTCGGATGCAAATTAATAACCGTTTTTCCAGGATCAAAGTTCATATGCGAGAAGATGTATGGAATTTCCTTAGAGTCACAAATATTCATTAAATGCAATGCGGTGCTCTTCGCCGAAGGTCCAAAAACCCCACCAATTCCCGTCTGGAAAATGAATTCTCATCAATAACCAATTCAAATGACAGAACTGATTGTTCGTCTGACCATCAGCATATTGCACAGTGTATCGTATGCCTCGTAGGAGTTCCCGAAATTCACCTCGGCCTGTGTCGATTTTAGCGGTATTTCCAGTTCAGCATTTGCCACAGCAATGGATCTTTCAAAAACCGTTGTCATTTGTTCCACATTTTGGTCAGAAATCAGACCTGTAGAGTGGAGAAACTCACATGTATACTGTTATCAAGAAGAGACATCTGACACGCTCAACGAATGTCAACATCAACAAAACAAAACTTGTACGAGTATTCCCGCCCTCTTTCTGTCTGGGCGGTGTCCGGTGTGTCATATTGGCACTAGCGTTTCAGTTTATTTTTAAAATTTACTGTCAGTCGCACAGACACACGACGGAAATGTTAAAAATTTCTAAATTTTTTTTTTTTTTTTCAAAAAGAGGACAGGAAATTAAATTTATCACATTACCAATGCGAATACCATCCGTTGGATAATAGGAGTATGTCAAGCCCAATGGAAGCAACGTCAGAAGGCCGACAACTGCACTTCCGAACTTCATTTTGATTAATTTTCAAATGCAACGAAAGTGCATACGCTTGCGTACATATTTTTGAAAGCGACAAATTTGTGTTTCTATTTTTAAACAAACAATCGAAAAAGCGCGCAACACGTTTTGTGTGATCGAACTTATTCGGCGGAATGGAGAAAAGCGACTGAGAAAGCGTTTGTCGCATGGAGGATTTTTCGAAAACTTTGAATAGGTATTTAGAAAACGTCTCCAGATGATGACCCAAAAATTGTTGTACGTATATATACGCAATGGGGAATTATTGTGTAAACGCTTTATTTTTTTTTTTGTCTTAGCAAATGCGTATGTTTGGTGACGAGTGGTTTTACGAGTTCAATAATTTCAATTTGGAAAACAGGTATTTTGCACATATTTTTTTTAGTTGTAGTTTGGAGGAAAGATAATAAAAACATCGGCTTCCGCAGTACAAGCTTCTGCTTTCTTTTTAAGTTTTTGAAATGAGTGCGACACCAAGAAGAACGAAAATTGCATAGTCTTTGACTGAAAACAACATTGTGAAAATCTGACAGGCGAAAAACCTGTGCTTGGACTTCTGTAAATATAGATGGGGAATAAGGAATTAAGTTTACAATAACAAATGTGAAAATAAATAAGTTGAAGGCAATTTCACTATTTAGTGGGTATACATGTGTTCAAGTTCAGAGCAGAGCATGAACTGTCAAAATATAAAAATATAAGTACATATTTCATGTTTTTTTTTTTTAACATCAGAGCTCTGAATTTGTGTTCATTATTTGTTCAGAGTATGAATAGAGCGCACTCTATGAGTTCAGCTAAATACACTGGGTAGTCTGAACAAAAATCTGTGCACAGATTATTTTGACAGCTACCTAACCATGAATACTGAACAGGGTTCATCGGTAGTACAAAAAATTCATTCGTTTCAATATGGCCATGTGTCAATTCCAAATAATTATACTCGGCTATTTTTTTGACACATGAGTTTTGAAATAAGACTCTCACCGAACTCCAATTTTGGATCACTTGCCTACAAGCTATATTTTCATATGGTGGCAAACGCTAAGTGCGTTAGTATTGTTTCATAAAATTTCGTATTGACAAATGTCACGTAACTTCAAAAATTCCTACTCACCAACACGCTCGCACCTTGCATATGCCACTTCCGCTGTTGACAAAGCTGCTGCCAGCGTTCATAAAATTTTGTCCGTTACATTTGAAATTATTTATATACGTGTGGATAGTATTTTTTTTAGGAATAAGTGTACATTTGCTTAAAATATTTATGAAAAATTGTCAATGCAGAATGGTTGCATGAAAATAAAAACATTTTGAGCAAGTTTTCTTCAGTTATTAAAGAAAAATTCACACAATAAATCGATCTTAATGATATCGAAAAGAGGTAAATACACAATTATGTTTGTCCAAATATCTTCTAGTATATAAAACATATATTTTCGATAATTTTACTAACCAACCAAATCAAATTATTCGCCTTTTAACAATTTATAATAACTAACCAATGGCATTCAGTAATATAAAAATGTGGAATTCCCGAACTCTTTCACATTTCCCCACGGTTGCCGCGGTTGGCAGCATTTATTTTTGTAGTTTTTGTGTGTTTTTCCATGTCACACTGATTCTTTTTTGACATAACACCGATAGGAATACAAAATGGCGAATTTGAAAAAAAAAATTGAGGGGCCCAGCAGAGACAATACTGAGACCACCAACTCCGGCCGATTTCCCGTTACTTAGCCTACAAGCTATATTTTTTATGGAGTGTACACATCTGGTGCGCTAGTATTGTTACATAGAAAATCGTATTGACAAATGTCACGAAACTTCAAAAATTCCGGCTCACCAACACACTCCCAGCAGATATGAGACACTTCCGCTGTGGTCAAAGTTGCTGGCAGAGTTCATAGAATTTTATCCGTTTAATTTGAAATTGTTCGTTACGTGTGGATAATATTTTTTTTTAGGAATAAGTGCACATTTGCTTCAAATGTTCATGAAAAATTAACAATGTATATTGCTGTAGGGTAAATGAAAACATTTTGAGCAAATTTTCTTCATTATTTAAGAAAAATTTACACACGAAATCGAAGTTACTGATATCCAAAAGCGGAAAATACACAACCATGTTTGTCCCAATATGTTTCTATTATATAGAACATCAACTTTAGATAGTTTTACTAACCAAACAAATCAAATTATTCGCCTTTTAACAATTTATAATAACTAACCAATGGCGTTCAGTAATGAAAAAATGTGGTATTTTCGAACTCTTTCACATTTCCCCACGGTTGCCGAGGTTGGCAGCATTTATTTTTGCATTTTTTGTATGTTTTTGCATGTCACACGGATTCTTTTTTGACATAACACCGATAGGAAAACAAAATGGCGAATTTGAAAAAAAAACTGAGGGGGCCAGCGGCAAGAGGATTGTGAGTTGGGGGTCTCAGTATGGTTTGTCTATGGGGCCCAGCGGCAAGAGGATTGTGAGTTGGGGGTCTCAGTATGGTTTGTCTATGCCAAGAATCATTTTTAGTTTCCAGGCTAAATTTTTTTTTAAACTGAGGTATAGACTCCAGCTGAAGGCCATTTTTAAAAAAGTCGGGGTATCCCAGGCAGACAGATTGATCTGCCAATAATATTGACAAAGAATCATCACAGACTTATTTGCAGACTTATTTAATATTAATTTTTTGCAGGCATAGCGATTTGTTCAAACGAAACCCAAAACATCTGAATCTGCAATTCTGCTCTGGAAACTGTCGTGACGAAGGTAGTTTGTATCCTGTGTTTTATCAAAACGTGTTGAGATGCGTAAAGTAGATTAATTTGCACAGCTGGATTAAATTGAATGTATGCAAATCGTTGTGATGCAGCAGCTGATGGATCACATTTGGATTTTACTCTCTCCAAATGCAACAACTCTAACTTATAACTTATTAATAAAAACACTGAGACAAAAGTGGGTTTCATTGGTCATCACTGAACAAAATTTAACGGTAACAAGTGGAACTGTCCAAACGCCTAATCATTGACATAACAAAATGCAAACGGTAAATAGGCACATTCAAAAATTATGTTATCTTAAGCACTTAAGTCGACTAGATTGGTCTGGACCAGATCGGGAATGTCACTTTTCCTACGTCAGCCAAATATGCGAACTGTCAACATGGTACTCAGTCACGAATTTCTTGACTAGATTTGTCGGATACCCCTCCTTAAATGTCAACTGAGACAGCTGCTCATATGACCGATCTAATGGCGTTTTCGATTGAAGAAAAGAATTGCCTTTTCTATGAAAAGAGCAAATCTAGAAGTGCTCTTTCGATGTATTCTATGTTTCATTGAAATAAAAAGTGCACTTCCAGGTCAATTCTTAACACTACAGAAGTGTCCGGAATATTTTTAGAGAATTGCCCTGAACTCACCAGCACATACTAACAAAAAGGCAGATTGAAGTGTTTGCTGTGTTATTAGAAACAAATTTTTCGCTACGTGATCCGAAAATATACAAATTTGCGTGCAAAATGTAAGCTTAAATTGAAATATATTGATTTGGCTGTATTTATTACTGCAGAAAACAAAAAAAAAGTAGCAACAGAAAACCAAATCTCTCATATGGTGTCTACCACTATTGCAAAAGTGCTCCAACGAATTTCATTAAAAAGAGAAATTCTGAATTTCGGGCCGATTCTCTCGGATCTTCAATCGAAAACGCCATAAGCCAATCAAAATTGAGACACATCAAGTCAGTCAGCTGTCAGACTGGCCGCATTCAAGAATCTAGTCATCTTAAGTCGACTAGATTGGTCTGGATGAGATGTAACCTGAACGCAAAAACTAGATTGGTCGGGAACGTCACGTTTTCTACGTCAGCCACATATGAGAACTGTCAACTTAGTACTCAGTCACGAATTTCTCGACTAGATTCGTCGGCTACCCCTCCATAAACGTCAACTGAAACATCTGCTCTCACGACCGATTTCCCCCAATCAGAGTCGAGTTTCATCTAGTGAGAGAGCTGTCAGACTTACTAAACTAGATACTTGAACGTCCCCACTTACTAAACTAGATACTTGAACGTCCCCATTGACTGGCACTCGTTCTTGCAGCAATTACAGCCATAGGCAAACCATACTGAGACCCCCAACTCACAATCCTCTTGCCGCTGGCCTCCTCAGTTTTTTTTTCAAATTCGCCATTTTGTTTTCCTATCCGTGTTATGTCAAAAAAGAATCCGTGTGACATGCAAAAACATACAAAAAATGCAAAAATAAATGCTGCCAACCTCGGCAACCGTGGGGAAATGTGAAAGCGTTCGGGAATACCACATTTTTTTCATTACTGAACGCCATTGGTTAGTTATTATAAATTGTTAAAAGGCGAATAATTTGATTTTGATAAAGTTGATGTTCTATATACCAGAAACATATTGGGACAAACATGGTTGTGTATTTTCCGCTTTTGGATATCATTAACTTCGATTTCGTGTGTAAATTTTTCTTAAATAATGAAGAAAATTTGCTACAACCAATCTACATTGTTAATTTTTCATGAACATTTTAAGCAAATGTGCACTTATTCCTAAAAAAAAATATTATCCACACGTAACGAACAATTTCAAATTAAACGGATAAAATTCTATGAACTCTGCCAGCAACTTTGCCCACAGCGGAAGTGTCTCATATCTCCTGGGAGTGTGTTGGTGAGCAGAATTTTTGAAGTTTCGTGACATTTGTCAATACGATTTTCTATGTAAGAATACTAGCGCACCAAACGTGAACACTGCATAAAAATATAGCTTGTAGGCTAAGTAACGGGAAATCGGCCGGAGTTGGTGGTCTCAGTATTGTCTCTGATCACAAGTGTGATTATTTCTCTCTATTTGGGTTCTACAAGAAAGTAAGCACGACAGCAACGCCATCCGACGGCGTGTCCGGCCAAGAAAATGTTCGTGTTGATGATAGTACTATAGTCTCTATATACAATGCTATTATCGATCTGTCGATAATATTGGCCTCTGAACAGTGGATATCCCTCTATTTTTCATGCTAATTCTATTCAGTTCCAGATATTCCACCTGAAAAACACAAAAATACATACAATTATGTAATAAGCTTACAGTTCGAAATTTATTTTTATTCCTATTGTCAGATCAGTGCTTAAATTCATTAATTACAGTATTTTCAGTTAATCCTTAAATAAAGAAATTGAGCAGCAAATCGATTTTCCGAATTCATTTTTCTTGTTAAATTCGGTCTGCTTCAGAAATTAGTCTGTGGTCTGTATGAATACTTTCTCGCGGACGCGTTTCCTTTCCTGCTCTTCGGCACATATATAAATCTAGTCTTGGACACACTAAATACAACTACACTATGTTTTGTATAAAATAAATAACGCTAATTCTAGAATGTAGTACAGATATTAACAAAATTAGTTTTGAATAAGCTAAGCGTTTGACTTAGAGTATAAATGTTAATGCTATATAGTTTACGTTTAGGTTATTTATATTTTGTATAAAGTTATACTTAACACCTTTGTACAAGTTGCTATTAAACATGTTTTATACGTGTTATTGTTTTTTCTTTTATCACAGTTCCACATGGAAACAAATGAAAACAATTAAATTCACAGAAGAACTTAAAATCCTACTACATTCTGTTATACACTCATACGTGTGTAAGTTGTATAAACAAGCATACACTGCTTATATTTGATTAAAAATAGTTATTTCTGATAAGGGAACAATGTTGTTGCGACTTCGACTTTGGAAAATCCAATCAAATCGAGAATATGACGTTCTGCCTGTGTGGCAATGTTATACTAATTCGTGTTCATTGATTTTACGATACGTTCCATTGTTAATGTCAGGCTTCAGCGGCAGATTAACAACCCCAGTCCCAGTCAAGCCGTTTACGGCGCTCAGTTCCTTTGCCTCACCTGCGACGCTGGGCCGCACTGTGCCACTTCCGTATGGAATTTTTGTTAGACTCGCTTCCAGTGCAATGGGCTTGTCTTTGCTAGATTGGAGCTCACAACCATCGATGTCATTGTGTGCTTCGTAGCCATGATTGATTTGGGAGCCATTTTTCGTTGACTTCCTGGTAATCTCCAGACTTGCTGTAGATGTGGCGCTAATTGGAATTGGCTCCTTGATATAGTACGGCTTGGGCCCGGAGAAGTATTCGCTCCATTTGAATACTAGCGGATGCAGCAGTTTATTGTCGTATTTTTCATCGTTTTCTTTTCGGGTAAGGTAGCTGACGATAATACCGATGCCGACGGTAAGGACGGTTCCCAAAAAGCTGTAGTACATAAAGCTGAGCGAGTACATTGATTGCAGGAAGTTTCTAGAAAAAAAAAACAAGCAGATCAATACAGACATCGTTACAGACAAATTGTGAATTTAAAATCTACTACTTTGAAAATATATTTTCACACCACATCGAAGTAGTTGTCGAACTATTTGCTCTAAATCGAGCATATTCAGAGCGATCTGAATTATTTCTGAAACTTTCGTTTGCACTAGTATGAGTAGTCTGCGAGTTACTAAGTCAGAAACTATAATTGCAGTGCAGGTGCTACATTCGTCTGACATTCATCGAATCATAACCCGCGACCATAATCAAACTTAGCCTTGTGACTGTTTTAGAAACGAACTTACCTTTCCGTTGCTGGAGGTGCTGGTGTACTGAAATGCAACGTTGTATCATCTATCACCCATGCCGTGTCCAAGGGCTTATTTTGTAACAACCAAGGCGTCTGGGGCTTTGATATCTCTTGTGAAAACGTGAAGTTCGAACATCCCTATAGAAAAAGAAAAAGAAAAATATTTATATCAACTCCAAAAATGCCAATGGCAGGCAGAACTTACCGCTGTCGATGTTGGCAACATATCGCTCGGCTTGTCAAGTGTCAAACCACCAAATGTTATCCAAAGCACAATAACAATGGAACTGATCATACCAGCTGCAGCTCCCTGTTGGAAACATTGAAAACACACCATTACATCCTGTTTAGTATTTAGAGGGACAATGTATAAGCTCACCTTCCAGTTAGCAACAGGCACCAACATAGCCAATATAAATACCCCCAACAACGGTCCGGATGTGGCCGAAAACGCCAACATAGAGGATTCAATGACGCCCGACAGAAAGCCCACGCAGAAAGCGATTCCCATTACGATGATGCCAAAGATCACGGTAACAGTCTTGATTATACCCAATTGCTGTTTGTCGGTGAGTCCCTTGAACTGTGGCATTTGTGATAGAAAGTCCTCCCACAGAACAGTTGCGAGTGAGTTTAAGTTCGAAACATTCATGCTACACGGACCAAGTTTCAGATTAAATCCTTTTGCACACCGGCAACATGGGCTACTCACCATAATGCTCCATTGAACAGGGTCGCCATGAATATACCCAAAAAGCCGGGTATAAACGACATCTGATCCTCTACGAAGAATGGCAGGATTTCATCCATTTTGCTGATGTAACCATCTGCGAAGGGATCGCAGGAGGCGTATGTGGAATAAATCACCATGCCAGCGACCCAGGCTAGCGAGAAGAACATCATGATGATGGGAATGTTGGACATCATTGCTCTGAAAGAGGGAAACACAAAATTGTACCAGTGCCTGGAATGTATCACAAATTGGCTTACTTTTTAACGTCCTTTAAAGACTTTAAGCTGACGTAGCGCTGCATAAAGTTCTGCTGACAGCCAAATTGTGACAGCGAAACAAACAGTTGGCCCAGCCAGGCGGACAGTGTGTCCACGCGAACGGTTGCATCGCCAGTAAAATTGAAGAACTTCAATCGACCTGAAAGGATACAAAGGAAAGGGTTACAATTTTAATATGTACAAGTTTCGGTGTCAATTCTCAATTAAATGCACATTTTTTAATCAATTTGTAGATCATCTGCAGTAAAACGGTTGCTCCAAAACGAAATTAAAAAACAAATAAAAAGAGAGTAGGACTAAGAACAGACCCTTGAGGGACGATACGTTTAATGGTGATGGCGACTGGTTATATTGCAATCCCATCACCAGAAAGGTGTCAACATAAAATGCTGATGTGAAGGCACTTATACTTGGGATAAAAACCAAGTCTGTGCTTTGCTGAGATGAAAGTTCAATAAAACACGCCTACAGTTTACTGCAAATAAATCATTTTGTTGAAACAAATAAAAATATGTTGGGATTTATGTTGGCGAACGTTCAAAACTCTAGTTTAGTTTGTCTGACAGCTAGATGACTTGCAGTGCACTCTCAGAACACTTTTTATGCTCTACGAAAAAAGGAATAACTTTCCGATTTCAGAGTACTTTTGCGATTTTATTTCTCAGAGTTGCTCCAGATTTACCAATACATGTGCGTTTGACAAATAGGTAGTGGAGTTTGTTTGTTTTCGTGCAATTTTTCAACTGCAAAGAACCGCACTGCATCGGGTGGATCTATTTTTGGCAATTACTTATGTTTATGTACAAAAGTTTATAAATCAGTCTTCGAATATAAAATTGAACCAGTAAATGGAAAACGCTTAGAAAAGTGTCGAATGCTACACATATTCCCATCGTAGGAATATATAAAAAAAGAGCAAGTGGCGTTTTTATATGTTTGATTAGACACACGAAATCTGAAATCTGTGTGAAAATCTAAAGAAGCCCAATCGAATACGACATTATAGATTGGTCACGTGAAAAGTTTTTCAGTTGTTGACGCTTATTGAGTGATGATTTTAGCTAAATTTTGGCAGTGCAAATATAATAGGTTGCGCACGTGGTTTAAACCGAACGCAATCGATATAAATCGAACGCTATTGCACAAAGTCTATACCCGTTCACATTAAAACTTGTAGCAAAACAACGAGTAACGACGAGCAGTTCCTCTTTTGGCTCAGGTACTGATAAATTGTCAAATGCACAAAGTTGACAACAAGTTAAAAATCCGTCTTAAAAGTCAATTATCAATTGCGTCTTATAAGTAGCCCTAAGTACCTTAAAGTCTATAGACGTACTCAATCTATTGAGTTTGGCAGATTTTTAGTGCTTGGTTTGGGAAAGTACGACTAATATTATGAAAGGCTCCATTCTGAGTAGAGGTACATAATGCGAACTTTACTGACTCACCATCGTTCCGATTGACATCTATCACTTTCCTTGGTCCTCCGCTGATGATGCCTCCATGTATAATGACGACCATAGTCACAATGACGATAGTTACTGTTTGGATGACATCAGCATTAATGGCGGCTTTCAGTCCTCCCTGATAGGAAATGAGACACAATATAAATGCTGCTTAGCTCGGTTGTGTATGTGCACAAAATTTACCATGACTGTGAATATGATGCAAATAATCGACATAGCCACTATGGATACCCAATATGGTATTCCAATAACCGTTGATAGCGCGATACTGGGCGTGTACAATGTAATGCCAAGGTTGCAGACCTGCCGCACCGCATAAGTTCCCGAAGCCAGACACCGTACCAAACGGCTTTTGAATCTGTCAAAAGTTATTATGGAAATTGTTTTAAAACGTATATCAAGATTATCCAAACTTATCAGAGTTCTGCACTTACCTCAAATCTAAATACTGGTACACGGATGTGATTCCCAAGTTGAAATAGACAGGAACAAATATGAAACAGACTATGGGATAGGCGTTCACCATACCATACATTGTTTCCCACATCGCCGAGCCAAGGTAGAACAATTCACTGGGATAACCTGAAAAATGTCCAATCCGATTGATGTTGGTGTCACTATTGTTGTAATTAAAGCGACTGCTATCTACTTACCAAGAACTGATCGTATGCCCAAGGTACCACGAGCTATGGACAGCATAATTGCTATGATCGATACACCACCGGTGGCAAACACATAGTCGGCTTTGCTGCGTTCCTTCTTTTTGCCAAAAATTCTTCCCCATAGCGGCGTTAGGATCGAAAAGGCAATAAATACCACAAACGTCACGTAATCCCAACCCAACGAGGAGTAGTCCTTTGCCATCTGTAAAATAAAATTAAACAAATAAATAAGATGAATGAATAAATGTGTATGACAATTTCGCATCCAATAGCCGATTTGTGTACACCCGTAGAAACAAAAAAAAAACAAAAAAAACAATTCATTCAATGTCGAACGAGAAATCTTAGGTTCAACCACCGAACAAACAACCTTGAGAATGTATGAATTGAGAAGCTTCCGAAATTAATTTGAAGGCCCCAAAATTGGAATAGTTTGTAAGACATTAATAAATATATTTGAAGCAACAGGTCTGTTGCTCCCCTTTCGTTTTGGGGAGTTTTTATTTTTATTTTTTGCAAGAATGGAAGGAACCTACAATAATTATTTTACGCCGAGTTTAAACGGCTGAATTGAGAAACTCTTTTATGAAAGTTGTTTTTTTTTTATGTTTTTCAGATGATTTCAGTACGAAAAAAGACCTTAAGATGTAGTTTACATTTTTTTTGTGGGTTGAACCAGAGTCCCCTCATTCTGTGGTCCATTATACTAACCACTGAGTGTACTATCTCATTAATTGAATTAAATAATTATTCCCCTCTAGTTTTGTGACACTTCTGTGGTGGGGAAAATAGGTCGAAAAATTGCTTTTTACGAAAGCTTGAAGTTCTGTTTGGAATTTTTCGTAATCTACGCTAAAATAAAACGCACAAAATAACAAAAAGTCCTGTATTTCAAGTTAAGGCTGTGTCAAAATCTCAATTGCGTTTATAGCTAGCTATTTTCGGCTAGTTTTTTAGAAAAATAAAAAAAAAAATTGTATGGAAAATATTGCCATTTTGAACTACTAAAATTTAAAGTCGAAGCTTAAAATGTTTATTGGTAGGTAAGGCCGAATTTCCAATGAAATGTCATTACTTTACGTCGATTACGTAGCCCAGCCAATCAGGCAGTCTGTACAAAGGCAACCGGCGAATAACCACTTTGAACATAAATTTTGACTAGTTGCCTGTCAAACTCCATATAAAGAAAAATGACGTTTTATCATTTACATATACTTTTATGGCATAAAATTGTTATTATTTTTAGTCGTAGATATATGTATACGAAAACACCGGCCGTATTTCATTGGGCGCTGGACGTCTAGCACCAGCGGAGCCCTGTATAGAATGTAATGGTAAAATATCTAACCAAAATGAGCAAAAACCTGTTGTCAATTGACAATTCTAAAAACAAACCACATATCAAAAAAAAACACTACATAAACTTCTACAAATCTATTTATGGGCAAGATCGATAAGGAAGGCTTTTTAGTGTTTATGCAACGAGCTAAGTAGCCAAATCTCAGCAAAGCAATATTGACAATGTTTCGCTCTGAATCAGCTTGAAACTATGCAAGTGTTTATTGCTAAGTGGTATAAACTGGTACGATTTGATGTGTGTCTCGCCAATTTGGTCTCTGCCTGACAGGATAAGCAGTAGAGCTTGAAAATAGCTCTAAACCTTTCTTTTCATGTGGTTTCACAGAAAAAGAAAAAACGATAACAAAACTGCACGCACTTCTGATATGTCTAAACGAGATATAGTTTAGAGATTTAACGAAACCTAACCAATAAAATAAAGGCCTACTTATTAGAAAGTCTCAACAACGGAGAGTTATTTGAAAACCTTTCGAACGATGAATAGATGTACCCCAGCTGTGGAGTAGCATCAGTGACAAGAACTCATTTGTCCCCAGTGCTCAAAATAAGCCGATTTAATTCCACCTCACTTCTCCAAGGGTGAACCTCAGAAGCGTCACGTGGAATGCAGTTGTTGTAATTGCGTGCTAAACATCCTATTTAACTTTCCTATAACTAAAATTATTTCTTAATGAAAACAATCATTTTCCTTCGCTTTACCTCACTCTCTAACTATCGAAATATGATTAGGGACATTTTAGTGCTCAACATCTGTTCTTATACTAATTTTGCACGAGACGGAACAGAGAGATCCGTTTGCCCAGTCGATGCTAATAAAGGCGGAAGAATGAGATCACAAATCAGACGCCTACCCATAATTACAGATACGTAAAACGGAAATAAACACAAGTTCCGGCGACCTACATTTCTGCAATCTCTTGAAAAAAATTTTATTTCTGATTTAAAACATGTGAAATGAGAGTGGTAATTAGTGTCAGTAAATTAAACCAATAATTCATCTATCAGTTATACGAAATAAAGAAATAATTGTCAATTCATCATTTTGCTTTATAGGGACGCCGAATTTCGTTAGCTTATAGTTATAAAACTATCAACATGTTGAACATTCCCATAATTCCTACCACGTAAACAAGATGGCCGACCAAAATACGAATCACGTATTCTGGCGTACTAGGTAATGCTGTCCCTTTCAGTCAGACGGCTATTTAGTATTGGCCTTCCGTGTGAGGAATGTGTGATGTTGTAAATGCAGCATTAGTCATATAATGTACATTTGTGTAGTTCTCATTACACTCTCTGCAATTAACTATAATAGCAGAAGTATTAAGTCAATTTGTTGGCTTTGTTCGCACGAAATTCATCGTCTTAATTACAAGTCTATAGAAATAGGTATCGGCGAGGCAACTTGTAATTGATTAAGCAATCGGGACTATTTCTTGAGAAACAACTGTCAGTTCTCAGATTAGAAAAGTCTCATCCCACGATTACCAGAATTCCCCTAGTAGATTCATTTATTGTTGCCTAGTACGTAAATATTTCCCGATGGAATATCACCGCCCGAGTTAATGGAATATCACCGCCAGCAAATTTAACTATGCGATTAAAATGAAACCACCGTACCGGTTTGGAAGTGGCGCTTTCCTCATTTGAATTGACAGTGTTGTATTAATTAAGTGCACAATCGATTATCTCTGACGCGGCTTCACTTTGAGTTGAGATAGAGTCGACTGATTCTGATTATATTGAAAACCACTACCTTGCTAATTGTTGTGTCGATAAAAACAGTGATCTTGCTAAATTTGATCAAGAAGGTACTTACTTTGTGTCGGGAATTTCCGAGATGATGTTTGACTAAATGACTGGTGTATTACAATAAATCGGAAGCCCGATTCAAGCAGTTATTCCAAATGCGATGTTATTGTTTACAGCACGAGAACAATTAAATGCTGTCTTTTCGCTGTGAATGTCGCTTGCTGGATACAATTACTTTTAGTTGCTGTTCACTTGAACAATAAGTCATAAGCTAATTATTTACTGTTGGCTTTTGTACTTTACTGTGTTTTTGATTAGTCTGAAATTATACAAAAAGAAATCAATTTGTTAAGCAAAATGGAATTAGTTTTAAATAGATTGTAAACATCACGTCAAAAATTGAGCTTAAGCCATTTATTATACTAGATGTCGGTATTGCAGTGCATAATAGATAATTTGATCTAATTAGTATAAGAAGTTTATTTGCTAATTGGATACAATTAATTGTAATGGTTGTTTTGATGTTGCGTGCAATAACGAGTTCTACGCTGCAAAAATGATTTACTGTGAATGCTGCGATTGTAATGTCGTTTTCCATTGGGCAAAAAGAAGCGTCCGGAAGAGTCCGGAATCGAAAAAATCACTCCTGAAACCGTTCCATTGGCACAAAAAATACTCTTCTGGTGATTCTGAGGAGAGAATTTCGCTTCTCGATTTGAAGTCAAAATCCACTCAAGAAGCACTCAAACAAGTGTAATTTGTGTATTTTATACAAGTCAGCTGACAGCAGCCGTAGAGTATTTTTTGGCATTTCACCAATACTTTTGTGGATTCTTTCAGAAGCAGTTTTGTTGTTCCATTGGATTTCAGAATGAGTGGATCCCCGAGTGAAACCAATGGAAAACGACATAAATTTCTCGACTACCCTCCGTAGTCCGTAAACGTCAGCTGATAAAGCGACGGATAATGCACATCGCTGTTAAATTGTGGAAAATCATTTTCAGAACCCAGGGTATATTCAGTCCCTCTAAGAAGTCTCGAACTAAGTTCACTTTGTTGGAAATACATCTTTCAGTCTGACGAAAAACTTTGTAGAAAATGAGTGCCCCTGAAGAGTGGAATGGGTCCCAACTTCTGAACAGAAGCTGAGCTATGAAAACATGTTCGTGTTTGTTTTTTTCAGAGGTCTGAATTGCTTTTTTCGTTCAGACCATGATCGGTACGCAGCCCTGAGTTTGATGAAACAGTTGGAATAAAAACCCGAGCACAGCTTATTTTGCCAGCTAAAGATATGATTACATAGAGTGAATGTAATGTAGTAGATCGCGAAAAAGTGCAGCAGACTAAAGAAATAAAAAAAAAACACTAATTTTTTATATTCCTGTGACTGTTAGCGACCCTGCCAAATTTGAGATTTGTGTCATAAATAAATTAAAATTTTTGTTCCAGAGCAAGCTGTTCAGTGCTCCACTCTGAACTAGAAAAAACGTGTTTTATCAACTTCATTTCGTGCATAAGTCCGTATTCAATCATCTCGCTTAGTATCACAAATCGCTAAAATAAATTAAAAATTCCGAAAAAATATATGTTACAAAAAAATGTCCCAATAGTCGTTTTAAGGCACAACGTGACAAAGAACAGAAACAGAAACAGAATCGCATACATTTGCAACAGAAACTGAATTAGGAACAGAACATATTTTTTCAGCAACAGAATTTAGCGACAGAAAAATGGCTGTTTGACGACAAAACGTAAACAAGTCTACATTGATTGTTTCTGTTTCTGTGGGGAAGATGTTTTTTTTGTTTGCATTTTTCTGCATCTGTCATCTGGTTGTTTGTTTCGCATCGTACTATTGTGATAACGACGTATGAATAACAAACGAAAAATGGAAAAAAAAAGTTTTTAGTAGACGAAGAGCAGAGTATAATAGATTTCGTGAGAAATCACCAAATAATGTATTGACGAGGCTTACCCCTGGCGGTTGCTATAGATTTTGACAGCTGGTATGAGTTTCTATGAAATATCAGGAAGTATTGTGAGAAATTGTGTACCTTATTCAGAATATACATTTAATATAAGTAAAAAACTCATAAATATTATAACAGAAAAATAATATCTTAAGACTGAGTGCGATAAGTGTCGATATAAAAGTGAATACTAAGTTGTTATTTTTGAAGAAGATGCTGAAAACAATCGGAGATCAGCTTTGTGGCATTCCTCAATACAATTCATATCGTAAAGAGGGAATTACATTGTACCATCTTCCAAAAGAAGTTCGGAACTCTAAAGATCTTTTGATTAAATGGGGTATTATGCTTAAGATGGGGAAATAATTTCCCAAATGTTTTTCCATTTGCAGTCTTCACTTTAGAGATAAAGACATTTTGCGACCGAATAAACGGGATGGTTTCCAGTATAGAGCCACACTTGTGAAAGGAGCCTTTCGAATTCATCAATTCCTTTAAAGAAACCAGGCATTATACGTTCAAGGCAGTTATTATGACGTTCAGCTGCTTTAATGAGAAGAAGGTACTACAAGTTGCTACATTTCGTTTCCACTTTTATTTAGTGACATACTTTTAATTTATCTTCTACATCTACTTAAGAATATATGACACATCAACCCACAAGTTTGGCGGAGAATCCTACTGATACCCAAGAACCATCCAACCACTGTAGTGAGCGTGTTCGTAGCATAGGGGTGCAGGCATGCTGACAAAAAATTAAAAAAACATTACTGGGTTGCATAATAGTCCCACTAAAAAAGTCAATTATTTCACAGAGCGATATTATGACAACCTTAGAAACTTCTAAGCTAGCTGGATCCCCATCATCACAGCAAGCAAATCCGTAAAAATCATAATTATCACACATTTCATAAGATAAAAAGCAACCAAAATATATAAACAAAAGCAAATTTATTATCTGTTTACATTACATTCAACACTACTTTGAACAGACTTTTGTGCTAGTTTTACAAGATGAATTGACTCACACTAAACAAATTTCGGACAAGTAGTACTTAGACTTGCAAATTAAGTTTGTTTTCAATTAGTTGGTTAACTTTTTAATAGATAAACAATTAATTTTCTTACACGAAAACACACGTATATCTTATCTGAGTCCTTTGCAAAACAAACAGACGTCAAAATTCTATAGGTCTCTACATATTCCTTTTTTACTACCAGGTGTCGCAGGAAAACTTTTCCACTCGTCAATAATGACCGCCACCCAATATTTCGCGACAGCGACATGTTTTTATGGGCCTGTTTCTGTTTCAGTTACGATATAGGAGCTCCCGAATTTTTTCTCTACATTATTACTACAATTTGTTTATTTATTTTTTAAATAGGACCATAATCACTGTACCTTTTGAGACGGGTATCTTCGAAAAGATGGACCTCCCAAATTAGCAACTGAGTGCAAAAAGTACGAGTTTAAAAGCCTAGTTCATCTAGTTCATTCTCCACAAATGTATTGAATTTTAAAACTTACGATAGTAAAAAAAAATTAAAACGGCCTGAATATAACTTATTTTGATCATCATCGTACAATGCATTCAAGAACTATCTTTAGCTGTCGGTCTCTTTCTGGCTTATTTGGCAGCACTTAACACACCATAAAGCAGAAATGGCCGGATAAGTGTTCTATAGATCATTCTAGAATTTGACAGGAAAAGTCACTGAGTCTTTATTAGGTTTTTTTTAGTGCTGCAAACAGGTCTGCTATTTTAAGGGATTACCGGGTTTGAAACATATTTTTTTAGACGAATTTACTTTTTAAACCCACCCGTACAAACGTGACGATTTTTCTAACGAGTTGTCCAGAAGACCGTTGAAACGCTGATTTCCTTGTCATCTAAAATGTCCTGTCGCTGTAGAGATTTATATTAAATGCATTGAAAATCAGGGATTATGTGTTTAAGTTCGTTCATTGGCAGGGCCTTGCAATTTAATTGCGTTTTGGCCCAATCTTAAACTAGGTTTACTCTGTCGCCATAATCCTATCAGTTGTTTGTCGGTATACTTTGTACCAATAAATTCAAGCCCCATGTGCTGATTTCAAGCTCTTGTAGGTCCAACCAGTGATACCAGACTTTTCGGACTCAATTGCCCACGATACACGTCAAAAACACCCAAAAATGCCCTTTTTGCCCATGCCGACGTAAGACTTCAAAATACACTATTTTTTCTCGTTCCAAGAGATAAAAAAACGCCCTTTTTCGCCCTTTTAGCTCATTTTGAAAGGCAAAATGCCCACGAAATTGGTAGTTACCTACGATCTGGCATCACTGGGTCCAACCTATTTTCAGTCGCGCCCCCGAACAATTCCAAACTAAGTACGATGAGGTAAATCCCGCCACACTAAGTTCAAGGATCAATGCAGTAGGGGTTATGATCCCCATCACGATCAGTAATACGATTTCCGCGCACAAATAATTGAAAAACTTGTGTCCACAAAACAAACTGTTTAATAATAAATCAGCTGCAATGACAGCCGCACAACACCAACGCCAACATTATTCTTTTTTAATTTTAATCTAACAAATGAATTAATTAACAACATCTAAACGGGTCTAGTGAAATGCTAATAAAACATAGAGTTTTTAATTTATCTGTTCAGAAACATGGCGACAAGTAATCAACCGCGCACTAGTCTTAGTTGTTTTGCAGTTGAGTTCGTTCAGTGAGGACAGCGCCTCAAGATAGATTTAATGAATTAGCGCGAACTTTTGCACTTGTCATCTCGAATCCGCGTGAGATAATAATTAAGTCACTCGTCCAGTGTTTTATATCGTGGGATTTATGCCTTTTTGAGGGAATTTCGATGTCCGAAAAGCCTTCCGTGGGATAAAGGGAGCACCAAATCGTTCGAATTTCAGAAGTCTGACAAAAAACATTCAAACTAGAAATTTTTGGTGAAATTCTATCCAAACACCTGTATTTCACCATGATTATCAACACACTGAATGTCCGTAAAAAACAGCTCATGTAAATCGTCTTTTATCAAAATTTTCTAGTACCAAAAAATATTCAAAGCAGTGTTACAAACTGCGGTTTTTACACTAAAGGTTAATTTAACGCGATTTTCTTTCCGTGTAATACAAATTTTACTTTTATAAATTGGATTTTAACGCAAAAAAGTATCGTGGGATTTTAAAAGGGAATTTGAGTATGGTAAAAAGGGAAAAAGTACCACGCTTCGTGGGATAAATGAAGAGAGAGTGCTAACAACTCTGCACTCGTCTACAATCGTCATCATAAGTTTACGTAAATCAACATCAATTGATTTGATGATTCTTAGGTAAGTCAGTTCTCTGTTGAGTAATGTTTGTTGCGGATCAATGTTTGTACAAGTCTCTTGAATTTCTGCGCTGTGATAAAATATTCACTGAACTGGCTTAGGTTATTTTGAGAAACAAACCAGATAAGAAGTCACGAAGAAATCAAGTGATAAAGGCATGCGGACGTCTGGTGTCAAACACGAGTGTTGTTTCTTGATAACATGTGCTGCGTTACACGTGGTGATGCTTAACAAGTAAATCTATTCAGCTGCCGCAGCGGCTATATGAAAGCGAATGTTTGGAAATTATAACAGCTTTTATTAAAACTGTATCTACAGAAGAGTAGACCCCGACATTTTGGACTATTCTATAGAGGTGTTGCGTGGAGTTTTATGAAACAGTATCTGGAAATGCAACATGTGCCTGCATGAGAGCGGACAACTTTCTTCCTCCTGATAAAACTGAACTAAGGATGGCAATATCCCCAACTCACAACCCTCTTGCCGCTGGGCCCCTCAATTTTTTTTTCAAATTCGCCATTTTGTATTCCTATCGGTGTTATGTCAAAAAAGAATCAGTGCGACATGCAAAAACACACTGCCAAACACGGCAACCGTGGGAAAATGTGAAAGAGTTCGGGAATTCCACATTTTTATATTACTGAATGCCATTGGTTAGTTATTATAAATTGTTAAAAGGCGAATAATTTGATTTGGTTGGTTAGTAAAATTATATAAAATATATGTTTTATATACTAGAACATATTAGGACGAACATGGTTGTGTATTTACCTCTTTTTGATATCATTAAGATCGATTTATTGTGGGAATTTTTCTTTAATAACTGAAGAAAACTTACTCAAAATGTGTTTATTTTCATGCAACCATTCTGCATTGACAATTTTTCATAAATATTTTAAGCAAATGTACACTTATTCCTAAAAAAAATACTATCCACACGTATATAAATAATTTCAAATTTAACGGACAAAATTTTATGAACGCTGTCAGCAGCTTTGTCCACAGCGGAAGTGGCATATGCAAGGTGCGAGCGTGTTGGTGACATTTGTCACTACGAATTTCTATGTAACAATACTAACGCACTTAGCGTTTGCCACCCCATGAAAATATAGCTTGTAGGCAAGTAACGGAAATTGGCCGAAGTTGGTGGTCTCAGTATTGTCTCTGGTTTTTATTACGTTGTTTCAACGAAAACATGTTGTATTTGACTTAACTAATTTTTTAGCAATGTAAATTAGTATCTAAAACAGTTCAAGATTGCTGCGATTTCCGACCAAAATCTTTAAACGAATGCTACTTTTGTCATGAACATTAATGTCTTGGGTCCGGAAAATTCACGCGCCTCCAAAAAAGGGTTAAAAGGAAAAGTTTGAAAATCAGAAAATATTAAAATTTGTATTTATGCTTCAAAATTCCAAAATACCTGGTGGAAAAAATATTAATATACCATATTCATCAGTTTCTATACAAATGAATTGTAGAAGCTATGTAATATATATTGGGAAAATTGAAATGTATTTTTCACATCTTAAGAACTATGGTTAAACAGGTATATAAAATGGTGAACACTATGGCGGTTGTTACATGAGACATCATTAAAACATGAACCATAATATTATAACTAAAATTTTCCTTGAAATGCTATTGAAATTAAGTTACAACAAAGTAACAACTGAATGTTAGCAAACTATTGTTTCCATATTTATGAGATGTAACCAGGGCCCGATCTAAGGGGGGGCAAGCCGGGCAATTGCCCGGAGCGGCACATTTAAGGGGCGGCCAAATTATTATTTTAATTTAATTTTATTTCGAATTTAATGAAGTTTGAAACTACTTTTCATCTAAAAAAACAAAAAACAATATAGAATCAATGTTATTTCACTTTATTTTTAATGTTTTAAAATAACAACAAACAAAGTAGGTATTGCCTGTGTGGATTCCTTCTTGTCCTTATTTGTTCTCACGCTTTTCATTTGTTTCAACAACAAAACGAAGCAACAAAATTGCAACGGTAATAATGAGCGATTGTCGGCGACAACTTGTCGCTGCTTCGTTACTACATGTATTTATGTATATCCAGAGTAGCCATAGCTAGGATAAATCTCAGTCATGTGTGCTTAGCACTCTCTCTTTATTTTTCCCACGAATCGTGGTCATTTTTCCCTTTTCACCGAACTCAAAACCAATACATATCTCAGTAAAAATATTCAGAATGAATTCATTTATACCATTGCAAACAATTTAAAAAGCTATATTCTGAAAAGTATTATTAAATCGAAATATTTTTCTATTATTTTAGATTGTACCCCTGACCTAAGCAAAACTGAGCAGATGACGTTGATAATTAGGTATGTTTCTATTAATGAAACCGAATGTTATCCAAGAACCTCAGAAATTGCCATAAATGAACGTTTTTTAGGATTTATACCGATTGAAAAATCAACAGGTCTCAAACTAACAGAAACCATTTTAGAACAGCTATCAACACTTGGCTTGTCTGTAGAAAATATAAGAGGGCAAGGTTATGATAATGGATCCAATATGAAAGGCATTCAATGTGGAGTCCAAGCTAGGATAAAAAATATAAATCCACGGGCATTTTACGTTCCTTGCAGTAGTCATTCTTTAAACTTAGTGGTTAATGACATGGCAAAAACTTCAATGGAAACTGCATCCTTTTTTAATATATTGCTAAAGATATACGTTTTCTTCTCCTCTTCAACATTAAGATGGTCAATTCTCTTGAAAAATATAACAAATTTCACTTTAAAACCACTTAGTGAAACCAGATGGGAAAGTCGAATCGAGGCAATAAAACCACTAAGACATCAAATAGGAGAAGTTTATGATACACTATTTAGTATTTACAATAACAGTGATGTGGATACCTCTACACGAGACGAAGCTTCTGGTTTATTGTTTCAAATTAAACAATTTAAATTTTTGTGCTCTGTCATAATTTGGTATAACACTTTAAATAGGATAAATCCTGTCTAATGCAATGCTAATGCAAAGTGCAGATTTTGACTTAGTTTCTGTCATTCAATTAATTAAAAACACAAAAGAATTCTTTAAAAACTTACGTTCAGATGAAAATTTTATTGAAGTTGTAGAGAACGCTAAAACTTTAGCAGCTGAAATCGACAGCGAGGTTTTAGATTTTGAACCTCACCTCAACATCGTGTTCGCTCAAAAAAAAAAGGCGATGATGAACCAATCATTCAACCTCGTCAAAAATATAAAGTTGAAGTATTTTTTCACATTATAGATAGAGATACTGCTATAAATTCCTTGGAGTTAAGTTCTCCCAGATTATTGAACACAGTAACCACTTTTCTTTTTTATATAATATATTTGCCTTGAGAGAAATGCCAAAACAAGAATTGATAAAAAAATGTGAGAATTTAGAGAATATTTTAAAACATAAGGAGTCACATGACATAAGTGGCTTAGAGCTTTCAGAGGAGTTATCAGTTTTAGCAATGATTTTAGACAGTAATCAATCTAATTTGGAAATTTTAAAATTTATAACAGAATTACGATTGTTTCCAAATGTGAGTATTTCATTAAGAATTCTTTTAACTTTACCTGTTACGGTAGCAAGCGGTGAAAGAAGTTTTTCGAAATTAAAAATAATAAAAAAATATCTACGATCAACCATGACGCAAGAAAGGTTGTCAGACCTGGCCCTAATTGCAATTGAGCACAAAGTTTGCGATAAAATAAATTATTCAGAGATAATAAAAGATTTCGCAGAACAAAAAGTGCGACGAAAAATGTAAATGTAAATAACTGTAAATAAAAAATGAATTGAAATTTGTGTTTATTTTTTTTTTTTTTCACATTGAAAAGGGCGTCAATTATATTTTGCCCAGGCGACAGAAATGCTGGATCGGGCCCTGGATGTAAGATAAGTATATATCTGATATTTTAGTTTTCTTCAAAATAGTAAACCAACATTATTATAACATCATTATATTTGAAAATAAGCAATAGCATTATAACTTCTCTTTTGTTTGTTGACATTATAGTCACTGTTGCCAAACATTTTTAGAAGCTTGTTTTAAAAATGTTCATCGGTGATTTTTATAGTTTTTGTTTTCCGTATACCTTCAACTTAAGCTTTTCAGCTTTTACAAACACTTTTGATAAATGTAAAATTTCAACTCTACAATGTTTTTTTTGTCCTATAATTTGCACATTACAATATTTGTATCAACAACATTCCAACAAAATACTGCTCTGACCTTGCAAGTTTTCAGCTGCCATTTGGTTTTTCCTACTTTTCTCCTTTTTTCGTGAAGATCGTAAGCAATATTTTTCCCAAAATCCGAAATTACATTAAACTTTTTAACAGAATAATTGCGGAAAGCTGATTTGGCAACGCTGACTACAACTACTTGATTATGTGAAGGATGTTAAGTTATAATGAAGCTACAATAACGCCACGAAACTTGACACTGACATTTCGATTTTCTCATCAACATTATATTATTATGATTTCACTAATCAGCAGTGATTGACGACGACTGAAGCTAATAATTCCAAATGATGTTAGAATACTTGTCATATAATGAAACATATTCCTAATTGTAAAAACTTAATTATAGCATTGCTTCCCATTTTAATTGCAAAAATATCCCAGGTGAATTGTTAATATTCGATTCGTTTTAAAAACATATAAAAAACTAAGCAATGACTTTCCATTTTTGTAAGTTTCTTTATTTGTTATATCATTCTGTGAACGTAATTTGTACATATTAGAAACTTAACCACTTTTGATTGTAATTAAGTTACTTCCTTGTTAAGTTTCTGCTATGCAAACGTTTCAATGTGTTTTAGTTAGAAGTATCCAAAATGAAAATTTACTAAACGTATCTTTAACTTATTACCAACCTTTTTAGAACTCTAACTTACGAACTCTTATAAAACTATTTTCAAACGTCTATTTTCCCTTTTTGTGAACAAGTTTAAAACTTAAAAAAACGTATTTACAACATTTCGAATGACATGGGCCTTACCAACAACCAAACCGCAAACTCGAGTTTAACTAATTTCGAAACTAACTATAGTTTCGACTTTTGATTTGAAGGTACCAACAATCAAAGTAATCGGAACTTTAACTACATCTGCCTTTATAGCAAAATTATAACTGTATAACTCAAAAGCGTTATAATTTTTTTCTGAGCTTTCAAATAATTTGCTGAAATTGGCAGTTGGGGTATTTTGAGTGAAATATAAAAGATGGTTGCTTGGTTTTTGACTGCATCATTGCAGCATTGTTAGTTTTGCTATCAATGATAACAGCCAATGGTTTGACACAGTCAACTAGGTAAAAGTTCTCGCATTGCCTGTGTCCAATTTAAGCTGCGGCTTCTCTTTATTTGCTGTCCCTTTCATATTTCATATTTATTTATTACAAAGACTGACGTTTAAACTTTAATAATGGGTTAGACTCGACTTTCTTCGGATCGAAAGTTACAGTCTCGATTATCTTAAAGTCAAAGATAACTTGATTATTGGTACACAATTTATTTTAATTTCGACTATTGCCCTAAAGTCGAGTCTAAATTTGGTTGTTAGTAAGGCCGAATGGGCCTTACCAACAACCAAACCGCAAACTCGAGTTTAACTAATTTCGAAACTAACTATAGTTTCGACTTTTGATTTGAAGGTACCAACAATCAAAGTAATCGGAACTTTAACTACATCTGCCTTTATAGCAAAATTATAACTGTATAACTCAAAAGCGTTATAATTTTTTTCTGAGCTTTCAAATAATTTGCTGAAATTGGCAGTTGGGGTATTTTGAGTGAAATATAAAAGATGGTTGCTTGGTTTTTGACTGCATCATTGCAGCATTGTTAGTTTTGCTATCAATGATAACAGCCAATGGTTTGACACAGTCAACTAGGTAAAAGTTCTCGCATTGCCTGTGTCCAATTTAAGCTGCGGCTTCTCTTTATTTGCTGTCCCTTTCATATTTCATATTTATTTATTACAAAGACTGACGTTTAAACTTTAATAATGGGTTAGACTCGACTTTCTTCGGATCGAAAGTTACAGTCTCGATTATCTTAAAGTCAAAGATAACTTGATTATTGGTACACAATTTATTTTAATTTCGACTATTGCCCTAAAGTCGAGTCTAAATTTGGTTGTTAGTAAGGCCGAATGTTACAAATAGTCCCGCGTGAACATGAATACAACTGATATAGAACGGATTTTGTTACAGATTACTTAAATATAACAGAAATACAATCGAAGTTTTGTTGCAAATCACAATCTGTGCTATTCGGGGGGGTTGTCTATGGTTTACAGAATGTACCTGGCTTAAGGCCGGTAAAGTCCACCACAAATCAGATGTTCACAGTTAGAAAGATGGTGGTAAAAAACCCAACAGGGGTATACCAATACGCACTACTTTTTCATTGATTTCAAAGCCGCCTATGGCACCATCTTGATGAGCTATACACAGCCATGCCTAGTTTTGGGATCTCTTCAAAATTCGACCTTCTGTCTAGTCTAGAGTGACAATGGGGGAAACTCGCTGTTGCATAAAGGTTAACGACCTCACCAAAATCGTTGATTTCAAAAGCTGATGATTTCGACATAAGCGATAGAACAGAGCGAGCTGTCACTGGTGCGTTCGCAAGTAGATCGGAAGAACAGAAACGGCAAAAATGCATTTGGCATTTATCGAGAATAAAAAAAAGATGGTTTGGATATTTTGAGCGAATAAAAAAAAAATGCTCCAGCCAGTAGAGTCTTCAAGTCGAACCAAGATGGGCAACCAATGTCCCTCACCTATCAAAAAACCTAACGCTCTTTCGGAGCGTTACTACAGGTTTGTCCATTTAACTCCCAAGTAACAATTTGACTTCAAATTTGTAATTTCTGTAGGCACAGCTTCAATAGAGCTTCTATAGTCTTTGTTAATCGAAGTTGATCCATTTCGAAGCAATTGTTTCGATAATAACTTCAGTAATAAACACGGGCTTTATAGAGGGATATGAATTTAAGTTTCAATGAGATCTCTATTAGACTTCTGAAAATGTGTCTGGATATATATGGAAAGTGAATTGCTTCGATAAAACTTGTGGTTCAAAGAGCTTCCTAGAAGCAATGAACTGTCATGCAGTCAACCGCTTGCGATTGGAAGCTGTACAGAAGCACTTACTCGTACTTCCTCCTAACATACATAAATGGAGGCTTTATAGAGATACAAATTAATTTCATATGAAATGAATAAGCTGTCTAAAGCAACATAAAGTAATTAGTCGGGGAAAAATGACAAAAAATAAAACACTTTTAGCACAGTGAAAAATATGTCAGTAATGTGATTTTAAATAAACACTTTTCGTCCATAAATAAATTGGGTAACACTAAATGACTTGCTTACAACTTCGGTCGAGTAAGCTGCAAGTTTATTACAAATCTTAACGAAACTCTTAAATGTATCAAGTAGTTCAGATTTACTACTGCTACAGCATTAAGACGAATTAGCCTAGGGGGTAGTGTATTGGACTACTACGCAGCAGGACCCATGTTCGATTCTCAGTGCGACGCTATAAGTAAAATGTAAATTATAACGAGTGCGTAAATGCGTAAATGTAAACTCCATGAAAATTGCAAAAAGTCTTTGAAAATATTTATTAATAAAATAAAAAAAAATAAGAAAATGGAAAACATAAATATTTTTCTTCTTTATATTTGAGCCTCTATAAAGCTTCCATGAAGTTTCGGTAAGGCCCTACCAAAGTAATAACCTACTGCTTATAAAATGTGAGATGCTTCTTTTGCGAAGCAATAGCCTACCGTGGATGTTAATTGCCTTTCAGACGAAGAAGTTGTGTTTTCAGTAAGGTCTATCCAAGCTGTTCAGAAAGTCTTAAACAAGTAAATACCTGCATTAAAGTGCGCCAAATGTATTTCCATTAGGCCTAATGCAGTTGATATTGCGGGAGGTGAAATAGCTTCGATAGCACCTTACCGAAGTCAAATTGTTACTTGGGCTATTTTCCAATCGCAGACATCTATGAGTTGAAAAGTTTGACTAAATGAAAATAAGTTGACCGAGTGCGTTCACAATGTACTAAGTAACATGTTTTTTTTCTGAAAAATCCATGCGGATTGGGTAGTACTCCTAACTTTATGCGTTCACAAATCCACAAATAAACAGGCAGACTCAACAAATTTTTTTATTACATACAATTATGTTATCTGCGAAATATCCTTCACCTACTTCGGTTATACAGCCGGCTTCATTGGGCGAATTGACAATCGTTTTCCATAGCAAAAGAAGGTTTTCAAATTCCAACTCTCAGTTTTAAAAAGATGACAAAAATACTGAAGACTCTATGGATAACTGACAGATGGTATCTCGGAAAATTCCTTACACTGGTCGCGAGGCCGTGAAATATATTAAGTACGTATTAATTTGCAGTGGTGGATGTTAAAATTTAGAACTTGAAATATTTACGCAGATTCGATATCACAAATAGGCATTTGAAAAAATAAACTCATACGAATTTCACTTAACTATAACACGTACGAGATTTTAATGCAAAGTAATTTGACACGCAAAAGACTTGTAGGACGGAGCGCTCTGATTTAAGACTGATTTTTCCTTCTGGGTAGACGTTTCCACTAATTGTTCTATTTCTATATCTGACTAATTTTAGCTGCAGTAATTTTAATTCATCAGAACAATAAACAGATGTGAATAATAAAGTTTATTACCGCAAACTGCTTATCGGGTTAAAATAAATCAATTATTTGACTTGGGCTTTAAAGACTGACAGGCAGTTTAATTTGAGCAAGTGGAAAAATTTAGTATGTTCTTCTGCGGTATTACTACAGCCCCCAAAACAAATATTTCAAAATAGCTCTACTCGGCTCAGCTTTGGCCAGAAGAAAGAATTGTTTTTCTTGGATTTGGATATGTTGTTGTTTATCAGCTTGTAAAATATGCTTTACTTTTGCATTAGTTTGTGATGTGCTTTTTCTCAGTCCGGATTTTTGTTCGCCAGATAAGCCCCTGGTTATTAAAAGCCCTCTTTATTTACAGTACTTTTTTATAAAATAGTTTTATATAATCGTATATTGATACCTACGCCTAAAGCTACGTATAAAATAAGTGGCCCAACGACGGCGTGGTTTGCTTTAAGCGCATAAACCATTACAAAAAATTAGCCCAAATTCGTTGCTCAGAAAGAAGCCCAAAAATCTTTGACATTTTTCCAATTCCTGGAGTTATTTTTTTGGTATTTTTCTCATATATCTACCCATCTCACTTATGCGTGGCGGTGGCGCGAATTTTATTTGACTTCTATCTTCTGCAACTTGTGGCTTGTGTCAAATCAAAAGGCATGCAATAAAAAAATTGGTGTGATTGCAAGTTGTCCGACTGTTCGATGACACTTGACTGCAAGAGTGCTACCAAGTTTTAAAAGTGCGGGTTTGTTAGAAATTTTTTTTTTTAGTTTTGTGAAGGAATATAACAAACAAAATTAACACACAATTTGCAAAATGATATATAGCTCCAAATTGTGTTTAGCCATGGAAGAAGAAAGTTTTTTAAGAAAAACGATAGTCCGAAAGACGACAAGGCGACCAATCTAGCAAGATCCGCCGGTAAGTTCATCTACCTTTATCCGAAGATTGGGCACCTTGTCGTGGTGGGGCGGCTTAAGTAGATTAACAGGATGCTAGACCAGGGTAGTGGCCCAACTCCTCTGGTAGAGCTGAATGTGAATTGAAGAACCAAGACTCAATCCGATCAATCGATCAACCCTTAAACTCCAAGATGACTAGTCTGCAATGTCGAGGGAGCTGTGATGAGGTAGGTAAAACTACTTGTTCACAGGGTTCAGGGGTAATTGAACCGCTAATGGAGACTCCTCAGGGGCAGCTCAATCCTCTGTTGTAATTTAGTTGAGTAGGATAGGTATTGGGGATCTCTGCCTATTCGGTCCGTTTAATTCTCCCCTACTCGTGGGTACATATATGGACCTAAATTTAAATAATAAAAATAATATTCCTTCGGAAAACGAGGTGGAAGGCTTAGGAGGGGTCGAGAAGGCGCTGGAAAGTGCTGACATGAACCCGAATAAGCTCGAGGGGTCAGTGGACTCTGATGGGAAACCAAAAGAGTTAGCAGACCAATCGTCAGTGGAGGTGGACAATGCGGGGCAGAAATGCGCCAAGAGGTCAGCCGGAACTGCGGAAGCCGGATTGGAAGAGGAGAGAAGTCCCGACTCCGAGCGGAAGTTGCACCAGCAACTGAAGCAAAGAATGAAGAGGGTCAGAAGGAGGCAAAGATTGGCCTTGGCCAAATCTGTCTCGGCGAAAGGCATAAGTAAGTCGGTTGAGGAGTTGACTGAAATGGTTGCCAACTTGACGTCGACCGAAACCTCTCCAGAAGACGGTGGATCTAGGAAACGGTTCAAATGTTCCGGGACCATGAATCCACCTAAAACTGTGAAGAAGGGGACGGAAGGCGGAAGGGAAGACGGACAGTCTGTACAATATGGGGTCAGTCTACAGGTACCACACTCCAGTGGTTATGTGGATGGACAACATTTACAACGGACTATTAGTCAACCCGGAAAGCAGAAATCGTGCAAGGCCGAGCAACCTGGACCAAGCAAGGTAAAGCGAAAGCTGAGCCAAGCTATGGGAAGGAGAGCAAAGCAAGCAGATGCTGCAAAGCCTTACGCTAGGAGTGAGAGAGCCAAAGTTGACAAGGGTGTAAAAACCTTTGCTCAGACAGCGGCGAACGATCTCCAAATGGGTGTTGCCGACATGAGTCGAGAGGGGGGGATAGAAGCTTCACAGTTGAGTATTTTCAAGAATGCTCTGCTGAGGGCTCTTGACTTACTTCCGACAAATGCAGGTGATATCGGTGTAAAGGAGATAACCTTGGAGGAAGGGATTATAGCAATAAAATGCGTAAACCAAGAAACCAAAGGGTGGCTATGTGAGACTGTAGGGAAGATGACCGACCTATGGGAGGGAATCAACCTTAAAATAGACAGGCTTCACATACTAAAGGATGTGGAAAGGTTGATAATCTTCGTTCCCGGTGAACCCGTGAGCAAGGATGTCATCCTTGCCAGACTTTGTCGTCAAAATTCCTGTGTGAAGGACACTTCGAAATGGAGGGTTATTCATGTGGGAAGATATGATGACAAAAAAATTGGTGGAACCAAGCTGACGATCTGGTGTCCGAGGGAGGAAGCGAGGCTGGTTAGACAAGCAGGAGATAGACTCTTTTGCGGGTTGGACATAGCATTCGTGAAGTTCCAAAGATCATCGGAAAAGACTCAACCTGGAAAGCCACCCGGTAGGGCGACGAAGTGATAGACACCATGGAGATGGGATCAACACAAGTCGGGCGGGAGGTGGGCCCGTACCGGGAAAAGCTGAGGGTGATTCAATTGAACCTTCATCACAGCAAAGCAGCATCGGCAATGATGACTAAGTGTTTTGATGAGGATTCGTTTGATATAGCCCTGATACAGGAGCCTTGGATCTTTAGAGGAAAGATTAGAGGACTCCCAAATAGCATGGCTGAGTTGCATTATGCACAAACTAGCGGAAGAATTAGGTCCTGTATCTTGGTGAGGCACGGAGTTCAAGCATATAAATTGCCGGATCTGTGTGCCCCAGACCTTGCAACAGTACGAGTAGGATCAGGTGCGGGAAGTTTTGTCATAGCATCTGCATACCTGCCGTATGATTCTCCAGAACCTCCTCCGACAAGAGAGTTAGAGTCTTTGGTGAATGCATGCAGGAACAGGAACGAGGATCTAATAATTGGTTGTGATGCCAATGCACATAATACAGTGTGGGGCAGCACCAACGATAATTACAGAGGAGAAGCCTTATTCGAATTTGTATCATGCAAGGATCTAGCTATCTTAAACCGGGGAACAGAGCCAACCTTCGTCGATGTGAGACGAATGGAAGTGATCGATGTTACCCTGTGCAGTAGCCAGATAATTGAAAGAATATCAAATTGGAGGGTAATGGATCAGGCTACATTGTCGGATCACAGAGCCATTTCATTTGATGTTCGCTATGGATCTAAAAGGAAAAAAGATCGGAAATACATCAGAATTCCGAAGAACACAGATAGGATAAAATACCTTGAAGTGTTGGAGGAAAAACTGAATGTAATGACATTCGGAATACCGAAAAATACTTGGCATGTAGAATCACAGCTGAAGCATCTGCAATCAGCTGTTGAAGTTGCGTACCGAGTGGCTTGTACACCTACTTTAGTGGAAAAACAAGATCCTGCGCCTTGGTGGTGCCGGGAACTTGAAAAGCTAAAAAAGGCTGCGAGGAAGGCCTTCAATCACGCCATGAGGAGGGGAGAACCCGAAGCATGGGATGAATATAAGGCGAAAAAGAAAGAGCTAAACGTTACTCTGCGACGACGTAAAAGGGAGTCATGGAGGGACTTTTGCTCGAGTATGAGGAGTACATCTGAAGTCAGTAGACTACAAAAGATTGTCTCGAGAGATCCAGTTTCTAAGATCGGACTCATTCGTAATAGAGCGGGGGAGATGGTGGAAACACTGGATCACACAAATGAGGTCCTAATGGAGGTACACTTTCCAGGAAGCTATAAGTCAGCTCAGCCCTGGGCTCCAAGGAAACAAGGAGCGAACAGGATGGATAGGACGGAAGCAGAACGGATCGTGACACCAAAAGCGGTCAAGGGTGCGATAGCAACATTCTCACCCTTCAAAACTGCGGGGCCGGATGGTATATTTCCAGGTCTAATGCAATGGGGTATAGACCTAATTGCACCAAGGCTCAGGAATATATACGTTGCATGCCTAGCAATAGGCTATATCCCGATAACATGGAGGGAAGCAAATGTGGTCTTCCTTCCAAAACCGGGAAAAAAGGACTACACCGAGGCAAAGTCATTCAGACCAGTCAGCCTAACATCCTTCCTGTTAAAAATAATGGAAAGGGTGATGGTGGACTATATGGAGAGTACTGCGCTTAAGATGTATCCTTTAAATAGTAGACAGCATGCATACAGGGTAGGTATGTCTACAGAAACAGCGCTACACCAAGTAGTACGCGTTGCGGAGGAAGAGCTAAATACCGGGGGCATTGCGATGACCACTATAATGGACATTGAAGGTGCCTTCGATAAGATATGCTTTGAAAGTCTGAAACAAGCCTTGGAAAAACGTAGGGTTAACCCACTGGTGGTAAGATGGGTGGACAATATGTTGAATACGAGGGCGATTAATATTCAGACGGGAACCTCAAAACTCAGAGGAAGGGTTAGCAGAGGTTGCCCACAAGGAGGTGTTCTCTCACCTACACTGTGGAATATCACTGTGGACTCTCTTCTCGACAGACTCGAGGCGACGGGCATTCACACAGTGGGATATGCCGACGACATAGCAATAATGGCCAGAGGCAAATTCATGGACGTCACAGCAGATATCATGAGGAATGCACTCAGAGTGGTTGAGCGGTGGTGTCTGGAACAAGGGCTCTCCATTAATGCGGCGAAAACAGATCTAATAGTCTTCACTAGGAAGAGGAAAAATCTGGAATTTCGGCCCTTAACACTTTTCGGATCGGAACTAACAATGACTAAGAAGGTTAAGTATCTGGGAGTCTATCTAGATACTGGACTTACTTGGAATTACCATGTTGAGGAGAAGGTCCGGAAGGCAAAGAGGGTACTACATCAGTGCAAACGTGTATGTGGACAAAGGTGGGGACTCTCGCCTAGGTCAGCATACTGGATGTATACGATGATAACTAGACCCATTATCACGTACGCCTCGGTTGTATGGTGGGCGAAAGCCTCTCAGAAAACTGTGAGGAAGCACCTGGATAGGGTTCAGCGTTTAGCATGTATGGGAATTACAGGTGCAATACGTACAACCCCAACATGCGCATTGGAAGTCATCATGGGGATATTACCGCTAGACTTATTTATTAAGAAAACAGCGGCCCAAACGGCACTTCGCTTGCATCGAGATGCGAAATGGCACCATCGTGGTACGATCTATGGACATAGGAAGATCCTGGAACTTGTTAAAGACGAGATTAGGGAGCTAAACATGCCTATGGATCGAATAACAAGGGTGCGTATTATGGAAAGAAATCATAAAACTCGTATTGAGAACGGATTACTTCCAGAAAAAAGAAATGGTGAAATAGTGATTTTCACGGATGGATCCATGATGGATGGCGGGGCGGGGGCCGGTATCTATTCAGAAGAGCTGGAACTTGCCCGTCACATTAGCCTCGGGAAATACACTTCAGTATACCAGGCTGAGATGATTGCCTTGCTTTATGCGTTGGACTACCTGCTTGAGTGTCAGGTGGAAGGAAGAAATATCCTCATAGCACTGGACAATCAGGCGGTGATCAGATGCATGGAACAAACAAACATCACAACATCACTGGCACTGGAATGCGTACTTAAACTCAATAAGTGTTCATCTAAAAATGAAGTAACACTGACTTGGGTACGAGGACACATAGGGATCGAAGGCAATGAAAAGGCGGACTCCCTTGCAAAACAGGGGTCAACTGAAAAGTTGCTGGGACCAGAACCATTCTCTTCAATTGGCAGAGGAATGGTTGAACAGATTGTCCACAAATGGATCACGGCAGAACACCTGAGAAGGTGGTCAACCGTGGAACAATGTAGACAAGCTAAAATGGCAATAAAGTGGCCGACCTGCTCCACTCAAAGAAGAGTTCTAAGCATGAGTCGAGGAACATTGAAATGGGTGGTGGCTTTGTCTACAGGACATGGTAATTTCAGGTATCACTTAAGGAAAATGGGCCTTATAGAGGATGATACTTGTAGACTATGCCTGGAGGAATCTGAGACAGCGGCACATATACTGTGTCAATGCCCGGCATTGGCTGGCAGAAGAATGAGGATCTTGGGACATCAATGGGTCGAGACCCAGTCGATGAAACGGATCTCCCATAAACAGATGCTAGCGTTAACACTAGGAATTGAGCCCAGAGAAGAACTGTGGAGAAATCCAGAGAGTCTCTCTGAGTAAGATTTACAGTGGTAGAGAGACGAAAAGAGACCCGACAATGGTGGTCTGATTCGATTATCTCTCGAAATATATATATATAATCTAGCAAGATAAAATGCCCAAAGACGGCTGATGTTAGTCATCATGAGCCCAATTTGAAAGGCAATCTGTCAAATTTTGTTTGGGGCCACTTTTTGTTTGAGGTTGAATTCATTTAGCTGCAGACTATGGATTTCATTTAGCAAAAGAAACGACCGAGACTCTGATAAAAAAAAAGTGTCTCCTGTAGGCCAAAAATGCAATACTTGCAAGTGACAGCAGATCAAGTCTGCGTCCGAGAATGCTGCTTAAAAATTTAAAGGGAATAGATAATTCAACAGAAAACTTCATCAGAAAGATCTATACTAAAAAAGCCCTCCGAGTATATTAGGCACACCCGTGGAAGATTAGAGGCTAGAAAACAAACGGGCCATACAAGAAGCTTTTCCGTTTGTAGGCAGCACCAACTTGGTCACATCTGACAGTGCATACAAAATTACGTCTTAAAAAAAAAAAAAAACTATTCCACGAACATAGCCGACCACTTTGCATTCCATAATTTATATTGGCCATATTCAATTCAACGAAACAACTTAAGATCCGGACAAGCCCGAAGACTCTGAGGCCCGCGTCGTTTATGCCCATTTGTTCTGTGGAACTATTTCATCCTTAATCAAAGCCGTAAGATATGTCCTTCTTATAGAAAGGAGCCTCATCTTCGGTTAAACGAATTGGTAAGTGATAATATTTTCAATTCTTGTTAGAACTCCTTCCACCACACGTTTTCGAAACACGAACTTGCACGTATTTCGTGCATCGATTTCGATTAAAAAAGTCTCCATCCAAACGAACATCTTCAACGAGTACTGCTCACACATCTGATGGTTTCTTTCACATATTTTCCGGCAGAAATAAAACTTTAGTCAAAACAGGCGGTCAAAACAAGCGCTTGTGGGTTTAAAGGGTTTTGTTGCAGAATAATCAATTACAACTTAAATGCAACCTGGAACAGTGCTCCATCAGCCCCGATAAACGGATTTAAGAACGCACCCTGATCTATGAGGAATAATTTTTCGTAAGCAACTTACCTTTTAGTATTATTCGCTCCAAAGATTTGCTACTTTTACTATATCCTCGATATTTACAACTGACTTATGACTACGACTATGAACGTCAGCGATTCTGCACGCATGTCAGCCAATTTTATTTATACACACAACAGTTTTTAACGAATTTGTTTTTAAGAATTAATATTACACACAATTTTGACTTCACCTTTAAGCTTGGCAATAAATATCTGCTACAAAGCTAATTCAAGGCACTAAACACTTGACGTCCGTTGCAACTCACAAGACACACTCGATTCGGTATAACGCACTAGGCAGTCCATTTCTTCAGATCAAAAGTTACAGTCAAACTGAAAGGTTTCAGTGCGGTCCGCCCAAATATAACTGATTTGGGTGATTCTGTTAATCGGACTTTTGCATTTAGCCACACGCTATTAATTCAGAGATATTTGTCCTTATTACTGTCAAACAGAACTGAGTTAATGGTTACAAATTTGCGATGGGGGACAGAAAGAAAAAAAAAGGTCTTGCATTTAATTTGGGTTGTCAAAGTCAAAGACTGTTAATTTGAAAAATCAACACAGTCTCATACGGTCTGTTGTCACCGCATTTAATTATTGCCAAAGTTCGAGTGTCTGCAAAATTGTCGTGGAAGTTTCCCAACACCGTCGTGTGAATTAGAGAAAAACCACCTGACTCTATAGTAACTGTTGTTATAAGACCGCTTCCGTCAGGTATCAGGTTAAACCTGTCTTTTTAAGTCAATCTTCGATTAGAAGAGATAATCATTTGAAGTACCTGAGAAGCAAATTAACGATAAAATTTCTCTGAACAGGGAGCTAAACGATGAGTAAACATTTCGGTTAGTTAATTTTTGACACTTCCCTAAACTGCTTTGACAAGTGAATTAACTTTGGCGACCATTTGTAATTGAAATTTGAAATGACTTTCCTGATTTCCAAATGCGTAGCTTGTGCATTTGTCGCATCGTTCTTTCTGTAATTAGTACTGCGATGCTAACTGGTTGTGAGTCATGACAGAAAATTATTTTCAATCTGGAAGATTGCATAAAAAAATACTTTTAAAATCACTTTTAGTCGGGTTTATTTTTATATTTTGTTTTCTTTTTATGTGTCTCACAGCGAGGGCGCCTGATGATAGGCTATATATTTTGAGGTTCTTCTCAGGGCACTTATTTAAGTTTTTCTAGATAAATTTTGAGTATTTATTTTTGGGATGAAACGATGGGAGCTACAATTGTAGGCCAAGCCCAAGCGTCTAAATTGAGCAGATCTTCCATGACATTCATACTCTCAGATATTTGTCAGATGTTCGCGAGTTTTAATATTAAACAGTCCGGTACAATAACCAATAAGCTAGATTGCATGTAATTTTTATGAATTTTCCGCGGAGCCCTGATGACTTTTCTGCAAAAGGATGTTTCTCGAATTGAGTGTAATCGAGTCTAATGTGTAAGTGGCGTTTTGTAGGCACTTTTGGCTTTCATCATATTAAATCATATTTTTTTTTGGGAAGTTTTCAGTTATTTATAAGTTTAATCGCTGCGTTTTGAAGTATTTGAAGCTTCATGATATGTGCTCTGAACACAGTGCCGCAAGCAAGTATGCCACATCTTTTTTTGGACTCAAATAATCTCTACATAGAATAAATTGCATGTCGGTTTATATGTGCAATCGGATTTGTAATGACATCACGTTAAAAGTTAAAACTACTCACCCAATCCGTATGGACTTTTTTGGACAAAAACGTAGGGCACTGGAGCAACATTTCATTTTAATTTCATGGCAATCGTTCAACTCTTTCAGAAGATATACGAATAATTAATGTTTTAACGTAGGCATTTTTTAAATTAAGTTAAGTAATAAAAAAAGGAAATGAATCAATGAAAAACATTGAAAATATATTGGCCAGATATTTCCATCGGTTAAATAACATAATAACTGTAATTTAACTTTGCATTTAATTTGTATAAAAATTTTTAATTTTCCGTTCCTTCTGTGTATACAAGTTTGACACGATTGCAACTAATATATGCATAGTTTGTATCACAATTCACGATACATGAATACATGAATGAGTCTCAACTAATTACAATTAAGGCTTAATTGATTTACGTGTGCGCTTGTGCATTATTTTTAAATATAAAGCATTGAACCTTGGCCTTGCCGTTAAAAGTAGTAATATTATTTAATTTATGAGCTGCGGCAGAAGATCTGTTCTCAGATAGCTAACCGGAAAGATTTTTGCTTATTATTATTTTTAATTATAAAGTTTCGATAACTGGTGGATTGGATATAAATCAAATGCTCAAATAAGCATTAATAGGCATTCACAAACATTTTTCTCGTCTGAGGTGATGATATTCATTTCATAGCAGTTTCTACAAATGTCAATCATTAATTTTTGGTTGCTATGTGACTCGATTGGGAGAATAAAAAAGAATGCATGCAACTCGATTACTAGTTACAATTTATACTTTATTATTTCAAGAGAAAACTATTAATTAAATTTTATAAAAAAGGTAAAAATATAATGGTTGGTAGGTAAACGATATTAAAATGCTATCCGTAGTCACCGCCGCTTACCCCGAGGCACGTGTCAGGCGTTTTTGAAGGTTCGATCCAGAAGGAAGAATGTTTCCTTGTCGCAACTAAATACAAATAACCTCCGAGATGAAAAGAAAAATTTAGCTGCAAGCCGTCAGAACATAATCCGCATTGTCGCGTTGCCAGTTGTGCAAGTTATGGTGAACAGCCACAAATTTTTCCTCTTTGTTTGGTCGTTCGTGTCGGCCTTGAACAATTAGCATTGAAATGTTGCAAATTAATCGCCAATATTTTCTTTTTATACCGGACAATAAAATGCTTAATACTGCATTTGTGATGTTGTCACGCACGTGCATTTTGCACCCAGTGCTTCGAGATTGAGAGAAAAGCGCCATTATAATGAAAAACGAGGGACCAGCTTAAAAAAGGGGGAAAAATCGAAAATCTCAGCGAAACTTAAACTGTTTAAAAGTACAAACACATTTTCATTGCAAACAAATGTCAAAGTTTACTCAAAATGAAATGTTCACACAACCTGTGAAAAAAACAGCCCATCGAACGTCTACGTAAGAATTTTTGTGTATCCGAATGTGTTCACTAGTTTTGATATTATTTCTAACAGAGAAGGAAAGCATTGTATAATATTTTTATTTTCATGTTATATTTATTTGAAAAACTGCTTTAATTTTTCAAGTTTTTCATATGAAAATAAATGCAAATTTAACTTAGGGGAAAAAGGGTAACTTTTTTCTGTAAAACTTATATAAATTTGCTCACAAAAAAGGGAAAACAGTCTTCAAAGTCTGGTAACACTGCAACCCACCACACCTTACCCTAAATCCACACCTCCTAAAGCACGCGTCAAGAATTGAAAGCATTATCTCTCAAGCGCCATAATAAACAAACAGAAAGCCCATTTTTATTGGTTAAGCACTTACTTCTTAACAACATCATTAACGCTGCAATAGTATAAAGCCCCCGGCTACACCATACATCAAAACCGATAGCTAGCTTGATAAAATAAACAATTACCAAGTAAATATCCATCATATCGCCGCTGGGCATACCTACATTTATCTCAAGCCATAACTCATATTCGCACGACAAGGTGCCACATTGTATCTGTACCGATTTCGATTTGAGGAAAGTTTTGAAAGTTCGATATTTGGTTACAGCCGTTTGGTTACCCGTTATTGGTTTTTTTTTAATGGGACATATTTCGTTTTGCCCAACCACGGGTCCATCTGCACATGTGATTGTGATCATTCTGCAACTTTCTTAATTTGTTCCAATTGGTGCTACAGAAGAGAACCTTCGATAAAATTAGTAGGTACCTATGTGCTTTATATTATGTACAATGTGAGTTGCAAAGAACGCACTCAGTTCCGGCTCCAGCCAAACTAGCGCCCTGTTCAAGATTTACAGAAAGCGCCCTTTTTTCATATTTGCACACATGCATAAGTCTTTTCCACATCAGCCAGAATGTAGACTTTCAATGGGTTTTTGAAGTATAACTTCTTTAGGCACACTTGACTTCGGGGGTAAGCTGGTGAATGCGTCACAAAAACGTTACGGAAATCGCGAACGGAAGTTGAGAGGCAGATATAAGTTAGTGAAGATAGAAGGAGATGGAGTTACGTTTCGTTTCGTATATCTAAGCCACAGCCCACAGTGCAGCAGTGATACCAGATCGGGGGATTTATGCCTTTTTGCGGGATTTTCTCACTTATAATAAGCTAAAAGGTACGAAAGGATTTTTCAGACCTCATAGTACAAAAAGAAAAGGATTTCACTTTTTGGTCAATTTTTGTTCCTAATTGCTCATTTCATTAAGAATAAAAAAAATTGTCAACCTACGGTCAAATTAAATATTGTCATGTTTAGATAATTGTCATTCAAAATATCTGAATGCTTTCATTTTCTTTTTTTTATTTCCCTAAACTGTTTCTAAAATGACAAATCTGTCCATGAATTCACGAGTATTTCTTAAAATAATATATTTATTTATTTTGTAAGCATTGGAATGTATGCAAAAAAGCCTTTCCTCATTCTCAAATCAAATGTCATTGTGTCATTTTTGTATGAAAAATATGAAAAGAATAATGAGACTTGAAACCGAGATAAAGTTTCAAATAATTCATAAGATATTTATTTGATGTTGAATATTATTTTCATTTTAATGCCGAATGCAATTTTATGTATGTATTATGTACCTAAATTTCTATTTTTGTATTAAGGGATGTTTTGGGTATAACCGTGGGATAACCTGCCTCTAAAGTCTGGTATCACTGCAGTGCATGCCTATTGTCTGTATAACACTGTAGGAGCAAGAGAGTCGCACCACACCTCACCTCGCACCGCCAGGGCCGACCAACCATATGTGCAAGATGTGCAAGATGTGCAAATGCACAGGGCGCTAACTTCTGGGGGCGCATTGCTAGGAAAGAAATATTAATTTTATCTTGCGTGAACAAATACTGTCATTTGCATTTTAAAGAAAAAGCTTGTTCAAATAAGCCCAAAATAACAGCATCCATCACACCTGTGCTGAATTATTTCTTGCACATTAACTCACATAACTTGCAATGTTGGAACTTCAAGGAGAATCTAACTCAAAATATCGCAAAATAAAAAATTCCACTACATCTATGCAAGTTGACATCTTACCTACATAATCTCAAAATATTCCACCCTTTTCATTTAGGTATATTCCTTGCACATGCACTTACATTTAACAAAAGAATCTAGTTCAAAAATCTCAAAATAAAATCTCCTGGGTGATGTAGAAAAGACTTATTCATGTGTGCAAATATGAAAAAAGGGCGCTTTCTGTAAATCTTGCACAATCTAAAAAAATCTTGTTTGGCTGGAGCCGCCACTGCGCACCGCACACATTTTCTTTCTCTATTTCTTTCATAACCAGTTATTTTTCGTACATACAGGCACAGGTCACGCCCATTGCACGGTTGCCACTTTGGTATTTTATTTTATCCTAATTTGGTAATGTTTTTTTTGCTTTTTGAGTTTCGGTAATTTGGTAATTTTTATCTGGTTATGGTAACTTTTTGAGCAGATGTACCAAGAATGCGAACTCGATTGCATTATTTGCATATGCGTCATCACCATCCATATAAACCTATTTTATTTATTATATGGATAGGTTAATTAATCATATTATTTATATACAGACATAAGACTCTAATTTGTTAAAGTTTTGTTAAAAGAAAAAAGGATCGAAAATGGTAGATGATCCCATGCCTTCTAGCAGCTGGTAATTTTGTGCAGAACGTTGTTTAGTTGTTTAAAGACTGACAAAGTTCCTACTAGGTTCTTTATTGAATTGAAAAGTCTTGTGTTTTTTAAAAGTTTTTTTTTAAGCAAGCATTTTAAAAATTAAAAAAAATTATTTGATTTTTTTGTTGTGGCCTTTTTTCTGTATCACACTGTAGGAGCAAGAGACAGCAGTGCGCGCACACATTTTCTTTTTCTCTTCCTCTCATAGCCAGTGTATATAATATCTCAGTCAGTATTTCGTTTGCGAGTACATACAATCAGTGTTAGCGGCACAGCCAGCCGCAGATTGTAACACTGCTATGATTATTTTTTGGTACTAGAAAATTTTAATAAAAGACGATTTACTAAAACGGTTTTTTTTGTGCTTTTTTCCCTTTATCCCACGGAAGGCTTTTCGGACATCGCAATTACCACAAAAAGGGATAAATCCCACGATATTATAGCACTACATACAATCATATAGAATTATGGATGGAGCTAAAGAAGTTTTACTTCAGCCGTGTGGTCTAAAGCACACTCGTTTTTTTTTTTTTTATTGCGGTATTTTTTGTTATGAAATCTTTGAACTGGATTCTCTTGTAAAATGTAAGTGGATGTGCAAGGAATATACCTAAATGAACAGGGTGGAATATTTTGAAATTATGTGGGTAAGAAGTGAACTTGAATAGGTGGGATTTATTATTTTGTGACATTTTGAGTTAGATTCTCCTTGAAGTTGCAACATTGCAAGTGATGTGAGTTCATGTGAAAGAAATAATAATCTAATTTTTTATTGGGACCGCTTCACTAATACTATACATTTTTACTGAAGGACCGAAAGTCTTCTCGGAGTTTCGCCGGCAACCAGTTACAAACATAATTACCCAGCTTTACCACATGTAGAAGGTGGCGCTTAAGTAGCGTTATTATTTTATTAATGAATATTATTTCTTGTTTACTTGTTTTTCAGAATTAGCTTTGAAAAACTTGAAAAATGTCTGATGATGAAGTGCGGTGGTTTCAATGAGAGTGATCCACAGCCAATGATGCCAACCCAGATCAAACTATTTATGCCTAAAGCCGACAAAAAATGATGCCTTTTTTAAAAAAAAAAATATAAAGGGTCATTCATTTTTCGGCTTCGAAAGTAAAGCTAAATAAAACACATACAGCGATACATTTTTGATGAAAATTTTATTTCATTATAAAGTTTGGACTTTGCCATTAAGTAAGTAATTCTTAACCACTTTTTCGCACATTTCGGGCGGTATCTCGGCCATAACTTGAGTAATGTTGGTTTTAATGCGTCTAGTGTTCGGGGATTATTCGCGTAGACACGATCTTTTGCGAAGCTTCACAGAAAAAAATTTAACGGTGTCAAATCGCATGATCTTGGTGGCCAATTGAAGTCGCCAAAACGTGAAATTACGCGACCAGGAAACTTCTCACGCAATAGAGCCATAATTGGTCGTGTTGTGTGGCTTGTTGCCCCATCTTGTTGGAACCATATATCGTCCAAGTCATGATTTTCAATCGCCGGCCAAACAAAAATCGGTTATCATTTATCGAAATAAATAAATGCGGATCATCAGAAACACTTGCACTTGCAGCCGCAATAATTTCGACTGAGCGTGCATTACGATGATGCACAGGCCTGACGACATCAGTAACGCTTCCACTAGTCGGTCGATTATGACGAACATAACCATCGCGTAATGCGCGAAAAGTGGCAATGTTTGAATCACCACTTTTGTAGTAAGTTTTAATAGTTTTAACGCGTTGTTCGATTGTTAAGCGATCCATTATCGTAAATGGCTAACATTCAAATAATATTATGACACTTCAAATGACAGCTGAGTTTCAAAGGTGTCACGTGCCAGCGCTACCAACTTGAAACCACGAAATGAATGACAGTGTACCTTTTAGGTTAAAAATCATAAAAATTGCAAATTTTACAATGGTCGGTCGATAAGTAATTAACCTTTATTGCTCTCCGTAATCCAAGAAGCGAACAGAGGATTTTCATAACACTTTTTCGGATATATTTAATTATGTTTGACGTCGATGGATCTGCACGAAACTCATCAGTTGAACTTCTGATCCGGATCAGATCACGAAAATAAAACAAAACGGATCATTGAAAAGTTTAATTTTGGAATTGTGGCAACAGTTGCTTTCAAAAACAAAACACATAATACAGGGTATTACAAACTTCATATTGCCACCAGCCATATTGTAAATATTCTTCTCAACATTACGTCACACAAGGCATATGTCATTTCACTTGAAATGTCGGGGATGTTACCATATTTGAATCCAATTTGCATAATTTTTCATAACAAATATATTTTTGTGAAACAAATTTAGTATTTTATGTTCAAATATGCAACACATAAACAATATTTATAAAAGATTTCTGAAATTTATTTATTAACCCCGGTATTAATAAGCACTGCGTAAAAGTTATCAACTCGTTACTCAGCAGTAACGTCAAATTTGTGTATACTTATTTGTTGATTAATACGGGGGTAAATGTTTGTGAAATGTTTTAATTTTATCCTCTTTTGGACTAGAAGAAAATAATGTGGTGGGATTATTAGCAGCGAGTAAAGTTTTTATTTTTGTAATTTTGGTCTCGGCAATCACTCGACACGCAATTTAATTCAAATAATCGTATTAAATGTATCACTTTCTCATTAGGTATTCCAAGCTTTTCTGGGCATTTTTATTTTATTAAAAAATAAATAATAATCGAAAAACAGCGCTCACTTTCTGCAGGGATACTTGTAAAACAAAAATTATTTCCCATCACGATTGGGTAACTGTAAAACATTTCATAAATGTTTTTTTGGTGTCCAGATCCAAACCAGCAAAACATTTCTAAACATTTAATAAAAATTTATTTGTTTAACTAGTGTTTTAGAAACAAATATGGAACATGTAGGTATTTAAGTGTTTATCAAATGTTTGGCCATACCTTTATAGAACAAGAAAATCAAAATAACTCGGAATACGGACAGGGAGTTTATTCGAATGCGAAAAAAAATCAAATGATTTTTTGTGTTCCATTTTTTAATCTGGCAACGTGATTGTGTGGCTAGCCAACAAGCCACCTAGTCGGAAATAGTTGAAATAATTTTCAGATCTCGTGATCTCGATGAGAAGCAGGATCATGTGCTGTTGTTGTAGGTGCATGTAAATCGATGATATATGGATCATATCCGATAAACAGCTAAAATTACAAACTATTCTCACAACCAACATTGGTCACAATCTCAAAGGGCATTCAATACCAATTCTTATCTATTAAAAAAAAAATTAAATTGAATTATTCACCTTCAATGTTCCTACGATTCAAATAAAAGGTCCATCTTGGGCGCACTCAGCTGCAAAGCAAGTTCCATTAGGTAAGCCCATTTTTATCCCATCACTTAAAACTCTTGAAGGATGTATAGGTACGGTTTTCCTTCTCAATATGACATTTGCCCAAGGGATTGCATTCCCCCAGAAGTTCGCTGTCTTTTCTTTACCACAAATTCTAAGAATAGTGCCACTTCCCATTACCACTAACATCGCCTTGTCACGCCAGATTTATCACACAACGTCTCGGTGTCTTCTGGTCAGCCTGCAATTTGAGATCTATTCTTATAAAACCAGTTGCTGGAAGATATTTTTATACAAATCATCGGTTGTAGACAGTACTTCATCAAGCCAAAACAAGATGAGCAAGCAGAGTCAATAGATCCAACTTATCTAGCATGCGTCTCTGCCCATGTACAAGCGGTTTGAAAGAGCATACACATTTGCAAGAGCCTCTCCATGATGGCACGCTTCGATAATGCCTCTGAGGTAAATCTGACTCGAAGTTTGCGCGAGACGATCGCGTGACAACTTTGCGGTTGAGGTATATCGTGTACCTTTTTAGCCACAAATGAAGGACGTACCAGTGTTGTTAGCTCTCTCTCTTCATTTATCCCACGAAGCGTGGTCATTTTTGCCTTTTCGCCGTACTCAAATTCCCTTTTAAAATCCCACGGTACTTTTTTTCGTCAAAATCCAGTTTTTTAAAGTAAAATTTGTATTACACGGAAAGAATATCACGTTAAATTAACCTTTAGTATAAAAACCGCAGTTTGTGACACTGCTATGATTATTTTTTGGTACTAGAAAATTCTGATAAAATACGATTTACATGAGCTGTTTTTTATGGACATTCAGTGTGTTGATAACAGTGGTAAAATACAGGTGTTTTGATAGAATTTCACCAAAAATGTATAGTTTGAATGATTTTTTGTTAGATTTCTGAAAATCCCACGGAAGGCTTTTCGGACATCGAAATTCCCACAAAAAGGGATAAATCCCACGATATAACAACACTGGGAAGTACTGATTGTGCAGTCTGTCCAAACGAAGAACGCAACGCAACTGTGAGGCCGTTTACCTTTGAATTTGTTTTCATCATCAAGATGTAGCCAGAGCGGTTACTGGTGAGTATACACAGCTTACTTGTGTGAGAGGTGAGCGCTTGGCAGAATTATCGCGTGCTGGGTTTGTTACTTTTGTTCTAGGTTAAGAGACTGTCGATTCGGTGTAGATCATGTGAAGTTATTCTGCGGTTGCAGCGTCCATTTCCGTTGAAACGTTCACCGATAAACAAAGATAAACGCGAACGCATTCTCGAAAAATTTTGCCTGGACACTAAAAATGTTTATTATTATCGCGGAATGTCTATTAGGAATAAAACTAAGTTTGCCGGTCAACTCTTTAGTTTGATTTTAAATAAATATCCTCGATTTAATACTGCGGAAAGTACAAGAATAACATTTTTAAAAGAAAAAAAAATCTGAAGTGTGTTCAAGGAATTTAAATTTAATACTCCTGCGATCGTTTTTGTGCTTTACTGGATTAACTCTGAAACAGACTAAGAAAATGTTCCATTCCGACGAATAACCTGCTAGAGCCGAATGTAGGGTTGCTTAAATATCGATAGTTTCATTTAAAAAGCTATCGATAGTATCGATACGATTGATGTTTTTCAAATTCACACATCAAACACATTTAGGCAACGAAACGGAACCATTTTTCTATTACATTTAGTAAACACCCATTACAAGTCAATAAAAATCCAACAAAATTACATTTTTAGGTATAATTTACTTAAAACAACAAAAACAACAATTTTCAAAAGTTTAAACTCAAAGTTAACGGAACATCCAGTTTTAGAACAAACTTACTATTTAACTGACAAACAAAAGATTTTTTCCGAATCACTGACAAAAACAGATAAATCTTCCACCAGTAAAACAAGAAATAATAAATAATTCTAATAACATACGCGTCTTTTAATCTCTGTCAATGAAAACAATGAAACGTGGCACGTACTAGTCCAAACTGCACAATCCAGAAACGAATCGTTAAAGACAAATAAACCAAAGACAAAATAACCCAAATTGCACGCACATCACATGTGCATTTTTTACACATACTTCTTCACTAATCAAGAATTGTTTGATACATCAGCTTCAGTAAGGAAAGTTTAGTATCTCCGAAAAGAAATATCTCCTCCTGCATGATCTTGTGTGTATGTGAAGAGTTCTCGCTTTAAGTTGACTACATTTCTAGTCAATAGGGAGTGTTGGTTTTGATTTATAGTTGTAATCAAAGACAAGTCATACTGAGACCCCCAACTCACAATCCTCTTGCCGCTGGCCCCCTCATTTTTTTTTTTTTTTTTCAAATTCGCCATTTTGTTTTCCTATCGGTGTTATGTCAATTAAAAATCCGTGTGACAAAAAAATACAAATAAATGCTGCCAACCGCGGCAACCGTGGGGAAATGTGAAAGAGTTCGGGAATACGACATTTTTACATAACTGAATGCCATTGGTTAGATATTTTAATTTGTTAAAAGGCGAATAATTTGATTTGTTTGGTTAGTAAAACTATCTATAGTTGATGTTCTATATACTAGAAACATATTAGGACAAACATGGTTGTGTATTTTCCGCTTTTGGATATCATTAACTTTGATTTCGTGTGTAAATTTTTCCTAAATAATGAAGAAAATTTGCTCAAAATGTTTTTATTTTCCTTTAACCAAATTTACATTGTTAATTTTTTACTGAACATTTTAAGCAAATCCTAAAAAAAAAATATTATCCACACGTATCTAACGAACAATTTCAAATTAAACGGATAAAATTCTATGAACACTGCCAGCAACTTTGCCCACAGCGGAAGTGTCTCATATTTCCTGGGAGTGTGTTGGTGAGGCGGAATTTTTGAAGTTTCGTGACATTTGTCAATACGATTTTCTATTTAACAATACTAGCGCACCAAACGTGACCACTCCGTTAAAAAAAAATATCGCTTGTAGGCTAAGTAACGGGAAATCGGCCGGAGTTGGTGGTCTCAGTATTGTCTCTGGTTGTAATAACAAGGGCCTTAGGTGCGAATAAATTTGAAGGAATACTATCGATAGTTTTATTAAGACTATCGATGTATTCGACAGTTTTTTACTATCGATAATATCGATAGGCAATCGATGTTTAAGCAACCCTAGCCGAATGTTTTAGAGGGAAGTTCGCGACAATGTCAGTGTCAAACAAAAAGAAGATAAAACCCAGTGACTGTTAAAAAACAAAACAGAGCATTCGCGAAACACTCTATTGGAATGACAGAAAAGCAGATAAACTGAATTACTTATACAGATTTTTATAAGATAAACAGATTCAATTCAATGTAAATTCGGGCGATAACTCTGCGCTCTTTTGTTTGTAAAATTTGATTTTAATCTTAAAAAACAAAATTAATTAGAATGATTTTACTTTCCATCTCCCCATGAACAACTTTTGTTTACAAAATAATTCGTAATGAACATCGGCTTCAAATACAGTTCATTATTATAATGAACGGATGGTCACCGTGCTTATGGCTGTGAGACTTCCAAACGATTTTATTACAGTCTACATTCAATTTTGGTCTGTCCCTATTTTGACAGGGTAACGCCTAAGTAAATTTTACATTTTGTACGTACATTTTTCCTTTTATATATATTTGTTTAATGGAATCTCGGTAGATACTTACCAATTGCTTGATCGCGGCAAAATTGTGAAACTAAATAGTTTTCACGCTGTGAAAAGCTAATGCGACACCTAGACACTGGATTTCAATCGAGGATATTCCACAAGCAAGCCCAAGCCTACTCGTGGGTTATTTCCTAAAAAACCATCACTACTCCGTAACGTGAGTGTACTTTTCCACAATCTACTCATTTAGACAGATGTTAGTGCAAATATTTCCATCGCGACAAATTTGTCAGCCAATTCACTTTGGCCAAATTGATAGTATCAACAAATTACTTAACGTCGATTTCGAAATATTTTGCAAACTACTTATCGTGAGTTGAATGACAGACAGGCTGTTCCTCTTGGTCCATATAACATATAACTTGAAGCCAAGTACGCAGCGACATTTCACTTGACCCATTACATATCCCGATAACATTGATGATGACGATTTGTATTCACATGAGTTTGCACTCACAAATCTCATTCAGCAAACCCATTGAATGAATACAAATAGCAATAATGGTAGGTGTGGAACCACTTGATGTTCTGGACTAAAAAAACTGTTTTACTCCCGAGAGAATGAGGTGATAATTCGTGCTTAAGAAGTGCTAAGATATTTTATGCGGTGTGAAACGTAGGAGTAATCATGCGACACAAATATTTTTGCAAAATTCCAATCAAGGTCTAATGAATTTATTGGTGTTTTCGAGTTTTTAAAATTGGTAAGACAAATATTTTTCTATGCGAATATAGACTTTGACACTAATCAGTTTGTAATTGAAAAAAGAAACGATTTAACAAACTGCGACGTTTGGTGCCACTTTACACCGTTTCTAATCGAATTTGATGGAATAAATCAAAACGAAGACTGCAGCTAATCGGTCTGAAATTGCGTGATTTACAACGTCAGATTTTTAGCTGTTTTGTTTAAAAAAAAAAAAGACAACTGTCTCTCACATTAGTTTGAGTAGTCTCTGGTCTAGAACTGTACAGTTATAATGTTTAACATTTTCCTTGTTTATTTGTTCAGATTAGTCAGACGCATATTCCAGAGAAAGTCACGGAATAAAGATCGCGTATTTAAATTGCAAATGCCGGCTTGAAACCTGCTACCATTCGAAGAGTACACCAGATGTATATACTTTTTGAATGGGAACATGACGTGACATAATTTGCTTTCGAATGCTAAATATTTTATAAATTCGAGTTAAGCAAGGGCGATGACTGCAAAAGTGCACCGTTTGTCTGAGGATGCTGGGCATGTTCTTATTGATTTTCTTAATTGATGTATGTAGCTTTGAAGTGTTTCTGTTGGTAGGTTGTTTATTTTGAATTTTGAACAACATTTTTATTATCACCACTTCAAAGAAGAAATAAAGCCCGTGGGTGTTATTTCTTCTTTTTTGGGGGAAAAATAAGACCAGTGGGGGTTATTTCACTGCACCGGGCACCCGTACCAATGTCGGCCGCCAGTATACTTGATCGTAGCTGTTGCGAAATGATGGCGAAAAGTGGGTAATTGTAGTAGATTGCTTGGCACAATTCACCGAACCCTATTTTCGAGCACAATTTATTGTACGGGACATTAATTGGTTGCGAAAATTCAACATTTATTTGGGGGTTGTGTTTGAAAAAAATTGAGTCTGACGAAGTGGACAATATTGAAGTTTTATATTGCGAATAATTGAACCAGGAATATCAGGGCGATGACCCACCACCACTAGCACCAGCAGCAGTATAATTTGAATTATAATTGCTTTTAGTTACAAAATACAAATTCTGGCTCTTGTCAAATGCCACTCGTACTTGTGTCTCCAAATGGACAGTAAAACGTCTACGGGCAGCGGGATATAATTTGTGGAGAGTTCCAAGTGTTCAACCTTTTTCACTTTAAAGTTTGGCGATTTTTAGACGCCAATAAAAGTAGGCATTTGTTTATGGACTCCTACATAAATAAATGCCTACTTTTATTGCAGTTAATTGCAAATGAGCCAACTCCATTTTCATATACAATTTTTGAACAGACTTACATCTCAGCAGTAAAATCATCTTACAAGATATGCAAGAAATTTTCTTCCCGCAAAATGTTTTTTTTTTTGTTAACATTGGAAAAGGAGAAATAGAAAAGTCTCTCAATTACGAGATTAGGCGCATTTTTGTGAGCTTCGATCTCACCGAAGCAAAGTAAAGTAGGATTTTCATCACGCAATTACAACAACTACTGTGAGTCCTCGAAGTGTCAAGCAGAGCGTATTTGCTGTAATTACGTGCTGAAAATCCTACTTTACTTTACTTTACTGAGTTCGAAGCTCAAAAAAAAGGGCTCTAGTCGCGTAAGCCCAAAACGACCGAACGACAACGTCTCGATGCTTCTACTTCATATAACAACCAAAAAACGATAATCGTTGAAACGATTGGACGATTCGATTGAACGATGGCTATTTTGCAATAGTTTCATTGTTTTTGGTTAATTTTTTTCAGTTTTAGTTAGGTTTTAAAGAAGTAAAACAATATTTTACGGAAGACACCAACTTATGTTCTCTTTGGAGAGGACCGGCTTTTATCGAAGTTGTAATAGAAACCCATTCTGTGCAAAAAGATGGTGGTTTACCCGACTGGACACAGGGAGGGTTATTTGAATATGAAGTTAATTTCATTTATTTGATTTATAATTTCATGCATTAATAAAATCATAAAATAGCATTCATTGAATTCTTTGTTACAACTCGATCCTCTCTTGTGTATCCGTATAATGTGAACTTTCATAAAACATTCCACCATTCTTGGATGAATCATGCATTTTCACACTAGTAGGTACTAGCTGCTGTTTCGTTTCGTAGATAAGTGTTTGCATACTTGCATTTTGATACTTGTAGAGGCGATATTCCTTGCTAACAATCCTTTTTGTCATTAAGTTCCCAATATCATATCCAGCAACGAAGAAAAACAAACAAATAATAAAAAAAAAACAATTTCCTTACATCTTTTGATTTTTAAGTTGTTAAAGTTTGTTTACAGTCATGCTCAAACTATTCAAAATGAGAACGATAAACGATTCTATTGAACGATGCGAACGATGTTATTGTTGCATTTACACCATCACGGACGCGCATTTTTGCACGAGGCGGGACAGAGAGATCCGTTTGTCCGCAGTAAATGCTAATAAAGGCGTAAGAATAAGATCACAAATCAGACGCCTAAAGTGTCATGGATGTTCTACCCATAATTATAGATACGTAAAACGGAAACAAACACAAGTTCCGGCGAACAGCATCTCTACAATTACTTGAAAACATTTCTATTTCTGATTTAAAACATGTGAAATAAGATTGGTTATTAGTTTCAGTAAATTAAACCAACAATACATCAATCAGTTATACGAAATAAATAAATAATTGTTTGTTCATCACTTCCGGAAGCTATTTTGTTGCGAAATTTCGGAAGCCATCGCTATAAAAATATCAACATGCATAGCTTTCCCATAATTCCTAACACGTAAACAAGATGGCAGACCAAAAAACGTGTTACGTTTTTTTGCGTGTTAGGTAATGCCGTCCCTTTCAGTCACACGGCTATTTAGTATTTAGCATCCCTTTAATCTTCCGTGCTAACTAAAAACGATGTCGTTTTGTTCAATCGTTTCGACGACTATCGTTTCATAAATTACGCGATTAGAGCCCAGGCCTACTGTGCTGTGTTTTTTTTTTTTTCTTATTTTAATATTGTCGTCTTTAAAAACAATTCGATCAGAATAAGTGTGCCTAGGAATTACAAAAAAAGGCGAATTTTTGATCTTCATATTTTAGTTTGACGTTTCAATTTGGCTCGATACCAAAGCGGCAACACTGAGTACTAGTGTCAAATTTTCTCAAGCTATCAATGTTCCGGACAAAAAACGTAAGCGATAAGAGAGTGGAGAATTGTACCAAGAAATCTACTACAATTAAACACTTTTTGCCATCATTACGCAGCAACAGAGTACTGCAATACGAAAAAGAGATTTCGATTTTTCTTTCACGATTTCGATGTCACTTTGGTATCGGATTTTCGTTTATAAACAGCTGCATATAAGACTTAAGAATGAAAAACGAACATGAATAGGATAGCGTGGTTCCTGGCGAACTATCGAATATGATTAACAATGGTTCTTGTTCCCGCTACTCGATGAAACTAGAGGGAAAAGTCACCTTGGATGCCGTGCACAAGACCGAACTAATGCAACGTAGTGGAGGCAGGTATATAGGTTAGGAAATAGCTGGCTGGAGGAGTTTGAGGGTTTGTCCACCGCAGGATATGGAAATATTTGTTTGCCTTTCCTTTGGGGTTGAAAACAAATCTGATTCCCTATACCAACTGTGAGTTCCTGAATATTTTTGGAAGACATTTCTTCATATGACAGAATAATCTCTTTACTTACTGCTAAAACCACCAGAGGGCATGCAACTTCGCTTATACATACCTGCAAATAAAAAATTTAAATCGATTAGATATATGCTGCCGCTCTACGAGTATAATAGTTTAAAAAGAAAATAGTTTTCCAGCCAATAAATAACAGAGGCAAGAAGCCTTCCATTTTGTTGCAAACAAAATCAAGCTCTATTGAAATTCTTGTTGCTCGGCGATCGCTTCAAATAACTACGCGATCTCGTTGAACCGCATTTATGTTCCACCGATGGGAACAAGAAGCACGGTTCAAGTTTATTTTTATCTCATACGCTCGTCTATGATGCGGCACATCACGTTAAGAGGAGAACGAACCAAGCATCTACAATCGATACCAACCAGTTTGCCAGAGCATCTTAGAAACACACTTCAAAAGCGCAAACATCCAAGACTGGACAGTGTTTATAGCCATACTTCTTCTTCTTGTTCTTCTTCATTAGTTGAGTTTAATTTTAGACTAGGAATGGAGTAAAAGCAGATGAGACCGCCGGCCGGCCGACTAATTACTTATCAGGTGGAAAACTAGGTTTGGCCACTGTCAATCTCTGATGACACATTTCAGGCTCGAGCACTTGCCAGATGCAACATAATCAACGTTAGTCAATATTCAGTGATGTCGACCAACACATTGGCCGCCATTAACTCTTTTTGCGAATACATCGCAACGTGAGCGGGTTTTTTTTGCATAATGACAGATTGTTAAGCAGACAAAAAAACTAGCAGATTTAAATTCAACATTTTTATTATAGGTAACCGAGAAATGCAATTTACGATGATTCGAGCAGAATGTGTGCTTTGCATAATAATGTGTGTGGACCCGAGAGCTATATCCGACGCGTGGAACGGTGGAGCGCGAAGCAAAAACCCGCGAGGGGGCGTGATAAATCGCCTTTAATAGAACTGAGAATATTCTTCATTTTTGTTTTCTTGTTTTATTTTGTAAAGGGCCCTGTTAATCGACTGAAGTCGGTTCTACATTGGATTGCCGATATGGAAAAGTACTAATTGACAACAGTCAGTTGCATGCAGAAAACACTTGAAAAAAGGTCTGGCCTTGAGGAGGTGCTATGAGAAAATCAGACGACATCATAAGGCACAGATCAAGGCGATCGCTTTGGATTGCAATAACAAAGATAGGTAGCCTTGGCCTGAAGCGGTACTGCGTAGACCGGTCACTCTTATCGGAGGTGTTGGGAAAATATTTAGTTTAGAAGATTGCTTAAGCACTAGATGGGTAGAACTGATCAAGCACCGGACCGATCGATACGTACACCATTATCGGCTGCAAACAGTGTTGTTATCAAGAAATGTACACACAATTATTGCGTAGTAAATAGATCCTCAAGGGTACGCACCCCTAGTCTAGAGAGACGCGACCTCGAAGGCAAGATGCTTCAGACATTTCTGCGACGATATTGAAGTTTGGTATTGAGGGTGTTGATGGAAAAGCTTAATGGTGTCCCGTCTGACTGTCTAAAGCAGACTTTTCTCCGAAGTCCATCTACTTTTTGCACAATCACAGGGAACAGTGAACGAAGATGGATATACCCCATTTGCTATAATGATATTTTCCTGCCTGAGATATAAGCTCAGTAAACGTAATGATATACATCTAGGAATAAGGTTTTATTCACCTGTTGACCTATTGGATTGACAAAGCCCCGAAATATTTACTCAGCAGCTAAACTCTCAGAAATAGTGTGCTTGCGGTTTTTGCTCGGTTAAAAAAATGGGTTAAAATAAACTAAGACTCTGTTGAAAAATAGTGGTTGGTGTCAAAATTCTGTTTTCAAAATTCTGCAAACAATAAAAAAAGATTGGAAAATGTTCAAAAGCTCGCGTTTTTTTAACATTTTCCCAACGATTTTTAACTTTCTGCATTACGTAGTAAGAGTATTCGTACAAAATTTCGAACTCGAGATGTTAATCAATTCTGACATTACGAAGATAGGCGAACTCAAAAAAGTGGGTCGCAAAATTCTGTCCGTCTGTCTGTCTGTCTGTATGTCCCGAGGCCTACAGCCTAAGCGGCTGAACGGATTTCGTTCAAACTTCGGATTTAAAGTTTGGGGGCTTACAGTTAAATTGATATTTATGCTTATGTAGGTGAGGTAAACATAACTGCATACTCAGTTTTCCACTAATCGAGTAACGGTACTTTTGAAATTTGGACATATGTACCTATCTCGAAAACGGTCAATACGATTGTAACAAAAATTCATTTCTAAGGTAATATGGTCATTGGTCATTTCTAACTTAAGGGCAAACTCAGTTTTTCTCTGTAGTATCGTAAAATGGATTTTTGAAAAAAGCCATTTTTGAAAAATTTTGTTTTCTTTAGTTTACCTGAAAAAGGCAATAACGATTTTGACCAAAAAGCAAACTTGGAGTAAAATTGATGTTTCAAAAATTATTGAGTCTTTAATTTTCAATTCGAAACACCAAAAACGCTAATTTTTAAAAACTGCTCATATCTCGAAAACCCCATTTTCGATTTCGATAAAACCCTGAAAACCAAGTAATGCTTACATCCCGAACAATAACATCCCAAATACATATTAAAGATAAAATCAGTATTCAAAATAAGATACGTACTTATTTTTTCTCAAAAAAATTCGAAAAAAAAAACATTTTTTTTAATTACTTATATGTACTTCCCAATCTATTTTTACATATCTATGCTAAATTTTTGTTATAATCGCCCCACTTCCGATAAAAATGCAATAACAGCTACGCAAAACTTCATTTTAGCAAATATTACCCTGTTTTCAACCTTGTTGAATACGCACGTTAAAATAATTGCAGCCACTTCCTTTCACAATTAGAAACTCCCACTTAATTTGCACCCATTTCTTTTATCTGGCATCGGATCTCAGATCTTTACCTACCTACTTAATAAAATAAGAAAACAACCAAACAAAGGAGAAAGTTACGTTTGACCGAGTCGTGCACTTTATTTTTATTGTTTGCAGAATTTTGTAAAGCAGACTTGTAGAAAAAAATTTCTTTTTAATTTGCAATTTTTTTGAAATTCGTTTTCTTTATTGAAATACATTTTTAGCCTCATTTTTTAAATTAAATTTCCCATTTTTCAATATTGGTTGATTTTAAATACCTAGGAGATTTTTCTACGTGTAGACAAAGTTAGAAGTTCCGCTTGTTTAGCCAGTTTATGTTGGTTGGTTAGTGTCTTTAATGCATCGTAGAACCACTTAAATGTCATATACAGTTCATTGAGTTGGCTGACAGTGCTTAAAGTGCCGCATTTTGGTGAAAAATCTTTAGGTTTTGGCGACAACAAAAGTTTTTCCAATGTTTGACTTCGAGTCGGTCTTAATAACATGAACTTCAGCCAGTGAGTTACATATCTCGATTGGATTGGATTCATCGATCCATCATTTTCGAATCTGGTTGCCAAGCTCTGCGAAACATGCACCTCACGGCCCAAAAGGCTATAGCATCACTCTTTGTGGTCGAATCGATGTTTGGGTTCGAATTAAGGATGGCGCCGAAATAATCAACCTTACTGCAGTTTATTGAGCTCGTACATTTAATGGAGATGGGTATATACGGTCAAGCAGTCTTGTTATGGTTGTGTTGGGTTTCCTGCTCACAATGATAACCGCACTTAATTTTTTTTTGTTGTTGGAGATTTATAATTTCCGACTAAGAAATTCAGTTAAAGACCGTGGTCCTTAGATAGTCCCTGAAAAATGTCATCTAAATTCCAATGCAAGTAGTTTAATAGACACTTTTTCAATCAAGCCAATTTTCTCCAATCCACCATTACAAATATACCAAGTAGATAGGTGATCATCTGGACAACTATAGGGTAGATAAAGGCGCGCCAGCGAAGGCTACTGAGACTATACAGATCTTTGAAAATTTGGCAAAAAAGTGCAAGCCTATTCTACCAAAACACCGATGCATAAAAAATGAGTGTACCCTTGATCGCCTTAAATATCCAAAGGATATTCTTTGGGGATAGGCACAACGTTTTGACATAATCAGTCATACAAACATACTCTCGATGAACTGGCAGCAGTGTTGCCATTCTAGCGATTATGTTGCTAGTAGTGGTCTAGCGGATTTTTTTTCCTCTTAGCGGCAACACTGACTGGCAGTGGCTTTGAGATTGTTGAATCGAAGTGCCTTGACCGGAGTAGCTCTAGACCTAGAAACTGTTTTATTTTTTGCTGCGGTTTTTGTATAGACCAGTCAGTTTATAATTGATGGTAATTGGTAGTCTTGCTCACATCTTGAACGGGCATTTTTTAATTTGCGATCGCCTTGTTCGATAAAGTCAATAAGTCCCTATCATCCTGAAATGTTGATTTGGAACCAATCGTTAAGACTCAATAGAAAGGAGTCCATGATCAGTGGGCAAAAACGGCACACTTTCCTGAGGGAAAGCTTATGACTGCCCTTACTGACTCTGACACTCCTCCATAGATGGAAGTATTTATTCCACTTTCTAGATGGCGCTTGCAGTCTGGAGTGGACCATCGCCTTATTCCCATAGAACTCTTAAGAACTAAAACCGACCGACGGAACTCACAAATAAACAATCCGGAAGCGCCTAATCCCACACTGACATCTTTAGAATATGTAGCGTCTTTGTTGCAACGTTCTACGAATGACTTAAATCTCTAAATTGTTTCATAAGAAGAACAAACAAAATGCAGACGAAACCATTTATTTACCACGAATGCGTCAAAGGCTTAGCAAGCAGTCTCGTTTCCTTAGAATCTGATCGTTTGTCACGGTATATTCACGCTGATGACACTAATGGAACAGCTCAACAACATTTTTTGGCTATTCAGATAAGGACGAGCACAATGCAAATAAACACAAGTTTGTACCATGGGACGGCACGCAAAGAAGTTCACTTAATTTGCTAAGTAAATTTCCGTTGGTATATTTTTAGAACCGCCTGCCATCAAAATGACTAAACTCACTTGTTAAATACGATCACGATCAACTGTGACTCGCTTTCAATTGAGTACACGGTGCCCGATTAGATATGATGACAGCGTTTGGTTTATGCAAATATTCTGAGTTCTTTTCGAGACTACAGGAGTAAATATTTGTAATGTACCCACCGCCGACGGAGAGGTATTTATTTTTGTGGCGTTAACCACCATCCGATGCTATAAACTGTTTTGATCATTTATTTAATGATTAATATCACGTCTTTACAACTGCCTGCGTGCTTAAACAGGTGTATTCGTATTTTTCAACAGGAAAGCTTGAGAAAAATTAACGAACAGGTTGTTGGTTTCCACTGATTGGAAGCTGTCAATTATCTAACTGTTGTGCTGTTGTTAATTGTTGATGCTGTTATGCGTTTGCTGTGTACAAATATGTAAGAAGCAACTCAATTCAAAGATTGTTGCTTGACCAAATAAAATATTTGTTCTTTACTAGCAAAACAAAGGAGGAATCTGACTTGGGAACAAAGTGCGGGAATCTCACTGAAACCTAAATTACAGGCAACGTCAATTTCGGTACCTGGCAAGCGATACCCGATGTGGAAAGCTAGCTCCAAATAGCTATTACATTTGCTAACCAAATGCTTACACAAATTACAAGTATCCGTGAGCTAATCCCGATTCCCCCGATTCAACCTAAATTGTATTCATTAGAAGGCATAATTTATAGGTAGCTTCTTCCTTTTTAATCCAATTGTCTACCGTTTAGATAGGCTAGTGTATTCATATTTAAATGATGAATTTTAGGCCCCTCTCTAATCTACTTTTACCTTGAATACTCAGCTTCTATTAAATAAGGATAAAGTGCAAACAAAGCCAAAAAGTCCGGGCAAAACTGTAGCGAAATCCATTCAGTGGCTTTCGAGATAAGTGTTGTCATACATACTGTAGAAAAAACAGCGCCCTCGATCGGATTTCATTGCAATCACCCTGTAAGCACTGCTGGCATTTAAACTGCTAGGTTTTCAGCGAAACCGGTTGACTAGTTTTTGAGTTTAGAGACCCCACAGACACATATCAACATTATTGTTTATTTATACAGGCTGTATCTAGTTTTCAGTTATTTGAGGGCTAGGGTTACGTTTAGCGCTCTTTGTAAATTGGCCTCAAGGTTTGATATCTAAATATCCCTCGAAAACCCTCAGATTATTTATCTGTGAATACGAGTACAAAATTGTCGCATTATATTTACAAAAAGCTGTCAAATTTCTTAGGTGCGAAGGGAAGTTTGACTATTTACCTAAACATGCCACACACTTTTGCAAAGAGCTTGTAGGCAGGGCTATTTTTTCTCTCAGCTGGTGGACTATTTTATGTAATTCCTCAATTATTATAAAGACCCAATGTGCCAAGAATTTAGTGGTCACTTCAATGTAAAACATGTCGTTTTACCTTTTGTTCGTGGAGTATGCTTTTCTGAGCGACAGATGCACCTACTTATTATGGCCCACCCTGTACCAATGTACGGAGAATTGACTGCCAAAAACATAGAACAGTTTCCGACAAAATGAGTGTCAAATAAGAAGAATAAAAAACAAGTGACAGAAGAACAATTTGTCAGAAAAAAAAAATCTGATTTCGTTTGGCTGGAGGATTGTTTTGTTAAAAAATTTCAGAACTGAAGTCGAGTGTTTGTCGAACGTATTCGTAAAAGCTGTGGCCATTGCCCGCTTTTAACCAATATGTTAACAGAACACTAGGTCTGTTCCTTTACTTTTTTTGAAGAATGGAAAAGACTGTCAAAATGGCGTTGGTGCAGTGTTCCCATACTTTAAAGACTGTTTTCCCCTTTTTTATCAGCAAAAATGTTAGATTTCCCCTAAATCTTTAAAAATATACGAAGTTTTGGAGTTAAGGAACGGCATTGAGTATAGGTATGCATAATCGTAAAATTTAAAAGTAAAGGAACACCCCTACTGCTCGGAATGATTTGTTACCGTACAAGGCTTTAGACGATTAAATCGAAAATGTCAATAATAGCGACCAATGCGTTTGTAGAAAATCACATCTAATTCCCTCTTTTAATTCTGCAACTCAATGAATAAAGTGTCAAAAGAAAAACAGTGAAAGTGTCATAAAAGTGAAATAATTTTTTTATTTTATTTTTAAATATAGTTTATATTTAAAAAGGTAAAGACTCGCACTTGCCATGCGTGTAACGTGTAAATATTTAACCGATCCCGCTAAAAATCTAACAGATTGTTTTGTTTTATTTCCGCCGGCAGGGTTTTTTGGAGGGTAGTCTGAATGAAATGCGATAGGTGATGTGGCTGAAGTGTTTACCACATCAGAGTCTGACATTTATCTAGATGGGTGCGCGAAGCAATGAACTGATTTGCATTATGCAGATTTTACAGTTGTGATCTGCATTTATCGAAAATTTAGCACTCAAGGTCTGAGTGGCAGAATATAATAAAATTCCCGTCATTACAAATTGAAATTAAATGGCGATTCCTAAAGCCCGTATGACACTTCATTTTTTTTCTCATTTTTATCATCTTGACAAGTCAGCTGCGTGTAAAAGACAAAAGAAGTGTATTACGAAAGGGGAAGCAATTGTTTGCAAAGCAACCACAAATATTCAAATAATGTTGAAATGTCAAACAAATTTAATTTGAATACATTTCCGATGTATTTTTTTTGATATATGTCTACATTAACTTAATTGTTGTGCATGCACCAGCGTTGCCACTTCAATAAAAGAGGAGCGCAGGTAGATCATTAAAAAAAATGCAGTAGCTTCGATCTTTCCGCAGTCGATTTTTTTTATACAAAAACCAAAAAAGATCAATTGTTTAAAACTATATTAATCATCACTTTAATGTTGTTTTATACAATAAGTTCACAATAAGTTGGCTTCGTTCAGAGGTTCTTTACAGGGGTTATTTTTATGCATGGTTTTTGTACAGCTGTTTAAGAGAATGTTTATCAAACAAAAAAAGTGCAGTTGATTGGATCTAGTGGCAGTAGATTTATTTTTTGCAAAAAGTGCAATAGATCTACTGCTATTGCAGCAAAGTGGCAACGCTGGCATGCACTCGCTCCTATCGGCAATTTTCGCTCTAATTTTTCGTACTGCTCTAGTTTCATTTTAAAAGTTGGAAAAATTAAAAAAGAATGTCGTGTGATACGTGCAAAAAATTCTCTTTTTCTTTTTAATAATTCTCCTTGGAAAGACGAAACTTTAATGCTTCAGCAGCTTCTTTCTTAATCTGTTGTCTGTAGCTTCTAGTCTAATACATTCCTTCGTCAATATCAGCATCTTCAGCTACTTTTTTTTGTTTCAGCATTGGGACTTACGTCTCACCTCTTTGGCGGAAGAACTTGAACGGAAGCTTGCATTGCGTAACCTATATCTGATGTTGAAAAAAAAAACTATAAAATAGAGTTCAGCCAATGGAGTGGAATCTTATGTTTTTATAAATTTTGTCTGTTGTCATTTCAGTGAAATCAGGATCTCGATCCATTGTCTATGAATGACACTTGCATCACAGAAGCCGAAAGAATTTCCATTGTTAGTATGTGTGTTTATGGCAAATTTGTTGGAAATTAGGATATACAGAAGAGATATTCCCAAGAACGATGTGAATTGTGTATGGTTCCTCAATCAGTTTAGGACAAAATTTCGACGGCCTTTTTTGGCTAGAATATTAAAATAGATTCCACAATTCTGTGTTAAAAATAATCACGGTCCCGAATTATGCAAACAACATGTACCTAGATATAGATGCAGAATCGCTTGAACTGTATAATTTATAGTCTTTTTTAAAAAAAACAGTATCATAATGAAAGCGCCAGCTGCATTCCGTCCGTTCAACCGCAGCCTGTTTTCAGGCGTCGTAATATTAAATAAAGTATAGCGATTCTTTTGTATGCCGTATAACACGAATGGGGGATAAATTGTACAACTCTGTTGCTTTCTAGTACAATTTGCAGCCTTTTAAAAAATGTTTTCAAAACCGCCTGCGGCTTCCCCATCTCAATTCCTTAATCACCGTGCATGCAGTGCAAGTACGTACATCAAATTGTACAAATATGTATAATGAAAATAAACAACTTCTTGAGAATAGCAATTTGTAAACTTTGCAAACACGATTCAATCAAACAGTCTGCGAAATTCTGAATTTACTCACGAGTAGGTCATGGCCAACAAATCAAATCTCTTAGTTCAGTCCATCTCAATCACAAAATCGTATGTATTATTCATTTTCCAATTAAAATAATTATCAATGAAACAGGTGATCAACAATTTCATTGAATATCACCATTACCAACCACATACACACCAATTGCTAACAAAATGATTCACAATGCTAATCTGAAATTATTTAATTACAACGCGCAGTGTACCTAACGACGTGAACTGAAACTGAGCTGTTTGGCTATTTTTAGCGTACACAAGTATACAGGCTACTTTGAATTGTGTTACGCTCTATAAAACAAATTTCCGAAGCCCAAACGCCGACACTCAAATTTAAATGTTTGTCTTTTAAACTTTTCGCTTCCCGACCTCACCAGCGACAAGTTCCATTTTGTACATATTTATGAATCTCGATCGTTATTCCGTTATCTGTACTGAAATTTGTTTATACCTACTGAAGGAAGTAAATTACAGCATCGGCGAGTTCGTGATCGATATAAGTATAAGAGCACTGACCACATACGAAGAAGAGAGTGTAAATTGATCCGTTAATTATTGTTTATCGCTGAGATAACCTCATCCTTGTCGCCCGGATGCGTTTTTCGATTAACGAAAAAAAAGGTATTTTAGCCATCATGTCTGTCATTAAATTAAAAATGCCTTTCAATCATATAGAACGGCGTGTGTCAGAGCAGTCAGCAATGCAGACAATGGTGGCATGACAATCTCTTTGGGGTGGCAGTCACTATCACTAATAGAGGACTAACCTTTTAAATTGGAAAGGGGTTTGCTATGGGTTGAATTTAGAAGCTGATCCTCCGATGTTTGTCAGATATTCACGAGAGGTGGCCCGGCCAAATAACGCAAAACTTTTGTTTTTGCTTTACCGAGGATCGACCCTAAGACCGTCGCTCAGTAGCCCAACACACTTACCCCTGCGCTGTTAAATGTGCACCATTTAAATACAAATGCCAGCTAATTTTAGCAGGTCAAAACTACTGTAATCACTGGACGGACAAAAATGACTTGGCTGAAACGAAACTGCATGTGTTATATTATTTCCAACAACGTTTTTATTTATTTTTTTAGAAATGTTGATTTAATGTCAAGCGGAAGCGCAGCACAGGTTGAAGTACTAATTACGATACCGCTCATATTTTTTTTTTGCAATTTCAGTCTATTTGGCACACGGTAATGGATATGTTTACGTTCAGTAATAACCTGCGGTCACACACAAAAGTCGAACAATTCGATCAAAATAATAGGTCACTCAAATTAGTTGGAAATAATTTAGTGAAATGATTAATGAAATTTATATTATGTTTTTAATGTTTGTTGCGAAACTGGTGCAAATTAAATCGGTGGAACCAAAGTAAATTTGGCGAATATTTTGTGATATTAGTTAATGAAAGAGAAACCGGTACCACGTGCGCCTCCGACCGACGAACTCTAAAAATTGATGAACAAATAATCTACGCCTATGAAAAGAGTTTCTCCTAACTGAAGCTACGATTACACATGGCACTTTTCATGTCAAATTTTTGAAATGCCGACGTCATTATGACGTAAACATTTGTCCTAAATTTGTCACTACGTGTGATCGCCTGTCAAGCGGCTGTCGCAGCGCACTCTCACGAAAGACACACGCCAGGGAGAACCGAATGGCCGAGTTTTTGTGACACATGTAATCGTAGCTTGACTGATTGGCAAATCAAAAACGGCTCCAAGCCGTTTATCGTAAAGTGATGAATCTTCATAGGTGTCTAGACTTGGATATGACCCCCCCACAAACTCTTTCGGGGTTTGTCGATATTTTTTAAAACAAGGTAACTCACAAACTGCGGGATTTTAATAAAGAAACAAAAACTATTTTACTCATATTTCGACATTTACTCAGGTGACCCTTTTATCCCCTTTTTTGGGGGGTAAAATGTTAGAATTATTAACCTTTCCTAGAGGCAGTCACTTTTTTCAAAGCTATAAATAAATAAAAAGTTTGCGCAACAGGTCCGTAGGGACCCTAGACCTAGCTCCTCACAACCATTCGTTTTGAGTTTTTTTTTATTTTTGGGACGAATGCAAGAGATTTGCAATTTTATGCCGAGTCCAAACGGCTAATTCAGAAGCTCTTTCATGACAGTTATACCCTCGAATGTTTGTCAGACGCTCGCGGACGTGGAGCGGTGAAAAAAAAACCTTAATATTGAATTGGTTTTTTTTTTCGGGGATAGATCCTAGGACCCCTCGCTTAGTTGTCCAACACAGGAACCACTAAGCCACTGCGCCTACCTTTTTAGCTATAGCGATTTGTAATAGGGAATAGAGTATGAGTATGACCCTTAACAATGGAGAAGGGTCTTTCCATAATTAAAATAAAATGCATCTCGTCCTTATTTCATAGTGCAAGTAGTTTCGTAATTTTGTAATTTTTTAAAGTGACCCCCCTCTGTCTCCCTTAATGGGTCTAATTTTTAATGTTAGTACGCTTTTCTAGAGAGTAGGTACTTACCCCAGCAGCAATGTGCAATTTGGTAAGAAAGAAAATAATTGTACACGTATTGTAATAGATTTTTATGTTGGCGTCCCTTTTAGGGGGTCAACCACATGTGTGGGAAAGACTAATTTTTGGTACGATTATGCAATTAAAAAATAATTACTGGAAAGTTTTTCAGGTTTAATGATGGAAGACAAAATGGCGCCGTCGTAGAAGCAATAAATTTCACTTTTCCAATTCCATCACTTACGAAAAAGTTAGGAATGCTTTTGTAGTAATCTATGAAAATGACTGAAACATAATTCAAAAATTCAAAAACTCGAATAATTTGCTAATTTAAGAACAAAATTAGTTAATCTACCTAGCGATGAAAGTGATTCGGAATTATTCGAACTTCTTCTTCATGAATCCGAGTATATATGGAATAGTTTGTACTGATTGAACTAAAAGCAATCGGGAAGAGAAAAAAGCGACACGGCATTGAAAATTAAGTGGAATAGATTGTCCTTTCTCACTTCTTACAGAAAGCAAGAATATCGTCGCCACTTTCGAAAAGAATCTAAGGAGAACATTCAATTTTATTTTCCCTCCTGTTGATACCATTTTAATACGCAAGAAGTCAAAACAAATGCACTCTACGTCAAATAGGAAAGCAAATTCAAATCAGCTGTTGTAAGGGACAGACAGCTTTTTCAATTCTTACACCAAGAAATTTGTTGAATAAAAATTCGTAGGATTCTCAGTGGGGGTGATATCTTGCACTCTCGATGACGCTCTCTTTTACGAATTTTTCGGTTTAAGGAACGGCATTGAGTAAAAATTCGTAAGATTTAAAAGTAAAGGAACAGACCTATTAAGTTTATCTGTCAAAATCGGAATTTATTAACTACACACAAAACAAGTTGCAATTTAAAAAAAAATTACGTATATCTTTCTTTAGAACATGTAACTTTATCTGATTATGGGAAATTCTGAATAAAATTTTAATGGCAAAATTAAATGAGCAATCAGTGAACCGAAACTCTCAGAATTGTTTTAAATATCCTGTTCCCCTCAATGACAGATAAAATCACTTTAAAATGCAACCAACGTGGATCGTTAGACAGTGGGTAGAAAAGGAAAGATAGTAAAGTGCATGTTTATTTTAAATTACCGTTAATTATAGTTGGTTGGCAGTAAATAAGACCATGCTTTTCCTATTCTTGTGGATGGAAAATTAAACGACAAATATGCCTCAGAAACTAGGGTCGAAAGATGTAGAGATTTCGAATTTTTAAACATAGTGTGCGAAAAAAAGTGTAGTGCTTTACAAAATCAATCGCACATGTGAGTTGAAGCCAGAGATGGAAATTGTCATTTTCGATTTGCACTTAAAACTTTTGTAAGATCGTACTGAAATGGAGCCAGTTGTTGTATATTTTCAAAAACAAAAATAAATTAACAAAACAAAACTATCCATACCTACAAAAAAATAGTTCATATTTTTAGTCTATATGCTCTTCGAGCTTTATACTCTCAATTTGCACATTCACCTTCAAAATATTGTCCTGAACTTGAAACTCGGAACAGGATGAGTTTCTAATCAAATTTTTTGTTTCAATCAAAGCCCAGCAAGAGTCGACTTGAAGTGGGTTTCGATATTTGGACTTTATTAATGTCTGGTAAGAAAAAATCCTTTCGACATTTGCTGATGAGGAATAGCGAGAACGGCTTGAGCGATTTTGTAAATATTTTCAAACATCAACTCATTACACTCGTTTTTAATTGAATTTACTTCAGCAGAAATTTCTCAAATTGAATAATATTTAAATTGCTGAATTATTTAGCAGTCGGCTCTATATTCATTGTTAATTTGTTGAATATTCTTTTTTTCATTAGGAACAAATTCAAAAACAAATTTCAATATAAAATTAGATTTTCCTGATACAACTGCTTCTGGTGTAAAATACTCCTGAAAATTTAGAAAGGGATTTTGAATATTAATTTTCTTGTTTATGTCTTCCAAAATGACATAAAGACATCATCGTCTCGATTATTTTATCTCGATGTTATCTTAGGAAAAGCTTGACAAATTGCAAAAGAATTCGAAAGATACAGATGGATAAATTGTATCGAATTAAGGCAAATTGTACTTTTGTACTCGAGCAAACTCATTTGTATCGACTTTTCCATCCCTGGTTGAAGCCCGTCAGCTCTGACTCAGAGGTGCTGTTCATCTTTCAACGACCCATTGTTTTCGCTTTGCAGAAAAGCTTTGAAAAACAAATTGAGAAGGATGCACATTTTGGCCGTTTTTCATGTTATAAATCTGAGAAAAGTTATCAACCAACAATCGGATTAGATCCAGGAATAATTTTTGAACACATTAATTTTAAAAATGAACAGTTGAATATATATGCATTCAGTGACTTGCTTTTTGGACAAAAAACACTAAAAGTTTATTGGCAAAAACAATTTATTAGAGCAGCAAAGACTGAATGTATCATAAATCATAGTTACGGGAAATACAATGGAAAAAATTGATTGCGAAAAATATGAGCAGCACCAGTGAAACCTATTTCAAATTTGCTTTAATTCAGAGAAAAGGATGTGCCAATAAATGTCAGAAACTGACTACATGGGGCTTAATGGTTGCTCATGGTTGATGTAAGAACTGCTGCAATTTAGATGAAGATTTTTTGAAATTGCTTTAGGCTATGTCGTGCATTGCCACGCCTACTTTTTCTGAAAGTTCTTAAACAACATGTTTTTTTTCCGACTTTTATACCTTCAACTTTCAATTAGCCAAATAATTTTTAGTTTACACAAAACAAAGAAAACTTAAGGGAGCCAACACTATCATTCATATTCTGTGCTATCAATCAGCTTCCTGTTTCATCGAAGAGCTGAGCTACAGCCCAAAATCGAATAACGGTCAAATTAAATTCACTTGATTACATCGAAAAATATCAACAACTATTGCTTTTGATCGTGGTTCTCCTTTGGGGTGGTGGGCGCACATCAAAAGCACTGTGTGTCGGTTTCTCTGTTAGAGCATAAGGAAAGAGCCAAATCCAATGCGCATGTGAATGACATCAATATCAACACCAAAAGTGGAATAGCTGATTCGCAGTGAGTCAATCACCTTAAGTATTTTATGGGTCACAATACGAATTTTAATGCAAAAATGTCATCACTGTGAGTGATTAAAATTTAATTTGGACACTAAAACTGATTATATCGCAAATATCGCTTTCGTCAAGGTTAACGAAAACCTGTTACCTTAGATTATGTTCAAACTTAATAGTTTTCTTTATATCGGTGTTTCCCCAGAGCAAACAAACTTTAAAGGGGCTTTACCAACAGTCGGAATGTTGCTTTTTCTACACCATCAATTTTTTTTTTCCACTTTAAGCCTAGTACGCCTCTGTTTCGGAACGAAGTTTTCCGGTGGTCTCCAAATGGACTACAAAACTTCTGCGAAAAGGCAGCGGAAAATAATTTGTTGATCAACACCCGGATTTGAACTCCCTGAGGTTAACCCAGACAACGATGCATACTACGAGTATGAATCCGAGAAGACAGCCACAATTTGTGTAAAATAGATATAAGAAAACAAACATTGTATACCGTTGGGCCCCTGTTGTTGAGCCAACACATTTAAATATTAATTATTCACCATCATTTGTTACCTAGTTTAAGTAAAATTGTACCAAAAGTTCAATAAAAGCAAATGTAGCAAATGTAGTGAAAATATTATTGTAGAGGGCTCCCATCCACCAGTTGCTAATAAAGAAGGACAATAGGTTAACCAAACGGCCTCATTTAAGAGGACAAGAATCGACTTTAAGTCGAAAATGTAAAGTCGATCATATTTTGCAAACCTAATTTCAAGGGTATTCTTTCAAAATGAACAAAAGTGTTTAAAATTAAATATACTTACTTAAGTAATTTGTTGTATTTTTATTTTAAACACAAATTTACTAAGTAATTTTATTCAATGTGCTATTTTTATGTTATTACTGTTTTTTTTTGGTTTTGTTTGAAATAATGTATTTTTGGTTTATTTTTTCTTAGCACAAGTATTTCTGAAAATGTCTCCTTTTCAGGAAATATGGTCACCCTAAGTAAAAGTGAAATTTAAAAACAGTCAGAATTTGTATTTTGTAATTGAACGCAATTATAATTAAAATTTTATCGGTCATGGTGCTAATGTTGGTATGGGTCATCTGCCTGATATTCCTGCTTTAATTTTTCGGAATATAAAAACTTAATATTGTAAATTTCGTTGGAATTCAGTTTAAAAAAAAATAACAAGCAATTAATGTCTTGCACAATAAATTGTGTGCGGAAAGAGGGTGGATAATTGTACCAAGTAATCTGCTACAGTTGTCCACTTTTCGAAAAGGAGAGCGAACTTTTTCGTTCATGGTTTCGTTATGGCACTTTTGTATGGGATTTTTCGTTCCGAAAGAGCTGCGTACTAGGCCTAACAAGGAAAGGATTCGATGGGTTCAAGTCATATACAGTATGAATTTTGACCTAAATTTGACAATTCAATTCAATTTGTCTTTTATTCACTTTTCACTTACAACTATTCAACATTTGTTTGTTTAAGATAAGTTAATAAAACAAAAAATAAGTGAAAAAGAATAAATAAAGGCCAATCCATAAATATAAAAGTTAGTGATGAAGGGCTACAAAACAATCAATATAATCAAGAATAACGGACGTGGGGTGCCATCAGCTTTCCTTAAGTTAAGATGTGACTAACCAATATCAGTTTCTTAATGTTGATTTGGACATGACTTGCTAGCATTTTTTTCTAAGCTAAAATTTAATAAAAATCGTTAGAAAAATATTTTTTTAGCAAATTCTTTATTTAAATGACTCGAAATAGTATCTCAAAAGCATCTGAGTCAATGGTTAAAAGTCAGTTTTTTTAAATTTTTAAGTAATGAATAAAAATTACGATTTGTTTTTATATTAAAAGGAAGTTTAGCTGAAGTTACAATACCTACAGAAGTTTATACAAAATTATTGCGAATAATTTGCTATAGCAAAACATGAAAGAAAGAAATTCACGGTGCCGGTTTTCTTTAAATTAATTTAAACAATTAACATAAAAGTGGATGGGAATCAAACATATTTATTAAAAAATCGATTGATCACTTTTCCTTCAAGCAAAGACCGCACTTAAACAAATTCTTTACTGAGGCAATTTCATTTAGTCTTCTAACAGCTTTAACTTCAAGAAACAGCAAAATGCGCCATAAACAATTTGAAGAAATGATATGATAATGTAGTTTTCTTAACCTTCAACAATCGAGCAACACCACTCCATATCGATAACTTGGTCAAAACAGATTTCTGCAGATAGATAACCGCACTCTAGAAAATGGACTTACATTTCAGAAATAATTTCACAAAATTTTCTTCAATTGTGATTTGTGTTGCTATAATTTCACCTCATTCACCATTCTATTCTCACTTAACTCATTAACCTGGGAATCTGGTTCGACAGTTGTTGCTCACATCAAGCGCTAATTTATTATGCATCAACACATCACTAGTCCCTCTGCCGACCGAGTGGAAAAATCCCAAATATAATTGAGAAAATTTTGAATTAAAAAACATACGCCTCTACAATCATAATATCTCAGTTGGAAATTCAAATAAATAGAAAGCTCAGCGCGAGAGAGATATATTATATGCGATCGAACTGCCAAATACTGCCGCCCGCCAATACAGCTGTACCAAAGATATTGCGCAACACTCGCCTTTCAATGCAATGGACTTTCAAACAATTTAGTGAGCAGACAGTGAGGTGATCCCAAAAATATACCACCAATAACAGCCTTGAACTTGCACTTCCCAAACAAATTGTAGAATTGCAATTAGCAACGTGAACTAGACAATAAGATACAAACTAAAATAAAATTTGCTTAAGATAAACAAGTTTCTACGCACGATACTCGTAAACAGAGCGCAACATGCTCTCGCATAAAATCTCGTTATCAGCTCTGGGTTGTAGTATTCGCGGTCGGCGACGACGATGACGAGCACAGAGGAGATGTGCTGCGCGTCTAAAATTGCTCACACAGGGTGGTTAAGTTATTTGATTTATTTCAAGGAGGCCAAGCTAAAAGTTGCAGGAGTCTATTGATAAACTGTAGGTAGGTACTCATTTTAAAATTTAGAGAAACGCAATGCACGGTACTAGCAAATATTTTTAGTGGTACCAACTCAACCATTGTGACCCACAACGTATTTGGAGTAAATCTAATTTAAAAAGAGCGTTGATCACCTCATCTCTAAAATAATGGTCATCGAGTTCGAATTCATCAACCATTTTTTGCAATTGGATTGCCATCAGGTACCTAGCGTTGTTTCACGACGACGACGTGTAGTTTTCAGTCGACACTGTGACGACAATAGTGTGGTTAATGTTATTACAGTGTCGTTAATTAAGTCGGTTTTGGCGTCCGTGGCATCAATTGATTCATAAATATTAGAAAACGTGTCATCATAGACGACCTGATTGAAGAACAGAGAGAACAAATGGATTTTAAATAATAAAATTAATTTGAAATTTTTAACCCAGCATAAAATAAAAGGTTTTAAATTTCAACCGCCTTAATCTGCCACATAAAATTAATTCAATAAGCATGTCTGTTTGATATCCGTGAACCGTCAAACATTCGTTGGTATTTTATAGGTTTGTTCCCTTACTTTTGTCGTTAGAATGGAAAAGTCTGTCAAAATGACATTGGTGGGGATAAATCTCTCTCAGAGAGATAAACTTGCGTAAGGCTTTTGTTACAATCTATTAAAAATGACAGATAACTAATTCAAAAATTCGAATCAAAAAGTTGGTATATGGATGTACACTGACTGTGCACGATGCTTTGGAAAATGTGGGCGGTATTGGGCAAAGGGGCGTGGTACTTCCTATATAAGCAAAAGGTTTGAAATTCCATTTCTTGACATTAGTGAGGGCTGTTAAATTTGTAACTTTAAACTACCACTCTCATTATTTTGCTGTGAATTTATTGCTCAGCTGGTATTTGTTTAATAGCATAAACTCAAAACAAAAATTTATTTTTTGTGTCAAAATAAAGCAAATCCAAGATTTTAGTTCTTTGGGACTTCTTCAAATACTATTCCCAAATCAACTTTCCTTTTGATGTGTTTATATAGTTAAGGATATATGTTTCGATAAACTGTACAAAAGAAAAGTACTTTTTTTTTAAATAAACCTACACAACAGACGAATGAGTGAAATATGTTTGTATTATTATCTTTTTTTTAAAAACAATCCCAGAACGAACAAAACAATTCCAACACTAATTGATTTCAGTTTTTATTATGCCACTGAAGGTGAATGATCTATATTTTTAGAAAACATTTATTTTCTGCTTTAAAAACAACAAACAGAATAATTTCCTGTTAAAAGTTATATAAAACCGTCATAACGTAGGCGCTCGGGTATGGCTTTTCGAAGCAGAAGATTTCCAAATAGATGCGCCTTTGGTGCTCCGTTTAGCTACTTGTTGATGTTAATGAACAACAATTTGGGCGTATTAAGCATTCCTTTCCAATCAAAATAAAAAAAATAACTTGGTGCTTAAATTTTAAAAGAATGTTCTTAGAAATATTTTTTTATTGAAGATGGACTAGTAATTAAATTCGCCTTTTAAAATGTATTTCCTGGTAATAATAAATTAGAACTGCTCTCTGGGGGTGATAAATATACTCAGGTTTTTTAAAGTTCGTACGAGTAGCTATCTCTTTAGCAGATTTTCAAAAGAAAACAAAATTTAGGGAATAAACGGGCGATATCAAAGACTGCCAATTTACCCTTTAATTGTGAGCGTAAAATATAAAGTGAGCTGAGCATTAAAGTGCCGACACATGGATCTGGCTAGGCACTTTTATTTTGCTAAAATTTTTGCTGGGTAGTGCTTTATTTTACTATTTATTTCATTAATTTAGCAGCTGTTACCCACGATCTATTTCCCTTGGTGAGTGCCCTGCCAAACTCAATTGACTCTAAAGGTAAGTGTCGGAGCCAGCGTTGCCAACCAATTTTGACGAAAAAATGCCTAACTTGGGAAAAAATATGCCTTTTTCAATAAAAGGATGCCTAAAATATTTTTTTTAGGTAAACCGGAACAATAAATCAAAAGTGAAACACATACCTATACAAAAAAAATAAACAGAAACAATTTTTATTTCCAAAAAAAAACTTAAATTAGAAATCACAGAAGAATTTCTTAATAGGAACAAAATTCATAAGTAGGTAGAAAGTACTGAACAAAACACTTGGCATCACTGGTCGGAGCACACTCCGATTGAATGAGCGATAGCTTCCAATTGACAACAAGTTCGGTCAGCTAGTTCTGTCTTAAAATTGCCCCAGCTTGTTTGCTAATAAAAAAAAACTGTTTGGTATAACAAATCCTCTACATTAGCATTAGTGCTAAGTCTCAAAACAATGCCCACAGGGACGGGGGAAAAAAAGTTAAATATTTGCCAAGCTCACCTCATTGAGACGAAGAAGATAAGAAGGCGCTTGATGATTCCGTGTGAAAAAACGCGTTACACAGCAAATATTGCTTCTGTGTTATTTATACATTTTGTTGACATTTTTTGTGCATGTTTGACTAGGTAATCTATGTGTACTTGTAGCAAAATAATATCAAAAGCAACAGATCTTCGGTAGATCAATGGATCAATTTTGCGCAATTGTTATCTACCTCGACTTTGTGGAACTTTCCTCTAGCTTTTTTTATATTATTTTCTTTAGATCAAGAGTGCGTATGATTCAACTGAGAAGAATTAGGTAAGATAAAGGCACGACACTTATAATTTTTTCACTTAGATATTATTTGTCGATCATCTGTCAGACGTGAATGCAGCATTTGAAACCGCGATAATAATGTGTGTCACATGTTATGCCCCTAGCGGGCATTGTTTACACATTCCGAGCCGCACGGGCTCGGCTGTCTGCTAAGGCAGCATGTCAGAAAGAGCGATGAAAGGCATTGCCATGACCATATTTGCAATGCGATTCACAAATAATACAGCTTGAGCTGACCGCGTGGTTTTTTAGCCTTATATATTGAAAGCCACCAACAAAACTAAGACCTTTTGGTAAGTAATTTAGGAAAGGCTGTATCAGTTTCAATACTTCTTAAAGGTTTATTTCAGATGAATTAATAAAAAAAAATGAGGGAATTCTTTTGCCGGAATAGTTTAATCTCCTAGTTAAGTAGCCCCGACTTTTGATTTTGTCATCGGGGTCTCAATATCAAAGGTCAAGTGAATCAGCGATTGATGTCAAATTTAAAGCGAAAGACAAGTTTGTCTATTGTTAAGTTCGATCACAAGATCCCTTGCCTTTTATAACCTTGAAAAGAAGTCGATCAACCAAGCCTTGGACAAGCTTAAGATTGACTTACTAATACGCCACAGCATCAGCCGCCTTGTTACATGTATTTGGTATGGGAAAGACTGGATTCGGTAGAACTTTTGTCAACAAGCTCGTCTGCCGAATGAGGACTTAATATCGCCTCCACTCAAGAAAACAGTTCTTAACAATTTTATGATATCTATTAACTGTAAACCACTTTGCAAAGTCGTAACCAACTCAAAAAAAAGAAGTCTCATCTATTTGGGGAAAGTATCCTCAAATCATCCCGAAAGTAAGCAGCTAGAGTCAACTCGATAGGCAATGCAGTTTTACGTTAAGCCTCTCTTTTTGAATACTACGCACTTGAGTTTGTCAGAAGGGAATATGTCCGAGCATGAAAGGAAATGCCAATTCCGTTAAAAGCGGGCCCAATGGAACGTTTAACCGAACACAATTGGATTTAATACAGACAACACGGGAATTAAAGCATTTCTTCAAAGGAATGGTAGTGTCAAAACTCACGAATATCTTGCGACTGCTTGGAGTAATTCTATTATGTTCCAAGGGACTTAAGCCCGGTCTAAAAAAGATCTACCAAAGACTGACTAAAGTCTCAAAATAATGGGAAATGCGTATCTTCGTAATGGAAGCTCAAACTCTTATGTTAATTTTGGCAGCACTGTTGTAATGTTTTTTTTTTTTTTTAAATTCGACCGGATAACCTACGACCTCGTCGTGATGGCAAATTCTATATTGTTGCGTTTGACTCACATACATGCACGAAGTTATAACACCAGGAATTTTATCTCATATGTGATTATTGTGTTTAAGGACTTATTCATTTGCGCCTGTTAAAATAGACCTTTCTCATAGCAAAGACTGTTGTTTTGTGCTTAGGTTATGTCCATCTTCATAAACAGTTCTAAAGTCAGCTACAACTTTTGACAAGCGGGAGCTCGTAGCTCGCATCGTGGTTATTATTTGCTTCGGGAAGTTTACCTTCTCCGATATCTAAACGAAGTCTATGCCGCCATATTCAGAATTTCTAAGTTAAGTCCATTTTTTTTTTAAAGTAGCACCAAAGATCTGAACATTTGAGGGATGATTTGATTTTATCAGCAGTACCTCTTGTGGCAACGGGCAATGGTAATGATTGTCTTAAATCATCAAAAATAAAGCTCCAATTAGATGTCTGCTATCATTTCGTATATGGCTTAAATAAACCGACAACATTTTTGTGCGATGACGTCATTCACATTATTTCATCACAGACTAATAATTTTAATTTCCCTGTTTTTCAACTTAACATTTATGTAAATAAACAGATCTTAAATTATATTTCAAATTTCTTTGGTAAGTATTCTTTTTTTTAGCAAAAGAAAGTTCATACGCACTGTCCGATACAACCTTGCATGCTTATTTTAATGACTCTGTCTCCTTATAAGTCATAAAAGTGGGAGTTGAAAAGGAATGTGAATATGGTGCGTGCTATGTATGTTTGATTTGAAAATGAAATGCACGTCGACACTAACCCAACTGAAAAACTCTGATAAATTTGCAAACTTTGCCTATTTGTTTCAAAACTTTGTAAGTCATCGAGCTAAAAGATATCCTCTGTTATAAAAACATAGCCCTCTATAAATAAATTTTATAATAAATTTAAATTTACACGGTAGTTTTGAACTAAAGCCAAAAAAAAAGAAAACAAATAAAAATCACTCTTTCATAGTTTTTTTTCGAGATCTATAAAGATAGCGTGTTGAAAAAAATTTGGACATTCTGGTCCTAAGTATCCCCTACAGACCTGTGAGAAATGCATCAGAATCCAATTCAATATAATTCGATTAAGTCGAACAGAACTGCTTCAATTTTATTTATGTGCACAAGTAAAGGACTATTTACATGAGAGCGAATGGGGAATTGCGAGCATGCGAATATTCGTACATAGTTTCTGACACTTCATTCACCAGAAAACCTTTTTTAGTCACAGGTTCCCGCGATTGAGTTTAATTTTTAAAGGTTAAATTCAAACGAATTTTTTATTCGTGGGCTTGTGGATCGCGACTGTATTAGGTTCGTTCGCGTACGCGGTTTGAATCGAACGCAATCGATATTAATCGATCGCAATCGCACAAAGTCTATACACGTACTCATCAAGAAATGACAAAAATTAGCAAAATAACGAGTAACGAGCAGTTCCTCTCTTGGCTCGAAACAGCTCAGAGAATTTCAACCGGCAAGTACTGATAAAAATGTCAAATGCGCAAAATTGACAGGAAACAAATTCAAAATCCGTTTTAAAAATCAATTGTACACAAAAATAAAATATCTGAAAATAAAGAAAATTCGGTGATGGTCGAATGTTCTCCTAGAACGTTTCATATGTTGCAAAAAGGTAAGTTATTAATTTATTCGTGATATGGATTAGATTTCAAAGATGTAAGTGGCTCAAAGTAACTCGAAGTGTATCCATATCCACATACTTTGGAGTATATTTTCAGCTTTCTGAGAGAGTTCCGCTCAATTTTTCGAGTTTCACAGATTTTTAGTGCTTGGCTCATGAAAGTACGCGAATGGACCTATTATGTGGATTGTGAATAATGTGTAACAGTTCGCTGCAAGAATTTTCAATTCGCGGGAAAATTGACGAAATTGGACTTGGACTTTACTATTTAAATCAATTAAGACTCAGTTTTTTTTAGATTAGATAAAGGGTGATTTTTTAGCTGGTTTGGTTTTGGCAACACTGGTTTTGACAGCTGACGTGTGTTTAGTACCTTGTGTCACTGTCAAACAGCTTCAGTTTGGTTTGCAATTTAACCATGGATCGTCTTACAAATGAACAACGCTTGCAAATTATTGAATTTTACTATCAAAATTCGTGCTCGGTTCGAAATGTTCATCGCGCGCTGCTTCCATTTTATGATCGGCATTCTCGACCTTCTGAGCAGTCTATTCGGAAGATTGTGACCAAATTTCGCACCAAATTTACTTTGTTGGACATTAAACCACCAACACGTTTACGTACTGTGCGTAGTGAAGAAAATATTGCGGCCGTATCAGTTAGTGTGACAGAAGACCGCGAAATGTCGATTCGGCGCCGTTCCCAGCAGTTAGGCCTTTGTTACAGCACTACGTGGAAAATTTTGCGGAAGGATTTGGGCGTAAAGCCTTTTAAGATACAGCTGGTGCAAGAACTAAAGCCAGCCGACCTACCACAACGCCGAATTTTTGGTGAATGGGCTCTTGGAAAGCTGGCCAAGGATCCGCTTTTTTATCGAAAAATTGTGTTCAGCGATGAGGCTCATTTTTGGTTGAATTGGTACGTAAATAAGCAAAATTGCCGCATTTGGAGTGAAGATCAGCCAGAAGCATTGCAACAGCTACCAATGCATCCCGAAAAAGCCACTGTTTGGTGCGGTTTATGGGCCGGCGGCATTATTGGGCCATATTTCTTCAAAGATGATGCGAATCGCAGCGTTACTGTCAATGGTGAACGCTACCGAGCGATGATAACAAACTTTTTTTTGCCCGAAATGGAAGTTCTTGACTTGCATGATATGTGGTTTCAACAAGACGGTGCCACATGCCACACAGCACGCGAAACAATGGCGCAATTGCGAGGCGAGTTTGGTGAACAGTTAATTTCACGTTTCGGGCCGGTCAATTGGCCGCCTAGATCGTGCGATTTGACACCATTAGATTATTTTTTGTGGGGGTATGCCAAGGCTAATGTGTATAGGGACAAGCCCGCTTCGATTGACGTACTGGAAGCCAACATCCATGCATTCATTCGTGAGATACCGGCCGATATGTGTGAAAGAGTATGCCAAAATTGGACTCAGCGGATGGGCTACCTGAGACGCAGCCGCGGTCAACATTTGCATGAAATTATCTTTAAACATTAAATTGCAAGGTTCAAACTATCGATTCAAATAAATATTTCATTCATTTTTTCGAATTTTTTGTGTTTTTTTTTTAAAAAAAGTTCTAAACCTCTTAAAAAATCACCCTTTATTAGATTAATTAAATATATAATGCTTTTTTGATAGAAAAAAATAAAAATTTTCATTTCATAAACACAATTAAATTTATTTGTTCTCGATTCGCCTATTCGCAATTATAATTATTATAATTTTTTTTTGATGTGTCTACGTTAATAAAGTTGGTGTGTACGCACGCACTCCTATCGGGAAATGTAGTGTCTTACAGGCTTAAGCATAATGAAAACTTGACGTAACTTCTGAGTCACGAGTTAAAAACGTTTACGTAGTTTTTATTAATGCTAATGACATTTAAACATGAAAAAATAGTACCAAACCAAACACAAACAAAAAGAAATATATTTTGTTGTAAGGTTAATTCATTGGCCCATAGAAATAGAAAAAAAAAAAAAATTCGACTCTAAAGGCCTTTTTTGTTAGTGAACTCTAAATCCCACCTAGCGTTTCATAGAAATGTAACAAATTTAACAAAAGTCAACTTTTGTTAGTAGTTACTGTGACTCAATTTTTATGTTTCACCAGGGGTGATCTTCAAGTTTCCGTTGATGTGAACCAAATGAACAAATATTTGTTTTGGATTGGCACATAAAGCAAGGAGAAATTTGAAAAAGTACGATCGTTTGTGATTTGTGTAACTTTCAGTTGTTAATACAAAACAAGGTTATTATTACTTTACTCTACTAATTTTGTTAACAAAAACCAACTGGGAACACACAGATGCCACTTAAGATTTGACTTATGTCGTTTTCGATTTGGCTGTTTAGATTTTGATCCAAGATTTTGGATTTCTGCTGCCAAATCGAACATAAAATCTGAATTTCATTGGGTTTGGGTGTATTTTTTTTCACTTGCACTGGAAATCCATTTCAGTTGATTTTTACACATTTATAATAACTCATTTCGAAATAGTTTAATATAAAATCGTTTCCATACTCGAAAAATGAATAATTCAGTTAAAAAAGCAATCGTTCCAACGATAAACAATTCGTAACCACCAGCTGTGTGTCATACACATTGGTATTAGTTAAAGTATGTGTGAAATCTGAGAAAAAATCGAGATTTCTCAAAAGAGAGTCAGATAAAAAAAAGATTGATTTTTTGGCAAATCGAACATGAAAAGCAATCTCGATCAAACAAAAAAATTTATTTTTTCTCAAGAAATTTATCTTTTTGCCAAATCGAAAACGACATTAGTCAGCGGTGACTTCAATCTAACTATTTCCTAACTTAAAGTCAAATTTAATGCTTTATTTACTATTAAGAGTTGGTTTTCTTGCCAAAAGTCGTATCTAAAATGCTTTATTGCTAAGGGCCATTGCGTCGTGTTAATGACGAATTTTAGTCTCGACTTTCAATTTAAGGAAGCTCATAATCACGAGGTTGGTTTGGAAAATATAGCCACTGTGAACTAATAAAATTTAGAGTCGAAACTAAAAATGTTTATTGGTAAGGGCCAAATCTAAGTAAAATATGCTCATAATGTTTGGCTTGAAAGATTTAAATTAAACCATTTCAAAAATTGGAAATAGGTCACAACTAAAATGCGGTAGTACTTGCGTACTAGGTAAAGTCAAATAGTACCAAATTCAGTACAATTGTAAGGTTTTTTGCATCCATGGCGGGGGATGACGTTTATCTTTTGAAATTGAGTTGCAGCAAAATTGTTCAATGTTTTAATGAATTAAAAGTTTTTTTTCCATTAGGCGGACGGACCTGTGCCGCGGTAACTATTCACCGAGCTTTCACTGCAGTTTATAAAAAAAAAATCCAAATACAGGACCACAATTTTTCTTAAAGCCAACAGGTTGGGTGAGTTTGAATTCTTGAGCGATTGGGAGGGCTTCAATTTTATGCCGTAGCCGAATCTGAACGGAGACAAGCTTTATCAGGACAATTATACTCGCGAGTAGATCCAGGCAGGGGAAAAAACTTGAAGAGTTAAAAAAATGCTCAGAGCCCCTCGCTTAGAAGATAACCAACTGAGTACTTAGCCAACGCTCCTGAGCAGTGTTGTTAGCACTCTCTCTTCATTTATCCCACGAAGCGTGGTAATTTTTCCTTTTCACCTTTTCTACTCAAATTCCCTTTTAAAATCCAACGATCCTTTTTTGCGTGAAAATCCATTTTTTTAAAGTTAAATTTGTCTTACACGGAAAGAAAATTACGTTAAATTAACTTTTAGTATAAAAACCGCAGATTGTAACACTGCTATGATTATTTTTTGGTAATAGACAATTTTGATAAAAGACGATTTACATGAGCTGTTTTTTTATTGACATTCAGTGTACACCAAAACCCAGATTTGCGTCGTTAATTGGGACCAGAAAAAACACGACGCAAATCGAAACGACTCAACTTGAAATAACGATTCTTAACCTTAATTATCTTAAAAAGTGTAAACTCGTTAGCCTTAATCTTGGGCAATCCCCTTTTTACAAAAAAAAAATAACAAAAAAGCAAACTGAAATAAAATCGTCCCAACTTCGAAACCAGGATCATTTTTAAATGACGCAACTTCGAAAAGACGCAAAGCGAGGTTTTGGTGTATTGATAATCGTGGTGAAATACAGGTTCTTTTCCCTTTACCCCACGGAAGGCTTTTCGAACATCGAAATTCCCACAAAAAGGGATAAATCCCACGATATAAAAACACAGCTCCTAAGTTTAATTTAACCAACATTATTGCAACTTAAAATTTAGTAAAGACTCAAATCCTATGTCAAGCTGATGAAAAGATATTTTGCTAAAACGTCTTCTATGTACATTCAATCAATTTAAATTTATTATCTATACCCTTCTCTTATAACTTGGAACAGCTTTTGTAGAAATAAGAAAAAGTGAGTGGAAAAAAGAAGCCGCCAGAAGGAAATGTCTTTCCCAAAACTCATTTTGTTACAGCCTGAAGGACAAGCAAACTTCGGAAGTCTCTTCCCGAAAACATATGTTTCAAGACTGCAACTTAAAGGCATGCTCAAGCCAACGCCAAACGTACGATTTTTTCGCTGTTCCGCATGCGCTCAATACAAGAAATGTATGGCGTTAACAGAAAAATTGTTGGAAATTATACAAAAATATGAAGTCTTTTACATATTTCTCAGCCAGAGTTCAAAATATAAGGACAGCGAACAAAATATGAACCTGAAATTACATAATTAAAGAAAATAAGTTCCCGCTCCCTTATCTTTCCCGTGCGAAATTCCCGGCAGCTTTTGCGTTTTGCATTGCTTTGGGCATGCCTTAAAACAATTTGAGTACCACATGTATCGGAATCGAAAAAGCGTTATAAAACAGGAGGCAACACAAAAAAACCTGCCTAAAATCGCCACCTCAATTCACATGCACAACAAATAGTCGTCTGGCGGTGGCAAAATGATTTTCACTTGACCACCCTGTGGAGCAACTTAACCAAGGTCAGACAATGCAACAATTCTTCACATCATCTCTGCCCTTCAACATATCTACATATCGCTACAACTTACCACTTTTTTTCTTTTTCTTTTTTTATGCTATGGATCACTTAGGTAGGTATTCTCCTCAGCGGTCAGTGAGTGTATATTTAACTGAAACCCGACACAACGAACACGAAGAACTGAAACCGGCTGGCTATCCCGACTTGAGATATGTATTGCTGGCAGTTGGCTGTGTTGTTCACGACTCGCACTAATTAAAGCGAAATTATTTGGTTTTCCTTTTGTTGCCGCCCCTCAATATTGCGGTGTAAAATAATCAACATTTATAAAGGGTTTCTGTAATTTATCCACAAACACCTCCGGCCCGACACGAATACAATTCAAACTTCACACACAGAAAGCACCCGGAATCAATGCCACTTGTAATTGCATGCGATTAAGCTGTGCGATCTATTTTTTATAAATCACAATTTTTTTTATGCAACGAGTTGAGCGCATGACTCTATAAATACGTCGCGCAAAAAAGACGATTCCGTACGGACTTTTTTCTATCGGTAATACCTGAGAGGGATGCACACACGAGACGGCCTTCCTGTTTAGCTGACAATACTGCTGCTGGCAGATGTGGAGTGACTCGGGGGTGGTGCTAATTACCCCGACTTTGGCACTCAGTTGCCTTTTCTATTCTTTGTATAGTTGCAATAAAATGTTTTAATGCAAGGGCTGCAATAACCGCTGCGCAATCACATTCACAATGAGCACTCGAAGGAATTTTACGCTGCACAAATAAAGCCACTTTGTAAGATAATTTTGTAGCCACACTCCTTCTTTAGGTCGTAGTCGTAGTGTCTAGTCAGGGAATCGAACCGATTGTAATAAAGAAACGTTCTATATAGGCACCTAACAAGTTCGGTGGTTGCTCAAAGACTACCGCAGCCTATAACCGTTTTAACAATTTTAAAGCGAGGAAAGTCACTCGTACACGCGATGGAAACAGCTGCTTTTGTCACTGGTTCGATTCTCTGTGTGCGAAGTTCCCTTTTGCTAGCAAGAGCAACATCGCCCCATCGCATCGCATCGTAGTGTAATGTGGTCATATGAAGGGCGGGTGGGGCAATTGGGGATCGCAGCGCACGGAAAAGTCTCAATGGCAATGGCAAAGCAACTAAAATACGTCGGTAGTTGGTGTAGTTTGTCATATCTCATCGGTAACGACGACGATCGGTAGGAGGTGCGGAAAAGATCGCCGTGCACATTGGTAAAGGTTGTCTGTTGGCAAGAAGTTTGATCAAAGAAGCGCGCATTCGCTGGGGCAAAGTGTTGGTGGATGGGCGAGAGCAGATACGTCGCAGCGCAATATCTCAGCTGATTTTCTTGGCACGAAAAGTGAAAATTTATCGAGAGTCTGTAATCTGTATATAGGTACAGCAGGGCGCAAGATCGCTCATTCCAATTTCCAAGTCCAAGTCAGTTGGCAGCGGCCGGCGCGTGTGGACAAGTCGGAGTATGGAATGGTTTTTTTTTTGTGATTGTTGAAAGATTGTAATTGTTGACAAAATTTTGCACTGGGTTTATTGTTTATTCGAGAGAATAATAACTTTTATGCCAAACGGCGCATTCTGTTGTGTAACGAAGAATTGTAAATATATAGGTATACGAGTAGTTGGTGGAAACAAACTTATTTTTGCTCGTCAGAACTAATGCTCGATTTGATGAAAAAATGTCGTCCATGGTAGGTGTCAGTTAAAATTTACTCCACTTTTCCAGAAATTGGTTGCCTCGAACTCTTATATTGGGTTTGAACAAGAGTTTTATGTGAATAAAGGTTGCATAACTTCTTGTTTTTTTTATTAAAACTTTTCATTATTTGTCAATTGAAAAATTATGTAAAATCAGTCGCATCTAAGAACATTTAAATTTTTCCAATACAAAACTGAGTCATGATGAACTTGACGAATTCATCAATTTGACGGAAGGAACACTTCAAATGAACATTTTGCGACAAATGGCCTTGTTTTCTAGAAATTGTTTTGTTTTTAGCTTTCTATTTTTGTCGGAGTAACAAAAAATATTATCCCTCGACAATGCACTGCCGATGTAACCTGAATTGTGCCCGAAGGCCGCTCATCCGTTTTAAGAATAAATAATACAACAGAAAAGATGGTTTTTGTTTATTTGTAAATACAGTTCTGTAAGTGAGAGGCTTTTAATTACATGGGCTTTAAAAAATGTATAAGATACTCAACTCCAAACGTAAAAAGAATGGGAATTACGGCCTAAGTCTGTTTCTTTCAATGCGTTTTTTTTATTGCGGTATTTTTTGTTTTGAGATCTTTAAACAAGATTCTCTTGTAAAATGGAAGCGGATGTGCAAGGAATATACCAACATGAGCAGGGTGGAAGATTATGTAGCCAAGAAGTGAACTTGCTTAGGTCTAGTGGGATTCTTTATTTTGCGATATTTTCAGTTATATTCTCCTTGAAGTTGCAACATTTATTTATTTATTTATTTATTTGTCACCAAAGAACAAAAATCTTTCATAGACATAAGGCCACAATATTAGTACTTAAAGTTACAAAAATATGATACAAAGTAAACGTAAAGCAAACAACTATGACTGTACATTCTCAAGTAATTTTCTTTTTATTGAGGAAACTGGTAAATTAAAATCGATTAAAACGACATTTGCATTATATACTGACATTAAACCATTAATTGAGGAAGAAAGACCGTATTTTGTACGAGAATGGCCTACACTAAAAAATCGCGAGTTACGTAGGTCGAATGAAGGAACATTAATATTGAGAAGACTTAGAATGTCCGTTGAATCAATTTCTCCTATTAGAACCCTATGAATAAATATCACTCTGGCCACCGTTCTCCTTACCTCCAATGATTCTAATTTAATTAATTTTAGTCTAGATAAATAAGGGGGTAAGTTGCTAAGATCGAGCCAAGGAAGTCCTCTAAGAGCGAATCTTAAAAATCTTTTTTGTATAGATTCAATTCTATTTATATGAACTCTATAATACGGACACCACACAATAGAGGCATATTCTAATATAGACCGCACAAAAGCGATATACAGGGTCTTGAGAACATAAACATCCGAAAACTCACAAGCATATCGCCTTAACATTCCCCATGTTCTGTTTGCCTTGTTTGTGATGGACTCAACATGAAAAGTAAATGATAGTTTGGTATCTAAGAAAACGCCCAAATCTTTGACTAGATAAACACGGGGAATAACTATACCATCAAAGGAATACGTATACATGACTGGGGATTTACAGCGAGAAAAAGTTATGACAGAACACTTAGAAATGTTTAAAGAGAGACTGCTTTTAGAGCACCACAGATGAAATTTCTGAAGGTGTGAATTTAACAGGTGGAAAGGGCGATTATCATTTCCCGGCATATAAATCTTAAAGTCATCCGCAAACATCAACAAAAAGCATTCGGGTATAAATTTAACGATATCATTCACAAATAATATAAAGAGTAGTGGTCCAATATGACTTCCTTGGGGGACGCCAGAGGTTACCGATATATTTTTCGAAATATGACCACGAAACTTAACATTTTGGAGTCTATCCGAGAGGAAGGAGGAAAGCCAATTTAAAAAGAAGACTGGAAAACCGAGTCTTGTAAGTTTATATAACAAAAGTTTATGGTTAACTCTATCAAACGCTTTGCTAAAATCCGTATAGATGACATCAACCTGGTTACCTTTGCTAATTTCAGAAATAACGAAGTTCGTGAATACCAAAAGATTGGTTACAGTTGACCTCTTTTTAACAAAGCCATGCTGATTATTACAAACAAGGGAATTACAGTAAAAATTTAATCTTTCGGTAACTAGTGAGTCAAACAATTTTGGAATAGAAGATTGCTTGCATATACCTCTATAGTTTTCAACTTTATTTCTCCTACCAGATTTAAAAATGGGAACTATAAAAGAAGTTTTCCAAACAGATGGGAATGTGCTAGTACGTAAAGATAAATTAAAGATATGGCATAAAATTTTATGTAAAGGAAACGCACAGTTTTTAAGAAACATAGAAGGAACACCATCTGGACCAGGGTTAAGGCTAGAATCCAAAGACGCTAAAGTGTTAAAAACAATGTCTTCAGAAAATTCCATTTTATTAAAAAGAGTAGTATAGGAGCCATCAAGATAATCGAAAAATTGTTCATCTATCAAGGAATCATGGTTAGAATAAACTGATTGGAAAAAACATGCAAAGTTATTACAAATAGTATGGGAAGAATCAGTAAGTTGTCCTTCAAAAGAGAGTGAGGCTGGAAAACCATCACTTTTGTTTTTGGAATTGATAAATTTCCAAAATTTATCGGGCCTAGAACTAATACTATTCTGTATTTCATTTACATAAATAAGGTACGCATGGTAGAGAGACGTTTTCAACTCAGACTTAAGCCTTCTAAATACAAAGTAGTCCTCTTCAGCCAGACTACAACGCCATTTTCTATAAGCCCGATTTTTTAACGTTTTTAGGTTACGAGTGATTTCGTTGTCCCAGGGACATGAATTAACCTTATTTTTTATGCGAACTACAGGCACATATTTAAAAATAACATGATTAATAACGTCATATAATTTGGAGCAAATTTCGTTAATATCAAAAGACAGATAAGGACCCCAGTCATAATTATTAAGCTCTACACAAATATCACTATAATTAGCATTTTTGAAATCAAATCTGAAGGATTCACAAATAAATATCTCATTTAAATTCAATTTACAAAAAAGATTTAAAGAAGGATGATATGAGTCTTCCGGAACTAGAGGAGTGAGACTCCTGGACACAAGAGTTTCGTCGCTTTTGTTGGTAAAGATGAGGTCCAAAGTACGATCCATGATATTTTTGATGTGATTCACCTGGAGTAGACCAAGTGAGTGCAGCGTATCAACAATCAAAGCACCAATTGCGGATAAAGAGTTGGCGGGGGTGAGATAAGTGCAGTCAACTATAAACATTTACCAGGAACTTTGTACACTTTGTGCGTAGGCCTCTTACGTTCTGGTAGAAGAAGGCAACTTCTTTAAGTTTTTTGAAGAGGATTGGGTATTATTCCTGCTATTCCTGTTATTCCTATTTGTAAACTCCTTAACAAGAATGTTCTTCGGCCAAAAGTTTGGATTTAAAAGAGTTTTGCCTATAGAAGATGGAGCAAGTAATTTAAAAGAGGCAGAAATACGGCCAGGTAGGTTATCCGCTGTTAAGCATAAACATCTAATGCTGCTGGTGTCAACGCCCTTTTTTTCAATGTAACTCATGATATCAGTGGGCTTAGTGCCGTATTCCAAGCGAGATAAAAACACTGCAAACGGAGGTGGTACAATCCTTAGAGCACAGACGTCATTATCATTGAAAGCAGTGGATGAGGGAGTATTGACTTCAAGTATAGTGTTGTCAACGCCATTAGTCAGATTTACTATTTCGGCAGTCGGGCTAATATTGGTGACAGCAGGTAAGGATCCTGAGCATGAGGGCAAAGGAGAGTCAACGGGAGTGATTTCAATTGCAGTGCGAACCGACTCACCCGAGTACGAATTAGAACGAAGTACTCTTTTTTGTTGAGGAAGTTGAAGGCTAGCTATACGCTTTTGTTTTTGTTGTTTAAGCTTATGCTGGTTATGTTCTTTAGGCAGATTAGGATTAGTTGAGTTTGTTTGTTGTTGTTGATGTTCATTATTCAGCAGTTCGTGTTGTTGAATACTTTGCTGAATCTGATCTTGTTCAGAATGTTTTGGATGTTGTGAATGAATTATTTCTTTATCAAGTAGTTGTTGTTGTAAGAGTTGTAGTTGTAATTGCGACTCTTTTAATTCATTCTGTTGAGCCATTAAGAATTGTTGTTGCTCACTGACAGGCTGATGTTGTTGCAGAAGATGGTCGATGTTATTAAAACTCTTCAAAACATTGCAAGTGATGTGAGTTAATGTGAAAGTATTAATTCAGCACAGGTGTGATGGGTGTTGTTATTTTGGTCTTATTTGAACAAGTTTTTTGCTTTAAATGCAAATGGCAATATTTGTTCGCGCAAGATAAAATTAGTTGTTCATTCCTAGAAATGCGTCCCCAAAATTTGGCGCCCTGTACATTTGCACATATGGTTGGTCCGGCCCTGCCCCCAAATGTCTTATTTTTCTTCTAAAAACCGTCCGATGGAAATATTTATGTATTGATTTCAGCTTCGTGAATTTTATTAACGACATTGATATGTATGATCGACTTCATAAATGAAAGTTCAATTCCAAGAAAGCGAAAATTATATAAAACCAGATTCAACCCCAATTTTCCGACCGTTTTTTTTTTGCTTTTTATTTTTTGCTGCTCCATTTTTGTTTAAAAACAAATTAAATCTCAAAGAGAGATGTCAGTTTCTATTCAAAGAAACAGCTGATATCATTCCGCAGGGAAAAAGTAAGAGATTTAGGTTTTTTGTAATAGTTTCGTACTTATTTAGACACCAACCTTGCGTAGTAAACATTCAGGGGACATTTTTTTATAAATAATAATTTCAGCAAAGCCACATAGAGGCTGCGTAGATTTTTACGCGATGTTTAACTAAACAACATCTAATAAATACGGCTGTAAGTCAATTAATTTTGTCGAACTTACAAACTTTGTTAATATTTTTTTTTAACATTTTACTTAAAAAAAAACATGTCCTCTTTTATCTGATTTAAAAAATGTTACACTCAGAAAAAAAAAAGATTATAAGGCGAAGAACTTTGAGATTCTTAAAAAAATTTAAGTTAAAAGTTATTGGTTCAAATATTATTTTTGTTAACAAGAACTCGCTTTTATGTTTTCATACTTAAATTTCATTCTTAAATCAAATATATTCATATTTGGGTTCATTTTAACCAACGAAAATTGTTGGCATTACAATTCATTGATTTTTTTATATAAATAAAGTCTATTCTAATCTATTCTTGTCGTTAAACGCGATCAAACCACAGAACCATAGACTAACCAAACTAGACAGCCAACTTCCCGTGCAACTACCCGATTTTCCCCGCAAATTTTGAATTAGAGCCCTCTCTCTTGCGCTCTTTTTTTTTCCTGTCTGTAAATACGTGTATTAATGGCCACCGGGTGGCACTTTTCGAATTACAAGCAATTTGTAAATAGATTTATAACAATAAATGTAAAAAAAGTAAATGTTGACAATGTTTTTTTTTAGATAGCATAACTTGTTCTCTCTCCATCTTCGGCACCAAAAAGTGTTCATCCATTCATATTTCAGTTGTTTTTTAATTTTATTTGTATGAATTATATTTTTGACAGCAAAATTCATGCAGCTGCATAAATGAAATCCGTAGGGGGTTGTTCCAAAAATGAGCTAGCAACATGCAAGTTAAACCCAGCTTCCAAAAGTGAATTTTACAAAATGTTAATGAACATTGAATAAATTTTTATTAGGCTTGGTGAATGCTTCAAAATCGTTAATTTAACACCATATTTGTACAAATCAGAATATGATTGGAAATTCTGTCGTTTAATAACACTGACCAGTGTTGAATAATGTTACTTAGGAACAGTAAAACTGCAAAAATGCTATTCATATTTAATGAAAAAAGTATTTATATCGGAAATCAAAAACAAAAACGTGATTAAACTCCTAACAAAAAGACAATAGGTGTGTTTTTTTGAACTTCGATTTCAGCATAGCAAAGTAAAGTAGGATCTTCAGCACGCAGTTACAAAAAATGATTAAAACATTTTTTAACTGTTTCGAGTATTTCACAAAAATATAGGGCGATCTACGAGGATTTTTGTATTATGGCCTTTACAAAAAAAAGCCAAGCGCATACAAATTTGACAGTAATAGTATAAGCAATAAAAATATAGAATAAATTTATTTTAATTTTACAAATGCATACTTGCATACATATAAATGTGCATTGATTCATTTTACCTACTAATTACGGATTATAAATTATGCTAAAACTAAAAAATATTTAAAAAATACAGTGTTAAAACATTTTGTTACAATATGATTTCGAAATTTAAAGCATTAAAATCGACAAAAAAAAGTGTATTTTCTTTAAAATGTACAAAAAAGCGTCAAGTTACAAAACCTATTGTAACAAAAGTAAAAAAAACCGTGTTAGTTCATTTTTCTCTGATTAATATTATGAGATGGATTTCTGCTAGATATTGACAAATTTTTTTTTTGGTTGCGCCTGGAGGTGAGTAATCTTCAGAAGATACCAATGGCCCGTACCATTGGTTATGCGATTCAGATATATCTAGTCTGCCTACGGTCGAAACCTCACCCCTCAGAGAGGCACTATGAGATCCGGTCGCGCGCGCGTTCCTCTCATTTTTTCATTATATTGATGACTACGACTAAGTTACCTTAACAAGTAGTTTACGCTTCTGTTGTGTTAATCGCGTTTGGTAGGTAGCTTTCCAGCGAACGCACCTACTAATACCGTCATTACATGCGGTTTTTCCTTATGGCGCTAGGTCGAACAGTCTTGTTCTTTGTAGTCGGCGCTTCAGGTATGTCACGTCCAGAGTATGAATTATTTCATTATTGCAGTGCAAAATTTGTTACTTCGTTACTCACGGTAGCAATTCCTAGATCTCTGTGAATATCACTATTCCTTATATTGCATGGAGCATTCACGATTGCTCTTAGCGTTTTGTTTTGGAAAGTTTGTATTATAGCCATATTGCTTGGTTTGGTACAACCCCAAAGTTGTATACCGTATGTCCAAGAAGGTTTTAGCACTTGCTTATACAGGATCAGTTTGTTGTATACGCTTGTCTTCGAATATCTTCCGAGTAGCCAATACATTTCTCTAAGTCTGATTGCGAGCTCGTCGCGCTTTTTCTTAATGTGTGGCTTCCACTTAAGTTTTGCGTCTAGGGTCATTCCTAGATACTTCGCCTCGTTTGCATATGGTATTTGTACAGAGTTAATAAAAACAGGTAAGTTGTTTATCCTTTTGTACGTGAAATTGACATGCGTCGACTTGGTCTCGTTAAGGGCAATTCGCCAGGTCTTTGTCCACTCGCATACTTTATTAAGAGCCCGTTGGAGTTTTCCAGTTGATGATTCGACTGACTCATCAATTGCGAGGATAGCCGTATCGTCTGCGAACGTTGCTACGATGGTCCCTTCATCTTGTGGTATGTCTCTTGTGTAGAGCAGGAATAATATTGGGCCGAGAACGCTTCATTGCGGAACACCGGCGTGGATTTCCTTGAATTCCGAGAATTCAGGCTTATGTCTAACACGAAAGAGTCTGTTTTCAAGGTAGGATTTCAATATTTTGTATAATTTTTCCGGTAGGATTGTCCTTAGCTTATACATTAGGCCTTCATGCCATACCTTGTCGAAGGCTTGCGATACGTCGAGAAAAGCGCTAGAGCAAATCTTTTTGCATTCTAGAGCTTTTTCAATTTCATTTGTTATTCGATACACCTGATCGATTGTGGAACGTTTGACCCGAAAGCCAAATTGATGGTCTGGTATCAAACGTCTTTCTTCAATTACTGGTTGTAATCGTTTTAGCAGAAGTTTCTCATAAACCTTAGATATTATCGGCAGTAGCGAAATAGGTCTATATGATTTCTTATCATTTGTATTCTTCCCTGGCTTCGGAACCATAATGACTTCGGCTACTTTCCTTTGTCTTGGAACATACGAAAGTCTCAGAGAAGCATTTATAATGTACAGCAGCTTAACTAGTGCTCTTTTCGGTAGCTCCTTCAGAACTTCTCCAGTGATTAGATCGTATCCTGGAGCTTTGTTATTTTTCAACTTTCTTATTGTCATTCGAAGCTCGGACGGAGAAACGGCTTTTACTTTATAGTTGTCGGATCGCGTATTATCATTCGGTTCTTCGTTTAAGGGTCGTCCATCGAACGGCCTGAATGTTTCTTCTAGATGCTCGGCAAATAAATCCGCTTTCTCTTTGTCTCCTTTTGCCCATTCGCCGTTATCTTTTCTTATTGGTGGCGAGTGCATTTTTGGTTTCCTTATGGACTTCAAGGCCTTCCAAAGTGAGTAGTTTGAGCTCTTTTCAGCAGTCAAGCCTTCTAGGTAAGTTGAAGTTTCGAGATTTCTTAGATCCTGTAGCTCATTTTTAAGTTTGTTGCAAAGATGGTTCAGATAAGTTTTATCAGGGGGTGCGCGGGATTGTTGCCATCTCTTACGCGCTCTCCTGTTTTCTCGTATGAGGTCTTCTATTTCAGGCGTGTACTTGACTTTATTGTTCCGTGTAGCTGTCTTCCGGAAGGGAGTGTTTTTCCACGCTGCGCTCTGAATGGCCTCCACAAGACTGTCAACTTCATCTTCTATTTCGAGCGGTGTCTTTAGTGACACATTTAAAGCGACACTTTCTTTGCACTCTTTTCGGAAAACGTCCCAATTGGTTTTGTTACTACTTAACCTGGGCGGTCCTACATTTGTTGCTACACTTCCACCCATTTTCAGGGTGACTGCTGAGTGGTCTGATCATAGATCGTAGCATTCTTCGACTTCCGTCAGAGTTTTGTTTAGCCCTTTTGCAATGAAGAAGTCGACGAGGTCAGGGATTTTATTTTTGTCAGTTAGCCAATATGTTGGCTTTCCCGTCGAATAAAAGTCCACACCACGCTTCATACTGGCTTTGTACAGTAGTCTGCCTTTCGTTGAGTTGCATCTTGAACCCCAAAAAGTGTGTTTGGCATTAAAGTCCCCACCGATAATAAAATTAGACCCAGATGAGTCAAAGAGGTGGTCAAGGTCGTCGTCTGCCAGTCTATATCCTGGTGGGAAGTAGCAAGATCTGATAAGATAGTCTAAATGGTTTACCTTTACGGAGACTGAACTTATTTGCATAGAATCAAGTTCTATTTTTATGTCTGTTGAGTGCTTAATACAATCTTTGATGTAAAGAGAGGATCCGCCTCTGGCATTTTCCGAAGGATGATGCGCGTGATAATCTCTGTAACCTTTTATTTTGGGTCCATGTCCCTTTTTTAAGTGGGTTTCCGATATCAAGCATATATCAATATTGTTTTTCCGTAGAAATATTTCTAGTTCGTTAATTTTGTTTGGGAGGCCGTTTGCGTTCCATGTCAGTATTTTAAGAAACTCTATCATATTCACGTTTTGTTATTGTTGAACTCGGGCTTGCTCAATTTGTCAAATATAACCTGATTAATCTTGCTTTGCTGCTCAAGTTTTTCTAATATCACAGTTAATAATTGACGGATCGGATCTGTTGTATCTGATCTTGACTGGTCTCCATGTATCGCGACTTGCGCGTATGATCTCACATCGGCCAACGCCGGATTTTGGTTTGTATTTGGTCTAGCGACATTCAGTTGTGCAATTTCTTTATTTTCCTGTTTCGGTTTCGTCCTTTTGACTGCCCTAGCGGTTTTTGGATTATCGGTTTTATGATAATTTAAGCTTGGGTCTGGGTGTACCGGTTTCTTGAGAGTGTCGCGTCTTTTTTGTAGTTCTTTCGGGATTTCGCAACCTCTATAATTCGCTGGGTGGTTTTTCGTACAATTTGCGCAGACGGCTGGGACCTGCTTGGTCTTTTCGCACTCTTCCGAGAGATGTTTACCGGCACATTTAACGCACCGTGGTTCTTTCTGGCAGTATGCCTTCGTGTGGTTGAAACCTTGGCAACGTTTGCATTGAGGTACCGTTCTTCTTCCCTTACGCATTGGCTCGATTTTGACCTTTATGTTTAGGATTGTCTTGATTTTGAAAATATCCTCCACATTCTCACTCCTTCCGTGCATTGCTTTTCCTTTTTGATAATATTCACGGCGTCAATAATTTTTAGGCCTTGTGTTTGCACGTCTTCTGTAATATCTTCTTTTATGCAGGTCGGGTTGGAGTCCCCTAACGATGACTCGCATCGGTTTTTCGTACTTATTTTCATAAGTAAACCATTGGATATTCTCTGTGTTTAATTTGAGAGACAGTGCTCGGTAAGAATCAGAATCCTCTACGTTGATTTTCCACACGTTGTTTCGGCATGAGATTATATTGTACTTCGTCTTCAGCGTATTTTTGAGAAGATTACGAAGTTTTCCGTAGTCCTCTATCCCGACGACATTTATTGCGGGTGGAGGGCGAGGTTTCGCTTGATTTTTTGTCTTGTTTGTTACAGCGGCCTTATATTTTTCCTGTAAGACTTCGGGTGAGGTTACAGCCTTACGCTTTTTGTTAGGTCGTTTTTTAACAGCCGGATTGGTTTCGCGGGCAAGTTCTTCTTCGTCCGTGAAATATTCCGTTGCTGGAAAGTTCGACATTGTCTCGAGATCTTTCGGTACACGAAGGTTTTTAAGGTCCTCGTTTTCTTTTCGCAGAGAATCTACTTCCTTCTTAAGCTCATAGAAGAGTCGCTCCATTTCATTAAGTTTAGCTCGTAATTCGTTTTTCTTTTTTACGAAGCATTGTGTTTTCACTGAGTCCTGATTAACCGGAGAACTTCTTTTTCCGGAGACATGCGATCCAGTTGGGGATCGATATATCTTCTTTCTTTTTTCAGAGGGATCTATAGGCAATATTGTTGAAGTTGTCCTTGACGCTATGGGTGGTGATCTTAGCATTCTATTTTTCGTTCTGAAAGGGTCTCTTAGAAGCAATAGTTGGTCCTCCCCAGAATCCGAGGGACCGACCTCCGTAGAGTGTGGATTTTCCAGTGTAACTGGTCTGCCACCTGGGGTAATAATTCCATGTGTTTCTTCCATTGCATCTTTTCGTTGTTGTATTTTATACCTTCTACCAGGTTTTAACACTACCGTCCTTCTAGGATCAGACGCAGACCAGGAAGCCGCCTACTATAGGTCAGACGCTCTTGGATTTGGGTTTGCCGTCGGTTTTACCCTTCAACTATAACCTGGCTGCCTTGGGTGCCCCTACTAGGAGAATACACTCCCGACAGCATAGCTTATAGCATCACCAAGGCTACTCCCTCTGCCGTTAGATTTTAGTCGCCTCTTACGACAGGCATACATTACCTCAAGGCTATTCTAACCTCGACCTTGCAGGGGATTGACAAATGATTACTATATTAAGGTATTTGGCATTATAATGAAATTATAACAGGAATTCCATTTGATACCAACAATTTCATAAACTTTAAAAATGCTAAAAATGAACTGTGATGTGAACACCGCATAACTAATGGGCACAAAATATGCCGAACACAGTCGCCACACTTGATGTCCCACCATAAGAATGGCCGCCCGATGGACAAGATGTCCCAACAGCAGATTGTATAAGTATGCGTGCGGCAGCAATGAAGCTCATTTGATTTGTACAGGCATGAATACTTATGCAATCTTATGCAGGACAGGCAGGTGGTAGGCAAATGTACCGTTTCTGCTGTCTAGTTTTGTTAGTCTATGCACAGAACCCAAAAGAAGGACCGCTCCATTTGTAACAACGATTTCTCCGAGTCTCTTTCATCAGCATTTTATATCCGAGGTGGTATTCTTTTTCTTGTTTTTTTTACATCTTTGGGGAAAGGCGAACCAATAAGGCTTCAACAACTCACCGAAATGCGACCCTAAATAGCTTTAAGTTGTAGTTTGTCCTAATCTGATATTTTTGTGGAATGAGGAATATCAATATCAAGATCCATAGCCAGCAAAATTATTTCAAATACAGTTCCCGCGCACGTATTTACGCCAGTTTTCCTACCAAAAAAACTGTCCGGTGAGAAAAAAAGTGTCATTTCTGAAGCTACTCTGTTAGAGGTAATATTTAAAACGTTTTTTTTTTTTTTTGAAATAAGGGGTCATTCATTTTTCGGTTTCGAAAGTAAAGCTAAATAAAGCACGTAAGTAAGTATTTGAACTAATTTTTCAAATGGGATTGTGGTTTTTATTCCACTTAGCTACAATTGACGTCAAAAAGAGTGAATGGATGTGTTGACAAAGTCGACCATAGTATCATTTATAACAATGACAACATCTGATGCGAAGATAATTTAAGCTCTGATTCATCGCATCGAAGGGAAGTCCAACATCAATAATAACTTCCTGTACCTTTACTCGCAAATATTTATCTACAGAAAAAACAACTCTTGTACAAAGTTCAAAACACAACATCACGACAACTGACTGACTACACAAAAACAATTGATTAATGCGCAGGTAATTCCGTCGCAATGTAATCCACCTTTTATACAAACAGTACGAAGCCCTTTGAAAATCGTTACCCTAGTCTCTGAATTTATTTGCAAACAGCTTTCTTAATTGCCTGTTTATAAATCAAATTAATCTCCACTAGCTAAACGGCTAAAGATCTCTAGATCTTAACAATTCGAACTGTTTAGGTAAGTGTATAATGGAGAATTTTAAACAATCCATTATACAATGTACTGTAACTGCAATTTGACTGACAAATATTTGACTTAAGATCTTTCGGTTGCTCCGCACTGGTATACCTATAAATTCCACACTATTGTGCAGCACTTTAGTTCATCGGATATGCGGGCAGTATCTAATGCTTTGATATCATGTATTTGGATTTTGACTCTTGTTATCATCGAGTCAACATCCACAATTAATTACTAACAGCCGGTGTTTGGCTGTATCACTCATGGTCGTAGCGGGATCTTGTGTATTTACAACTTAAGATTGCCCATATTTAGATGATGATGAGTCGCGTACATATTTTGGCGTACAATCCTCCCAATCGCAGTGACTTATCACGTACCTAGTTCCAAGAATTTACACTAAATAAGCAAGTTTGAAATAAAATAAGAAATACAAACCATTTGTTAGACGGCTGCCAAAGGTGGCCCAGTGGAAAAAGGTTTGAGAATCAGTTTGAGTCTGTACTGGACATTTTTTTTCGGAAAGCTGAGACCAGTACACTAACCGTTGAGCCACTGCGTCTCCTAAATTAAAATAAATGCCTGAATTTGACAAAAAAAAAGAAAAACAAAAACCGCTGGGCTATTGTAAAAGGTTTTCCAATAAGAGGTGTTATTTTGGTATTCAAAGAAAAATGCCATTTTTTGAGATAAATGATCGGATGTTTATTTCATAATAAAGAGGAAGGTATGCCGTGTATAATGAAAAACAACAACATCAGCCAAATGACCACCACGAGCACGCATACAGGACCATATCCTTTTCATGAAAGTTTCCATAACCAAATCGCAAAGTGGCTGCCCTATGTCCTCGATAGCCTCACGAATTTTATCTTTGAGGTCTTGAATCGACGCTGGCTGCTGGCGTAGACCTTATCTTTCACGTGGCCCCAAAGGAAGAAGTCGCAAGGTGTTAAATCACAAGATCTCGGTGGCCAATTGTGATCACCTCTTCGAGAGATAACACGGTCCGGAAACTTTTCCCGTAAAAGATCAATGGTTTCGTTGCTTGTGTGGCACGTAGCGCCGTTTTGTTGAAAGTAAACATTTTCCAGATCAATACCATCCAACTCCGGCCATAAAAAATCATTAATCATCTCTCGATAGCGCAATCCATTCACCGTAACTGTTTATGCAACCTCATTTTCGAAAAATTAAGGTCCAATGACCCCGCCGGACTATAAACCGTACCAAACAGTCACACGTTGAGGATGGAGAGGCTTCTCAACAATAACTCTTGGGTTTTCCGAGCCCCAGATGCGACAATTTTGCTTGTTGACGACGACCAAAAAATGCTTTAGTTTTGCGAACTGTGACTGCAAGATTTTCACCATTTTTGTAGTAATTTTTAATAATTTCAATGCCTTGTTGAAGCGTGTATCTTTAGTAATGGCGTAGTTTCTACTTGTCAAATGTCAAAGAATAAAAGCTTCAAAAGTGACAGCTACCGAAATAGCGGGTCATTCACAATAGCACCTCTTATTGGAAAACCCTTTATGTACATATTGCCTAAACTGGGAAAAAACTACCTGAGTTTGATGAAGATAAGCAACAAAGCGGACGGGGCATCAATCGAACTAAAGCTACAGAGACCCATCAAGTCTCTCTGACTAGCTGACTAAATGGTGAATCACACTCCGTGGGGCTAAATAAGTCCGTTTAGAATGGGTCTTTCATTAGCGACTTGACAACTTCAAACTATGAGTGTGAATGCACCCTTAAACGGATTACCGAACTGTCACTGTCAAAATATTCGTTGAAATCAACACCGAGGGGTGTTCACATAAAGCACCGCAGAAATGTGTACATTTACAAGCATAAATTTATCAGGTTAAGTGAATAGCCTTATTGTCTTTATTTATTTTCTATTAAAGACAAGATAATCATTTGGTACCAAAACTAGGCAGTTAAATTTTCTGGAAAGCAAACTATGGTGTCTGAAATTATCGGCAGAGAATTGCAACCATGTTTGTCCTAATATGTTTTTTGTTAAACATCTCCTGTAGATAGTTTTATTAACCAAACAAATCACATAATTCGCCTTTTAACAATATATAATAAGAATAACTAACCAATGGCATTCAGTAAAATGTGGTATTTCCGAATTCTTTCACACTTCCCCACGGTTGCCGCGGTTGGCAGCATTTATTTAGTTTTTTTTGTATGTCACACGGATTCTTAAGAGGGTAGTTCGCGACAACGTCAGTGTCAAATCTGATGAAGAAAAAACCAAGTGACAGCTAAAAAACTTGTAGGAAAACAAAACAGAATTTATATCGCTGTAGCATGATTTTGTTAAAAAATTACTAAAAAGTTTATAATAAAGTCCAAAAAAACAGAATAAAAACATTTTAGCATTGAAAACTGATGTTTATCACATGTGTTAGGTAAAAGAATAGAGGTTAAAGTAATGGGAATTGTGCGCTTTTTGGCAATACTTGAACAAAACACTACTCTGGCCATTACAAAACGGCTTTGATATCCTACAAGTTTTTTTGACGTTTAAACCAAAAAGATAGCCCTTCTGTGAAAGGATGGGCTTCGCGAAACACTCTATTGACATACCGATAGGAGTACAAAATGGCGAATTTGAAAAAAAATGAGGGGGCCCGCGGCAAGAGGATTGCGAGTTGGGGGTCTCAGTATGATTTGACTATGATTCTCATGACTTATAGTATCCTTTATTCACTTATGTCGTTCCCTACAATTTCTTTGAGCAATTGCATGAATTGGACATCCGTGATATGTGGTTCGAACAAGACGGTGCCACAAGCCACACAGCGGGTGAAACAATAGAGTTATTGAAGTCTCAGTTCGGTGAACGTGTTATCTCGAGAAACGGGTCATTGAAAATTGGGTTCAACGTATCGACCACTGGATGAGTTCCAGTGGTGGACATATGAACGGAGTCGAATTCCATTCATAAATGTTTTGATTATATTAATTCAAGCCAATTATTAATCAATCAAGTAATTTGCATTTTATTTAAAAAAAGAAGTTGTCAAGTTCTTATGCCAAATTCACAATGTCACGTTGACGCGCGCGTGCGTTGACAGATTATGTAGAAACAAAGCGTTCATATGCTGCCACACAAAATACAACTTCAGGCGTTGCATCGATTTTAGTTCGTAAATATCGTAAAGTTCAACGCGACGCCTGTGAGTAGACCTACCCTCTACTCTCACGCGCGTTTGACAATTTTAGAATTTTGAACTGTTTGATTTGAAGTCGTGGGGTGTGCCGTTCTTAGTTGGAGTGGCACAGAATCAGTAATGTTTTTCACACACAAGTTTTAAAAAGCAATATGATGTTTTCTTAATTCAAATTAATTAATTTAATGAGTGAGTAATGACGAATACCTTTTTTTTTGTGGGGCTAATACTTATTTCTTCAGATTTTCTGGGATAAAAAAACAATATTAATCACTGGTTTTGTATCTTTGTTAAGGTTGTTCTTTGCATTATTGTTATGAATGATTTTTTTTATCTATTTTGGAGAATCCTTTTTTAACTCTTGCACAAAATTTAGCTACAAGAAAAAAGAGAGTAGACTTGGAATTTGAATTCTGCTCTCTATTTGTGTACATTAGTTAAAACCAAACCGAACTTTTAATCTGTCATGCTCTACTCTCTCAACGCGCATTCGCTTCAAAGCAGCATTTCGTTTTACAAAATTTTTGCTCGCGCGCTTTGGCATTTAAAATCGTAAAGATTCGATAAAGCGTGTCAAAGGGCGCCGACGGTGCGTGCGTTCAACGCGACATTGTGAATTCGACATTATTGATAGACGCTTTACTTTATAATACGATATAAACTTTACATAGGTACCTACTTTTGAAGGTACCACAGTTCGAAATGACACGACTTTGCATTGCTCTTGATTTGTACGAGCTTATAATGTCGATACCCATGGACGTTGTGCGTATGTGTTTTTATTCTGCGTTGTTGGCAAAATATACCGTTATGCAAATATTTGGTGCATATGGATGCATTTTCTGGAGCGCACTAAAATTTGCCAATCAGGTTAAATGTAGTCGCACAGTATTTACTAAGTGATATTAAAGAAATTTATTCCTTTGTTGTAAAAAACAGGTAAGAGTATCATTCCTTTTAGTAGATAGAGCAGACGATGCTGAAGGTTATGCTTTTAACGGACTACATTTAGCAGACAAGTTATTGCATGCTGCGTTCAAAGTCGTCTCCTGCTACTTTGAAAAAATCGACCGGATTTCAGATTTCAGCAAGACTATTGCAATCCGCCGCAATAGTCTTGTTGAACTTTAGTTTGGATCTAGTCAGGTGGATAGAAATGTTGACTATCATTGTCCATAGTTTGAATGGATTATACTACCTGACAGCGGATTGTTAGACACCGCTGGCCCTTAACAGTCTGCAGATGTTTTCTTTGGCAAATCCTTTACCAGAACCACCTGTGAATCTACTACCGTTTTTGTATATACTCATCTCTGCAGTCTTCGGTTCTACCCTTATATCCTGGGAAGAACGCTTTACTCTATTGAAAAATGGATTCGACCGCACACTTTTCATATTTCTTTTTTTCCTTCCGAGAAGTCGATAGACATTCCTTTTTTTGCCTCTAGAGCTCGCGACCGGCTCACGCAGCAGCTTTGGTATTAGACTCAGATTGAAGGGCTCAGCTCTTGGCAGCGTGTGACAGCAGCCGGCACTTCGTATTGCGCCAGGGCTTTCGTTGCATCCCAGCACATCAATGGCGGCACTTGTGACCCCACATTGGGCCATATTGTTGCCACTGATCCTCTACATTTAATGGTGATATGCCTGCTGAGGTTAAGAAAGATCCGATCCACAAAAGTTCTTGAATCCGTTGAGCATTGTGGCGTAGTGGAAACCGATATCCGCTGAGGATATCTCTCCACTACTATCAAGTACTGATCTGAGCATATATTGGCCGTTTGGAAAGTTCAGACATCCAAGACACTGGAGGCATGGCAAACATCGCTCGATCGGTTGATGGTTACATGATCTGCCGACTGCCGAATCCAATTGTGTGGTGGTTTTGTAGCTGCATATATAGATTTAAATTAAGCGCAGTTTGAACGGCGAAATTATTTTTTAAATATATTCTGAGATATGCAGACATCTGAGTAAGCAATTCAGGCAATCCACGCGTGTTCAATTTTCACTTGAGCAAACACGAAAAAAAAATCAACCAAATGCACGCTTTCTGTTAGAAAAAGTACCTGACGTATTAAACGATACCTGGGGGAGCCCCCAGAAGGAATATGCAGATTCAGCTGTTTTCGGGTTTTATTTGAATAAAATTATCTAAAAAAGTCTAAAAAGTCTCATGTATGTGCGTCATTCGAAGCATGGACCCTCTCAAAATTGCATCAGTATATCCTTACCCGTTTCGAAGGAAAAATTCTTCTTCGTGAAAAATATTCGAATCACGTGATGCCTGCTATCTGACAGCGAAAACGGGAAATTGGCCTTCAAGCTCACTTGTAACTCATATTCACACATCGTCTATCCAAAAGTTGCACTTTATGCATACTAGTACGACTACCTGCAACGGCAAGAAACGCTATGGGCAAGATGTTTTTGTCCCGCCAATTAAATTGTTTGTGAACAAAAAAGAGACGGACACGATTCCGATTTAAGAACAACAACTAAATTATTAGTTGACTTAATCGCCGTTTATTATTCACTTACATAAAGGAATCAAAACAGCAGAAGGTACTGTCGACCGTAAAATACCTGACAAACAAAATTGCACAGGATTTGTACACGTTTTTCCCAAGTAAAAAAATACCATATATACTTACATTGTTATCAAAAGCACTGTAAATATATCAATAAACCATAGCCTGTCAGAGAAATTATCATACTTACAACAAATCGCAATGAAAACTTGAATTATCACGCTGCCGCGTTACAGTCACAGGTGATGTGCGAGCAACAGTAGCTATTCACCGTAAATCACAGCTAAAGCTGACAGATTGCCACGCTGCATTGCCCTTCTGCAGCGTCATTCCGTATATTGAACGTATCTGTCGGTCACCCAATGTAAATATACTAGAAATACTGAATGGAGATATTTGTTTATCTGCGAAAATAGAAATTAGTAGCCGCGCTGATTATCATTGGCATCGCGACGATCTGTTGACAGCCTTAAGTTTGACCGGATCTTTAGTTATTCACTTTTTGTGAATGGATACAAATTAAGAAATAATATTAGCGGCGAGTGTGCGCATTAAATTAAGAAAGAAAAATTAATTCAAGAATGTGTTCGGGACTAACCATCAATTTAGGAGCGGGCCCAAGCATATTATAGAGAAGATTAGATATTTATATACATTGTGTGCAGAAATTTGTGTGTCCATTTTGTTTGCGGGTGACGTTCGGCCTACTGTCATAATTGACAATATGAAAGCTGGGTGCAAATGTGTGTTCCATTTTGTTTGTGGGTGACGTTTGGTCAACTGTCATAATTTACAATAGGCGTTTTTCTTTTTTGGGTCAGAGCTGAGCTCCAGCATTATGAGCGCGCTTTCAACCGAGCGTGTTCAGACCGTTTTTCAACTATTTAGTTTATCCTGTTTTTTTCTTCTGTCAGATGTGACTGTAAGTGTGTATGTATAGTATATGTGTAATCAGCTTTTTACTCAGCCTGCTCAGTCTATTTCTCTGAGCTCACAGAGCGAGCTCTGATCATGCTCTGAACAAGAAAAGAAACATATATTCTGAGCTCTGATGTGTCTGAATTGAAAAAGAAACAGGATCTTTTTATATAACAGTTCAGGTTCTGCTCTAAACTAAAAAAGAACGCCGATTGTGTGGAGAAATTTGTGTTCAATAGGCGTTTTTCTTTTTTAGTTCAGAGCTGAGCGGAGTCGTATCAGCAAACGGCCCTTAGTGAAATTAAAAATTGAAAATTACGTTCTATAGGTTTTTTTTTTTTAAATAAATGACGTTGGTGAGGCCATTACCAACAATGGTGAGCGCTTCAGAACGATACTTACCGATATGGAGTTAAGCGACATGTGGACTGGACTACGTGCCACATAGCAGACGTCACGATGGACATTCTGCATGAAAGATTTGATTGTATGGTTATCTCTCGTTGAAGTGACACGAACTGGCCACAAAGATCGTGCGATTTGCTCCTTCTAGACTTTTTCTTCTTGGGTTTCCGGAAGTCGTAATGTCTCACACACAGCTTGTGGTATTCCATTTCAACATCGATCCGTCCTTATTGAAAAATCTTTCAATAACTGTATGGTAGCTGACTCTCTGATGTTTCCATACTTTTTGTCAGACCATATACCTATGAACTGTCTCATTAAGTTGAAAGTTCTGAATCAGGATTACATTCTGAATCGATTTAGCCATGTCCATCTGTCTGTCTGTTGAAAGCACGATAGCGCCCAAAGGAATTGACAGAGGCGAATGAAATTTGGTGAAAGGACTTCTTTTTATCGTAGTCAGGTTGGTATTGAAAATGGGCTATGTCGGTCAAGTAGTTCTGGTACCAACCATACAAAATCAATATTAGGCCCATGTGTCGCTGTATGTATGTTGTATGCAGTGGAGGGTATCAAAGCATCGGCCAGGCCGATGATAACATTTTTACTTGTTTTTTTAGTTTTGCTTTACAAAATTCAGCTTTTCAAATTTAATGCAATAAAATCCAGCTTATTATGCTTTTTCCAACTAACAATTATGAACAACAACAAAAAAAATGGATATTAAAAAACAATTTTTATTTTACAAAAAAATAAAAATTAAAAGTAAAAAACAGAAATAAAATTTAAATTAAGTTACAAATTAATAAGAAAAATACAAATAATCCAGAATTTTGTCCCCAACTCGCAAAGGACGCCAAATCGGAAACATCCAAGACGCGTCAGTTTTTGAGTATGCTGAGAGTACTTTTGGCTAGACTTGGAGGTCCTATTAATACCTTTCTGCAAGTCTGAACTCTTTGACTATTGCCTGGGTCTCAGGTCACACTGCGGGAAATACGATCTTCGATCGATGGTTTTTTTTTTGGGACCCAGAACTTTTGATAGGTCTTCCTCTCGTCCTCGGTGAGGGTCTCCGTTGCCGATTGGGTTTCTCACAGACACAGAGAACTTATTGTCGTGATTAGGTAAGTGACCCGACCTTTTGCTAACCATCTTAGTTTGCTAGGCTCAAGTAATTTCACTGTCTGCTTAGCTTGTGGACAGGGCGACTCGGATGATTCACTTTACATCTGCTGTAGATCAGGTCGCAGATCGTCGGTGCTAAGGCGAGTGCTGATACTGTAAGCTATCGCTGAAGTAGATAATTTTTTGACGCACTTCGGCATCTCTCGATTTTGACGTTGTTTAAATTAAGGTCCTTCGCTGTCATTTACTGTGCGATTTATTTCCAAAGCTCCCACCACAACACCTTCCACATACCAATCCGTAACTCGATGTTCCTCCTCAGAGCATCTGCTGTAGTTCAACGGAAACCTACAACAACCAAATCTCTACCCGGTTCGAGGGTAAGTAGTAACCCCCCACCCCAGTCACATGAAATCAATAAAATCCTTGCGATACTTTTGCTCAACACTGTATGGAATATCAAGTCCGTATATCTTTGTAAAAATGATCTCATATGTTGTTCTCGAAGCATAAGGGCATCACATTCGAAATATTTATTTTAAATAATACAACAGCGTCGCCACTGTAGCCATAATCAAAACCAGTTCATTGAGTAGAAAAGTTAATTAATGCATCTGCTGGCGGAAAGTGTGAATTTAAAATTGCTGAGTAGTCGTACCTTGTGACCACTGCCCATGTATACTTTTCTGAGTTGTTAGGCACGAGGGTAGTAACTGGTTTCTCTTAGTAAAGTATGCAATTAACATTCGAAAAAAAGTTATAAAGGGAAAAAACATTTACGGCCACTTAATGACATCTTTTTGTGGGTCATCATAACAAAGCTGGGGTCAATGTGGGCAAACACTGAACACACGTTATTTTTGACACGTAGAGCATCAGATACACAGCATCAGCCCACAGTGAAACGATTTTATCAATTCCAGTTAGATTTTGTTAAGCTGTCCGGCAAGTGAATGACTTCAATCAATAGGCGAAGCCAAGATAAGAGAGTAGGTCACCCTGTAAGACGTTCTTGGGAACATACATTCCTCGCCACTTGAATAGGACACCCTGTACACTCTCTATGCAATTGCTCTTAGCTCGAAGGTTGAATGTCAAAATAACGGTATTTTTGCACGTTGTCTTTGTACAACTACTTTCGCTCTCTGTGAAAAATTACAAGTTCTGGAAAAGAGCCGCTATATGTTTCTTTCCACTTTCTTTCCAATTTGTTGGGATTTAGACAATATATATAATAAAAACGTAAAATGGGTCGAGGGAAAGTCTTAACCGAAGCGGAAAAAGGATAAATCAAAGCTTATAAGGACGCTGGCCTATCTATCGCCAAAATAGCTAAAAAAATCGAGTGGAGCCGACGCGTCATATCCACATTTTAAAGTAATGAGACTAAATATGGAAACAACATGTAAGGCCGCGCACACAGAGTTCTTACTAATGCGGAAAGGCGACTTATATTAAGAAAAGCGTCAAATTCTCACGAATCTTTGGCTAAAATCAATAAAAAATGTGGTGTTAAGGCAAGTCTCACAACTATGCGTCGTGTTATTTCCAATGCTTAGCACATAAAAAGACTGAAAATCAAGAAGAAGCCACACCTTAACCCTGTCCGAGAAGCGCAACGCCTCAGTTTTTGTCGTACACATGTGACCTGGACTTCGGAGTGGCATAGCGTAGTCTTCTCGGACGAGAAAAAAATTAATTTGGAAGGCCCCGATGGCTATAGCTACTATTTTCATGACCTCCGCAAAGAAACTCATCATTTCTTATTATGGCACCTGCAAATTACGATTTTTGTCAACCACAATGAATGCAATGTCTTACAATGGTATATTGAAAGAGGCATTTCCATGCTTTCATAACCTTTTTGGACCTCTGCATTGGATTTATCAATATGATAATGCCCCCATACATACAGCCCGAGTTGTTTAAACCTATATAGAGAGCCAAAATGTGGAGCTATGTGGAGGATGGTTGACACATATTTTTGCCCATAACTCAAGTATATGGATCAGGACAGCAATACTCGAGTATACGCGAACCAACCGAAGCCATTGAACTAGCTTGGAGCTCGATTTCTCTAATCTATGTGGATGTGTGAAGTTTTGGAGCAGAAAGGTGGCTCAACACACTATCAAACTTTTTTTTTTTAATTCAAAATATTCCAATTATCTAAAATTTAATAAATGTTTGTGTTCAAAAGAATCGGAATTCCCTGAACGTTTTTTTCATTAAAGTGTCCTATTCAAGTGGCGCAAAATTACGATCTCGTATTTTGTAATTTTTTTGTTATTAATATTTTTGCAGTCGAGGAGTGTATTTCACTTACAACCTGCAACTGTTCAGGGGCAAAACCACGGTTGGCACTTCCAAAAAAAATTAGCTACCAAAATTGGAAAAAAAAGTTACCAGACCAAGATAAAATTTACCAAAAATCTGGAGACGTTGATAAAACATTTTTAAAACATAAAAAAGCATATGTCTTTAAAAATATTCAATTTGGTACATTAGGTTTGTAGGAACTTAGTCAGTCATTAAGTAGTTAAACAACGACTACTTTATAAAATAAAAAAAATAAGACTTAACTTACTAATAATAGTAATATCTACTTCAAATACTTTTACTGATCAAAAGCATAATTTTCTAAACTCAAATTATTTTACTTGATTTTTAAAAACAAAAATTTATAAAACATGAGACTCAGCAAGGAACGTAGTAGGAACTTTGTCAGTCTAAGCAATTAAACAACGTCAACAACGTTGTGCACAAAATTACCAGCTGTTAGAAGGCATGGGATCATCTACCATTTCCGAGCCATTTTTCTTATAACATTAACAAATTAGAGTTTTATGTCTGAAAATAAATAATATGATTTACTAACCTATCCATACCTAAATGTAGGTAGTTACAAACAGAAAATATTTCGAAGTCCACCATCTGTCAAAAGAAGAAAATGAGTGCATTCAGTAATTTTTTGAATAAAATAGGTTTACATGGGTGGTGCTAACGCATTTATGCAAATACAATGCTTTCACTCAGAGTTCGTATTTTTGGTGCTCCTGCTCTAAAAGTTACCAAAACCAGATAAAAGTTACCAAATTACCAAAACTCAAAAAGCAAAAAAAAAATAATTTGGTAAAAAATTACCAAAGTGGCAACCGTGGGCAAAACTACCACATATCTGACGGCTGAAGTCGCAGTTGTCTTTCCTGAGAATTTTAAAGTGTGAAACGCGGTTGCAAAAAGCCAGTTCAAGTTCACAACGTACTGAGAACGGTCCAATGTTTTTCAATCGGCAACAACTTTTTACCTGAGAAACACCCGCTCATTACGATCTCGAAAAGAGCCTGCGTCAGTAGATATAGCTGAAGAGATACGAGTATTATTTGAGGAACTCTATTTGCCATTATCATAAGCGCCTTGTTAGCCGCATGCCCATTTCCGTTTGCTGTTTCGTTAATAGGGAGAGTATATAAACATGATGATCGATCGCCATCAAAAACAATGCGTCTGTTGACTACGAGTTAATGAAAATGCGTCACTACGATGAATATTGATATCCGTAATTAACATACAATTAGCACTGGCTATGTTTTGGACCTAAGTCGAGGTCCTTCTTCAGAGGCTAATCACCTGATCGTCTGCCTTTCGGCTTAAAATCATATTTAAGTGATATCTGGGTACATTAACTGTACCTATTACCAACATCACTCGTATTGACAGATGTGCAATGAACAGAATCGGCTGACGTCCAAAAGCGTTTGGTCAAGGTACCTCGTAGGAGACTAACGCTCAGAATCGAATACTCGTACATAGGTATAGGCAACTGGGAAGAACTCAATTTAAAACGATAGGATCGAATGGTGACGGTTATGGCTTACTGCTAGGTTTAATACAAATGTTGTTGACCTATAAAAAGCATGGGACATGAATTTAAGGTTTCCTCCAGCTCGGAAGTCGCAAAAGTATAATACCCATTGCCAAGCAGATCATTATTGAGAGAACTAATAGATTCTTGAAGCAAGTGATTTATTTCCATGTTTGATCCTTAAATTGTGTAAAAAAGAACTAGCTTTTATTATAAGGGTGACGGTAATGGCCTGGCCAACGTCGTTCTCAAAGAAATATGGACCGATAATCTTGGATCTCATGTGGATTGGTTTCGTCTCAAATTCGACAATTTTGTTTGTTGACGCACTCATTCATCCAGAAGTGGGCCTAATTGCTGAAGAAGACTGAATGGGCGAAGCGCGCGGAACGTTGCCCGAACAGAAAATACAATTTGATTAAACTATTTTATCATTTGCACGTGTTGTTGAACGATATGTCCGTCCATATGATTTGGCAAAACAGACTCAATTAATGATAGCCAATTTGACAGATGTAACTTCAACAACATGGCCGCTATCAACTTCTGGCAAATTTCGGAAATCTCTATTTTTTATAGTTGTCAATTGAATATTTATTAATTATTATTTATTAAATATTGGTTAATTTTCAGTTCTAAAACAACTTTTTGTAAAAAGATACACGGCTGCATATTTTTAAGATTTTCAACTCCTACAAACGCAAAATGCTACATTGTGGTATTACCTTTAATCGTTTTTGCAATATCTACTGGTACAATATTATTGTTAAAGTTTCAAAATTGCAGTTTAAATTCAGTCTTTAGGGAGTGCGTTTGAGTGTGTGTTCAGTAGAAAAAAACAAATGTTGCGAGTGTCGGAGGAAAGTGCGTTTTTTTGTTTGAAAATGCAGGTAAATGTCTATTTTCAATGCTTGCTTTATTAGTTTATACATATTTTATGTCTTTTTAGTAAAGTTTTCATCTGAAAACATAATAATTTTATTACTTTTTGACCGTTCGATCATAGGGAACAAAACTTCTTCGAGTTTCCTATTCGAACACTACTGTGTTCAAGACTGAATTAATGTTCATTAATTTTTCGTGGCATATTAAATTCAACGGTTCTTTCACAGTTAGTGATTATTTTACAATGAACCACTAAGTGTTCGACTACTGGAGACATGACCCTATCTGAGCTAAAAAATAAACACGACAATTTTGTATAACAGTTCAGATTGCGCTCTGAACTAAAAAAGAAAAAACGCCTATTGGTAGACTCTTTACTAGCAGTCCTTGTATAATGTTTTTAAGCTCACGTAATAAAGGGTTTTTCAATAAGAGCGCTACAAAATTTTTAAATAAAACAAAAACGGTTTTGGATATCAATGAAATTCTTTATTCGTGTGAAAGTAAGTTCGATGCCATTATGTATGGAACTCGATTTCTTTTGCATGGCCACCATGGGCACGCTTGCAGAAGTCCACACGCTGAACCCAATTTTCGACGGTTTTCAAGCATAAATCGGCCGATACTGCTGCAATTTCACGTTCGATATTCGTACGAAGTTCATCAACCGTCGCTGGCTTGTTGGCATAGACCATAGACTTGACGTAGCCCCACAGGAAATAGTCTAACGCCGTCAAATCGCACGACCGAGGCGGCCAAGCGACTGGACCATTTCGTGAAATAACACGTTCTCCAAACTTGGTTTCCAATAAATTGATTGTGACATTCGCTGTGTGGCTTGTGGCGCCGTCCTGTTGGAACCAGAGACAATACTGAGACCACCAACTTCGGCCGATTTACCGTTACTTGCCTACAAGCTATATTTTCATGGGGTGGCAAACGCTAAGTGCGTTAGTATTGTTACATAGAAATTCGTATTGACAAATGTCACGTAACTTCAAAAATTCCGGCTCACCAACACGCTCGCACCTTGCATATGCCACTTTCGCTGTGGACAAGGCTGCTGACAGCGTTCATAAAATTTTGTCCGTTAAATTTGAAATTATTCAGTGTGGATAGTATTTTTTTTAGGAATAAGTGTAAATTTTCTTAAAATGTTCATGAACAATTAACAATGTAGATTGGTTGAGGAAAATGAAAACATTTTGAGCAAATTTTCTTCATTATTTAAGAAAATTTACACACGAAATCGAAGGTTCTTGTGTGTATTGAGTTGGCCGCAAAAATATTTTTTTTCACTTGCACTGTAAATCCATTCCAATTGGTTTTTACACATTTACATTCGAAATAATTTAATATCGTTTCCATATTCGAAAAATGAATAATTTAATTAAAAAAGCAATCCTTTCAACGATAAACAATTCGTAACCGACAGCTGTGTGTCATATACATTGGTATTAGTGAAAGTATGTGTGAAATCTGAGAAAAAAAATCGAGATTTCTCAGAGCGTCAGATTTTTGGCAAATCGAACATAAAAAGCAATCTCGATCAAAAAAAAAATGTATCTTATTGCCAAATCGATAACGACATAAGAGTTTATAAAGTTTATGAACTTTATAAAATGAACTAACACGTTTTTTTTTTACTTTTGTTAAAAGAGATTTTGTAACTTGAAGCTTTTTTTTTGTATATTTTAAAGAAAATACACTTTTTCTAGTTGATTTTAATGGTTTAAGTTTTGAAATCATACTCAAAATGAACATTTTTTTTATGTCGTGGCGAAAAATATCTTTTAATTTTAGCATAAATTATAATCTGTAATTAATACGTAAAATGAACAACAACATATCAAATATGCGTTTGTTTAATTCTAAAAATGAATTTGATATTTTTATTGCTTATACTATTGCTGTCAAATTTGTATGCATTTGGCTTTTTCTGGTAAAGGCCATAATACAAAAATGTTCGTAGATCGCATTATATTTATGTGAAATACTCGGAAAAAAAAGGTTTTGATCACATTTTGTATCCCAAAAGCACAATGAGTGCACTTGTTTTTGTCAATTAATAATTTATATTTTTTGTTTTTATTAGGAGTTTAATCCCTTTTTTTTGCTTTCCGATACTAATCCTTTTTTTTTAAATGCATTTTTGGTCAAGCGGCTTCAGTTCTTGCGTCAATTTAATCTTGTAAGGATGTAGGCCAAGATCTTTTCGCAAAATTCGCCACAACGACGTCACAGAGATGCCCAACGCTTGAGAACGACGTGTGAGAGACACATTTGGGCTTTCTTCAACTGAAGCCTCAGCGGCAGCAATATTCTCGACACTACGGACACTTCTTTGTCTCACTGGAACGGTAACATTTTGTACTGTGCCTGTTGATTCAAATTTTTCCACTAGACGCTCAATTGTTGATCTGCTAGGACGATTATGACGACCATAAATTGGACGTAGCGCTCTTAACGTTGAGGCCACTGACTCCGAATTTCGGTAGTAAACTTTAATAATTTCAACTCGTTGTTGGCTCGTATATCTTTCCATCATGAAATGGCAAACCTTGCTGAAGAGTAAGAGCGGCAAGAAATTCGGCGTCGTTTGCTGTCCCTGTCGCTCTACTTTTGTAGCGTCCCTGTTGAAGAACCCTATAGTTTGCTACCGCCGAAGGTCTTTCATGACAGTTTTACTCTTGGATGTTTGTCAGATATTCGAGAGAGGTGGCGCTTTAAAACTAACAACTAATTTTTTAATTTTTTCATAGATCGAGAATCGAATTATTCGTGAACTTGAAAAAAACATTTTGAGCTCCAAGTCCCACAATTTGCAAGTGTTAGCTTTTTTTTTGTTATATTTATTATGTTTGTGACAAAAAAAAAAATTGCGTGGAATACCGGGTGGGTGTGCACGGAAGTTAGCGGTCTGTTTATGAGCAGTTTGTGTGCGTAATACCCAAAACAAATGTGCAGTAAATTCTTCACGCTTCACCGCAAGCTGCAGCTGCATATAAAAAAATAAGTCAAGAATTTAATTTTCAGCGGCTTTTCAAGTGGAAGAAAATCCGATTCCCGTGCTTCTTTTGCACGAGCTCAGCAGCTGAATTTGAAAATGCGATGCTGCCAAATATAGTGGTGGATTCAGAAATAGAAACATATTGCATATGCAGTGCTGCTGGTAATTAGGTGTAGAATTTACATGTGTGATGTGTGTGTTCCTGCGGATATAAAAATGTGTATTCGAATCTTGCTGGCAGTAAGAACTCATGTACTTTGGGTATAAGCCTACGAGTACTGCCAGAAAAACCTTTCAGTTTCTATCCATTTACTACCGAAATGGAAAAGTCGTTTAATCTTTTTTCAAAAGCTCTCTTGGGATAACGCACTTTGTTGTTACCTACTTTAAGCTTAAAGTAACAGGGTAGGTATAGCCCGTATGACACTACATTTGTTTTGCATTCTTTCTGCTTTTAAAATTAAACTAGAGCAGTACGAAAAATTAGAACGAAAATTCCCGATAGGAGTGATTGCGTACACACGAAATTTATTAATGAAAACACGTCAAAAAAATGCATTGAAAATGTATTCAAATCACATTTTCCAGCTGCTGGCAGTTTTTTTTTGACGTTTCAAGATTATTTGAAAATAAATTCGATTGAAAATTTGCAGTTGCCTTGCAAACAATTGCTACCCCATTCTTAATGCACTTTTAGTCTTTTAGCACACCGCTGACTTTTCAACATTATAAAAATGAGGAAGAAATGTCATACGGGCTTATTCAGGGAACAAACGTCAAAGATCTTACAGCTGTTCGATATTCGTACTGGTCGAGCTCGCTTAAAATAATTTTCTATAAAAAGAAAAAGTTTTTTTTTAAGTTTCGTTGATAGGTAATTTCATCCGGATACAAAAATTCCTTTTAAATCGGTGAAACCTTGTTTGATTTATGCTCGACATCAGACAAATGAAATCCTTTTGGAAAATCAATAGAATCCTGTCTTATCAATGTTAAAACTTAAATTCTTACCCCGTCACATGATGTAGTCCATGCCTACTAGGGCAGTATATTTACATCGTACAGCATTGCCATTTTTTATGTGTGGGTATCCTCGTATACCTCCTCTTAAGAGGAAGGATTCTTTTTACGCTGTCGTGATTTTATAAGGATGATTTTGTATTAACCATGGATATGTCGATAGCATAAGACAGTTTGCATTAATTTAGTGATTCACTTTGTTTATTGTAGCACATTATTTTGACCAAAACAATATTCACATATTACTTGAAATACATTTTAATTATAAATAAGGCCGGTTCTTCGATGCGCAATAACTAAAATATAATGTTTACTACGCATTGAATACAACTGAACTGAGCAGATGAGTGTCAAAGAAAGTTATGAGCAAAACAAAAAGGAAAGCAGAAAGCACGTTTAACCGGCTGACATTGACAGGGATGTCCCATTCCCATATAAGGTTTTGTTTAACACACTTTCGCTTTCCTTATACGAACTACTGCCTTTATTAACTACACAAAACACAAACCTGGCAACTGTCCTCAATTGTTACCGATTTTAGTTGTCCTTTTCTGTTGTGAAAGTTATCTTTATTTCGAAAGGTCTAATGCTGATGGAAACATTAAAATATATCCGTTGGGTTAAGCTATGCCGTTCGAAAAGTGTGAAGAGATTCAAGGAAATCTGACAAGCAACATTACTTAAATTTTAGATTACTTTATTAATGACATCCAATAGCAATTGACGATGTCTTTGACGGTAGTGGTAGTGATGGATGGTTTAAAGGTAGGTAGAAGATAGGTATACTCTTGTTCTCTCTAGAACCCTTAAACGCAATGACATTCAGATAGATATCTTGTTACCTACCCCATCCCATAAAAGATAAAACTAATGGGGACAGCTTCCAAGACTTCGTATAGTTCGTGTTCCTTCAATGTCAGTATTGTCAGTCCATGCAAATTCGGTAGTCAAGGCTCTGTAACACTCACTGCTGACCGAAATGGTACCTATTTCCACTACCAGTTGAACTTTCACTCTCGGCCACTGTAGCCACTCGTCGGTCGGTACACATATAAAGCACCATAGTCCATAAGGAAGAGCATCGCAGTTAATAGTCAATAGTTAATTGTGCTTGAGCATTATGAGCGCGCTCTGAACCAAGCGTTCTCAGATTGTTCTGAGTTATTTATGAAACACACTTGAGCACACAGTTGTCATAAATGAATAAATTGAATATTTATCAATTGTTATTTATTAAATTGGTTTATTTTCAGTTCCAGAACAACAAGGTTCGTTCGCATTTCAACTATTTTGCTTATTCTGTTTTTTTTTTTCTGTCAAATGTGACTGGAAGTGTGTAATCAGCTTTTCGCTCAGGATGCTCAGGCAATTTATTCTGAGCTCATAGAGCGCGCTCTGGTCGTGCTCTGAACGAAAAAAGAAACACAAATTCTGAGCTGTGATGTATCTGAGCTAAAAAAGAAACACGCCTAGTGTATGTCGCTATAGGACCCATTTTATTACAATTTGTATTTGTTTGTTAGGACAAAACTCGTCGTTTATTATGATTATTCAAATTTAGTTTTATTCTTCTTACTGTCAATTTTTTAAATATCATTCGTTAAGTTTTGATTTGAGTAGATATTGGTTGTTTTCTTGACTAACCATAGCTCACGACCTTTATCTATATATGGTTCTGACCGAGGATATGTGCACATGGCCCAAAACTCAAATGTGACCAGTTTGCTCAGTGATAATTTTATGGTTTTGTTTTTTGTCTTAATTGGGTTTGTGTCTTTGAACAAAATTGATAAAAGTTAAGCAATTTTTAACGAAATGATATCTGATGAGTAGTGCCAAAACAAATGGAGGACAGAATGCAATCCACATTCGCAAATTCTCAGTTGCTACGTAAACTTGTTTTTTTCGTATATTGGTAATAAAATAAATGTCATGTAATAAAACAATTTTTAAAAAAATTATTTAGATTTTCTTTTGAACACTCAAAGACTTCCCAAAAGGCTCAATACTATGAGGCCACTTTTCTTCTTCCTTTACATTTATTAAATGTCAAATTAACCTAGCTATAAAAATATGAACTAATGAAAAAGACAGTGTACACAATTAAAAACTAAGTTATCTTAAGTGAACTGGATTGGTCTGGACTAAATGTAGCTCGAATGCAAAAACTAGATTTTCCTACGTCAGCTACATATACCAACTGTCAACTTTGTCACGAAACTCATGACTAGACTTGTCCGCTACACATCCATAGACGTCAACTGGAAAAACATGTGATAGACCCAAAATTGGGACACATCAATGAGCCAGCCCGCTGTCTGACTTACTTAAATACTTGAACGTCCGCAGTTTCTTGCGATCCCATACCGTTCATTATATCTATCTCTGTCAATGACGTTAAAATACATTTTTGCATTAAGTACCTACCAAACTTTGGCGTTTTCTGAAAAACTGAATAAATACGCCACCATATTAACTTAGATCAACTTCCGCACTCGACTGTAGCGTTTTTCTAGGCAAAATCATGGCGATAAAGGAAGCTTTGCGGTGATTGAACTATAACTTGAAATCTGCTAATGGAAAGCACTAGGACTGTCGTCTTATACTTCCTTGGGGAGTAGGTATAAAAGAATATTTGTTAGTAGGTGGGAAGCAAAAAACACAAATTTACAGTTTTCTAGTCAAAACAAAAGAACCTTGAGACTACTAAAAAACTATATGAAAAGAATAAAAGTAGATATTTAAGTATTACATATGTACATTTCATTTTGAAGTCACAAATTTAGTAGATTTTAATATCAGTGCTCCCACTGTTCTGCGTCATTACAGCCCACAAAATATTTCGACATTAAAACTGAGTTTACCATTTTTAGACGTTTAGACAAGATAAAACAAACCATGGCCTTTAATAGTTTAATTATTTGTTAATACTGTTTTCATTGTCCATCGGTCCAAATCAAACCATAAATCACGTTTCTACATTAATAAATAGTGACAGAAAGAAAGAAAGAAATTGACAGATACGCAAGAGTTTGTTCGAATAAATTGCAAGCGTCCAGTAAAATTATTGTTTCTTACAAGTGAAAATAATTAAACTTGAAGTTACAAATAAGAGTAGGTGCGGGAGAACGGATGAAGGAGAAGGAGCTTTATTCTCCTATTTCAGTAATTCTGACAGCACTGCTCATAGCATTGTTGTTATTATTGGTATTGGTATGATAAGTAGGTACAGCGTTTTGACCCCATGGTCAGGACCAAGAGTCCGCACACAACAAAGGAAAACCAACAAGCTTTTGTTATATTTGCAATATTTATAGATAAGAAACTACAGCGCTTCTTATGTATACAATCTTCATATGAGAATAGCAAAGTCGAAGTGTTTCCGTCTCAGTCTAATAGATAATGTTTCAGGAATGCACTTGATCTTGCTTCGCAATGACTTATGCCATGGAAAATGTGATCCACTGATATAATAAGCAACTTTAAAATGGAAGTGCGAATATGTATTACGTTATGCCTGAAGCTTTATTGAGACATTGTTTTAAAAGAGAAACTCTATAATTAAAAAAAAACAATCACAAAAAACTAGAAAATAATATAAAACAAAAAATAATAAAAAAAAACCGACTGACTGCAATTAAAAGAATTAAAAAGAATCAACAAGAAACATCCACGTACCTCTATACCTCACTATTTGGCAGTCGGAGAGTACTCAATACTCATATAAGCACTACAATTAGGCGTTTTTCTTTTTTAGTTCAGAGCACAACCTGATCTGTTGTACAAAAAGTTCATGTTTCTTTTTTAGCTCAGATACATCAGAGCTCAGAATTCGTGTTTCTCTTTTCCTTCAGAGCACCATCAGAGCGCGCTCTACGAGCTCAGAATATATTGACTGAGCATCCTGAGTGAAAAGCTGATTACACACTTCCAGTCACATTTGACAGAAAAAAAAAAAACAGGATAAGCAAAATAGTTGAAATGGCAAATGACAGCTATGTGCTCAAGTGTGTTTCATACCTCAGAACAATCTGAGCACGCTCGCTTCAGAGCGCGCTCATAGTGCTCGAGCTCCGTTCAGAGCTCAGCTCTGAACTAAAAAAGAAAAACGCCTAATATAACAGTGTATACTAAGGATCTCTTAATGCAGCAAGGCAGAAAATGTATGGAAAAATATGAGTTGAAGACCATTTTTCACTTTCTCTGGCGCATGTTCGGTTCTCTTCCGGTTTCGCTTGACATTTGAAAGTCAAATTTGTTCGGTGCCGTCACTACGCGAGCCCTTCAAAACCAATAAAATTAGTGGTCCGCAAGAAAAAGCCCGGTGACGTCAATTCGACCTTTACTTTTACAGATTTACTCGAAACCCGTTTTATAAACTGGATACCCTTAGGAGTACCCAATCACAAGTAATTTGCAGAATATCTGTAAGGAGGACAAGCCCACATTCCCTGATGCAGAATCTCACATCTGTTAATACACCGGCGACATGACGAAACTTGTGGGTTTGTCCACGGCGGACCAATTTACCCCCGCGAGATTAAATTTCCTGTTTGTAGAAGAAAGCTTCAAGGCAGCAAACAACAAAAAAATAAAAACCCATAAGAAACTAGCAAAGCCGACTCTCCGTCTGTAAAAATAGACACTGGACAAGCACAGAAGGTCACTACAAAACGCAGAAATGACACAACTTGTTGTAATTTATATAGTGCGCTTCAACTGTCAGTCGGGGATAGATCGAGCTTCTTCTCCTCGTTTATCGGTGCTAAAAATAGAGCCAAATACAGCGCTCGAATCGATAATGCGAAACATTACACGTTCGGCGTTTGGACGACTGCTGGCCAGCGCTGAGATTAACAATCAAAGCTGTGAGTTGGACTGTGAGAGATCGTCTGTCTCTTATCTTGATCTCGGCAGTCGCAGTCGACACAGCCTAGACTGACTTGTTGCTTAGCATCTTTCTGTGTTGTTTTTGTTTATTCGGGTTTTACTGATATTTTTGTTTGTTTGCCCATAGAATACGAGTTAGATGCGGTTGACTAAATTATAAAATTAAATGTATTGATTAGTTAAGCCCAAGCATCGCGTCAACGCTAAGTTGTTTTAAAGCTGTGTCTGATTAATGAGCGAAAAAAGTTCTCCTGTAAACATGGCTTGGAAGCTATTTGTGGTGAGTGTAATTCTATTTTAATAACAAATTAAAATCAGTTTCCATCGGTTAAAGGCTGTGCATAGAAAAGAAAACGTCAGATTTCACAGTGATTAATGTCAAAAGTCAAAACTGCAAAGGAAAAACCCAACCAACTATTAAAACGGCATTTAATGAGCGAAACTGATGATTACGACACCGTATTGATAAGCACCATAGGGTATTGCGCAGTTTGTGCAACGAGTCTAGTTATCCGAGTAGGTAGTTCACGCTTCTTTGATTAAATGGTTTCAATTGTTCCAATTTTAGTTACTGCGGGCCTTACCAATAAACATTTTCAGTTTCGACTCTAAATTTTAATAGTTCACAGTGGCTTTACTTTCCATACAAATTTCGCAATTACGAGCTTCCGTAAATCTAAAGTCGAGACCTAAATTTATTATTGTTAACGCTGGAGAAGTGTCAAAACTTAATAGAAAGCTATCAATTTAACGGCAACAATTATATGTGACCACGAGTGCGAATTGTGACAGCTGAAATTAGTTTGAGCCACTAAGCCCAATCAATCAAGAGGCAGGTGTGTACAAGTGTTTGCTTTCAGACCGAAGTGTACTAAACGCGAGGTCAACAAACGTGGAACTTAGTTGGCTTCATTTTGACATGACGTAGGCTAAGCGTACGCGGAACTCGCATTTGCAAAAATTGCATGACTGTCAAAGTATAAGCCAAAGAAGGTCACGCATGTCAGAGATTTTTTCCGCGGATTTGGTCTCACTGTGTGTTTGATTTATTGCCGCTTCGATGTCAAAAAATCAGCGGGTGTACAAAGAACGGCGTCTGTCAATTATAAGTGAATCAGATTTTCGAATTAATGAAACGCCTCCGGCAACAGACCAGTAAATCACAGTCATGTGTTTCAAATTTGGTGTTTAAAATTCAAGCTTCTTCCAAGTGATGTCATTTAACGAGTGCATTATTATATTTTGATGGGCATTACATGATCACGGCATTGTGTCATTCAGTTCGATAAATCTCTCGGTGCTATTGTGGTGACGAGGTGCAATTTTAATAGTTGCTTTGACATTTTTTCCGATGGAAGCATTACCTTGGAATATGCGACAAATATGACAGTTCGAATATCATCATCTTACATATTCGGTAAATGACCATATTTCTAGAGCTGGGGAGAACCTCCAGCTCCTATTTCGGAACTTTAATATTACTCATCAGCATTTAAAGCACATGCACAGTTTGAATAACTCTTTCGATGCATGTTGTTGACGTGCGTCAGTAACTACTCCATAAAGTAGTTAATAAACGGTTAAGAGCCCACTTTGTGTCATCATTTTTCTCTCTATAACTACGGCGTAACAAGCAATATTGCACCTCGAGAATGGTTTCGCTTCAATTCCAGCCAAACTAAAAAAGCTTGTATTTCAATATTTTTGGTTGCTTATGGCCGATTAAATAACCAGTTAAATAAAACAAAAAGTATTGTTTCTTAATTTTTTAAGCTGACAAATTAAAGTAATGCGGGTTGTGAGCTGTTTTAAAATATTTCAACAAAACACTACATTGTCCACATAAAATTGGTTTTGTTACCTATACAAGTTTTTTTTTTGACATTTAATCTAAAAAGAAAAAAATCTGAAAGCTGGCTGACTTGATGTGTTTTAGTTTTAAACGGCCAGTGTTGGTCACGTCAAGATCTTTTTTTTTTGTCATTTGACGTCTATGGAGGCGGAAGGCTAGCCGAAAAATCTAATCAAGAATTTTGTAACAAAGGACTTAGTTGACATTTCATATATGCGGGGCAGACGTTAACGACGAATCTTGTTTTTACCACCAGGGTCCAGACAAATAAAGTCGACTTAATTTATTTATGTGCCCAGTGGTTGCATATGAAATGACAAAATGAATAGAAAGATTTGGGATCTGGTTTGTTGAGCGAAAAAAAGGAATGGATACAGTTATTGAAATTGGACTAGATTATGGGAAATTAAAACTGGAACAGGTTTCAGGTTTCTGAAGGTATTGCTGATGCAACTGATAATGTATTTATTTATTTCATCAACACACGCAGTTTTTTTAAGCAGTCACCCGTGTTCCTAACTAAAATTGCTGCTAAGCGCGAAAGTAAAATTGTTGTAAATCGATTTGAAAACATCAGGTGCAATGAGGGTGTACTATACTTCGAAAATAATGAATTCATTAACAATTTGCTTTGCCGTCGCGTCGGTCGCCTTGAAAAAAAATGTTGTTACGTTTTAAATTTATGTAACTCACTTTTACTTTCAATGACGTTATTTTCTTTTCTCAATACGGAAGTATTCAAATTTCTTGTATACTTAAACCACTATTAAAGTTTCTTCTTCTTTGTCCTGCAGATATCACTTGCATTACTGGGAAGTTGTTCTGCAGTGCTAAACAAGCGCTCATATAATGATAATCAAAAGTGAGTACAGTGAGAAAAACTAATAACAATTTTGTTTAATACTATTTCCTTTTTTTAAGCTTTGCCAGTCAATATGAGTTTCGTACTGTCCAGTCATCGAACCTACCTGTAGCGGAAATTTTCAATGAATTTGCTAGTCAATTGAATACTATGGCGGAACATTTAACCAGAAATCCGCAGTCCAACAATGGACACGGTGGACACCGTGGTCACCACCAACATCGCGGCTATGGCTATCAACAACCTCCACTACCGCTAAGACACAATCCATTTGGTAATCAACGGCAATTCCAAGCACCGCAAAATTCATTCGAAAAACACAATAACTACCAGCAAGCACCGCTTATTCCATTCAAACCGCAATATCCCACAAATAATGAGCAAACCATTCTTGAACCACTGAGACCAAATTATCATCAGAACCCTTTCTTACCTAAAAATCCATTTTTACCGATTCAATCCCCAGGCTTTCAACAAGTGCCTAGATTTCCACAAGTGCCTACGTTTCCCGCCTTTTCCAGACAGCCAGCTTTTCCGAATTTACCTGGGCATGGTAACGCCAAGTGGCATGGCAACGCCAACTGGCATAGCAACGCGAATGGCAATAATCATAATGCTGGTAATTCTGGCTGTACCACATTTTGTCACAACAATTTGCCGAATCAACCTTCTCCTCAACCACAACCCCAACCACAGCCTGGGACACAAACGCAGCCACAACCGCAACCACAGCCACAACTGCAACCACAACCGCAACCACAGCCTCAACCGCAACCACAGCCACAACCGCAACCACAGCCTCAACAAGAACCTCAACCTCAGTCTCAACCAGAACCTAAAAATCCAAATGAAACAGATTTATTGATAAATAATGTTTTTGGTGGCTTTACTACTAAGGCACCTACAACGAAGGCACCTGCCGAAGGGAGCGGTCTGATACAATCCAAATTTCCGGGCTTCGGACCCGACGGGAAACCCAAAACGACACCAGCACCTCAAAACAATGGCTTGATAGAGTCAATATTTGAAGGGCTTGGTCCCGACGCAAATCCAAAAGCCGCACCAAAAAACCAGAATGGAATTGTTGTACCGCCAATAAGAACGGCTCAAGGATTTAAGGATCCAACAACCTACGAACTAATCGACTCGATTTTTGCGAACATGGACAACAATGACAGGAAAGCCGGAACCATTGGAACCAGCACCAATCCCCCTTCGACGACCAACAGTGCAGGGCTTATATATGATATTGATGTGCGTAGCTCTTAAGATGCTCATGCTTTGGTTTAGTAAAGATATTATGACTAGATAGGAAATAAGTGTTGCCGTCTTTTATTTGCGTTTGTTTCTATTTTTCAGGTCATGACTTGAGGCGCGCATATGTATAGGCGGAGCCTTGGAAACGGCCAACCGATTATTTCCTCCAAAAAGAGCTTACAAAGTTACAATTTACATAAGAATAGTTGACAAGTTTTAACATGTTCGCCCCTTTGAAGTGCGGTTAGAGAAATCGCTTAACAGCCAAGAAAATCAAGAGCGGGATATGATTCTCTGCATTCTTTTACTGAAAAAGCGAAAAGGCGCAACCCGGCCTCCGTATTCGTTCCGGCAACTCTCAACGAATTTTAACTGACAGATGGATAGAATACAGAACGCACGGCAGTTTATGAAAATATATTTGTACCGGTTGCCATCTAATTTACTGTCAGTTGAATACGTTTTTACAAATTAGAAATCGAAACTGTACAAAATGAAATCAAAATACATATTTGCGTGAAAAAATAAATGTCGATTGGAAACTAACAGAAATAACACTGCTCTTCAGATCCTGCTAGAGAGAAATACATTGACCATTGCATAAAACCTCTCGACCTAGCGCGTGATTATAACTAATCGCATACAATAAGCGAAATAAGCAGGAACTGAACCACTGAAAATATTTCACATTGAAATTAGGTAGCGAAAGAAAATAACTTAGTTGTAGTAAAAAAAGTGTTTTTATTAAGTAAGAATCTCACTGTTTATACTTATCAACCCTAAAAAAAGAAAAAAGAAAAAAACAAGCCTTTTGAAACATAAATTACAAATAAAATATGTCCTTAGAATTAGATTTAAAAAAAGGTGGAATTTTGGATTATGTACAAAAATAAGAAATAAAACAAAGTTCAATAACAATTTTCAGACAGAGAGCTGCGAATTTTAGCCCTAAGGCCACTGAACACGGCCAATCCAAAATGGCGACCAAATAGAATCCAGCTAGTGCAGAAACGCAAATGGCTTCCTTTTTTGTTTTAATTTTATTTTATAATATATTCTGATTCTGATTTAATTTCCTTCGGTTTCTATATGTTGCAAACGTCTTATAATGAACTGCGCAGATCAATGTCGTATAAAAGTCCTTTACTATTGGTCGTCGATACCAATGGCGAATCCGTAATTGGATCAAGCAAGTTGTCCCAAGTTTTGCTGTCGTTGTTTTCGAAAATAGATTCGATTAGATCTTCTCTTGATCTATCTCGTTCCTCCTTCGTAGTTGTTGTTTGTAGGTCAGATGGACCTTCAGTTGTCACCTGGTGATGTCGGTTGTAGGAAGATCGGTGACCGTGTCCATGATAAAAGTGAAAGGGTTGATGGCGGTGACTATGACGATGACTAAAAAAGCGCTTTCCTCCAGTATATGCGGTTGGTGAATTCTATGAAAAGACAAATAGACAAATATTTATACGTACATGACTGTGTTTTAAATTTACAAAGGCTTTAGGATCTGTGATAATGAATAGAATTATTGATATATGCAAAAAGACAAAACAGATCACCGTCGAGGTGTCAAAAGGTACTAGATTTAAGAGTTTCATATTTATCTATCTTCTTAACAAAATGTTGTCCAAATAAAATATGAAATGTTGACAAAATGAAATTCACCATGTCCTTGTGTATAGTCTCTTGTTTGGACTAGACTTGTCTAGATATCCCCGTCGTTAACGTCACTTTTAAAATGTCAGACATATAAGCCAAATGTCAACTGACTGTCAGTAATAAGTTAGCTTGCCAAATGAGCGAGGTATCTTATGTTCGATTGACAAAATAGGGTTTTTGACATCTGTGCACGCTACTACTTTAGCGGGGACAAAATATTTACCCTACGAAGTTCCATTTGCAATAACTTATTTATGAGGTCTAAAAAACGCAATAGATTAAAATTTCTAAGCTTTAATTACCATTTGACTGTGGGTATAACTGCCGGAATACCTATTATGAGGATGATAACGATGACGATGATAACTATGCCGCCTATGTCCTAAGAACCGATGCCTATGAGAGTCAGAGTACCCATGGAATGATGATCGTTTATAAACATTCGAAAAATGTTCACCAAATACATTCTTACTTGGTTCTTCAACGGCTGAGCTGGAATGGAGAAATTTGTTAGAAAATCCATTGAGACTTATTTTATGTAGTACGTATACCTTTCTGCTTGTAGCTGCGTGACTTCATTTTCGTCTATCCCTGCTATTAAAGCTGCGGCTGATGTTGATGCAATAAGCGTGAATAGTAATATCTGAAAGAAAGCAAATAATTGAATATCATAAGGAATTGGTCAAAATATATATGATTTGAAATATAAAAGGCTTGTTAATTTACTTTTGCAGTAAAAATGGAGAAGACTGTCAAAATGGCAGTGTCGGGGACAGTGACTGACAGTTTTAACAATTCTTACACCACCAGGAAATTTGTTTAGTAAAAATCTGTAACATTTTTAGTGGAGGGGTAATATCTTGCTCTCTCGATGACGCTCTCTTTTACGAATTTTTCAAGTTGAGGACCGGGACCGGCATTGACGAAAGATTCGTAAGAGTTAGTAAAAATTCGTTACATGTAAATGTAAAGGAGCAGGCCTAATGTTGCGACATTTAAATTATTCTTTGTTTTTGGTGTAAAATTTGACAGCTTGCCTACACCAATATACAATTTGTGACGAGTATTCTACGCAAAATAAGGGAAAAGTACTAGTGGCACAATCGTTGACAAAATTGACAAAGTCCCGTTGTCCTGTCTTATTCATGTTTCTTATGAATAATCTTTAAGCAAGCAAACGCAGTCATGTCCTCAGTAAATTGAAAATTTAACGATTTAACGATTTAAGATAGACCACTCACCTATCGCAGACTTGTGGTATTAGTAAACCTTTTTTCTCAATAACGAAAAAAAAAGTGCCAATAGCTATAAGTCATTTGTTACCATTCTACCTTTCGTTTTGAGCTTTTGCTTTTACCGTTAGTATTCATCAAAAAAGGCTTTTCAGTCAATGCTGCAAAAACTGTTATAAATAGATTGATGTCGTCGGAAAAGTACTAGAATTAGTTTTGGTTTACATTTACAGTAATTACTGACATTGACAACATTAGTAGATCGTGAGTCTGCGGTAGGCGTAATTCCCCTGCAAGGTACCAATTTAGTTTTCGGCAGCCGGTCGGACGCAACAGCTGCAACAGTTTTAAATCGAAATTCGTGAAATGCTGGCGTAAAGTTCTTGGTACTCCTTGCCTTGCACTCTGTAGCAAAGAGAAAATCCGCATTAGAGACCGTCCTTCAATATAGAAAGATTGAAGATCCTAATCGTATTATAACAAAAACAAAAATCACCTCTTACGGGTTTATCCACTGCGCCACCTCTCGCGAAAGTCTGACAAACATCCGAAAGCATAACTGTCATGAAAGAGCTTCTCCAATTATCCGCTTGGACTCGGCATAAAACTGTAGATCCCTTCCATTCGTTCCAAAAATGAAAAACTCACACAAAACGAATGGTTGGGAAGAGCCAGGCTTCAGGTCCTCTTACTGACCAGTTGCGTCAACGATTTATTTATTTTTATTACCACAGCGATGTTAAAAAATATGCGCCTGACGGAAGACGACCTGTCCAGGGTTCTATACTTCAACACAACTTCCTGGATCGTAACGAGCTATCCGTTACAACAAAAGACAAGTTGATGGAGCTTCATTTGGCTATTTTTAGGGCCAATTTAACTCATCTTGTTTCGTTTTCGATTTGGCAAAAAGATCAATTTTTTGGAAAAAAAAAATCAATTTTTTTTTGATCATGCTTGACTTGCCAAAAAAATCAAACTTCTTTTTGATCTCATGTACTTTTGATAAATCTCGATTTTTTTCTCAGATTTACACATACTTTCATGTGTTTGACACACAGCTGGTGGTTTATCTTTGGAAGCATCGCTTTCTTAACTAAATTATTAATTTTTCGCGTATGGAAACGATTTTTTATAGGGTTCGAAGAAGTCTTATGGAAAATCACTATCTAAACGGGAGGTCTTGAAAACAGTAAGGACAGATTATGTCTCCCAAAACAAATGAATGAACATTTTGCTAGCCACCTTAAATGAACATGAGATAACCATAATTTGATGCGCAATTTCGACCTTCCTTGTTCTGATTTTTATTATTTTTTTTCTTTTATTCCACTTGACAAGACATACATTTTTAATTTCAAATATACGCACGAAAAATATAATCAACTAACTTTACGTAGGAAAGCTATTCATGTATTATTTGTTTTATTTTCTTCAAAGTCGAAAGAGCAGTGATACTCTTATCACACTCTGTACGTTGCACTGGCTTGGGAAAGTCTGTCGTTATCTGTTTAATACGGTTTGGTTATTCCCGATGTTATTGCAAAAGTTGCTCGCATAAGAAAAGGTCATGCGATTCATTTATGTTCCTTCAGTTGGTTGCGAGTGATTAAGCAAAATCGAAAATTAAAATTTGGATATTGTTGACAGGAAATGATTTAAGTAGGTTTTTCCTATATCCTTTCCAGGTAGATTTTTGAAGACATTTTCATCCCACCTATGCGCTTATTGCATGCGTTTTTCATATGGCAAAATTTGGGAAGAAATTATTGGCATAGGTTTTCCCTCATTTATGGCAAATTTAATCTAAAATGTGTGTATTTTTATTGTAACTGAAAACTAAATATACCTTTCCCATTGATTTCACTGAAACTGGTCAAGTATTTCTTTTTCTTTTTGGTGTAGCAATTCTTGGAAGTGCAGTAGCTATGGACATTTGTGTGCATTAGGTAGGAAATACTTTTTCAAAGTCACTATCAGGTGGCAATAAATGTTAAATATGCAGATAGATAGATTTGCGAGTACAAGGAGAAGCGTAGCAGCAGTTTCTGACGGGGCATGTTCTTGTTATTGAATAGGTACCTAGATTAGTGGTGCAGGTTGTAGGTGCTTATAGTTTGCAAGTGCAAGATATTTTCACAGATAGAATTAGAATTCCTTACGAATTTTCGGTAAATTCGTACGAACCGTTTTCAAGAAATAACCAATTTTCCAAGGTAGATTCCCACCGATATTCACATTTTTAAGTAAAAAAAAATTGTATGCTGTCATTTTAACCTACCTGAAGTTAAATATCAATTTTGGTTGAAATCGAAATCGATTTCGAAAAAAATCAAACTGGTTTAAGATCTTTATTATGGGAAGTACCGTTGAGATTGGGGCTAACATGCAAACAAACAGTGTCCCAGAACTGTGCGCCCAAATTTGAAGTTTAAAAAAAAAGTCCGTCCGGCTGTTTACGATATAGTTAAGAAATTATGCAAATCGAATATGGTTGTAAGGAGTTGGACTTAATGAAGTGTTCTATTGAACACACATCTCAGTAAATTAAAGTAAAACAGACGAATGCGCAATAAAACAGTTCACAGTCCCATTAGTCATAAAGTGGTATAAGCTGGTATATTTTGTTGAGTATCGCGAGTTTAGTTTAATTCAAAAATCTTCTTAACTGCTAAAAGAAGTTTACTAGCAATGAACACATCACCAGAAAGGTGTCAACATGAACTGCTGCTGTCATTTAATGGTCATTTAAAACACTTGTTTTAATTACGTAGTGAAGAGTCAACTTTACTTTGCTTTGCCAGAGATGGTTACTACATAAAAAACGCATAATGCTTTTTAGCTTTATGAAGAGCCCTATACAACTAAAACTGCGAGCATTATTTGCAGCTTTTGACACGCATCATGTAGGACAGATCAGGGTTTTGTGTTCAAGCCGTTCAAGGCCGTGTGTCAATTGCGCTAAATAATTATCTCTGGTGTTAAAAAGAGAAGTTTGAGAAACTCTAATATTAAAAAGGACAGTTCAGTAATTTCACTAATTCCACGAACTTAAACCTTTCAAGCTAATGGTTTCATTTTCTCCTTAACACTCCTGCAAATCCTAAGTAAAAGTTTATTATCCTGCTCGGTGCAGAACATTTATTGACAGCTGAAAAGTTCGTTTCTTACATTCATCAGAAAATTATACGAGGATAATAGTTTTCCGCAACACGACAGATGGTCCTAAAACTACACTGAACAGACAAAAAATAAAACCCTGCATTGCCAAGAGCAATGTCTTTAAATGAGAACTAGAAGATGTGTAAGTACTAAGTAACCTTGGGATAAAATTTAGACTTTAACTGGTTTCTATTACTGAACTCTAGTCTAGTATATACTTTCGCTTTAAATTCTTAAATTATTGAAATGTTTTGATGCATAGTTTAAGATCGTTTTTTATCCCTCATGAAAAAAATATCCACACACTACACTTTCACACAAGATCAGTGATTTAAACCCAGACAACTGCAAATTATTGAAAAAAAACCAAAAACATTTGATTCACATTGAAATGAGTTATCAACTCATAGAGGCACAATCATTTTAAGTTCAGGTCCTTAATTACCCAGGAGAATATTGTTATTTGAGTTTATTATTTCGAAATGAATACCCAAATATACCCGCTTATTATTTTGCACAGTATTACTCACCACTAAATTTGACAAATTCATTTCTAAAGATCTGGATTTTCAGATTATCTTTTGCTCAAATTAAATCACTTGACAGAAAAAAGGCAGCAATCCAAGCACTTTGACTATCTAATACCTAATGCGGAATAAGACAATTTTGATCAGTGCCAAGGAACAAAACATATGCACGTGTGGGTTTGTTATCAAAAATTGTCTGAAGTGAATCGTGTTTGTGTATGTAAATGCTGCTTCGACGAATCACTTCCGAACGAGCAGTGCTGTCGAAGCATCCGGATTTTAGAGCGATTTAATTTGTAATTTTATAATTTAATGGCTACGAAAAAATACAAGCAAATAAGGGAAAAAAATATATTGATGAAAAGGTACAGCCAGGAGCAGTTTTTAAATAAATACGTTTATTTTCGAATTTCCTCTTCGAAATGTTATTCCATTTTTCCAGAAACACACTTTATGAAACAAACGCTAGTACATTCAACTATGTACGAAAAAAGAAATAAAAAAAAAAGTATGAAAAATTTTCAGAATCACCTGCGCTGAGCGCGGCCAATTCAAAATGGCGGTCAAAATTGAAACCATCTAGTTTAGAAATTTGTAATGGTTTTCTTTTTGTTTTAATTTTATTAGGTACTTACATTTTCCGCTCTTTCTTAATATGTATGTTGCAATCATCTTAGTATGAACTGCGCAGATCAATCGCGTATAATAGTCCCTTACAATTGGTCGTCGATTTTAATCGTGAGTCCGTAATTGGTTCAAGCAAGTTGTGCCAAATGAAGGTCCACACAAACAAGAAACAACAAACCATGTTCATGATGAAAGGTGAAGGGCTATGACGATAACTAGAAAAGCACCTTCCATCACTGTATCCGGTTGGTAAATCCGGTAAAAAGGTAATCGAAGCACTCTTATTTGAAGTATTAATTTTTTTTTTATTTAAAGATATAAACTTTTCCAATTCAGCACTCAAACATTTAAGGTGTTCTTGGAAATTTCTACTGCCCTCTTTATTCATTTCCACTACCCTCGTGCGACCTTTAGGAAGCAGGGGAGGATGTTAACAGGTATGTTAACTTCTTCTTTACTTCTCTACAATAGTGATTCCCATACACGGTTCAAATCGATAGCTATTGCACAAAGTCTATGCACGCTCTCACCAAAAATACCTCCCTTGGCTCGAAACAGCTCAGAGAATTTCAACCGGCAAATACTGACTGAGAAATAATGTCAAATGCATAAAGTTGACAAGGAATAAAATCAAAATAGCTACATCTTAAAAGTCAATTGCAGAAAAAGAAAATGTATAGACACATAAGTCGAAATTGTTAGTTTTTAAGGCAAAACCTGTTGCTTTATTTTCTACACTAGCAGATGTCAAAGAAGTAAGTGGCATTAAATAGCTCGAAGTCTATACACGTACTTTGCTTCGCTCAATTTTTTGAGTTTGATAGATTTTAAGTTCTGGCCTCGGGAAAGTACGCGAGTAGACCTAATGTGCTTTTAATTTATACTAGGCCTCTGTTACTCTGAGAGTTGTGGTGGTAATGAATAAAATTAATGATATATAGACCAAGAAATGTTATTCACCAGTGAGTTTGCAACAGTAACTAGATTTTATATTAGCGGATCATGCAAAATTAGTCAAGAAACCAAGTTCATCTGGAATTTTATTGGGAACATTCAAGAATCTCTAGACTAGAATAGTTTGTACAAGATTTTTCCTTATAGCAAGACCTAGATTGGTCGTTGACGTCATTCTCTTGCAATGACAGGCATGCAATGGAAATGTCAACTGAGTTTTGTTGGCTACCCGTCTTTGAAAGTCAACTGACAGAAAAATTGTTCAAGTGTCAGTGGCAACATTGGACATTGACATCGATAAAAAATATATGTATTGCAATGTAATAGATTATTTGAAAAGCGAAATGCTATCAAAAAATAACAATTGGACTGTCGCCCTCGCGAGAACTTTACTAAAATCTACTACATTTTTTTGTCTTTATTGTGAAACTCAAACGGTATAACTAATTTTTGCGTTTTGTGAGAGAATCCAAACAAAAACAATTAACAAATTACAAAGTCTATATCGGAAGAGGTCTAGGGCTTCTACAGCCTTCTGTCGCAAGTTTCTCATCCCAGAAGTATGCATCGGGCATTGTGTGAATACAAAAGAGTCTGTGTATTTTCCACTTAAAATGCGCTGCATTCGGCAAAGGTCCGATTTAATTTACATATATCTTAGGCCTAAAACACAACAGAATAATTGTAACCAAACATCAAATAAAATTTGACCATCTCTATGACTGCCCGAATGATAATGATAATGAGAACGAAAACTGTGACGATGACGAGGTCGGCTACGTCCTTTTGACCGTCGTCTAAAGTGAGTTAATTGTTTATAAGCATTCGGAAAATGTTCGGCAAATACATCCTTGTTTAGTTCTTCAACGGCTAAGCTGAAATAAATAATTTTGTTAGATACTTTTTATCATAGACAAACCATACTGAGACCCCCAACTCACAATCCTCTTGCCGCTGGGCCCCTCAATTTTTTTTCAAATTCGCCATTTTGTATTCCTATCGGTGTTGTCAAAAAAGAATCAGTGTGACATGCAAAAACACACAAAAACTACAAAAACAAATGCTGCCAACCGCGGCAACCGTGGGGAAATGCGAAAGAGTTCGGGAATACCACATTTTTATATTACTGAATGCCATTGGTTAGTTATTATAAATTGTTGAAAGGCGAATAATTTGATTTAGTTGGTTAGGCAATAGGGCCAGGGCACAAATCCTCATTCTATAGTCCTTCACGTGGGCGCCCGCCTGAAAATGGCTAACCAGTTAAACTGGTTAGTGTCAGCTAAGGATCTACGCTAACGCTTCAATCGTTTGCTGTGGTCCATTTAGTTTGAGGTTGGAGTAAACCATTAAATCTGGGGCTGGGTTAGTGGCGTCAACCGCACCGTACCAGGACCGCCCAGGCTGGGGGCCCCAATAAAATAGCTCAGTCGCTAACGGTGTACCCCGGATACCAGGCGTCCTCCGGTTTCAATTTAGCCTTATCTGCGCATGCGGGGCTCTGTGTGGATGGACGGTTTTTTCCGAGCTTCTCGTGGGATCAAAATAGAAAACCTAATCAAAAAAACCTCTTCTGATGGAGATAAGGATGAACTTATCTCTGTCTGTCAGCCAACTGTTGAACCCAGTCATGATGGACGGACAGACCGCCCTGATAGACAGTTCGTCGACAGTGACCTAGAATCCATAGACACGGTGAGCTCCGTGCTCACGGAGGAGGCCTACAGGAGCTGCTCAGACGCTCCTGAGACCGAATCCATTAAAAATCTAGGGATAGAAAAACTCTCCCTTCAAAGAAAACGTTTGACCACTTCCAACAAGAAGAAATTACGACGCCTTCTTGCAGATGGTCTTCCATACAATGAGGCGCTGGAGAAAGTCCTCAACGAACCTTCGAACAACGAAGCCTCTGCAGCCAACAAACGTCCTAGGTCTAGCACCAACTCACCTGCCGGACCGAGTAAGAAAGCAAGACCTAATGCTCCATTGTTCGCTGAAGTAATAGGAGCCGTCAAAGTAGGACTCCTTCTGGACAATTTTCCGGATGGCCACCTTGAGCCTATACACCAAAAAGCAGTGGAAGATGCCATCGTCAGGGAGGTGAATAAGCTCCCCGACGATGGCCCACAGATTCGTTTTCTGGGCTGCTCATATAAGCCAGGGTGGTTGACGGTTAACTGTGCAGACGTTAGCACCAGAGACTGGCTAGCCAGTGTCGTCGACAAAATATCACCATGGGAGAACGCTAAGCTACGACTGGTTGAAGGGGACGACCTTCCTAAACCCTGTGTGGCAACGGCATACTTCCCTGGAACCTCCCGCTCCGCGGACGACATTTTGCGGTCACTTAGGCTGCAAAATAGAGTTCTCCCCACCAAGGACTGGAAAGTTCTGAGGAAAGTGGCGAATGCTCAGGGTCTTGCCTTGACCTTATCGATGGATGAGTGTTCGGTTAAACTCCTTGAAGACCTGAACTGTCAGCCGTTCTATAACATGAACCGGGTTCAGTTCAGGATCAAGAAGAATCCCTGCTCTCGTACATCATCCAGCACTAAAGAGCCAAACAAAAACGAGCAGGCGTCCAAGGAGGCTTTTCAATCGCTTCCCGTCAGCACCGTTGTTACCACCTCTGTGGCCACAGGCCAAACAGTTGCTCAGCCGGCTGAAGAAACGGTCAAGCCCGTTCCCTCACCTGCCCTGCTCGCCAAACCACTTCAGATAGACAAAGGAGACAAAACATCAGCCTCCACCTCTTCTGCCAGACCCAACTACCCCGATCCAGCTCGAAAGCCGGCTCATTCAGGCTTCAGACAGACATTGTCTGGTTCTGCTCGCAGACCTCCTGACAAAAGTCGGCCTCCACAGGCCCGAGACGGCGGAAAAAGAGGGGACCCACATAAAAGGATCCCCCCAATCAACAAAAAAATATGAAGGTTGTCCAGATCAACCTTCACCACTCTAAGGCCGCCTCGGCAGTCTTAACCAAGACCCTCATCTCGGATGGTCTTAATGTTGCCCTTGTGCAGGAACCATGGACTAGCACAGACGGTAAAATTCTAGGACTCCCAACACCTGCAGGTAGGATTCTTTACTCCACCTCATTAAGTAGACCTAGAACTTGTATTATTTTTAATAATAACACGAATTTCTTCCCACTGACAGAGTTCATTTCCAGTGACCTCACGGCAGCCATTGTGAAGATCAACAACACCAAGGAGATCATAATAGCATCCGCCTATTTCCCCGGTGACTCAACCGCATGCCCACCTCCAGAAATAGAGAACCTACTCCGGTTTTCGCAACGCTCCAAGACAGAGATTGTTCTTGGCTGCGATGCAAATGCACATCATACCATCTGGGGTAGCTCGGACATTAACAATAGAGGTGAGTCCCTAATTGATTTTATTACATGCAATAATTTATATATATGCAATATCGGGAGGGAACCAACCTTCATCAATGCTATTAGAAAAGAAGTCCTAGATATTACCATATCTACTTCTTTATCTAAAGACCTAATCTCCAACTGGTACGTGTCTACCGAACCGTCATGTTCAGACCATAGACACATCAGATTTGAATTAAACGAACCCACCATTACAACTGCGTTGTACCGTCCAAAGAGAAACACTGACTGGGCCTCCTATAAAGAGCACCTAAATCAGACTCTCAATGGTAAAATACCTCGAATTGACACCCAAGATAAACTAGAACACTCTGCCGAAATGGTAAGAACTTCTATTATATCTGCCTTTGAGGAAAATTGCCCCCTCAAGACTAAAAAGTTTAAAAGGGTAACCACCTGGTGGAGCAAAGATCTCGAAAAGCACAGATCTAGAGTAAGGAAACTATTCAACAAAGCAAAACGCAATGATGATTGGCAAACCTACTCCAGTGCTCTAACCAACTACAATAAAGAAATTAAAAAGGCCCAAAAAGAATCATTCAGACGGTTCTGTGAAGACATTTCTGATATTCCTTCCAGCTGCCGACTACATAAAGTTCTTGCTTCTGATAGATCTGTACCTTTAGGTACACTTATCGATGAGAACGGCCATCTGACACAAAATAAGAAAGAGACACTTCAACTCTTACTTAGAACACACTTTCCCGGATCAACCATAATTGATCCCCTCACATCAAACCTATCCCCCCGACTTGAGCGGATCTGTCTGCCGACGAGAGGGGACTGGAAAATTGCGAAAGAAATCTGTAGTACCAATGCCGTTAGATGGGCCATAACCTCCCTGAAGCCTTACAAAGCAGCAGGGGAAGCCGGCATATTTCCGGCACTTCTACAGCAGGGAGCTGACACACTGGCACCCATCTTCTCCAAACTATTCATCTGTAGTCTGGCCTACGGTTACATATCGGAATCCTGGCGAAAGGTCACAGTTAGATACCTACCCAAGGCAGGAAGAAATTTGGATTCTAGCCCGAAATCCTTTCGCCCCATCAGTCTCATGTCTTTTATTCTTAAAATCATGGAAAAACTAATTGATAGACATATTAGAGATGTAGCTCTGAAGAACTTTCCACTCAGCAAGTTTCAACATGCCTATCAACCAGGTAAATCCACCGAGTCAGCGCTTAATGACTTAGTAACCAAAATTGAATCCTCCATCAACCGTAAGGAAATCTGTCTTGTCGCTTTCCTAGACGTTGAAGGAGCTTTCAACTACACATCTTTTGAGTCCACCAACAGGGCTCTCAACAATATGAATCTATCTCCTATCATAGGAAAATGGATAATGTCAATGCTGAATGACAGAATTATTCAGACCCGCATCGAAGATGTGGAAATCACGGCAACCACAACTAGAGGGTGCCCTCAGGGGGGTGTCCTCTCGCCCCTCTTATGGTCCCTAGTAATTGACGACCTGCTCCAATCCTTAGAAGATCTGGGGATACATTCCGTTGGATATGCCGATGACGTAGCAATCGTCGTCAGTGGTAAATTCGAAAGCACGGTCTCAGAGATACTGCACTACGCTTTATCTGTTGTTCAGAGAATTCGAAAATAAAATTCGAAAGCACGGTCTCAGAGATACTGCACTACGCTTTATCTGTTGTTCAGAGATGGTGTAATAAAGAAGGACTTTCTGTTAATCCGAAGAAGACAACTATTGTCCCTTTTACGAAACGGAGAAAACTAGATCTCCTTATTCGCCCCACCTTGTTTGGCGAAACCATTGACTTCTCTCGGGAAGCCAAATATCTGGGAATTATCCTTGACAGCAAACTATCATGGAACCAGCAGATTGAACGTACCGTAAACAGAGCCAACAGATCTTTATGGATCTGTCGTCGAGTCTGCGGTAAGAACTAGGGTCTTAAACCTCGGATGATGTACTGGCTTTACTCGCTCGTCGTAAAGCCAGCAGTTACCTATGCTGCCGTTGTCTGGTGGACGAAAACTAAAGAAGTCACAACAGTAAAAAAGCTAGACAGAGTTCAACGTTTAGCTGGAAACTGCATGACGGGCTGTTTGCGTTCCACCCCGACAATGGCGCTTAATGTCATCCTTGGTCTAACTCCCCTCCATATACATATTCAAATGGAGGCTAGACTAAACATCCATCGCCTGTACCATTCGAATAACTTTGAACCTTTTGCATTTCAGGGAGGTCATTTGTCTTTACTCGACACTATGGAGCCTTCAAGCCCATTTAGCATGCCTTTTGATGACATGCTACCTGAATATGGCCACCATAAAAACTTCTCCATTATTATCCCCCCTAGGGATGACTGGGAAAAATATAAACCCAATCCCTCACGACTTGACGTCATCTGGTATACAGATGGCTCTAAGATGGAGTCGGGGACTGGCTCTGGAATTTACGGTGAGTCGCCCCAGGTGAACTTGTCAGTCAGCCTTGGGAAAAACTTATCCATATTTCAGGCTGAAGTCCTCGCAATCAACCATTGCGCTAGAATAAATCTAAGTTCTAACACACGTGGAAAAACCATATTTATCTTTTCAGATAGCCAAGCAGCTCTCAAAGCCCTTGACTCATCTGTCATAAAATCTAAACTTACCTTAGAAACATTCACAACAATCTATGAACTTTCTAAAAAAAACCTAGTCATCCTCCACTGGACTCCAGCCCATAGAGGATTTGAGGGTAACGAATCAGCTGACTCACTGGCTAAAATCGGAGCAACCACTCCACTTATCGGACCTGAACCATTCTGCGGAGTCAGCAAAAACCATTTCAGGAATTATATTAAAAACCTTTCTCGTACCGAGTCAAATGAGATCTGGCACAGCACAACTGGGCAAAACTGTACCAGACAATTTTTCCCCCAAGTTCTCCCCCAGAAAATCACTCTTTCTGATTAATCTGGACAAAAACAACCTGAGAATCCTAACAGGAATAATCAGCGGCCATGGCCTCGTGAAAAAACATCTCCACCGCATTGGCGTCTCACCGGACCCTATATGTAGACTCTGTCTTGAGAGTGATGAACCCTCTCTTCACATACTCACAGAATGTCCGGCTCTATGTCGTCTCAGAAAAAGCATCCTTGGCGATGAAATTGTCAAATCAGTAATCCTTTCTGACATACACCCAGAGAAGATTCTTGTCTTCCTGACCGCCTCTGGAGTGAAAATATGGCTCTAGGAATCTACCAGGGTAGGCACAATAGGCTCCTTTAAGAAGCCGCAGTGCCAGAGCCCTCCTTGAAGGCTCTCCCGCTCTACAATCTAATCTAATCTAATCTAGGCAAATTATCTAAAATATATGTTTTATATACTAGAACATATTAGGACAAACATGGTTGTGTATTTACCTCTTTTCAATATCATTAAGATCGATTTATTGTCAGAATTTTTCTTTAATAACTGAAGAAAACTTGCTCAAAATGTTTTTATTTTCATGCAACCATTCTGCATTGACAATTTTTCATAAATATTTTAAACAAATGTACACTTATTCCTACAAAAAATACTATCCACACGTGTATAAATAATTTCAAATTTAACGGACAAAATTTGATGAACGCAGAGACAATACTGAGACCACCAACTCCGGCAGATTTCCCGTTACTTAGTCTACAAGCTATATTTTTATGGAGTGTTTACGTTTGGTGCGCTAGTATTCTTACATAGAAAATCGTATTGACAAATGTCACGAAACTTCAAAAATTCTGCTCACCAACACACTCCCAGGAGATATGAGACACTTCCGCTGTGGGCAAAGTTGCTGGCAGAGTTCATAGAATTTTATCCGTTTAATTTGAAATTGTTCGTTTCGTGTGGATAAAATTTTTAGGAATAAGTGCACATTTGCTTAAAATGTTCATGAAAAATTAACAATGTAGATTGGTTGAGGGAAAATGAAAACATTTTGAGCAAATTTTCTTCATTATTTAAGAAAAATTTACACACGAAATCGAAGTTAATGATATCGAAAAGAGGTAAATACACAACCATGTTTGTCCTAATATGTTCTAGTATATAAAACATATATTTTAGATAATTTTACTAACCAACCAAATCAAATTATTCACCTTTTAGCAATTTATAATCACTAACCAATGGCATTCAGTAATATAAAAATGTGGAATTCCTGAACTCTTTCACACTTCCCCACGGTTGCCGCGGTTGGCAGCATTTATTTTTGTAGTTTTTGTGTGTTTTTGCATGTCACACTGATTCTTTTTTGACATAACACCGATAGGAATACAAAATGTCGAATTTGAAAAAAAATTGAGGGGTCCAGCGGCAAGAGGATTGTGAGTTGGGGGTCTCAGTATGGTTTTATTGTGTGAATTTTTCTTTAATAACTGAAGAAAACTTGCTCAAAATGTTTTTATTTTCATGCAACCATTCTGCATTGACAATTTTTCATAGATATTTTAAGCAAATGTACACTTATTCCTAAAAAAAATACTATCCACACGTATATAAATAATTTCAAATTTAACGGACAAAATTTTATGAACGCTGTCAGCAGCTTTGCCCACAGCGGAAGTGGCATATGCAAGGTGCGAGCGTGTTGGTGAGCCGGAATTTTTGAAGTTACGTGACATTTGTCAATACGAATTTCTATGTAACAATACTAACGCACTTAGCGTTTGCCACCCCTTGAAAATATAGCTGGTAGGCAAGTAACGGGAAATCGGCCCAAGTTGGTGGTCTCAGTATTGTCTCTGGTCTCAGTATTGTCTCTGATATGTGGTACCTATATACCTTTCTGATTCTAGCTGTGTTATTTCATTGTCATCTATCCCTGCTATTGTTGCTGCTGATGTTAAAGCAAATAGGGTGAACAATATTATCTGAAGAAAAGCAAATCATTAAATATGGGAACTCATTTGAGTAGTTTTGGATGAGTGATCCCTAAGTATCAAAGATACGCTAGATGAAAAGGTATTGCACATTTCGTAGTTTTTGTTGTAAAATTTAACAATTTGTCGAAACCGAATTGTTAATATGATGTACCAAAAGTAAAAACGGCAATTTTTCAGGTTAAATGCTTTAAATCTAAATATTCGTGTAGCCTCAACAACCTTGGTTTTCTAAAAGGAAAACTGCTATATAGACCGGAGTTCTAAAAAATTGGAAAATGCTTGGAAAAACAAAAACTTATGAAAACTCAGTTTTTAGCTAATCTCATATCTTAAAAAAGTAAAAACACAAATTACATTTTAAGGTCTTTTTCACTGCGTTACCTCTCGCGAACGTCTGACAAGTATCAGGGAGTATAACTGTTATAACTGTTAGCACCTACAATAAAGTATGTACTATAGCACTTATAAAAGCCAGGAAGCTGTTCTTTCACATTATATTAAAATCAGTTTTTGAAAAAAATAATTTCAAACTTGAAATTTAAATTTTTTCAATATCCAGAAATCTGTTGACTTTTTCGCTATGAACTTTAAACATTCTCTAAGACGGCTAACATATTAAATCAATTTTCCATTTTCTCAACAACTAGATGGCATAAATCAATCTGTTTCCTTAAATTCTAAGGTAAAAATAATTTTTTAGAGAACTATTATCAGATATAACTTGATTTAAGAATATTATAAGAGAATAGATTCCTGGCTTTCAAAAACGTTATAGAACCTTATTGTAAGTATTGCCATTGTTTTTAATATACATATTTTTTTTTATTTAAAGAATTTTTTGTTTTTAATTTAAGTACTCTGAAAATAAATATTTGCCTAAAGTGTAGGTTTTCCCCATTCACTTATTCCAGGTGGATGTAGGATTATACACCTCGCGCTTCAACAGCGTTTATTACAGGTCTTCCACATGCCAGATTTGAAAAACCTTATTGCTTTTTGGTTTCTCTACTGTTGCATGAGGGAGCAAATACGGTTTTTAAACTTAAAAGGTACTTTTAACTAACAATAACTATGCAATAGGGAAGAAAGTGCAAGCTTTGAAAAAGATTGCAAATCACAACCATAGTCAAACAGCTAGAGACACGTATTGGGTGCTGGTAGATTTGCTAAGTAAAACGGTTGAAATTCAAATTGTTGCGGAATGTTTTACAGTAGATGTCACATCGAAAATATGGTAGTTCAAATTCTTAATAATAAATAGATGGAACCAACAAAATAATAAATCGTATTGCAATGCATTTATTGACCCATAAATTGCACAATTTTAGTATATTGATGGCGAATTAGTTTTTTTCTGTTGTTTTACATTTTTGTTTTATTTTTATTTTTTAAATGTTATGCAATAATACTTTTGCATATATTTCAATCAATAAAGTTTTCTGGACAGTTTAACAAATTTTCAAATGATATAGATTCATAACTCTGGAAGATGTACTGGAGGCTCCAAATCATCTTAACGATGGAAAGGTTGCAGGATTGGATGGAATTCCCTCCGAATTTTACAAATATAGGAAAGGGGGGCAATTGGATGAACTTACTTCCTTGTTTAACTTATAAGACGAAATGTATTCTAAGCTTTTTTTGTCTTCAATGTATTTTAAAAATGTTTGCTTAAAATTCTTCATACTTAAAATGCAGCCCATAAAACCTACTTTATTTGTGCCTCTTATAATTTATTTCCATCTTATTCCGCTCTGAGCCAAGAGCGCTGGTGCTAATATTGGAATTTCATAATAAATCGAATGCCTAAAAACAATTTTTTTTTTATAAAACGTCTTTTTTATTTAACAGACTTTAAAGCAAAGCAAACTTAAGTAGAGGAATGCGCGATAAAACAGTTACCATTCCTGATAAAGTGATAGAAACACAATTTATACTTACAAGTAAATATGTTAAATTCATTTATTTAAGGTGGGGTTTCGATTTTCATACAAACTTTACTGTTTACTGTTTAAATTAATTAAAAAAAACTCTACCCTGCGCATTCGACTATCAGATACCTTGTGCGACAGAACAATGTGGTATTCGATTGAGCCGAGTTCTGCTTTAGGTCTAAGCAGTCTTTTTCTCTTGTTTTATTTTTTTTTATTTAAGAGCACTTTTTCTAATCTTGATTTTGTTCGCAGAGTTGCTTGAGATATATAGAAAACAAGTTCATTTGGATTTGACAAAAATTGGTCCAGTTGGTTTAAGATTTTGTGTGGATCTATTGGATTTCAAAGTAATCTGGGCCCAAATTTCGAATGATTAATGTAACTCGTGAAAGAAAGAAAGAAAGAAAGCCGAAGGCTACACATATTACAAGTCCACGAATATCAACAAAAAATAGAGCAATTTTATGTTTACATTTTACGAAATCTGAAATCTGAAATCTGAGAGGAGGATCTGAGAAGCCCAATCGAAAATGACATAAGATAATTTGACGTGACCATGTAGCTCTTTTATTAAGCACCTAATTGTATTAAATTTTAAAAACCACCAAAAACAATTATTATTGTTCTGAGGGTGGTTCTACGAATTCCGCACACCGTCTTAAGAAGAGTTTTATTGATTAAGTAGAAGAATACATTTTTGCTATTGGTTTTTTTTTTTGGTCAAAAAACACGCTCCGTTTAGTTTCAGTAAAGCAATAAAGTAAAACAATTGCATAGAGAATTATTGAATACATCTCGATAAACCATCAGAAGGTGAAAAGATACAACTGACTAAGCTTAACGACTTCGAGCAATCACTTCGGTTAAGGTGACTAACCTTCAGGCAGATATGAATATCCGTAAGTTTTTGTGTCGCACATGCTTTAGCGAGCGTTACTAAACTTCAAAATGAAATGCGAGTGCAATGAGCACCTAAATGCACTGACAAAAGAATAATCCAGTTTCTGAATGCAACCAAATTTTGCACATAATTGTACAAATTTTGTAATAATTATATAAAGAATATTCCCTTCCTATCAAACCGCATTTAAATTCTAAACATAATTTTCTGTATAAATTATTTTTGAGTCCATGCTAAGTTTATTTACATTCCATCTTGTACGTAATTACTTATAGACTTAAAAAGCAAATCTCGCATTAACACCATTCCTCTCTATCTAAGGTCAAGAAGAAAGAGATAAGTGAAATTTCGAAAACAAAACACACAAACGCAACCTTGAAAAATCAAATCGCAGAAGGTTGACCAAGAGATCTATGATCAAAGTGACATATAATAGTTAAGATCCAAGTTATTGGTAAAATATTTGACAGTTACATCGATCAGTTACAGTAATTCGCCGAAAATTATCATTTCTTACGTAGGTACAAATACAGCCTAAGCTACGACAACAGTGTCAACTTTCAGTTTTGTTTTAATTATTATTATTTTCTCGAATGCCTTTGTGTGTTGTTCTTCCGGACAATTATTACTATGACCAGGCGATGCAGATTCAAAACACACTCAGCCGCATCATTCGTCTGGAAAACCTGCACGCGGTGACAACTCTGTTTTGATAAACGCGACAATAAAATTCGTTATTCAATTTAAGCGGACAACTCACTTCGAAGATGAAATTAATGGTGGGTTGCTGTTAAGTGATTTTGTTGTGTGTTTATAAACAAGTTTAAAGTGTTTACAACTAATTACTGAAAATGAAAACAAGACAAGTGCTAAATGTAAATGTTTTGCGCGTTTTTTCTATTTGAATTATTCTAAACAAGTTTTTGCAGTATTATGTTTGCAATAGTAATTTATTTAAAACGCACTTGAGAAAGTGGTCCCTGTGTTCTGCCATATAAATTTTAGTTTATAGAGAGGCTTTCGTGCATAGTGCATTTGACATCTGCATAAGTTTATGGTGAAGGAAAATATGTTTTTTTGGTTAGCCACACCAAAATAATATTGGCTGTAATTTCAAATTGTAATTTCGGTATCTTTGTGTTATTATATTTCTGATGATTTTCATGTTTTTTTTTTTTAAATAAGTAAGTAACAATTATTGTTAAAAGTCGCAATGTTGACTTTTTTGACCGGGTTTTCTCCAAAAATGCCTTTACAGAATATACCGAGAACTGACTGTCAGACATCAACTATTACAATTACATACTTAAAGGAGACTTTTTGACTCCAACTCTAATGTTAAAAATGTGCATTTCTCTCAAACGTCAACCATCGTAATAAATGCAAACTCGTCAAAATTACCAAACATGACTTCTCAAGAGCTGTTGTGCAATTGAAGTGCGAAACCTTATTACTGACCCCATTAGAACCGAATTCGATTCAGTATGAGAGCGCTTTTGCCGGTCGGTACTCAGAAGGTTAGAGCTACTAAAATAATGTGTGAAAGGGAAGGGGTCGAAATTCTGATTTCAAAATTCTGCTCTGCAAAATTCTGTCTTCTCACACTAAGATTCTGCTTAGCGAAATTCGGTATTTTTTTAGTTCTGATTTTCAAATTTAAAGCAATAAAATTCTGCTTTTTCCAACTAACAAATATAAAAAAAAAATATTAAATAACTATATTTTAAATTTACGAAAAATTAAAAATTAAAAGTTAAAAATAAAATTTTCATTAAAAGGAAACAAAAAAATAGATATCTAATGGAAATAAATAAAAACGTTAAAGAGGAGCTAAAATTAAAAAAAAAAATAACATCTTCTCTCCATCTCTGCTTTGCAAAATTCTGGAAACAATAAAAAAAATTCTACATACCTAAGTTTATGGTTAAGAAAAATATATTTTTTTGGTTAGCCACCCAAAAATTATAAATTAATACAGGGTGTCCGCCGGAAAGGTATACTACTTTGTTGGTTTATAATTTTTGATTAAATGAAAGAGAACGCGGTATTTCATTAATTTCATCACGAATATTTTGTTTGAGTTGCTCAAGCGTTTCTGGTTTGTTTGCATACACCTTGCTTTTCAGATATCCCCACAAAAAGAAGTCCGGAACAGTCAAATCAGGCGACCGTGGAGGCCAATCAACATCACCATTTCTTGAAATAACTTGTTGTGGAAAGAGGTCTCGCAGTAATTCCATTGTAATCCTGGCTGTATGCGATGTGGCACCGTCTTGTTGATACCACATGTTAATCAAGCCCAAAGCATGAAGTTGTGGCGTTGAAAAGTTTTCAATCATATCACGATATCGCTCCCCATTCACAGTTACCGTTACGCCGTTTTCATTTTCAAAGAAGTAAGGTCCAATGATTCCTCCTGACCAAATTGCACAGCAGACTGTAACTTTTAATGGATGCAAAGGTGACTGATGAATAATTTAAGGGTTTTCCATTGCCCAGAACCGACTATTCTGTTTATTCACATATCCATTCAAATGAAAATGTGTTCTCCCAAAAATTTCACGTAACTTTGTCATCGTCACAGTAATCGATGATTGATTTTGATAAAATGTTTTACCGATTAAAACACGTTGGTTTATCGAATATTTTTCCATAATAAATTTGCCACGTGTCTACTTCACGACTGCCAAATATGAACTGTCAAGACTAATGTTTACCAAAATGGCGGCAAAACAAAGTTGTATACGTTCCCGGCGGACACTCTGTATTTCTAGTTATAATTTCAAATTGTAATTTTGGAATCTTTGGGTTTTTATATTTCTGACGATTTTCATGTTTATCATTTTTCTAAAGCGACATTTTGAAAAGCAGAAATTATAAAAGCGACATTTTGAAAGCAGAATTTTGTAAAAAGAGTTTTGACCCATCCAGAATTTTGACCCCAAGCCTGCGAGAAATGGTCGGTTGTTTTATTTTTGCACGAACGTTGTCACTAAAAGTCCAAAACCTTCCTAAGTGCTTTTCAGATGCAGAACATAAGCGAGAAATTAATAATTACGCCCCTTCCCTTCCACACACTGGTATTTCGGGGTACAAAAGTCCATTGGGTACTTCCAATTAGAAGTTCCGGTAAATAATTATAAACTTATTACTTTCTTTCCCTCTATGCAAAACCACGCATTTTGTTTGGTTCATCTTATTTGATAATTTTAGTTTATAAATAAGCCGTATTCTTAAACATATTGATAAAATGATATTTGCCAGCTGAATTTAAAAATCAAAACACAAAATATATTTTTAAAAATATGTCACAGCTGCGATTGGCCGCAATCGACAAAACAAAAACGAATTTACTAATCATTTAAAAGAAACGGAATGCACTATGCGGCTTATTGATATGAATAAAGGATGTTCAATTTTAAGTCTAAGTTATTTGTTGTCACTTAAAAGCTACTGCTAGTGCGATTTAGATTACTATTAAACCTCGTTTTATGAATGTTTTTTATTTGAGCGCGAGTAGTAGCTTACGCTTCTGAGATGACTCTCTGGTGATGTGCTCATAAAACATAGTTGCTACATAAAATCGTGCGCCCATTTATTGGGCCTTGACATTAGTAGAGAGGATTTCCCTTTAACATTAGGGGAGTAACGAAAAGCAGTTCAGCAGTTCCAGTTAAAAATGCCTCTAACAGGTTAAACTTCAAACCAAAACCCACGAAAAAAACTTTCCAACGCTGTTTCTGGAGTACTCATTAGCTGTTTTTTATTATCAGCGTGATCTGATCCGAATCAGATCACGAAAATAAAACAAAACGGATCATTGAAAAGTTTCATTTTGGAATTGTGGTAACAATTGCTTTCAAAAACAAAACAGATAATACAGGGTATTTCAAACTTCATATTGCCACCAGCCATATTGCAAATATTATTCTCAATGTGACGTCACACAAGTACATGTCATTTCACTTGCAAAGTCGGGGGTGTTACCATATTTGAATCAAATTTGCATAATTTTTCTTTTCAAATATATTTTTGTGAAACAAATTTAGTATTTTATGTTCAAATATGTAACACATGAACAATATTTGCTGCTACCGCTTGAGTTTATCTTGGCATATTAAGGTGTGTCCAGACCACCGACACATTTCAGAAATGGTTAAAAAATGTGTCTGAAGCAAATCGGACAGATTTTATAAACATTTATAAAAGATTTCTGAATTTTATTTACTAGCCCCCGTATTAATAAACACTGCGTAAAAGTTATCAACTCGTTACTCAGCAGTTACGTAAAATTTTTGTATACTTATTTGTTTATTAATACGGGGGTAAATGTTTGTTAAATGTTTCACCTTTATCCTGTTTTGGACGAGAAGAAAATAATGTGGTGGGATTATTAGCAGCGAGTAATCGCGACGCGCGATTTCATTCAAATAATCGTATTAAATGAATCACTTTCTCATTAGTTATTCAAAGCTTTTCTGGACATTTTTATTTTATTTAAAAACAAATAATAATCGAAAAACAGCGCTCACTTTCTGCAGGGATACTTGTAAAAGCAAAATTATTTCCCGTCACGATTGGGTAACTGTGAAACATTTCATAAACGTTTTTCTGGTGTCCAGATCCAAACCAGCAAAACATTTCTAAACATTTCATAAGAATTGCTTTGTTTAATAAGTGTTTGAGAAATAAATATGGAACATGAAGGTATTTAATTGTTAATTAAATGTTTGGCTGGTCTGGACATACCTTTATAGAAAGAGAAAAACCAAAATAGCTCGGAATACGGACAGGGACTTTATTCGAATGCGAAAAAAATCATTTTGTGTTCCATTTTTTAGTCTGGCAATGCGATTGTGTGGCAATGGTTTACAGGCACACCAACATTCAAGAATGAAAGAAACAACGCAGCCGGAAATAGTGGAATACATTTTCAGATCATGATTCGTGATCTCGATGAGAAGCAGGATCATGTGCTGTTGTTGTAAGTGCATGTAAATCGATGATCTATATGGATCATAGCTGATAATAAAAAACAGCTTTACTACTCATTACTACTCATTAAATTCGACAGCGCTATTCTCGTGCCCTTATTTCTTCTGAAAAGTCGATGAACGTCCTTCTATTTGTTCCGCAGAACTGGCGAGCAGACCACAGTATTAGTTGATCCGGGCATAGTTATAGTCTGCATTCCCCCCTCCATGGCAGCATGAGTCAATTTGTTTCGTTGTTTTCGTTTAGTGAAACCGAGGTCACTTCTGAAGGCACGTTGGCTGTGCTGCCACTTGCCTTCTAAATTTGATGCTGAAGTACGCACTTGCTAAGAGCTTAAGAAATATGCCATCGACAATATTAACGGTGGTCTCTTCTAGCCTTGCGACTTCAAATTTAAATAGAAAGTCGACCCCAGATCGATACCCGGATAATTACAAATTTCATCTTAAGGACTTTACGACTGCGCCACCTTTCGCAAACGTCTGACAAACATCCGAGAGTATAACTCTGCCATTAAATAGCTTCTCAATTAGCCGGCACAGAATTGTAGATACCTTCCATTCGTCCCAAAAATTAAAAACTCACAGAAAACGAATGGTTGTGAGAAGCTTGGCCAAGGGACCCTTACGGATCTGTTGCGCCAACTATTATTTTTTATAGAAGGTCGACATTTAGATCAGTGCGCTAATGAGCACTTGCATCAACAATTCACGGTCGATCCTTTGCTATGGACGCTAGCCTTTCCAACTTGTAAAGTTTTAGGCATAAGGGAGAAAACCTTCTAAAATAAAAATCGGCTTACCTCATAATTTCTGAAACCTGTTTTTGAAAACATTTAAAGGTATATTTAATGCGACTGCGATTTGCCAGTGTTCCTTGCACAGTATTGACGAACATTATTTTTTTTAAATCAACCTCCCCGGTCACGTTCGGCTGGCGTTGGACTCTCGCTGCATATAAAGCTAAAAATAGACATTTGTAAAGAAGATATTAAGGAAAAGCAATTGAACACCTTGGCTTGGTATCATGACCATACTACTCACAATTCCAAGCGAATTGTGTCCTTTCAATTTCGCCCATGTTTACTTTTTGTTTTAATTTTTTTCCTGTTCCTGACCACATCTCTTTGAAAAAACTTTCATCATCCTTCATCGGGCGTTACCTAATTTTAACTTTGAACAACAAACTATTTGCATGCAAATTACCCTGTGGAAATTTAATCGGGTTACGTAATGTCAAGCAGACTACCCTCTCTGTCCGGCCATTGAAATACATTACAACACCAATCTTTTTTACTTGGTCAACTTGTATGACAATAAATTGATATGCATAACAGTAAGTGTCCTCTTCCAGAATCATTATTTATACCATTAATGCAAACAAAACTGAGGATTTGAAACTGTGAGCATAAAAGATGAAGTACTTCACTTGTCTCAGCACATTTCCAAACAGCATTCATTGCACAAGAGCAGATATAGTGCTTGTTGTTTGAAAATCAGGACCAACTCGGTTTAGTCATACCCAAAGGCAGCTGGTAAGTTTTGCCATCGACAGATGATTACAGACATTTGAATGAGCATATCATAAAAAATACGTTGTAAATTTACTGTTTCTTTCTCAATTGTGCAACAAAGAGGAGTGAGCGAAAATGCATCGAGGTTTTGTGTTTATTTGTGAGTGTGAATTTGTTTGTTCTACAAAACAAAAAAAAAACTTTAAATTGTGCAACATTTTAGATATAATTTGCATCAGTCTATTGACCTGCAATGCAATTCCTTGTGATTCGTGCGGAAACGAGTGTGCCAATGCCTGTGGCACTAAACAATTCAGGTATACGTCAATATTTGGTGTGCTTAATATTGTAGTGACAATAAAAGAATTTCACATTCACATCTAGGACATGCTGTTTCAATTACCTTCGAAAGAGATCTGAAGTGAAAACGATTAAAATGGTGTCCAACAAGAAGCTAACCGACTACATAATGCTGCAGGGGAGGACAATGTTCACGCGGAACGAAATGAGCAGCCGGCATGCAAATATTTTGCTTGCGAGCTCAAAAAATTCGACGAATTATAGAAAGCCAAACACATTGTATTCCTACAACAAATAAAATGCTTACAAAATATTACTAATATTTAATTCTTGCATATTATAACCGTTCTAAGAATTATTTGTTGCAACATTTTTGTAATAAATTTTTGATTCCTTCTGCAGAAATAATTTATTCTATCCCCTATAGAGAAGTGTTGTGGCATTTGTGTACTAAACAAGTTTGCGACGCTATGCAGACGGGGTGGTTCTTTTTCGTACGATCGTGATTCCTTCCTTAACCTCCTTCAGACGCTTCACCAAGCTGAAGCATATGAAGTTCAATGCCTTATTGTTGGAGTTTTGTTTTTGACGGAATGTATTGATCAACCTGCGTAGGCTTTATCAAGCATTTGACACATTTACAACATCACGCAAACCTATTACGAAAAATGAAAGAGATGCACGGACAGTACTAAAGCCACCACATTTTTCTCCAATTTTTTCCTCACTTTTAAGCCCATTTGACACTAAATTTTTCTCTCATTTTTATCATATCACATTAAAACGTGTTGAAAAGTCAGCTGCGATTAAAAGAGACTATGGCGTTTTCGATTGAAGAAAAGAATCGCCCTTTCTATGAAAAGAGCAAATCTAGAAGTGCTCTTTCGATGTATTCGAAAAAAAAGTACTTCCAGGTCAATTCTTAAGACGACAGAAATGTCCGGAATATTTTTAGAAACAAATTGTTCGCTATGTGATCCGAAAATATACAATTATGCGTGCAAAATGTAAACTTAAATTGAAATATTATATTGATTTGGCTGTATTTATTACTGCAGAAAACGAAAAAAAAGTAGCAATAGAAAACCAAATCTCTCATATTAGGGGTATTCACGATTCGGTGTAACAGGTCTAGCAAAATTGCGAAATTTTATTTAATTTTATCAAATCGTGACACCCTTTTTCTAATCTCTAGCAACAACGAAGCAAAAGGTACGGACAGCCAGTAACACTGACATTTGGCGAACTGTCAAAAGGACGAGGGCACACTTTACTCCGTTGTATTTTTCTGTTGCAATAGGGTCAGGGTATAGATAAAGTGCAAAAGTGTAGCGGAATTTTAGACAGTACATTTTGTTGTTAGAGTGCGAAAAAAAGTTGCACTTTCGCAATTTCGCAATGGTACTAGACCAGTTGCATCGGATCGTGAATACCCCTATTGTGTCTACCATTATTACAAAAGTGCTCCAACGAATTTCATTGAAAGGAGCAATTCTGAATTTCGGGGCAATTCTCTCGGATCTTCAATCGAAAACGCCATAAAAGTGATGAAAGAGACAATTTTTTGCAAAGCAACCACAAATTTTCAAACGAATTTATTTTCAAATAATAGGCACAATTCATAAATGAATTTTATTTTAAAAAAATAAGCACAATACAAAGCAATCGCACTGCAAAGCAGGAAACACTGCGCAAATTAAAGTTCAAGTTTCCTGCAAAGCATGCGCTTGCAAAGCACATGTCAAATGTTTATGAACGAACAACAATTTAAATTATTTGAAACACGGCAAATCAACAGCGCAATAACAACGGTAATGTTAAATGCATTACGATTCTGACAGCTGCGCGATTGCTCTCAAATTTGTGCAATGAGTGAAACTCAACTACATTTATGAATTCTCTTTTTAGCAGTGATACCAATTCATGCATTTGTGAACTCTCTGCTTAGCACATGTCGCGCAATATTGCATTTATGAATTGTGCCATATTGTCAAAAAAAAAAAAACAATCAGCAACTGGAAAAAGTAATTTGAATACATTTCTAATGCCTTTTTTTTTGTGTCTACATTAATAAGTTTGGTGTTTTTTGTACGCATTCTCTCCTATCGGGAATTTTCGTTGTAATTTTTCGTACTACTTTTGTATAACTTTAAAGTATGAAAAATGCAAAAAAGTGCAGTGCCATACGGACTCGACACCTGCTGAAAGGGACAGCAATGCCTAAGAGGGTAGCACGTTTTGTCGGCCATTTTGTTTACGTGTAATAAAATCTGCATGCTGATATTTTTTAAGCGATTGCCTAGGGAATTTTGGTTTCCTAAAAAACAAAGATGGCTGTTGAACTGATAAGTTGTTTGTTTCGTGTAATTTATGAATTAAAGGAGTAGTTGGTTATATTTACTGATACTAATTGCCACTCTCATACGACAAGTTTTAAATCAGTATGGAAACGTTTTCAAGTGGTAATACAAAGGTTGTTCGCCGGAATTTGTGTTTAAATCCGATTTACATAGGTATAGTCATATCCAATAATTTTAGGAAGAGCGTCCATGAGACTTTAAGCGTCTGTTTTGAGAACTCATTCTAACGCCTTTAGGCCGGTTTTATTCACTTGAAGTTGAACACAACTAGGGGATTTTTATTTTCAACTTAAGAATTTGCTCTTATTCACTCAAAGTTGATTCGCTCAACTTTGGATATTCCGGAGTTGAGAAAACCAAAAGTTTGGTCAACTTTGGATTCGCTCAACTCCCCGAAAAAGTAGAAGTTAGGCGAGCAAACTTGGGATTTTATGTACCTATTGATTTTTTTTGGGGTTTTTGACTGTTTGCTCTTCAAATCAAGTGACAAAAGTAATTATTATTAATTACAATTTGAAATAATATATCGTTTAAATTATTGTTGCGAGAATTGTCCATAGTCTGATTCGAGCAGTGAAGATGATGGAGAGGAGGAGAATTTGGTGAGAGACGGCAATACAAGATAATACCACGGTGACGGACGTGAAAAATGGGACGCCATGACTTTATCTATCGTTTCCGTCTCTCAAAGCGGACGACAATGATGGTGCTCCATCTTACAATAAATTCGTTGCCGTGCGTCTGGAGAAGGTATTGTGCATCGCGAAAGAGTTGGAATTTATTGTATATTTTATTAAGTTCGTAATTCTTGTTCGATAGATCGTGTAAATTAAACCATTAAAAAAGTTGCGCTGGGAACTGCACATAACTTTTTCGCGAAAGCAAAATTCTCTCGAACCAATTTAATCCAAATTAAATCCCAGGGATATTTCTGAAACAGCAAGTCAGCCAACTTTTGAATTTCAACGGAGGAGTTGAGAATTAAAGTGGTGAATAAAAGCAATTCAAATTAACTCCGAAGTTGGTCAACCTCGGAGTTATCGGGAATGTGAATAAATAGTGAATAAAACTTAATTTAATACCTTAGACTGTGGACAAACCAATCTCTCTCTCTCTCTCTCTCTCTCTCTCTCTCTCTCTCTCTCTCTCTCTCGCTTAGCTCAACACCAATATTTAACTTCTCTAAAGTTCAAGTTGGGCAATTCCATAGTACACAATATCAAAGGTTAAACATAGTAATGCTGTTTAAGAGAAATTGGACTTTCATTTTTCTCCAAAAAGTGTTTCGAAATTTAAAGGAAAAATTTAGAGGGAACTATTCACTGTTAAGTCCAGTACGTTGTACGCTCTAGAATTAAGCCCCCATAGAAAAATGTCTCCACAGATAACATTGAGCAAAGCCTAACAATCAATAGTTCAAGCAAGGTTTTATTAATAAGTCTTCACAAAGTTTAAGCTAATAAATGAATAACCCTCCCTGTGTCCAGTTGGGTAAAAACACACTTTTCTACGACTTAAATTTGACAAATCAAGTAAATTAATGAGTGTATTCTGTATTGTAGATCTAACAAGTAAAAAAGGTTTCCGCTGCACATATTGGAAAGGCACCACATCATACTAACCTTTAAGCTCAAACAATTTATTTAGCTTTGAGGTTAGTTAAAAATATATAAAATATCCTTCAAAATCCTAAGCTCCTTTAACTTTTCCAAAAAAAAACAGCTCTTCAATGCAACACATGGCCAAAGATCCCATTATTGATGACGAATATTTTATGTCGTTATTGCCTTGCTTATGGTAGTAATTTTTTTCTTTGTTAATTATTAAGAACACGTGTTCGACGCAGCAATGCTCCCAAAATAAAACCAGTTTCTTTTTCTTCAAAACGAAATAATGAATCGCACATTCTTCCAAATTGTGGTCAACGCAATTATTGCAAGGTGAGCCACTCTAAAATATGGGGATTTCTGTTCCAGACCAAGTGAGTCAAAGAGCTAATGAAAGGTATTTAGTGTAATAGTGCTGTGAATCACACACAAGTACCATGAATCAGTCGCAGTGGTTAACAAATTTATTTATTCACCTAAAAGGCGTAACGATGAACATCATCACTACGGATTTTTAGGGCAGGGGAAACCAAATTCCACAGTAATTATGATGCGATACGTTCGGTATATCTGCAGGTACAGGTATAGGTAAGCGTTCATCGATCCAAAGACTAATAACCTTTTAAATGCAAACAGTAACAAAACTTGAATTCAATTTTGTTAATGGAGTGTTTGGTATTATTATTATGAATTGCGGACTGTGCACAGATCGACCAACACTACCATAACAGCGCGTTGTTTAAGGTCGTTGGGATTTGTCGTAATTTTAGACTTTTTGTAACGAAATACTTGCCCTTTTGTCCTCCTAAATAGAAAATCAGGGCGCACTCTTTGAATCAATTGTCACTTTGAAGCTCTTCCATTGGTAGACGAATGGGAGAACCAAAACTGTTATCTGTCAATGTCGATGTCAATGTTGAAGGAATGAATTTAATAATTGCATTATCTGTCGGTAGTTTTGTCTGCATTCTGCATAAGAAATTCTATGCACAGAAAGTGCAATGGATATTATGCGACATTTTCTTCCCTTTAATGTGTGTTAATGTCGTCGAAGGCGCTATCGTAATTGTATAACTAATTTAAGATCATTCATAAAATATGTATTCACAAATATTACAAACGGCAATTGAGTTGATGAGTGATGGCGTCGCCTGATTTCAATTAATATAGTTATGTTTTCATATGTTTGTTTTGCTGTGCTTTATGTTGTGCTAAACGTTTAGAATCAGAAGTTACCTACTTCACGCAGCAACCAATGCTCTTAGCTCTTACGTTGTGTTGTGTATTGGCATTGCTCTGCCATTCTGTTTCTCGCATAAGACCTAGGTGTAGGTAGCTTTTGAGGCATGGATTTGGAATTTAGAATTTCTGCTCTGGCTTTCGTAGGTAGTTGTTGTTATTTTGGCTTCATTGGCAAACCTCTAGCTAAGTAGTCTTAATTGTCCAGATAAAGTCTTGGTATAACTTCTGCTAGTTTTGTTTTTGGTACGAATGCAAAGGACCTACAAATTTATGCTGCATCCGAACAGATTAGCTTAGAGAGTACTTTCTACATGAAGAGTTATACCCCCAGTTCTTTTAAAATATCCTAGGTTTTGAATCATAGACGACACTTGCTTGTGGCTTGTGTATTTTTTGTATTTTAGGAGACCCCTTACACTCGGGGGTATTGCGTGACTCTTTGACAAATAAAACTCTACTATTGGCAAATAGCTCTTGACTCATATTTCAATTTTCTCCCCCATCTAGGTATTCTCCATTGTTGTAGCCCTAGCAGCAGCTGCAGCAATGCCAACAGATACAAACGAGAGCGATGACTTAGAATTCCATTCGAAAAGGTAAACAAAATACAATAAATAACTGTACTTTAATTTATAGCGTCTCTTTCATCACAGCGTCGCTTTTGAAGATTCCGGTGAGAAACTCGCACCTTCAAGTCCACCACAAGCTACCCGACGGTCATTGGGACAATTTATTGGATCAATTTTGGAACGCACCCCATTAAGAAATTGGCTACCCTCTCGCTGTTCACATCATCATCATGACCATCACCATGACCATGAAGACTATGATTATGACGAACATTATGATGGTGATCACCACCAGTATGATAACGGTCATCATTACGGCCACGGACACGGTCACCACGATTATAACACCGAGCCAACATCTGCATCAACGTCACTACAACCTACGACGATTCGCAATAGAAATGTGGAGGACAACCTGACAACGACAGCAGTACCTGCCACCACAAGCTCAACAACCACACCAGCCACGATAACGAGCTCTTCAACGGCACGGTACAAAGACCCAGACAATGAACTCACTGTAGACATTAATCTGAGATTTGGTGAAGCTAGATAAAAAATGTCACCTTCTATTCGAAGGTTGTATATTCGGTGAAATATACCTCCATCAGGGTCGTTATAAAATATTAAATGTATGAGAACTGCATCAACTAAGTTTTATTTTTCATTTTGACACCCGTTTTTACTAATGCAGTGTTGGGGAATGTGCTACCGCACTAAAGTTTCATAAGGGAGGCTATTAGTTTTCACTTTTCAATTGTCTGCAAGAAATCCTGTTGTTTGAATCGCAGGAAAGGCAAACACTCAACACTATGCCGAACTTAAAACACCTCAAATGCTACCTTTTTCAGTACCTAAAACATTTCACAACAACATAAACAATGAATGCTCTGGATTTACTTGAGGAAAGTACAACAACCGGTTTAAATAAATAAATAAATTTATTAATTAAAGTATAACCTGTTTTCAGTAAATACTTGCGGGTGAATATAACGGGGCATAATGCCGACTCGGCTTTTTTGCCCGCTTCAACACCCTCCGGTGGTTTTCATTTGCTGAACGAACCTTCACAAAGCGCTTAATGACAGGAGTGTTGTATATACCAAAAATCGCAGCTTCTCTATCGTTTGTCATATATTCCTGATCCTCCTGCTCTTCTGACGGATCGACGTACTCTCGATTTTTCTCATTCTGCCTATACCTATTGCCCAATTTGATGATAATCTCATCGTCGTCCTTAAATGTCGTTGCGTAGTAGTTATTTACTGGATTATAGTCCTGAGAGTTAGTTTGGTGCGCCTCATAGTACTGTTGCGTTACAGTATCGTAAAATAATTGCGGCCTCTGCGGTGCGACATTCATGTAGACGTTATCCTCTTGCTGCTGCGGCTTTCTCATATTTTTCTTCTTCGTATTAGTTGGTTTCGTTGTGGGCTCATCGATCTCATCGCTGGGCGGGGGAAAGTCCACTTTGATTACATACGGAGTGAACAGCTTGGAGAACGGATTCGTTATATTAAACCTGGGCAGACGGGCGTTTCGAAATATATTATTCCAATATGAGAAAATTGTAGGACGTTCGTTGGGCGCATCAGAGTCTTTCCCGTATGCCGGATACAAGTAGTCATAGTCGTAGTCGCCATAGCCTGATGCGGGTTCCACGTACTGCCTGAGAAAAGAACTGTCAGTCTCCGTGGTAATGGTATTTTTTTCGATGTGAACTTACTGCCGCCTTGGGTGATTTGTTCGGTACGCATCTGAGCACTCAGTGCCAATCAAAATAGCCACCAACTAAATAGGAACAAACATGAGATAGAGTTCTCTTCAAAGGCAAATGATCACTTACAATGAATCGCAGCATTGCGTGTTCTTAATGGTCCAACGGTCAAAGTAGAACTGATGCTGTAGGTACAAAATTTGCGTGGTCTTCGTGAACGATTTCATTAATAATGCGCACCCATTGTGGTCATCCGAAGAACTTAACCCAATTTTTGATAACTATTTTGTTTTGCTTTCAACTAACAGATATGTAAAACCGTATATACTGGACACATTTGCATTTTCGCCAGCAATAAGCTTCACAAGCTTCACAGATAATAAGTGCTTAAGGAGTGGAATGGGTGGTGGTTCTGTATTCAAAATTGAAGTCAAAAGAAAGTCAGTAGAATAGTTTATTTTAAAGACCACCACCATGAATTTGCATAAATATTTACCAAATTAGGTTGAAGGCAATAAAGACAAGGTGTATATATAAATGAGGCGTGTGCTCTGGATGACAACAGTTTCACTGGTAAGTGGCGTCGCCAAATGTCGTCAATGAATGATTTTTTAATCAAATTTAAATTCAAGTATGGCTGCCCTTTCTCTAAAGAAGGGTAATTCTTGACGAACACGAGCAATAGGCTCATTCAGAAAATTCAGTGATCGGTGCCTAGTGTTCTGAACTACTTAGCCAGGGGTTCAGGTTCGATGTCCAGAAAAAGACAAATTCCATCTATCTGTTTCTAGTTCTTATGCCTTAAGATTTAAATTCAGCGGTAGGTCACTTCCATTCGTCGGAAGAATAAAAACCTACACAAATGTTTTTTAGAGCTATACCTGAGTTCATACGCGGACCTCTTGCGATAATTGTCTATTTTTACTTATTTACTAAATAACCAGCCCCATACTAACAAATTTTTTCAATACTCCTCGTTAGGGTCAAGTTTTCTGCTTGCGCAACACAAGAAAGAAATCATTTTTACTTAGAAGGAGGAAGTAGTTGGTCAAGACTGGCGCGCATCCGAAATATTAAATTTTCATGACTCTGGGGCACAAATCAGGCTGAATTTGATCGATGGTATGGGCTATGTTGGCTCTGAGGGCCGTGGCTTATTCGCATAGACCTGCAACTTCAGAAACGAAAAAGTCTGACGTCAAATCGCATGATCTCGGTGGCCGGTTCACGTCACCTCCACGTGAGATGACCATGCCCCCGAATCGTTCGTTCAGAATTTCCAATGTGGCATGACCTGTGTCCCTGTGTGGCACGTAGCACCGTCCTGTTGAAACCACATGTCGTTGGTGTCCATTTATCCAATTTAGGCCACAGGAAGTTGTTAATTATCGACCTATAGCGGTCGCTGTTGACGGTGATGGCTTGGACATTGTCGTTCTCAAAGAAATATGGACCGATGACGCCGCCAGCTCAAAATCCACACCAAATAGTGACTTTTTTTGGGATGCATTGGCCACTTTTGGATCCCACATTCGACAATTTTGTTTTTTGACGCACCCATTCATCCAGAAATGGGTCTCAACGCTGAACGCTGATGCAACGGGCGAACAGAACACCCATTTTGACAAAACAATTTTATAATTTGCAAGTGTCGGCGAAGGTTACCTCCGTCCATGGCGATTTGGCAAATCAGACTGAATAAATGACAGCCAATTTGACAGATGTAGCTTCAACAACATGGCCGCTATCAGCTGTAAAATTTCGGAAGTCCGTATTGGAAGACCCTTTATAATAAAAGATTAGGTCCGTACGACCTCGTTCACAATGGTGCGCATCCATTCGAGTCCGAATAGGATGCATAAATGATTTAGTGCCACAAAAATGTTTTTTTCTTATAATTTATACTCAATAAAAAGTTTTTATAAGCATATCGGTTAATAGTATAAGTATTATTTTATAATATTATAAAAACAGACGATCTTCTAGTTTTGTCCGTTTTTAGTCACATCTCCCATCAACACCATTTTAAACTCGTGTCTTCATATTCAAACGCAAATGTCCGTCATTTTGTCTCACTTGTTTGAAGTTGGCTACTACCAATAACAAAAACCTGTATTCTTGATATTATTTTTATCAAACTTTGAATCCTATCGTTAATTATTTAGATTTGATGAACAAATATTCTTCAATTTCTTTACATTTTCTAAAAGAAAAATTAGGTTCTGTTCAAATTGAGCAGCATTCTTCCGATGCGTGCACTTGCCGCCAGGTTTTTGCCCGGATTACTCAATCAAGCTCTGAATTCACAATTTCTAAACAGAACACCCAACTCATTGCTGAACTCGTCCCTTCTCAGTCATCATATTTGTTTTGTTTTTGACATTTCTCTAACGAACAGATAGATAGATTAGAGACACTTTTTATATTTTGCAATTAAATCTAAAACAATCTATTTAAGATGAAAGAAGAAGAAAACGAAACAATTGAACAACTAAAAAACTACATCCTTCACCCAGAAATTGCAATTCATGACCCTCTGCCGGATATTATTCCAAGAAAATTCGATGAAACCCGGCTCTTTCACTTGCCCTCATGTCCAGCCAGCACAAAATTAACTCAAAAAAGAGATTTCATTACCGGAAAAATAATAGATTTCGTTGAAACCGATGTAGAATATGTTGGAGCTAATGCCAACAATTCGATGTCGATGCGCCGTGAGCCCGGTCTTCTGGAAGAAGTCACTAGAGGGTGTGCCATGAATTTTCCCTTCTGGCCGGGTGGCTTAGATGAACCGCAAAAGGAAATCAAACAATTGAAATGTAACAATTTTAATTTCGACATGGAGCTACTTACGATTCCTCCAGGACTTACATGCGGCTATGAATTTAAGGAGACGTCACGAACAGCAAAGGACTCCAATCACAATGTGAATCTTTTGAGTAATTTAGAGGAAGTTATGGAAGTCAAGGAGTGGTTACAATTGACAAAAGAAGCTGATAAGGAAAGTGAATTGGTATCGAATGGGATCTCTTGCCCTAGTGAGTTCAAAGATCTAGACGATCAGATTCTTCAAGCTGATTTCCGACCAGTCTTGGATATATCCACGTCAAGTACAAATGCAAATTTCAAAAGTGAATGGGCCGAGATGGTCGACATATCTCAGCCGATTACAAATTTTAATGAAAAGATTCCAGTGCCTGCAATGCAGTATCCCTTCGATTTGGATGTATTCCAGAAGCAGGCCATTCTTAAGTTAGAAGAGAGGCAGTATGTTTTCGTAGCTGCCCATACTTCTGCAGGTGAGTTTAAACTAAAATACTTTATTTTCCATCGCTTTTCTATTAAATTAAAATACACAGGCAAGACGGTGGTTGCTGAATACGCGATCGCATTGTCTCAGCGTGATATGACGCGTACCATTTACACTTCGCCCATCAAAGCACTGTCCAATCAGAAATATCGCGACTTTAAGAAAACCTTTAATGATGTCGGCCTGATCACTGGAGATTTGCAAATTGATCCAACCGCAACGTGCCTGATTATGACCACCGAGATCCTCCGTTCGATGCTGTATTGTGGCAGTGATATCACTCGAGATCTGGAGTATGTCATTTTTGACGAAGTGCACTACATCAACAATCCCGAACGTGGACATGTCTGGGAAGAGGTGATCATCCTTTTGCCCGACCATGTGAGCATCATTATGCTCAGCGCAACAGTTCCAAATACAATGGAGCTCGCCGATTGGGTAGGAAGCACTAAAAAACGGAAAGTCTATGTTATCAGCACGCTTAAGAGACCGGTTCCTCTGATGCACTATCTCTACACCGGCTGTGGTGGCAAGAGCAAGAACGACATATTCCTGCTTGTCGATGCGAATGGTCGTTTCCTCAAAGAAAACTACGATAAAGCCGTTGAAAAGAAGAAAGAAATGACCAGCAACAAGCCAAAAAGTGGACCTGGTGGCGGCAAGCAAATTGGAACCAAACAAGACCAAAATCTGTGGATTGGTTTGATAGACTTTCTCAAGCGAAACAACAAAATGCCGGTTGTTGCGTTCACCCTGTCACGAAACCGGTGTGACATGAACGCTTTTGCTCTGCAGTCGTGTGATCTAAATACAGCGCGAGAGAAAGGTTCTGTGCAGAAATTCTTTCAGCAATGTTTGTTGAAACTTAAACCCCCAGACCGTATGTTGCCGCAAGTGCTGACCATGAAGGACTCCCTGGAGCGCGGCATCGGCGTCCATCATAGTGGGATCCTGCCAATTCTAAAGGAAATTGTTGAGCTTCTCTTTCAGTCGGGCTTGGTGAAGCTTCTCTTTGCCACAGAGACCTTCGCCATGGGGGTAAATATGCCAGCGCGAACCGTAATTTTCGACTCGCACCGTAAATACGATGGCATGGAAGTGAGAAATCTGAAGCCAGGCGAGTACATCCAAATGGCAGGCCGTGCAGGACGACGTGGCCATGATGAAAATGGTACTGTGATTTTACTGTGCAAACAAGACGTTCCGCCTGCAATGGAGTTGCGTCCAATGATCTTGGGATTGCCGGAGAAGTTACAATCGCAGTTCCTACTGCGATATTCAGTAATTTTGACATGCCTGCGGATTGAGAGCATTAAAGTTGAGGACATTATGCAGTTTAGCTTTAAGGAGTTCAACATGAAGCAGCAGATTCCAGCTCAAGAGAAACAACTAAAACTGGCTGAAGATAAATTTGCCCTAATGCCTGAATTGGGCGAGCATTTGCAGCCGTTGTGTAAGTTTTACATTCTAGCAACCGAGTATGTAAACGAGAAGCAACGCTTGATGGTAAGTTGGCTGCCATGTGACTTCGAGAGATACACTAAGTTCTTTCACTTTGAAGAAATCCCTACTTAGCCAACCGAAAGTAATGAAGGAAATGAAAATTGGAAGAGTTTTGATCGTGACCCAGGGCCGACATTACAATAAACTGGGTGTTTTGCTCTTGATCAAGTCCGTTGCTGGCAAGGAGACCGTCTACAAAGTCCTCGTGCTGGACCATCAGTATCTGACTAGTGATAGGGTAAGTAAGCTGTGCCAATCGCACCTGGGTAACGTTTTCAACTCAAGTAGTGTTTGGGTTCTTTCAAATGTCAGAAACACTATTTTCTTGATTCCCTTCATTGAAACCCACTAAAAAATAATACTTGCCATATAGGACGTGCTTAACCGAGGAGACCTCTTCCACAAACTGATCTCACTGACACCGCAAAATAAATTCTTCCAACCGGAGGGTATCGGTGGGCACACCATCCTCGACATCAAAGCATCGGACATTGTTGAGATAACAAAGTCAAACATGAAAATCGATCCGGATGTCATAATTCGAAATTGGGAGCAACGACAGATCCAACGGTTTAGGGACAGTCCGCCCGGCGCATCTGTCGTCAAGGCTGTGTCTGAGCTGCAAATATTGAACAGCAACTACGTCGCCCAACCGGACACAGTGAAACTCATTAATCTTACTTCAGAGATAAACATTAGTGCGGGCAGCGAGATGGCCGAGATTCGTTACATTGAGCATTTATGGAACCAACTTGTCGACATACTACCGCACACTAATATAGCTGGTTTCGAGCAAGAGTTCGGAGCCGTCTACGATCGGAAAATACTAGAAAGACGAATCGAAGAATTGAAATTCAAAAATTCGACAAAGAACCTCTCGCTCTATCCGGATTATTGCAACAAACTAGAGGTTCTAAGATCTCTTAAGTACATCGATGAGTTGGATGAAGGTAGGTTGCGAGGTAGTTGCCGATTTTCTCTTTCTATTGAATATCTCTGCCGTTAGTGACTCTCAAGGGGAAGGTGGCCTGTGAAATGGGGCAAAACGAACTGCTGATAACTGAATTGATTCTGTGTAATATGTTCAATGATTTAGAACCGGCTGAGATTGCAGCGCTACTCTCGAGCCTGGTGTTTCAGGCGAAGATACACGGCGAGCCAGTCATTCCGGAAAAGTTGAAAAAGGTTTCCATTTCAAATTTATCTCAGCGACATAATATCATGGTCCATCTTTCTTGTAGTGTGTAAAAGAATTTGAAGAAATCAACGACATTATATTGGCGGAGGAGTTGAAGCACCAGGCTGTTGTGGAATCGGAAAATCGTTTGAATTTCGGTCTGGTCGAAGTGGTCTACGAATGGGCACGAAATAAGGTAGGCCACGGTCTTGAATGAGTATTTTAAAACATTTGCTCTTGTTCCAACAGCCCTTTGCGGAGATTATGAAACTTACTGAGGTCCAAGAGGGTATAATTGTCAGATGTATTCAGCAGTTAGATGAAACACTGCGTGATGTCAAGACTGCGGCGATACGTATCGGTAACCCGGCGTTGCAGAGCAAAATGGAAGAAGCTTCGAATGCTATAAAGAGGGATATTGTGTTTACAGCGAGCTTGTACACCGCTTTGTAATAGCCGTCAATTGGTATTTGAAAATGTTTTAAAGATTTCATAAATTTTGTAAAAGTGTTTGTTGTTTTTGGGGGAAATTTGAAAAGGCAAAGGAAAAGCGGCGTCGAAAAGTTTGGTTCCCCTTTATAGTCTACCTGTATTATTATCGAACAGCACATGTCTGATTCGCCCTAAGATCTTGTAAGACATTGACATGAGCTGTATCGCCTTGTGGAGAATGTGAGGACTATCTGCCAGTAAGGCCCATGGAGCCATTTTGAATTATCGCAAGATGAGCCCTCGAATGGAGACTCTTGTTCTGACATGCCATCATAAGTCGACTAAGAAACACCTCCATGGATGACTCTCTGCATATCGAAGTGATTTAAAGTGTTTAAATTAAGTCTGTCCCACAACTGAAAATGTATTGCCTGAATATAGGAGCCCCCTCTGTCACTCTCGGACCTGCTCGAATAATGTCAATGAATTCGCTAACCCAATTCGCCGTTTGAATCTTCTGCATGATTTCAGTTTGAAAACTCATATTTCCGCCCCCTATACTAGACGCTGTTTTTAAATTACAAAGCCAAATTCTTATTTTAAAGGCGTAAACTCGGTCCTGAACGATATGGCTATAGCTAGCTTGTCCAAAACTACAGAGCGAGTCGGTATTCTAACAGAATTCGGCCCCTATCGTTATAGAAAGGAATATTGATTTACTTAGCTATTACTTATATTTTTGTTTGTTTGCATAGAAAATTAGAATTGCCTGTTTGAAAACAATATTGTAAAAAGACGATGGAGAGTAGAGTTCTCGTGAATGTTGTGGTGGTATTGCAAGAATGAAGTTATTTTTTTGTTTTTTCCTTTTTAACGAAAAGCTCTGGCCTTACGATTAGCCGGTCTGTATTGGCTCTCTTGTAAAATTAGATCATTTAACATAAATGTATGCATCGTTGCGGAAATGATGGTGATTCAAATTTAACCGCTTCCCTATCGAGTCTCGGGCTTGAGTTTGGGTGGTTCAAACATTCCGTGCATTTTTTTCTGTTTTTTACTCTTCTTTTTGGATGTGCCCGCTTGAAAATCATGCCAGCTATTAACTCGACTTTGACGAGATTCTTCGAAATTCTGCTGCCATTCCTTGTCGGCCTTGCGTTTCTCCTCTTCGTCAATTTCGGACTCGCGCTTTCGTTTTCGCTCTTCCATGTCACGCTGATCCAGCTGTTGTCGACGGCGCTCCATATCGGCAAAGAGCTTCATAACCATAACATAGATAGCATGCTTGTACTTTTCCGGATCATCCTCCGGAATGGGCTCATGAGATTTGCCATCTTTCTTCAGTTTTTTCTTCTTCTCCGCTATCTGCAATAAGACAATAATCATACCTGAATTCAGTGTAAACAGTGCGTAACCATTATACCATATGATCTGTTCGGTCCTTTGCCTCTTCGTATACGTCCAAGCATTTTTTGCGGGTTTTCTCGTTTTCCAATATCTTCCAAGCACGATTGATGATATCGAAGGCAGACTGCGCCTGTTCCTTATTGTCCTGATTCTTGTCCGGATGCACTAAAATCGAAAGAGAACGATATTTTTTCTTAATTTCTTCGATGGTCGATTCTGGCTCGAGTTGTAGAACTTCGAATGGATTTAAATTGAAATAAGTTGAGCCAGGGCGTAGGATTCTATCAATTTGTTGTTTCGAGGTTAGTACAGAATCTCTTTTTTCGATTTGTTTTACCTTTTATGGAATCGGACAGATACATGGTGAGAAAAACAATTTTAATTATATTCGCATTAATTTGTAAACAGCGCAAAGCTTCGTCGTTTTACATATATATAAACGAAAATAAAAGCAAACTTACTTCAGTGTAAAAGCAGTCAAACATTTCCTCCTTCGAAGTACTGGGGCTATCTTTGCTCGACATTTCTGCCAATGGTTAATGCAAAAGATTGTTATCTGGAAAAACTAAAATGATGCGAGTTTCCTTTGTTAATAAAATATAAAATATAAATTATTACAATTATCGTTGGAAAATATTTATTTTTCGCAGATAAGTTCCTTTGCGAAGCCAGCTAGCTGTCAGATCGAAATTTTCAATGATGCCAAGTCCGATATATTCACATAATGGTAAGTCGTAAATGCATATAAATTTCTGTTGTACCTATCCGATTGTTTGTCCAATCGCACATAAAATTGAATTTGTACTACCTATTTATTGCTGCTAGGTACCTATTCGTTTTTGGAAAATGTGTTATGTAACACTGGAAGTTACTGCTAGTTACCCAAATCCTTTGTAAATAGCTTTTACACGTCTATGCCGGAGATTACATAAATCAAGGCAATAAAGATGAGCAATAGTAGCTGAATTTATTCCCCATCATACAGGGTTCCACAAAATTGAATTTAATAAACAATTATTGCTAAACGCATTTTACCATAACTTGATTTTGACAGAAGAAGGCAAAAAATTGATCTATTCGTGACAACTTCAAAATGGAGCACATTTTTATGCTTTGAAAAAAGAAAAAGTGTTTTCAATTATTAAGAATGCGAGAAAATATTAACGAAGCCACCAGATGGAGAATGACATAAATCAGTTCGTGATAGACGGTTTTTTAACTATGCTCGTTGGACTGCCAACATTAAGCCAACGTTTGGCAACTTCATTTTAGCTTAAGACAGCGCTTTTTATATTCAGCAGGATGAAATGCGGCTTAAAATTCGCCAATTATTGTATTTTGAAAGACGACGAACGCTAGTTCTAGGTATATTAAGGTTATTGAAAAAAAAATAACGTGTCGGACATAGCCGCTGTAATGTAACACAGAACCATAATTTTTTTGTCTATGAAATGTCAAATTGTCATAACGAGCTGTCAAAATATTGGGAAATGTTATATATGTATTTTTTTCTAGTGCTGCAAATCATAATTTTGGAAAGATTTAATTTTAATTTAGGTAACATAATTCAACAACAATGTCACCCTCTGAATCAGCCAAGAAAATTCCTGGACAATCATTTGTGTCTAGGTATTTAGTTACAATTGTCATGGTTCCGTCTTTAATTGGCATGCACTATGGCTGGGTGGTTTTGCAAAACAACAAATCTCTAGTATCAGAAGAGGAGAAAATAGAACTACCAGTGATCACAGTAAGAAACGCGCCGAGTCGACATGAATTACACTTCTAATACGACTCTTTCAGGCTGCAAGATACTTGTGGAGACGGCTGCAAGGGACGCTTCCAGAAAAAGAGCCAACATCCAAATAATGTTTTGACGGTTAGATAACTTGTGAATTTGTGGACTAAAATAAAAGCTGATATGCGTTCTTTTTCATAAAAAGGGGATTTATTCATAGAGTTTTTACATTTACATTAATTATTATCAGAGTGGCCAGTTCATCTTAAAGAGAATGCCGTGTATTTACTAACAACACACACATAAATAATTTTTTTAAAAACTAGGTGACCTTTGTGGGTGGTTAAGTGATAAGATATTAAACTTATTACTTGCTAAACAGTTTTCTATATGCTTTACCTACACATTATCCTAATTTAATTATTGCGTCAAATTAGACGAAATGTTCAAATTGTCCAGCTGTCCATTGAAGAGCACATCACTGATTAGTTTCTCGGCAATAATTCTCTGAGTCGGATTCATGACGCGCAATTTGCTAGCTACATTTATCCCAATAGCATCGAATTCATCACTGTGCCGCGGAGCTTCGTATGCCGAGTTGAACAGAGTCGGTAGGTGTTCCCTGGAAATTTGTATTGTAGGGACTTGTTGATGAATTTGTGTCACTTGGGCCTGCTGGGCCTGATGTGCGTTTTGCAATTGTTGCTGCATCTGCTGATGGTGTTCCAGTGAATTGACTGCCTGTGAAATATATAACAGTAAGGAAATTAGATTAGGTTTCCATTCGACTAGTTTTTATGATTCATTTCAATACATTACTTCTGTTTTCCCGCTTAAAGCAATAGCACAAATTCGCACCATTGTTGTTTGGCCGCCTCAGACTTTTTGAAGTTTCTATTTCAAGGTAACACATGCGCACAACTTGTGTTATATACGTCAATAGATTATCTTTCCAAATCAATGCTCATTACCACGCATGGCGGTGGCGGATTATTTCAAAGCCAACAGCAACGCTCAAAAAGTTGTGGGCAGACGGACATGGGTATGTATTTAATATATTGCCAAAATGGAGGGTAATGGAGGGATAACAATTCGAAATTTTAGGACAAACTGTACTTAACCCACCAAGAAAATTATAAAGACGATTTGATGATTGGCACTAAAGCAGTCGTAGGTGGTTCAAAAGGACGTAAGGTTTCACGCAATTAATTGGATAGGACGAACGCGGCTGTACTTAACTCTGGCAAATGACACCCATTTTCGCCATCGACTACTGTCTGGATATGTTGCCAGTGAATACAAATTGAAATTAATGTATTATGCAAAGCATCACACGACATCGTTCGTTAGCATTAAAGTCTGGTAAGAAAATGAAGAAGACCAAATGTCCCAATTTGCACGTCCATATGGAAAATTGCCAACATCCTCTTTGATTTTTTTCGGTGACAGCACTATAAATTTCTCCACCTGTGGCACAGAATCAGTACCGCTTGTCGATAACAGTTCGACGGTGCAGCAAATAAGCTCGGAACAGCAGCAAATGTTTGGATCAATTTGCATAGAAGATAGTAGTTCCAATATTACCACTTTACATTTCCTCTTCTAATGCATAGGACAATGCAATGCAAAACACACAAACGAACGGTTATTATAGACATTGTACTAAAATTTGTCTGAATTAAATTTCACATATAAAAATTTTATAAAAAGAAAGCTGTCGCCAAGCTTACCTGTTGTATCTCACGTTGAGAGTTCGAGTCAAGTGTTGTGATCTCAAGAACCTTCACCGCGGTTGTTTGTTGTTGTTGTTGTTGCTGCTGCTGCTGCTGTTGCTGATGTTGTGACTGTACGGCAGCATTATTACTGTTGGTATTCTCAGTTTTTATTTGATTCCCTGTAGCCGCAATCATTTCGCCACTTGCATCGGAAAGAATTTGTTCTGTTTTTCCATCCTCTTCATGTTCATAATCCATACTATCATCTTCGAAATTCAATTTCAATTCACGTCTTGGTGCTCCACACATGCGTTTCGGATTTTGATCGGCAATGAACAATAGTTTATCGAAGTACCACAATCGTGTCTCATAGTTTGACTTGGTGGCTGTCTTACGGAATTCGCGCCTGAAGGCTGACCGAAGTGAGTTGATCTTTCGTACAACCATTGCTCGATCCGGATTTGGTTCGACCTCTTTTAGTTTCTCTACAAGTTTATCGTAGGCTTTATTACGTAGAGCATGATTGCTGTAGTCGGGATGTTTGGACTGCCACAGGCATTCTTCGTTGCGATATGTTTCGATGAACTCGGTGAGCCAATGGCGAGAGTAGCTTCGCAAATCATTTAATACACTGATGGAAGACATTCTTTTTGTGTTCACCCAGTCTACTAAATGATTTAGATTCAGATTCAGAAGAAATTTCACTTGTTTAGTATTTACTCGCATGCAGATTAACGACGAATTTGAGTTTTGTTTGTGTGTTTTGTTGTCACAAAAATTTTGCTTCGAATGGATGAAAACTTTTTTGAACAAATCTGCTGGCTGCTCGGCATCAACTCGAACGTCAGACACGACCGACCATTTTGATTCCAACTATTGTGTTGTGTATAGCAAATTTTGTGTGTGAGCATATTCATGAACTAAATTAAAAACACACACATGCATGTTGTCATCTAGTACATTCGTATTGTATTGGAACGATATAGTCGAGTACGAGACAGTAGCGAGTAAAAATGTTCTCTGTGGTTAACAAAATCACAATAAAATCGCGTGTATATCAGAGCCAGAGAGTTTGCCAAATTTGAAATATTTAAAAAAAATTACATACAGCCGAATAATTGATGAAGATTTGAAGGGACTACAAAACTGATATCACGGCCAGCCAAGAGATCGGTACACAACTGCGATATCTATGGATAAGTGCTGCAACGAACAGGCTTTTCGGGTCGAACAAGTTCGAATTTGGCATAATCTCATTCAACTAGGATACTCTATAGAACTTTTGCACCAACTTTTGTTTAAGCCATATCTGAAAGTATGCCCAATGAATAAAAACTGAGTATCGTTGGTCCCATGCTGAAGAAAAAAGATCCTTTGACTACATGTATAAGATTCAGTTTGCAATAATCGTTGGGCGCCCAAATTTGATAATTAGCGACTTTTTAAGTCATTTTAATTGTGTTTTTTTTTTTTTTTAACGGGAAAAGGCAATATTGACATCTGAGCATCCTTTTTTAAGGTCGTATTTAATATCGTTTATAAAGACGAGCTGTACTTCCCTCTCGTTTAGCTTTAGACAGGCAACCTGCTTGTGAGTTTAAAGCTAAAAGTGTCAGCTTTGATCCAACAAACCAAAAAATACCTATTATTTTATAAATATAACTTTAGAAGTAATCAAATATTTAATATAATATGAGTATCTATGATCTGATGCAACTAAAATTCTGCTAAACTCTTGCACTTTAACCACTCGGTTAATTTTAGCTCAGTTAAATTTTGTAGAATATTTTGTACGGGAGCTAAAATTTACTAAGCTGAAGCTCTACCCGTATAAGACCTTGGTAATTAAGAGTCGGTGGCGGAAAATCAGCCGCACTAAGCATTTAGGCTTTCTACACTAGCGACTTTCTTAACATAGAAAAGATGAACTTAGAAGATATAAAAATATTACAAAAAATTTGTTGTCCGATGAAGAGCAACATCACCTCGCGCCTGTAAATCGTGCACAACATTCTATTACTTTTTGATGGAACATTCCAGTTCTATTCCAACACGTAAATTTGTTTGACACAAAAAGCAACCGTTCGGCCTGTGGAGTGTCTCCCTCCGCCTGTCCACTGACAATTTGTCAGATGTCATTATTCTCTCCGCTCCGCCATAAATTACATTCGTATCAACGAAAGATTTAAGATCCAAATCAAGAAAAGTTCTCACTTCAAAGCGAACTGTGTGAAGTGCAACTGTTTTCACAATTACCTTCTACACGACACGCATTAAGCACTAAGTACACCCTCAACTCAGTCTGTTCTGCAACTTAACCAGTCGAACGTGTTAACTGTCGAACGCAGGTCTAGGAATCGGTTTTTCGAATTGTCCGCAGCGCGTGTGTAAATAAATACACGACAAACCCGTCAACTTTGATAAAGTGTTCCAATCCGCATATAGAGCGCCGACGTTTTCAATTAAGCTAAAAATGCAAAAAAAGTGTTCATTAATTGTGATCCGTTCGTGAAAAGTTACCCCCAACGAATTTAGCAGGAGTTAAGGTAATATCAACTCGAATATAACCTGCCAAAGGGCTTCCAGTGGTGCCATTGCTTCCACATGTAAGTTGCTATTTTTTTCCACAACAAATTAATTATTTGTCAATTTGCGACGTTCTAACTAGCGCAGTTGCAAACAATAATTCATAAGTCAGTGAGACGTCAAACCACCCGCCCACCGCACCGTCAAGGCTGTCATGTCGTACCTACACAACACAGATTACCTATGCGCACAATTCGATAAAATTTCAAATCGCCGTTAAAATTATCTCATGTGGTCTACTAAAGTTATATAACATAATCAGATAGAAACAGCAAATCGGATTCAGATTTAAGAATTTGGTCCAGTGTTAGATAATTGGGTCGCCTAAATGGGGAATGTGCGCAAAGTGAATTATGTAGAATTTGCTGTCCCAAAAAATGTCTCTTGAGTTGCGTAATCAGTGGTGGGAACAATATATATATTCTCAGGAGTATGATCCAAAAAATTGCAAAAGTCACTTTTGATAACATACACAAATTAGGTATAGGTGAAATACTTGTACGCGATGAATATTTGTTGTTGTGAATCATGCCCAACCCTCGGCTATAAATAAAAACAACCTCTAGAATTAGAACTTAAAGCACTTGCTTGATCAGTGTTGGATTTGTTTGCCACACACATGTTGAGTAGGAGATTCGCTTTTAACTTTTGTGATTGGAATTATGACTGCGTAGCGTAACGTGTTTCTGTGTTGTGCAGAAATCGTGAAATCAATTCACTATTGGAATTTGCTTCCTGGTGTGGCTTGAAAGCAATTGGTCCAGCGATTCCAGCTCCGTCCAAGCCACTTAAGTTTTGTATGAGGAAATTGGAAATTAACTTTAATGACTGATCGAACTGTAGCTGTGGTAATAGAATAAAAGCGCTGGTATCGTTTGTTTTGTATGGATTGGTATCGTGCAGGTTAAGGTTCAATGTCCAAAGTTTGTTTTGAAATTTGTTTGCGACTGCGACCACAACCACAACACAACGGAGGTTTGGTTTGAAGTCGAACGTACACATCGTCTGCAACAAACAACATTTGCGGTGTCATGTAACTACCCATCTTTTTTCATTGAAAGCAAACAAATGAAATGGTAGAAATGATGAATGAATGGACATGTGTCCAATCCACACACGACAAATTATTGACAAATAAATTTCGATATGATTGCTTTTATTTTTTTTTAATTTAAACTTTATTTCATGTAGGAACTTAAAGCTAACATCTTGAGTAAAATTCTTGAAGCAAACTATCAATAGAGGTAGGTATGTGCTTTTAAGTTTAATGAAATAGTTGGGAGCATTCAATTGTCAACAGAAAGAGATGGACAAATCTTTATAATGTTGGGGGTTAAAGCAAATTTACAATATACCTAGTAACAATATTTCAACCAATGCAATTAAAGAAAGAACAGCAACAAAATTCAAATCATAACATTCAGCAAAGAATCTATTTCTTTATGATTATTGTTGGTAAATGAATAGATTTATGTCGTTTTCCATTGGGACAAAAAATCAATCTTTTTTTTGGATCTAAATCGCTTTTCATGTTCCATTGGGCAAAAAAATCAATCTTTTTTTCTATTCGGATCACTTTTTGCAGATCTCGATATTTTTTTCAGATTTACACATACTACCTACCACAAATACCAATATACTTTGCACCATTGACTTATTATATTATATGGACTGCTAGTGAAATGTCACTTCCATACAATATCTGCCCAGAAAATGACGCCAACATAACTAGCGCTCGTGGTTCTATGCGAAAAATAAGTGAAACAAAATGACAACCATCTTGGATTTCTCCATAGAATGCTAGAGCCACCTATTGGGTGTGAGTGTATTTGCCAATTGAAACGGCTGAAATTCAAATTGTTGCTGCATTGTTTACAATAGATGTCATCTCGAAATTGTGCTAGTGTAAATAATTTATAATAGATGGAACCAACAAAATTTGAATAAAAAATCGTTTTTCATTGTCCCATAAATTGCACAATATTCGTATATTTATTGCGAATTAGTTTTTTTATGTTGTTTTTCATTATTAATTTTAGAAATATGATGTGATAACACTTTAGGGTATATTTCAATCACATTTCTGATCAATAAATACTTATGATTGTCAAGAATATCACATTCAAGTACATGAGAATTTTAAAAAAGTTATTTTTAAATTCCGCATGCAAATAATAAAGCCCATAAAACCCACTTTATTTCTGCTTTTTACGATTTGTCGGTTATTTATTGTTAAGCCGCTTAGATATTTTATTGCGTTATCAAAGAAACAAACAATTTGTTCTTTGTTCTCTTTATTTAACCCTTTTTTAAAGTTGCACCCAAACTTTGACTTTGTGTTTAAGCAATCAAAAATCTGTGGCCACAAGTCATAACCGCCTAAGTCGGTTTTTCATACTTTTCAGGAGAGCAGATCAAAGTTTCAAATCATCGCTACAAATCAGGAATGTCTTTTTTTAAGCATTTTTTTCCACAGAATTAAAGCAGATACATTCCTTTACATACCTTTTAAAAATAAATAAGATTACATTTATTAATAAAAGAGAAATTAGAAAAATAGACACTTAGGCTTTTATGACTTTTGCAAAATTAATGATTGAAAAAGCTTAAGTTGAGTTAGGCTGTTATTCCATAAGAAATAAAAAAGTTTTGCCTTTCCTAAATCAACATAGGTCATTCTTCCTTGCATACGATTTTGGGATTACATTTCTTATATTAAGATAGGTCGTTATTCTATACTAATAGCTCGCTTACTTTATCGACTTAGGTTAATATTCCGCTTTAAGTTTCTTAGTAATTGTAATAAAAACCATTCTTGATTTACCATCGTCCTATTCCATTTTATCAAAAAATAAAAACAAAAACACAGGAAGTACATGTATTGATGTGGAATTATTTTTATATTAAAGAAAAAAATGTTTTTATATAGAAGGAAGGATATAATTCACTGAAATGAGTAAGCTTTTTATTTAAACATCATCTTCGTTGTCATATTCTGTTAAATCGGGATGCGTATTTGGCTCGTCCATGTTAGTTAGAAGATTGTCATAAAACGCGTGAAATTCTGGACTTATAAACTGTTTTAAATCCATTAGATCTTTCTTTTTTTCTCGCGATATGCACGGTATGTCCTTAATTCTTTGTATTTCATTTATGCCAATAACAGCAGCACCTCTTTTTCCCACCTTTAGAATCTTAAAAGGTTCATCTGTGTCTAAAGATGTTTTGTATGATATTTCATTGCAGCTTTTCGTATAGCGAAACCATCGAACCGCATTCCATCTAAATTTTTCACCATCTTCATTTACACGTTTCCATGAAAACTTTGTTTTGGCAAGTTCAGAAAAGTTATAGAAATCATTAGCCTTCATTTCTACTGCTCCAATTTTAGCGCCAACAGTATTTACAAATTGATACCAATCTCTTGGTATTTCGATTTTAACATTTGTTTTCTTTTTCACCCTTTCGATGAGTGCGTGATCGCTGTCACATTTAGGGATGCCAGATTAAAAAATACGAAAAGGGGGACAACGTGAGTTTTCTAGGGGGGACAAGTGTCCAAAAAGGGGGACAAATATTTTTTTTTATTATTGAACACCAGGTAGATATTTTATTTTATTTCTACATATTAGGAAAAAGCATCAAAATTGTTATGTACAAAACCTACATTCACACTTTATTCAAGAGAAACAAAAGAAAATAAATAAGTATTCAACTAAAAAAAATTAATGGAAAACAAAAACAACGAAATTTTCAACAGAATGTTTTCTTTTATTGAATTTTGACTTATTAAGGGGGACAGTAGTTTGCGTTAGGGGGGACAAACAGCATTTTTGTATGAAAAGGGGGGACTGTCCCCCCTAAAGGGGAACGTCTGGCATCCCTAGTCACATTCCATGTGCGTATGGCCTGGTTCAAGGAACTTATGGTCACTAAAATCAATATTTTGTACACTGGAAATAAACGCAATAAACATGGCAGCAACAAACGAGTTTTTGTTCTGTCCTGAACATGAATCACTGTAAAATAGCCATAGCTTCGTGCCACATGAAGCATTTTGAACTGTTGTTTTCCAGGTCATGGACTGTTAAATTAAAAGTCCAAAGCTGTCTTTTGTAAAAACTTATCGAGTTTCTTAGAAAAGGTGTTGGTAGACATTGTTGCAAGTCAAATGCAAACGTTTTCATGTTTTTTGATTTTTTCGATTCTGTTTTATCATATCGTTTTGCTTCATAAGCCGTTTCAGCCTTATTTAAATGTTCTTTTTTCTGTTCCATTAATGAGCTTTTTTCTTCCTCGTTTTGCGCAAGCTTGATTTTTGAAACAAATGTATCACAGGTGCTACAAGTGTCTACTTTTGGTGCTTTGAATCTAAGACCCATAGTTTTAAATATCTGGGAGTACTTTGATAGGCTTACTGGATTTTTGGCTTCCAATTTATATAGGCGGTGCATGGATGAAAGATTTAGACTAGCAGGCAGGTACTTTTTGCTTGTATCACGTCGACTATAGTGACTTTCGTACGCAGGAAATTTTGAAATGTGTCTTTTAACCTCATCTTCTGCCTTCATATCAATCTTGGTAGCAGGAGTATGCTTTCCTCGCAGATTTTTAAATGGTATTGAAGGACAACCAATTTTTTTACAAATGACTGTTTTGATGAAGCTGTCAGTCTCATCAAAACACTGTACAAAATGTTTTTTGCATACCTTAAAAACATTTCCATCAACTTCCAGAGCATATTTTATGGTGTTTTCCCGTTTTCGCTTCCGGTTGAGTACATTTAAAAGGGTATCACACTTCTTGTCTTCAATGGAGATCATGGAACCGATATATAGAATTCTTTGGTCATAGCTTCCTAAAGACCAGTAATGCTTAAAAAGCTTTTTAATTTGGTCAATCCCAATCTTCTCATGACATTTGCTTCTGCAAATATCAAACGGTTTACAAACTCTAGCTTTTACACTGTTTCCGGAAAGTGTTTGATAAGATTGCCCACTATTTCGAAGCATAGAGCGAAGTCTTTTATTGTTTTTTTCTTTCGATGTCTGTAAAGCGTTTTCAATTTGAGCTCCTAATAACATCATTTCATCATCATTCTGAGAAGCAATACTACTCGATGTAATGGATAAATTAAAGTCTGGATCCTTCACCGAATCGTCTGAGTCCTCCCACTGCGGTTTATCCAAAAAAACCTCATCAAGTTCTTCATCACCGTTAGCGTTCTGTGTTTGTTCACCTAAATAATGATAAACTTCTCCTAAGTAAAGCTTGTCATAACATGTTTATCATAGAGTATCAAATAAATACGGAAAGTATAAAAATTGTCCTTACTTCGAAGCAAGTCAAAGTTAAAATTGCATCCGTACATTGATGACTGAGTTTCGTTCTGCACTGCTGGTTTAAGATTTGGTAAAAGATCATTGGAAAAAAATTCATTGTGAGACAATTGTGTTTTTGATGTATTAAAGCTATTGTTCAACTTTTTTCGACACAATGTTTCCGGTTTGTTGTCATTACCTGGTATAATTAAGTTTGAATATATCTGTTATTTAAAAATTTTGATAGTTCTCTTACCAATATCATTATTTTCAGCCCGAAACATTTCTTTGTCACAACCCCTGACGTTTTCTAGAACAAATCGTAATAACTATCTGTTAGTTTTGTGCACTTAGGTAGGTGGCCATGAAGTCAGTTAAAAAAAAATAAAACCTCGAACTTGAAGTACCTACAGTCCACGACGGATATAAGTAACACTCATATAAGAACAAATCGCATATAATATCTAAGAAACATGCATTTTTTCATCCTTGAACTGGATTTGAGTTTCATTCAAATTCAGCTCAACTATGCATGCAAACGACTCACGTACAAGATGCGAACACATCCCTAATGTCGTTTTCCATTGGTTTCACTCGGGGAAGTAGAAGTCTTCGTGTAGCCCCGGCCGTTCTGAATTCCAATGGAACAACAAAACTGCTTCTGCTCGACTCAATTCATGTTTTAGTGAAATGTTAAAATCTCATCTATGGCTGTTGCCAGCTGGGTTGTTTGAAAAAAAATACATAAACTGCACTTGTGTAATTATAATAATTTATCAGAAGAGTATTTTTAAGTGATTATATTGATTCCGGATGCTCCAGGACGCTTCTTTTTGCCCAATGGAAAACGGCAAAGAGAAATAACAATGACGAAGTTAAATAGTGCTGGACTGAGCGAAGGGTCTCAAGTTCGGATACGGCATAAAATTTTTCAAAAATGAAAACACCCACAAACGAATGGTTGTGAGAAGCTAGGCACCCTAGTTGCCTATACGGACCTGTTGCACCGACTTTCTATTTTCTATTCATTTAGTAAATAAACTTACCTTTGGCCTTAGCGCGTTCTGTCAGCATCCTAGCCAGCTCCACCATTTTTCCTGCTCTGCCAGACATTTTATGTGCACTTTTCACTTTTGGTCTTTAAACCTTTCAATTTTAAAGTTATTACCACTAAAACTTTGCGACTGTTCACAACGACGTAACTCAACTTATGACTCACTTTTTCAATATTTATTGTAACTTTGGTTTTGACATAAGAAACTAAGTCGACTTAGGTTTACTTTTTTTTATATTCAAATATGGAATAACGGCCTACTTCGATATAAAATTTTCAAAATATCATTTTCTGTTTTGGATAAAGAGCCTTATTCGAGTTAAGTTAATTAAAATTCGAAACTGTGTTTTTGCATAACAGCCTAACTCAAGTTAAGAAAATTGAATTGCTTTTGTAATTTCAGGAATAACAGCCTAAGTCGACTTAGGCAATAATCGAAAATGAACGTTATAAATTGATAGCAGACATTGAATTTCTTATCTCGATTTTAGCTCTTATTCCAAAACGAAAATTTCATTAAAAAAAGAAAAGGCATAGCCTAACTGCAGATAGGTTATTAAGACAAAACAAAAAAAATATTTTTAAGAGACTTAACTCAAGTTAGGAAACGGACGTTGAAAAAAATTATAATGATTACGAGTTAAGCTGTTATGCCAAAACAGTATTTTAAAAAAATGACTTAGGCTATTAGGTTTTTTTGGAATAACTTCTGTTTAAAAATAGATACAATCATAAAAAATTAAGTGGAAGTAGATTTTAATATGCTGAATCCGATGGTGACCTTAACTCAATTTTGTCCTAAATCGAGTTAGGCGGTTATGGTTTGTGGCCACTGAAATATTGTTTATTGTTCTAATGAACAGAATTGTTGCTTCACATCCCACAAACTCAGTTTCTCCACTATTCAAGAGGAAAAGCCGAGAATTTGCGGTGATTTCACTCAATGGAGTACGGTGATTCGTAGTTTCCAGATGATGAGGAATGCAAAGAAGATAATTATTCCTACAAAATTATATCCATGGCAATTTATGTAAATATTTCTTTATTTTGGTTTTCACGAAATTTTGCGCATTCGGTTTAAAACAAAATTCTTAAAATGACGTAAAACAGCTATGCAAAGTATATAAGTATTTGTGGTAGTATGTGTAAATCTGAAAAAATATCGAGATCTGCAAAAAGTGATCCGAATCAAATAAAAGATTGATTTTTTGCAAAATGGAACATGAAAAGTGATTTAGATCAAAAAAAAGATTGATTTTTTGTCCCAATGGAAAACGACATAAGACTATTAACACGAAAATTATGGGAACGTTGCGATCGAGAAGCCGAATATCCGGACTGTTAAAAAAATGTTTTCGGAACCTTGTAAAAATACAAGTGCTTAAGTGGAAGTTCATTAAGGTTTTTGAATAACACAGAACTGGGAGTTCTGCGGATAACTCTAGATAGAATACGAATTATATGCTTTTGCTATGAAAGCAAAGGTTGAGTCTGGAAAGGAACAAACCTATTGCTATAAAATAGGTTTGTTCCTTTCTTTTGTAGTAGAAACCAGGAAGAATTTCGTCGCCACAAGGATCTTGTGGAGAACATTCAATTTTATTTTGCCAGCTGTTGATACGATTTCAATACGCAGGAAATGAAAACATGCACTCGTATGCCAAATATGACAAGAAACTTCAAATCCTCTGTTAATTGAGTAAAAATTCGTAAGAACTCGTAAAAGTTAGTAAAAATTCGTAAAAATTAAAAGTGGAGGAACAGACAGAGAAATGAATGCGACCCCAACAGGTCAACCCATATTGGCATATTTTCGACGACTTTTATACCATATAGCTTGTAGGGTAGAATGGAAGTTATGACATTTAGCAAACAGAAGGGGCAAATTAATGTATAAAAATACTTCACCTTTCATAATGTAGGTAGTCATATTTTTTCCTTTTTCCACTAGTGTGCCCTCTTGATGGGCTATACCTTAAAGCTGTTTTAGACCGGTTGAGTAGAGACATCTCTGCACATCTTTAATGGTCTAATCTTTACGCCACTAGTGAAAGTCATTCGTACTACGACATCGTACATAGGTAATCTTCTACAAGTCAGTCCAAAAGTCCTCCTATCAGAAAATGCTATAAATTTTGCGATTGGCCCCTAATGTCAATTCTGTTTTGACATTTGTGTAGTAAACACATGCGAAATACACGTTAATAAGCAATGTTACGCTACACTGCTCCAGAACGCGGAATATTGGTGACTATTTATTTGAGCAATAATCGGTCGGTGACTTTGGCACAACGTGAATTTCGTCGCAGATTTCCTAGCCGTCCAACGCCTACTGGTGAAACACTGCGACGTTTAGCCGCTCGCCTCGAAGAGACTGGCACAACACGAGATGCTGCCAGGCGTGGCAGACCCCGGAGTAGCCGTTCTGCAGAGAATATTGCTGCTGTTGCCGAAGATGTCATGGAAGCGCCGTCGACATCGACCAGACGACGTGCCACGCTACAGAGCAATGATCAACGAGTTCTTTTTGCCGCAACTTGATGAATTGGGATTGGAAAACATGTGGTTCGAACAGGACAGTGCAACGGCACATACTGCACGTGCCACAACCGATATGCTGAAGGATGCATTTCCCGGGCGCCTAATCTCCCGTTTTGGCGATTTGCACTGGCCAGCAAGATCGCCTGATTTGACCTCCAGACTTCTTTTTGTGGGGCTTTTTGAAGTCGCGGGTTTATGTCAACAAGCCTCAGACTCTTTCAGCTCTTAAAGACAGTATTCGTCAAGAATGTGAGGACCTATCGCCGGAAGTTTTGGCCAAAGTGATGGAAAATGCCATAAAAAGGGCTCAAATGACAATCAACTGTGGCGGCGGCCATTTACATTACATCATATTCTCGACTTGATGTAAAAAAAATTAAAATACCAAATAAAAATAATCCACAAGAAGAATCAAAGTTTTTAATTTTTTTTTTAAATTACAGCCAAAAAACATCGGAAGGTTATCTTTGCGCCACCTGTTATGATAAAGAGTTTCTGGTTTTCAAATGTCTAACAAAATCGTACTGGTGTCAAAAGGGTGAATTATGCTAACGCCCGCAAACTAAGAATAATTTTAGTGACTCACATCGATGAAATTTCCCGTACAAAATTGCATATTGTGACCTACAAAATATTTAGTGTAAAGGTTATAAATGATTATAAGTAAGGCACAACATGGATAATTATGTTTCCATTAAGGTTATTAAAGTAGGTGCCAAAAGCGATAATCTTGTTTTAATGTAGGTAGTTATACCTCTTATCAATGAGCTAAGTGAGTTTAGTGCGGTCAATAAATAAGCAATAAGCTTAGCATCAGAAAAAACGAAATCTTATCAGTTAAAAGATTTAATTTAATCTTTTTGTGTGCTGAATGATCAGATTAAGTTGTCTTAGGTAGTTCATTGTTTCAAAGGTTCCTAGCGAGATAGTAAGTGCCTCTGCGATTGCCGATTTTTTTACAACTTATCTATGTAAATTAAAAAGAAGAATGTTGTCTATTTCGTGTGGCTCATGGATTCATGTGGGTATATGTAACCATATCTCATATACATAAATACGCGATATGTATATACGATGGGGTTAAGCTACTCAAAGTAAGAAGCACATTCCGCGATAATAATTTTTAGTGTCCAGGCGATTTTTTTGGAACTCCCAATGGCCAAATTTTCCATTCAAAATTGCGTATTGTGACCTACAAAATATTTAGTGAGAAGGTAAAAAGTTGTAATTAGTAATTAGTATGATTATTATCTATATATTATATTGTTTTTTTTTGTTTTTTGAAAGAGGAAACGCTCTGAAGTCCGAAGTCGCATCAAGATCTGGTTTTTGGATTCCGATTAAGATTTTCCGTGGGCGGAATTTATAAACATTTTTTGGGTTCAGCTTATATTTTGCAAAATCACATTCACAATAGTTACATTTTTCATATAAAAACAGGTATAATAAATTTAAAGTCTGCTCTTTCCAGGGTACAATGAAGATCACCCTAAGGCTCAATATCCAACTTCTGCCTAATTTTAGCTCTTATAAAAAATACATTTCTTACATTATTTGAGGTGGGATTTACTATTCAGGGTGGACCGCGGTCTCAACCAACAAACCTCTCTAGACTGTTCGATCCTTAGCTAGCTGCCTCTGCTATTAGTAAGAGGAACTCTAAAGTCCACTTCTTGCATTTTATAGAAATAAAATACATTTACCAAAAGTCAGCGTTTCGTTTGTGAATCATTTTGCTTGTGAACTTTATTTTGTTTAATCGTTTGATTTTTTTTTTAAATAATAATAATTGGCCGTCGGTTTACATTTTATTTACGTACCAAGCGGTGACTCGAATCTAACTTTATTTTTTTAACTTCATTTTAGTTTATTTCTAAGAATTAAGAGTAAAACTTGAGCTCTGCCAATCACAGGTTATACCTCGATTTCTTATTAACATCCGCATACGTTTTAATACTTACAAGCGCGTTACTGACAGCTCACAACGGCGCAATAATTTCCTTGCCATTTTCGCTAACCTGCGCAAAACAAAAGAAAAAACTACGTCGCAATATAAAATCACATGAATTTCGATGTTAATTTACATCAAAAGTAAATACGCATGCGAATGTCGTCTAATCTTGTATTACTTGAACGGACTTTTAAAATATTTCACTAGAATGATGTTGAAGACATTGGAAACCAGAGACAATACTGAGACCACTAACTCCGGCCGATTTCCCGTTACTTATCCCACAAGCTATATTTTTCTGGAGTGTTCACGTTTGGTGCGCTAGTATTCTTACATAGAAAATCGTATTGACAAATGTCACAAAATTCTGCTCACCAACACACTCCCATGAGATATGAGACACTTCCGCTGTGGGCAAAGTTGCTGGCAGAGTTCATAGAATTTTATCCGTTTAATTTGAAATTGTTCGTTACGTGTGGATAATATTTTTTTTAGGATTTTTGCTTAAAATGTTCATGAAAAATTAACAATGCAGATTGATTGAGGGAAAATGAAAACATTTTGAGCAAATTTTCTTCATTATTTAAGAAAAATTTACACACGAAATCGAAGTTAATGATATCCAAAGCAGAAAATACACAACAAAGTTTGTCCTAATATGTTTCTAGTATATAGAACATCAACTTTAGATAGTTTGACTAACCAAACAAATCAAATTATTCGCCTTTTAACAATTTATAATAACTAACCAATGGCGTTCAGTATTATTTTTGCATTTTTTGTATGTTTTTGCATGTCACACAGATTCTTTTTTGACATAACACCGATAGGAAAACAAAATGGCGAATTTGAAAAAAAAAACTGAGGGGCCAGAGGCAAGAGGATTGTGAGTTGGGGGTCTCAGTATGGTTTGTCTATGTTGGAAACGTTCGCATACCTAGTTAAGTAATTCTGACAGCTGAGTGACTAGATGTAGGTATTTCTGTTTTAATCGGCCTAGAGGGGTCACGTGTATAGTTCCTTACAGTTGACGTTTATGGTGGGGTAACCCACAAATGTAGTCAAGAAAATCCTACCCACATCCTCAATTGACATTTTGAAGTGTCAAAATTCAAAATAAACAGCGAAAATACAAAAACAATTCAAGTTGCCAAGTCAAAGCGTTTGTATACTTAGTCCAGACAAATGTAGTTGACGTTTTACATGAACTATGTAATGTATCCATTGCTGGCATAAACCTTCTTAGGCTTCGGTCACAGTGGAAACTTGTTTTGTATTCTATTAGGGCTTCTCAGATTTCAGATTTCGTGCGTCTAATCGAACAAATAAACCTAATTTTCTCTCTCTTTTTGTTAACATTCGTGCGATGATCTGTAGCCTTTGACACTTTTCACATTCGACACATTACTCTGACGAACAGCTGGTGTGACGTACACTCCAGAACAAACAAACCCCGTTTATGTTGCTGAAACAGGTCACAGTGCATAATTTTTGTTCGTCAGAAGCCGCACGAGCTCGACAGGAGAGGTCGATCGTTCAAAACAGTTTTATTATTTTCGAAGCGTTCGTCAGAACCAAGTATGGAAAATTATAAATTTTCTCTTGAATTCCGCTTAGAATATGATATCCGGTATCGGATCTCTAATTTCAAGAATGACAACTTGAAGAAGTGCAATATCAGAAAAGAATCCAAAGTGCAATCTGTCATGGAATCCTTCGAATCCCGGTGGGTAATCTTCACGCTCCGTAAAACTCAAATAATCACATAATTTAAAGAAATTTATGAATTCGAAAGTCTCGGTTTCTGAATCCATCAAATCTCTGACTAGGGAACTGAATTTTAAGGAAACTCGAATTTCAAAAGCAGATAACCAGATACTGAAGTCTATTGCGAAACCCTGCTTAAAACCCGTCCTCATCATTTTCGAAATATTTATAGCTATAACACAAATCTAGAAATTGGAGAAATAGGTGTACTACTAACTTTGTCACCTTACACCCATTCACTCACATTTGCTCAACGTTGTCCGCATAAAAATCTTTCACAAATCACAAATGTGTATTTGATATCATATATGTGACACCACTGCAATGCAAATTACAATACGAACGCGTATAATTGAATGATACGTGCTCTTGTTAAAATACTGCATTTGCTATTACATCGATGAACAATAACACGCAAATAACATTTAGTTCAATCACTACTGGGCGAACTGGCAAGATTCAAGACCATTTTCATATCTCTATTACAAACACACATCGAACAAAGGCCCTAACCTAAATTTAATTATGAAGATCGCGGCGTTTGGATGCAATATTTGATCAGCGTTATTTGCTTAAGTAACTTTAGAACATGCCAACGCGAAGTAAACATCATTTTCTTCCCATTTGATTTGCGACCCAAAGCAATGTAAGCAGCATCTAATTTATTAATCTATTAAAATCTGATCAGCAAGTCAGCCATTTGTATTAATGGGAGCACGGAGCAGCTTAATAATATACCTGTGTTCCTATTATAAACATAGCGCGACACTTATAATCCAATTAAGTGTCCTGGCTAGATTTCATCAACTCACAATTTTCCATATATAATTACCCGTTGTGACCTACAAAATATTTACTGCGAAAATGGAAAATGATTATAAGTAAGGCCCATAGAGTAAAACAAACGATAACAGCAACTATGCTGACATACCATTTGCTGGAAAAACCGCGATAAAAATACGTCTGTCATCGTCCGACTTTTGATAAGGTCTTCTTTTCAAAGTTCAAGTTGTGCAATTAGTCAGTGCACGTGTATTGCACATATCTCGCACAAGTGAACAACAAGTGGAAAATTATGCATAAAAGTGGCGTCAAGAATGCATGAAACTAGTATATAATCCGCGTAATCCGTATTAACACCGAGAAGCTACCATGGAAGTTCATTTCTAACATAAACTAAGTATTAAATAGACCGTCAGCTCTTGCAACTTAAGAGAATTTGCCTACAAGCTGTTTTCCGTGTTTCTATGTGGCAAAGTATGTGTGCCATGTTAAAGTAGATTAGCCGCACACATACTCTCGCACATAGGAACCTGACAGTTGCCTGACAGTTCATTTTGTGGTAACATTGAAATAAATTCAAATAATTCAAATAACTGCCCGTTATCGGGACGTGTTAAGAAAACGGTGGGTATGGTGTGGTGAATTTAGTACCAAATTCTATTAAAATGCATAGGTTAGGTAGGTATACGTATTAAGATTTCTTTCATTTTACCTAGATAATCTATATAGTACGGGATGTTTTCATCTTTGTTATAAAAAATCGAAATCGATAAACTATATGAATCATTGACAGAAATATAAAAAAATCGCTTATTAATGTAAAAAAATATTTGATTACTAATGATTATGAATCGTATATATTAAAAGCAAATAAATTGTAAGCAGCAAAACTTAAATGCGTGAGACATATCAAGGTACAAATCAGTAAACATGTTTATTTCCAATTTTGCTTAAATACATTTTGAGTTTCGTTCTTTCCCGTACATTTTAAAGAAAATAAATTTTCGTTGATTGTGTCTACTAGACTTTTTATTTTTATTATAAATGAACATTATTCATATTCTCGGCTGACGCAATTGATTTCAAATGTAATTTCATTAATTGTGTCAATTGTTCCAAATTTTCTAATACATTTTTTTTTTCTTTTTTTAATGAACGGAATCTTCATGAAAAGATTATAACTAAAAACTCATACTATTTCAAATCTTAATAGTCGTAATCAATTCTTCTCTTTAAATTCTTTGCCGTTTTTCTGTGGACATTCACGGTGAAATCATTTTTCGCCAAAAACAGCAAACGAAAACAGACACAATAATTATAGGAACAAAAATATCTTATTTTATTTCACACATCATTCATTTGTTTATTTATGTTGATTACATTCGCTATTATAAATTTCGTAGAATATCTACATGTTTTCGTGGTGAAATAAAACAACGAGCTTAAACTCTCAGAACGCATCCATCAGCTGACAGAAACTCACCAAATACACTAACTCTCAGTCAGTGTTCTCAGCACGCTCACTTTATTTTTCACAAGAAGTGTGTTAATTTTTCCCTTTTCACTAAACTCAAATTCCCTTAGATTTTTTATGGAAAATACATACTTTTAGAAGTAAAATTTGTATTGTTCGGAGAGAAAATCATATTAAATTAATCTTCAGTATAAAAATCGCAGTTTGCTAACATTATAATGATAATTTTTTGATAATAGAAATTTTTGCTTAAGGCAAATCTCTTTTTTATGTACATTTAGTGCGTTGATATTCATAGTGAAATGTAGTTCGACTGTTTTTCTGACAGATTATTGATAGTCCAACAATTAAGACATTTTTTGCTTTTACGCAGGAAAGTTTTTCAAAAATTTAAATTCCCACAAAAAGGTAGAGATACCACAATGCAGGAACACTGCTGAGTGTCAGTATTTTATTACTCCTCCCACCTTTTAGAAATTCTTTTTTTTGCTGCTTCACACGTATTCACAGATATAAAATTTAAGAGAGAATTTTATTTTAAAAATTTGCGGGGGGAATCGGGTAGGTGCGCGGGAGCTGACGGTCTATTTAATACTTAGTTTATGATTTCTAACCACGATGACACAGTGGGAAAACAATAATTGTTTACACTGCTAATGTAATGACTTCATCGCAAAAATAAAGAAAAAAACGTGGCCTGCTTCACAGTTCAGAATATAAAACGAGCTTTTAAATGAAATTAATTTCGTCGTGTATAAATAGAAAAACATTTGCTTTCCCAAGGGCCATGGTCGTCGTCGAAAGCATTTTGGCAACTGTCCCACACAAGTATGACGTTAACAGACAAATAATTTATTGATTGAATAAATTTAAATTTAAATAAGAATTTTACAGTCCAACCAATAGCACTGGAGAGGCAGTAAATAACAATCAATTGATATACCACTCGTACACTACTACTGATCATAATCGGATGAGGTTCGGCCTACTATAAAAAAATGTCAAGATTTAAAAACCTACTGCTAATGAACCTTCCACGTGATTTCATTTACGAAATATGTAGAATTATTAAAGCCCGTATGACCCGTATGAAAAAATGTAGTTAATGTAGTGTCATACGGGCTTAAGGACGACAATCACAATAGACCTACAGCTCAGGTACAACTACGATTACACGTGTCATTTTTCGTGGCAAATCTTGAAATGCTGACGTCACAAAAAATCGGCCATTACGGTCACTCGAATGTCTTTCGTGATAATGCGCTGCGACATCCCGCATGGCCAGACGCTTGACAGGCGATCACACGTAGTGACCAATTTAGGACGAATAATTACGTCATAATTCCGTCGGTATGTCAAAATTTGACAAGAAAAGTGTCATGAGTAATCGTAGCTTAAGTGTGCCTTTCCAGACAGCCACCTAACCTTTAAAGGGCGACAAATATAAATAAAAGCGCATCCATAATTGCCAGACTGATCAAATGCAATTTGTTTTCAGAACATCGACATTATGCTTGATTACAAATTATATCTGTCTACGCTATCTTCGGCAGTGACAGATAAGTTTATCGTCTGATAAAGAGAAAACAAAGCGATTTTCGGAGTGCGATGAAGAAATGTTTACTGGATATTTGTAGAACAAAATTAAGGGTGAAGTCTGACTTAGAAGTAACAAAGTATGGCGCTTTTTTGGAAGTTTTAACGTTGTGTCAATTAGTATAATGATGGGAATTGTTCAGCCCACTGCTGATTGGTCCCTACCAGAGCGGTTTTACACCCACGAACGATCAAATATTGACACAACGGCAGATCGTGGAGAAAACCCAAGAAGCTTGGATCGATATTCACCATCGATATCGATTTTAAGGCCAAACTTGTCAGATTGTGCATAATGACAATAGAGAAGGTGTTACACTTTTCCGGGTATAAGGAAACGATTCTACGTTTGCGTCAAAGAAAACAAAACACGAGAAAAATTGCAGTCGCCGCTGCGCCGATGGGTTGAAAGTCGCTAATGGGTATGGGTAGAGAAACGTCAAATTGTCGATGCAATTCGCCGGTGGTATATGGTGGGGGAAAAGTGTAACAGGTAGCCGGTTGGATGCTACCACCGCGGTCGCTCAGCTGGGGTGGGTTCAGGGCTTTAACAATTAAATTAAATTGATGTGTTCTGAAACGTATCTCGTACTTAACCTTTTCCTTGGAGATGGTATATCCAATTTTTAATTGGACTACAGTGGGCGCCACACAATCTTTTTAGAAGGAATTGTGAAACCTTACCGAACAACTTCCCGATGACGAAATTAAGAGCGAATTTTGGACGAGTGAAAAATTAAAAGAATCGGTCTTCCCTTCGTTATAAAACTCCGTGAGGAGAAATGGCGTTTTATTTAGCGAATTGGTTGGGTGGTAAGACAAAAAAATAGTCGCCGATGAAATGACTCACTATCGCTACCTCCCAAATTTTTACGGTTGGATGAACGGGTCGCGCGTCCCGCTTTTCCGGGATTTTTTACCGAAACGAAAACCAACGTAATACAATTAACACTTTACAGTCCTAACTAACGCGGTTCTCTAAATTATTCCACAAATATACATGAACAAAAAAACTCTACTTAGCTTACTTCCTTTGTCCCCAAAGACCTGTCCTGGTAGGTAATTTTGTGCCCGTCCTGCCGCCTGTACTCCTCCTTGCTCGCCTCCTCTATTCACCTTCTTTTATGATAATCTTCACTTTCTAAATTTACTAAATTTACTAATTTTACTATGCAAAGTAATTCAGGTTTTATGTTTCTCAACAAAAATTCTCAAAAAAACTGTTCGCTATACGAATGTTACTCGAGCGTCTAACCGATCTCGCAGTTAACCAACAAGTGACCTTCTTTCCCTTTTTTTTTTCTCATACATACTGTCTTACACTCAGAAAAACGGGACTATATTCTTGTCCGCGACTGCAACACTCCGTTTTCTTTGGCGGAGGTTCGTGCGGACTCCCGTTCTTGCTCTCAGTCATGCTGGTTGCGCTCTTTGGTGAATTCGCCCGAGTGTTAGGGATATTCCCTAATCGCCGACTTTTCACTGAACGCACTCACACCCACTCTTCACACATTACATTCAGTGCATAAATTATTTTTTTGACGATGTTACTCAATTGAGCAACTTTAAAATATTCTGGCGCTTGAATAACATCCGTGTTAGAACTCGTTCGCGACATTATTCCCCTAGCGGTCCTATCTTGTTCCCCACTACCAAACAAAAGGATCTTTAGCAGGCGAGCTATAGGGACTTACATTGCTTAGGGATCATGAGACCTTGTTCCTATTTATGGAAAACAGCATCTTGGTGACAGAGGTTGCAAGTAAAAACTAGTTCGTACTTTTTCTTTTCTTTCCCTATTCTAGTTACGTGGGTTTTCGCGCAGATTTTGAGGTTTGGGGATGAGCCGATAGTGTGTCATTTCTTACACATAAATTCTTTATGTTGGGGCCCTTAGCCACTGGCTGCTGACGTTGAGGTGGACATTTCGTATCCTCTGTTGATGTTGTCTTGCGTTTGTGGATATATGTTTTGTAGGATGTGGCTCTGTTGTGTTTCGTATGTTTGAGGGCGACTTTGTTGAGTTTGTATGTGTCTCGCCCGTGATGCACCCTGCCTCGGGTCTTTCAATCAAGCTCTCTCTCTCTCTCTCTCTCTCTCTCTCTCTCTCTCTCTCTCTCTTAGGACCGTCCGTCCCTGCCCATCCAATTGGGCTGTTGGGGTACCTGCTTTGCTATCCTCCCGAGGGACATGGCGAGCACGATCGTTGGGTATTTTAATACACCCAGCAAGATCGGCTATGCTACTTCCTCAAAAGAATAGTGGAAGGACGAAAGGGTCAAAAGAAAGGATGGGTCGGAAAGTGGGAAGGTGGGAGACGACAACACTTTTATTTTTTTTTGGAGCGTTTTGAACGCAACAAACTCCTTCCTTACCTCCCGAAGAGGCAAGACTGGTATTTCGTTAAGAAAGACCGGAGTAAACATCACAACCATATAACATCGACTTCTCAATCGCACTTGGCGAGAGGTAATGTACATCACAGAACTATTTGCTCTCAGTACCACTTAGCGTAACCTTTCTGTTACACGACTTATTCTTTTAACGTCCAGGATCATCGCAGTAAGGCTTAAGGTCTTTTACGTTCCAAGTACCTTTCTCGTTACCATCGCTATCTTCGAGAGTATAGGTCCACGCTGAAACTCTCTTTTTGATTTGGAAAGGGCCGAGGTATTTTGGGGCCAACTTTGCGGTGTAGTAATTGGCGGCGTCCGAGAGGACATCATTTTTCCTCCAAACTAGTTCATTCGGAAGGTATTGCACGTCCCTTCTCCGAAGATTATATGCCTGCGCTGACTTCTTGGATGCTGCTTCTAGTCGTTTGCCTATCTCTACCCTAAGTTGCCTAAATTGTTCTCCTGGATCCGTACTTATACTCCCCTCACACGGTATAGTGGTTAAGGACGATCGCCCAAAAGTCACCATACCTCGACCAAAATTCGCATAGTACGGGGATACCCCCAATACGTCGTGCGTTGCTGTGCGTATACAGCACGCTACCTTGGCTAATTGTTTATCCCAGACCCTATGGTTATCAGATACATACGATCTTAGTGTTGTTTTTATAATCTGATTTATTCTTTCCGCAGGGTTTCCTTGCGGGTGGTAATGAGCGGTAAACCTAATAGTGGAACCGTACTCTTCACAAAGAGCCTTCAGTTCCTTACTCCTAAATTGTGGGCCATTATCGCAGACAAGATATTTTGGAACACCAAACAAAAGGAAAACGTTTTCTTCCAACTCCTTACAAACGGCTTTTGCCGTAGCCGACCTAAGAGCGAATAATAATGGGAATTTAGTAAAATAATCAACGACCGTCAAGATATAGATAAAACCCCTACTCGATTTTGGAAGTGGACCAACTAAATCTACCGAAACCATCTCCCACGGATCGGTTACCCCTTTCCTTTCCGTCATGTACCCAGCGGGCTTATCGTTGACCGGTTTCACACTTTGACAAACTTTGCAACTCCTAACATATTTCGTAATATCGGACCTCATTTTGGGCCAATAGTACTTCTCTGATATCCTAGCTAAAGTTTTCCTAACCCCCATATGTCCCGCTATATAGCGGACTGTCATGGCAATTCCCTAGTATCCTAGCCCTATCACTTTTCCCAACGACCACCTTCCACTCTGAGCTCTGATCATGGACCAATATGTGACTTGCCTTCACAAACTTGTATAAAATCCCCTGCTCAACCCGCCACGTTGGAAAGTCCAACGGCTTCTCTTCTACCTTTTCGATCATCCGGGATATCCACGGATCGGACCTGTGCTCTTCAATCCCAGCTATCTCTGGCACGCTCCTGGAGAGCATATCTGGCACTACATGATCCCTACCCTTCCTGTGCATAACCTCAAAATCGAACTGTTGTAAACGAACAGCCCAACGCGCTAATCTACCAGCAGGATCTTTTAACTTACTAAGCCATACCAAGGAATAGTGATCGGTAATGACCGTAAACTTAACCCCTTCGAGGTATGGTCTTAGCTTCTCTATAGCCCATAGCACAGCTAGGCACTCCTTTTCTATGGTTGAATAATTCCGTTCACACCTATTAAGCGACCTACTTAAGTAGCAAATCACTTTCTCTCCTTCATCAAAATTCTGGCTCAAGACCGCACCAATCCCAAAGTCCGAGGCATCTGTCTGTACGACGAAAGACCTCGTAAAATCCGGACACGTCAGGATGGGCGCTGCTACCAAACACTCTTTGGCTTTTCTGAAGCTTTCTTCGCAAGCTTCTGTCCAACAAAATTTCCGACTTTTCTTGAGCAACTCGGTCATCGGTTTAACCAAACTCGCGAAGTTTGGTACAAATCTCCTATACCAGGATACCGTTCCGACGAAGCTCCTTACTTCTTTGACATTTTTAGGGGTTGGAATATTCAACATACTATCGACCTTCTCAGGGTCTACATGGAGGCCGTTGCGATCTACTACATAACTTAAAAATTTAAGGGATGGTCTACAAAAATTACACTTCTCCCGACTGACTTTCAAACCTGCCTCTGTCAAGCGCCTAAATACCTCCTTTAAAATCTCTAAGTGCCTCTCGAACGAATTGGTAACGATTATTATGTCGTCTAGGTAGACAAAGACGTGCGGTTCCAAATCGGCTCCAAGCACGTTGTCTATGAATCGCTGCCAAGTCGCGGGGGCATTATGTAATCCAAAAGGCATCCTTTTGAACTGAAACAGTCCCCTATTTGGGACAGTGAAGGCCGTATAAGGTCGTGAACTTTCCTCCACTGGTATTTGCCAATAAGCAGATTTGATGTCCAAAGAAGACAGAAATTTCGCGTCCCTAAGCTTATCCAAGGTAGCTGAAATGAAGGGGAGAGGATAAGCATCCCTTTCAGTTACCTTGTTAAGTTTCCTATAATCTACACAAAACCTATAACTATTATCCTTCTTTCTAATCATGACTATAGGAGAAGCCCAAGGGCTATTCGATGTCTCAACGATATCGTCCTTAATCATTTCCGCTAATTCCCTATCTATATGGACCTGGACTGCTGGAGAAACCGGATAATACCGTTGTTTTATCGGCTCAGCATTGGTCCTAATTTTATGTTTCACCAGATGGGTGCAACCAATACCTTCAGGCATGTCCCTAAATATTTCCTCTGTGAAGCTGCCTAACAGTTGTTGTTGTGTCTCGTTTAAATCTGATAAGTCCCTATTCTCAGTTATTGAAGCCAACGAACTTTGGTTTGAAAAACTCCACTGTCCTGAAGCTAAATCCGGCACGATTCCTGAAAGCTTCCAGAAATCTGCCCCTAAAATAAGAACTTGCGGAAGACTAGGAATAACGAGACACTCCAACAAAACAACTTTTCCCTGCACTATCATTGGCAACATTACGACACCTTCTACACCTATCCCTACGCCATCCGCTAGAGTGACCCTATCTACGTTGCCTTTTTGTAAAGCTAAACCTAAATCTTTTAATATCGTCCATCCATTTCTTCCTATGAAAGAGCGTGAGGCGCCCGAATCCAATAAACCTAACAAGTTAAGCCCATAAATGCTGACCCTAAGGTATGGACGCCTATCATCACAATTTGCTTCAAGTGTGAAACCTAACTGGACAACTTCATTACAAGCCAACTGGTTACCAGCAGGCGACCTAATCAGATAATTCAACGGCGCCCTCGTCCTGCCGACCCGAGAGTGCGTTGACCGTTTCCCGAACAATTCCTACAGTTTCTGCGAACAACCCCCTGTTGCCTAGGAGCAGAACACCTACTGGCAAAATGCCCTTCCTGGTTGCAGTTAAAGCACCTCACCGGTTGAGGTTCTCTACTTACAACCGCTACTACTGGTTCCTCGACCGCAACGTATGCTAGGTCGGGTTCCAGCAGGTTTCTAGACCGATTACTAGGTGGAGGAGTGAAAGTCTCCACATTCGCCCTAACTGTCTCTAGACGTCTACCCAGCGCAACAAGATCGCTTACCGTTTTCGGGTCAGCGAGACCAAGTTGTGTCTGGTAGAACGGTGCCAGATTTTTCTGAAGAATGGCAAGCATTCTTCGTTCAGATAATGGTTCTGACAATGTTGAACATGTTTGACATCGTGGCGACGTATACACCAATCGACTCCGCCTATCCTTGTGTACGTCGCCTAATCTCATCCATCAGAAGATCATCATAGTTTGGTGGTAGGAACTCTGCCTTGAGTTCACATACCAACTCATTCCATGTCCTAACATTAACTCGGATCGCCCTAAACCAGATGAGTGCCTTCCCGGTGAATAAATCTACCGCCGACCTAAAGAGGTGCGTTTCTGAAACGCTTCTTGCCTGCCTAAGCTCCTCAACTCTCTCTAAAAATGCCTTTACAGAAGCCCCACAGCGTTCCCCAGTAAACTTAACGTCCCACTTCTCAATTCGCTCTGTGCATCTATCTTGAATCACCGATACTGATTCAATAAATGGTTGTTGTTGTAGTGGTTCGTGTTGTTGTTGTAAAGGTTCAGCTTGTTGTACTACCCTTATAGGTTGTATAGTTGGCGATGGTGGTGCGAGCCTTACTGCTCCCCTGGACGGAGCTGCTTTTTCCTCAGGTTCCGTTTCATCTTCGTCGCCGAACTCCAGTTTAGCCGCCAAGCCTACCAACTGGTTTCGCAGTTTCAGCTTGAAACTTTCCTCTTCACTGCCCTCAGCGCGAGCTCTATCTAATCTGCGCGAGCACCATTCGATCTTTGTAACCATCTTTAAAAACTCCCCTGACTTAGGATCGCTAGGCTTATCCTTCAATAGATCTTCTATCTCCTGTGTTTTCGCTTCAATAGCCTTTACATCCTCTTCAAAAGAGAAAGGGTAACTGGCATCAGTTCCCAAAGAGCCCCTACGCTCCAGCATTCTTGCTGCCCTAAGCGACTGCCTCATTTCTGTGACGGTGCTTCTCGGTAACCCCCGCACGTCCATCTCGTAATACAACTCCTCTTGAGCTAACCTATTAATCTCCATTTTATTTTCCAAAATCAAAAAAACTATTCCCAAAAAGGCTAAGTATTCTACACCTAACAACAAAGGAACCAACTAACACTAGCTGTAATAAAACTGATAACAAAATTAAGACCTAGCTCAAATGATACCTATATATGAATAAACGAATTCCACAAGGTTCCAAAGAGAATAAAAGAATTTACTTGTTGGTTGGGTAAAAGAACTATCGATTTCCAAAACCACAAAAGAAAAGATAAAATCACAACTTTAAGAAATGTTTCAACAATACCGCATGAATTTAAGAACCAACCTCCCAATCCAGTAAAAGCAAAATGTGTCACTGGTTACCAAAATAAACCACGTTAACGAGTAAAAGTTTCAATTCCACAAAAAAAAATTCACGAAATCAAAAATCAGTGACAGGTACCGAACCAAATAAGTCTCGTATTGAAAACTTTAAAACAAATTCCCCGCAGAAGCTGTGAAAACAAGTAATATATTTACACAATGTATCACAAGAAAACAAAATCCACTATTCGTGGCGACGAACAAGAAAAAAAAATCAGCTACCGCTACAACTGTGCAATTCTGTTTTACAAGAAATGCAATTTCAATGTGCCGGTAGGTATATGTATATATATGTATATATAATGGGAATATAAAAACGAATTAAATGACCTACTTGAGATTGCGAATGCCACAATTCACCACACTTCTTTTGTTTGGGGTAGGTATCCAAATAGGGTTTTCCAATCCGAATGCTTGTTGAAACGTATCAACGACCAATCGCACAACCTGGGAAAAGAAAAGAAAACAAAGTAAAAGGAGCCAAAAAAAATAAAGCACAAACTTCCCGATCAACCAACGAACACAATACACAACACAGCGGGTGTACACTGCACATATAATATATGTATTATATAGGTATAGGCACTACACAAGTAGATTTTTCTTTGAATCGATTTAAGATTTTATTAACGGGTATTGACTATTATAATTTTTTTTTGTAAAAACGGAATGAAAAGCCCCACGTTGGGCGCCAATTTGTTACACTTTTCCGGGTATAAGGAAACGATTCTACGTTTGCGTCAAAGAAAACAAAACACGAGAAAAATTGCAGTCGCCGCTGCGCCGATGGGTTGAAAGTCGCTAATGGGTATGGGTAGAGAAACGTCAAATTGTCGATGCAATTCGCCGGTGGTATATGGTGGGGGAAAAGTGCAACAGGTAGCCGGTTGGATGCTACCACCGCGGTCGCTCAGCTGGGGTGGGTTCAGGGCTTTAACAATTAAATTAAATTGATGTGTTCTGAAACGTATCTCGTACTTAACCTTTTCCTTGGAGATGGTATATCCAATTTTTAATTGGACTACAGTGGGCGCCACACAATCTTTTTAGAAGGAATTGTGAAACCTTACCGAACAACTTCCCGATGTCGAAATTAAGAGCGAATTTTGGACGAGTGAAAAATTAAAAGAATCGGTCTTCCCTTCGTTATAAAACTCCGTGAGGAGAAATGGCGTTTTATTTAGCGAATTGGTTGGGTGGTAAGGCAAAAAAATAGTCGCCGATGAAATGACTCACTATCCCTACCTCCCAAATTTTTACGGTTGGATGAACGGGTCGCGCGTCCCGCTTTTCCGGGATTTTAACCGAAACGAAAACCAACGTAATACAATTAACACTTTACAGTCCTAACTAACGCGGTTCTCTAAATTATTCCACAAATATACATGAACAAAAAAACTCTACTTAGCTTACTTCCTTTGTCCCCAAAGACCTGTCCTGGTAGGTAATTTTGTGCCCGTCCTGCCGCCTGTACTCCTCCTTGCTCGCCTCCTCTATTCACCTTCTTTTATGATAATCTTCACTTTCTAAATTTACTAAATTTACTAATTTTACTATGCAAAGTAATTCAGGTTTTATGTTTCTCAACAAAAATTCTCAAAAAAACTGTTCGCTATACGAATGTTACTCGAGCGTCTAACCGATCTCGCAGTTAACCAACAAGTGACCTTTTTTCCCTTTTTTTTTTCTCATACATACTGTCTTACACTCAGCAAAACGGGACTATATTCTTGTCCGCGACTGCAACACTCCGTTTTCTTTGGCGGAGGTTCGTGCGGACTCCCGTTCTTGCTCTCAGTCATGCTGGTTGCGCTCTTTGGTGAATTCGCCCGAGTGTTAGGGATATTCCCTAATCTCCGACTTTTCACTGAACGCACTCACACCCACTCTTCACACATTACATTCAGTGCATAAATTATTTTTTTGACGATGTTACTCAATTGAGCAACTTTAAAATATTCTGGCGCTTGAATAACATCCGTGTTAGAACTCGTTCGCGGCATTATTCCCCTAGCGGTCCTATCTTGTTCCCCACTACCAAACAAAAGGATCTTTAGCAGGCGAGCTATAGGGACTTACATTGCTTAGGGATCATGAGACCTTGTTCCTATTTATGGAAAACAGCATCTTGGTGACAGAGGTTGCAAGTAAAATCTAGTTCGTACTTTTTCTTTTCTTTCCCTATTCTAGTTACGTGGGTTTTCGCGCAGATTTTGGGGTTTGGGGATGAGCGGATAGTGTGTCATTTCTTACACATAAATTCTTTATGTTGGGGCCCTTAGCCACTGGCTGCTGACGTTGAGGTGGACATTTCGCATCCTCTGTTGATGTTGTCTTGCGTTTGTGGATATATGTTTTGTAGGATGTGGCTCTGTTGTGTTTCGTATGTTTGAGGGCGACTTTGTTGAGTTTGTATGTGTCTCGCCCGTGATGCACCCTGCCTCGGGTCTTTCAATCAAGCTCTCTCTCTCTCTCTCTCTTAGGAACGTCCGTCCCTGCCCATCCAATTGGGCTGTTGGGGTACCTGCTTTGCTATCCTCCCGAGGGACATGGCGAGCACGATCGTTGGGTATTTTAATACACCCAGCAAGATCGGCTATGCTACTTCCTCAAAAGAATAGTGGAAGGACGAAAGGGACAAAAGAAAGGATGGGTCGGAAAGTGGGAAGGTGGAGCGTTTTGAACGCAACAAAGGATTGCTGCTTTTTAATAAGGTAGGAAACAATTTCACCGAGACATATGCTGTCTTGTGACTTTTTATATATCATACTTGAGAAAATTGTGTGAAACTCGTATGTCAACACCAGGGCGTTCATTTTCCAAAAGTATGTGGAACATATTTGCGCTGACGACATTAACATCACTTGCAGAACACAGCGAGCTGTCACTGCTGTGTTTACAAGTATTAGAACAGAAGAGAAAAGAATGGGTTAAGTGGTCTTAAAAATGTAAATGTAAATGTAATTGTAAAAATTACCCATTGTGACCTATAAAATATTTAGTGTGAAGGTTAAAAATGATTTAATGGTCATCTGTTACTATTTTCGAGGTAATTTTATGGGAATGCAATGCAGTTTAACAGACTGTCAAACGTTTCTTGTGCATTTGTTGCATCATCGTCCCAGAATGACCTTGGCCGAATAGTGACAGGCTTGGTGAATGTCTGTTTTTCTATTTTGATTAATTTGTGGAATCCGCTGTAGGTGTGTATATTATGCCGCATTTACACGGTCACCTATTCCTAACTCGGAAGATTAAAAGGATGCTAAATACTAAATAGACGTTACTGAAAGGGACGGCACCTAACCTAACACGCAAAAAACGTGATACGTGTTTTGGTCGGCCATCTTGTTTACGTGCTAGGAATTATGGGAAAGCTATTGTTGGTTTAATTTACTGAAACTAATAATTACCACTCTTATTTCACAAGTTTTAAATCAGAAATAGAAATGTTTTCAAGTGATTGTAGAGATGCTGTTCGCCGGAACTTGTGTTTGTTTCCGTTTTACGTATCTATAATTATGGGTAGAACATCCATGATCCATGACACTTTAGGCGTCTGATTTATGATCTCATTGACCGCTACCTTAACCTCTAAGTGGTGTTTCGTAGACTGTTCTCGTAAGCTCAGTGATAAAAGTTGAATCATAAAATGGAATTTTTGTTCTCTGCGATATCTATAAATCACCACTGTGTCTTATGATTTGTAAGATTAGTATTTTCTACTTTCTAGAATCCGACTCTAGTCGTTTTATATGTAAAACTAGTTCCAGTAGATAATCCAACTGAAGGAATTGAAACCCAATCGATCAATTGTATTCATAAATTGATTAGACTAAAGGGGCTAACTCAAATTTAAATAATTACATAGCAGCACAATAAATACTAACCCTTCTCTGGGTCTTATCGCTTGCCATATTAATTAGTATCCACTTACTTAAGCAAAATATGTACTAAGAAACTGTTCACAGAAGAATAAAAAAAAACAGGGTGTAGTTTGATAAATGAGTTAATAAGGTCTTAATTGATTGCTTATACCATGTTTACAAATGGATTTTGATTGACATTTCAATTACTAAGCTTAGCTACAAAAATCTTAAATAATGAGATGATAATCGTTCATTTATGGCTGCTTTGTCAAATTCAAGAAAAATAGAAAATTTCGTTCTACCACAAAAGCATTATATTGAATTAATCTCAATTTAAATTTACAATTACAGTAATTTTCCTGCGAATTGAAAATTCTTGCCGCGAACTGTCACTCTTTTTTTCACAATCCACGTACAGTCGCAATCGCCAAACTCACGAATGAAAAATTCGTTTGAACTTAACTTTTAAAAATGAAACTGAATCGCGGGTATGTGCGACTAATGTGGCTTTCGATGTGGTTTCGGTCTCAGATTTCAGATTTCGTGTGTCTAATTTTTGTGTTGATATTTGTGCGATTGGAATATGTGTAGCCTTCGACACTTTTCTAAGCGTTTTCCATTCACTGGTTAAATTTTATATGAAAACATTCAAAATGCTCGCCTCGATTGATTTCTTAACATTAGTACATAAATAATTAACAAAAAATGGATCAACCCGATGTTTCTTTTCAGTTGAAAAATTTCACGAAAACGTAAACAAACTCCACGAGTTGTCAAACTCAAACGTACTTTAATTGGTAAATCTGAAGTAAATCTGAGAAAAAATACAGATTTGTTAAAGTGCTCTGATATCTGAAAAATATGATTTTTTTGTACCAAACGAACATAAAAAGTGCAGCCATCGAAAACCACTTAAAAAAAGTTTTAATGTGAATGAAATGTCATAAACTACGAATATAAAGTATTTTATTTTATTTTTAAGCTAGGTACTTGTTCGCAATTCGCACTCATATGAATCGCCAGGTGAGATTTCCATTATTATTTATTTATTGTTAACTAAATGAGCAATAATTGTTAATGTGTATGCTTGTACGTTTCATTCAAAGCTGCTTCATACCATGCCTCCACTGACACGATTTAGCAAAAGAATTTATTTTATCTCTGTTTTTCCACTGAACGAAAAGAGAAAAGAAGCTTTTAACGACATTCACATAACCTTCAATACTTTTCCACTAAAGTCTCCGACACTATAGAACCACCTACTGCGTCTTTTTTATAGTTATTGCGCCGTACTAATAACAAAATTTAGTATCGACTTGAAATGAACGGAAGTTCACAATTGCAAAATTTGTATGGAACTACTAAAATTTAGAGTCGAAATTAAAAATGTTTATTGGCAAGGTCCATTGTTAAATAAAATTATCTCGAAATTACACTTGGATATGGTTTTGTTAATAATTGTAGTCCACATAAAAACTACTTCATTGTTAACAGCTCGTAACACATTTAACCCGAAGCCTAATTTGAGAATATAACATGAATTTATCGTCAAAATTCAGCGAAATAAAAAATATTAATCAAAACAAACGGACAATCGAAGTCAAATAATATATTTTTAAATGAACTGTCACCTTGAGGCGGGTTTGACGAACTTTTCTTTAATGTATGTTGAATAAAAGGCATTGGGCCTTACTAATATCATTTTTAACCTTCACCCTCTGGGAATTTTTGTGTGGAAAATATCGCCATTGTGAGCTCGTAAAATCTATCGTGGCCACTATCGGCCTTACCAATAAACATTTATAGCTTCCACTTTAAATTTCAGTAGTAGCTCAAAATGACAATATTTTCCATACAAATTTTGCAATTGTGAGCTTCCGTAAACCGGCATACTTATAACAAAGTCTCTACTTTACGGCGCATAGCGCCATACTAATAAAAAAATTTAGTCTCGACTTTAAATTTACGGAGGCTCACAATTGCATAAATTGTGAACTACTAAAATTTAAAGTCGAAAATAGAAATGTTTATTGGTAAAGCTCTAGTAGTAGGTAAGCAAGTATATTGACTGGGCGAAGTACTTTACAAAATGTTGACGACTGTCGTAATTCGACAGAGGGGCGTGGCACCTCCCATACAACGAAATCATTTTAACGACTTTATCTCGGCATTTATTGCAGTTTCGGTGTGCCCTTGGTTTCACCTTAACGAAGTTTTGCGTAAAACTCATAAAAGTCTATAAATAATATCACCTTATTATCTGCCTTCTTATAATGTTTGGATAAAAATCACAGTCTAATTTTGTTAAACTTTTCTCACACTGCGTCTGGAATATGAATTGAAGCTTTATAATGCGCAGTAGATTCCAATTGAGTACTTCTAACAGCGATGTTTGTGAATCTGTGGCATGATTCCATTTAAACGTGGAATCGTTTTTCTCTCATAGCTAATAAATGAATGACGCACAAATGAACGGGACGTGCCTTTGTTGAACTCTATTACATGTTTGTTTGACTTGTAATAATTAGAGAATCCGTAATAGTGCAATCACGTCTATATTATTTATACAACTCATATGTTTTCTTTTCTGTCAGATTGCAATGAGCCGTCTGATTGATAAACCGAATCTAACGATGTCAATTAAGTCGAGTGGGGCTCCTAGTACGCCTGGAACAATAGGCACTGATTCTCCATATGCGGCTCAGCAATCCCATAGTTCGCCTACCGAATACACCTCAACCAACAACGCACAACCTGCTAAAGGTAAACCCTCCATTCTAATTTTGTTTGCCCTGCTTTTACAAGTATTTCCATACAGTTAATAGTCTCGATGCGGTACTCACAAGTTTGATAGCAGGAGCTGCTGCTGGAGCTCTGGCGAAGACCACAATAGCACCGTTAGATAGAGCGAAAATAAATTTCCAAATTCGGTAAGTAGCAACTGCACAGTTCGAATGCAGAATGGGTCAATATATAAAAGCTGGCCCACACTGCTGCGTTTTAAAATGATAAGCTCTTCCTACAATGAATTCTTCTCTGAAGCAAAGATACCCCATACTCATTTCGGGCCGCTGTCCAATTCCTTAAGAAAATCTACGTGAACGAGGGCACTTTTGCACTATGGCGTGGGAATTCAGCAACAATGGCCCGGATCGTGCCTTATGCGGCTATACAATTCACCGCACATGAACAGTGGCGTAAAATTCTACGCGTTGACGAGGACGGGACAAAGTGAGTGTGGTCAAAATAAATCACTTCGTCGGGTGGTCTTGTTAAGCAATCGATTCAATTTTGCAGTACAAAATTGCTGAGGTTCGTGGCAGGCTCGCTAGCTGGCATCACATCACAGTCACTGACGTATCCATTGGACTTGGCTAGAGCGCGAATGGCTGTGACAGATAAATACTCAGGTTACAAGTGAGTAAGTTATTTAGATATTCGTGTTCAGTAATGTTTACGATTACTTTGCAGTACGCTGCGACAAGTGTTTGTGAAGATTTGGGTGGAGGAAGGCCCGCGCACCTTATACAGAGGATATTGGGCGACGATATTGGGAGTTATCCCCTATGCTGGTACATCTTTCTTCACCTACGAAACGCTAAAAAAGGAATATAATGGTTAGATTGGTTAGATATTCATTTTTGGCTTTTTTCTTGATAAAATATATTTTCTTTGCAGAAATGACCGGAAACAAAACACCAAATACTCTAGTCAAACTTGCATTTGGAGCTGCTGCTGGAGCAGCGGGGCAAACTTCTAGTTATCCGCTGGATATTGTCAGAAGACGCATGCAGACCATTGGCATCAATCAGAAAACGGCCCCTGAATACACAACGATATTTTCTACTTTAAAGAAGATATACAGGTGAGTTGTTTAGCATGACATGGGGGATATCTGCATTGGTCTCAGCTTCACCTCTGTCCGTATTCTGGTTGACGTCAAAGAAATAAGAAGAAAGGCTCTCAATTCAGTCGTTCGGATTGGGTATGAAGTTGTAGGCCTCTTTCATTCGTCCTAATCCTAAGCAAACGAAAACTCTCAAATTCGATTTGTTTATAAACAACTGCTCGGCATCACTTAAGAAGCAACTCGCTTATCCTGGAGCCTACAACATTTCTGTATTCCATTGATATCCAATTGGGGGAATATCTGAAATTTATTTAAATAATCATTTTTACTCGGACACTAAAAATGATTATTAGTATCGCGAAAAGTGTATAATGATTTTGGAGTTACGTATTGAGTAGTGGACACGTTGTTTTCCAAAAGATTGTGATTTGTTATTGAACCAATATAGTCTTTCAAAAATATGTTGCAGTTCTGATTCGCAGTTCTTAATTGGCAATGACCCAGATCCAGTACAGATCGTTTGAGGGTAGTCCCTCATAAACTGTCTGATAAATCATTGAAATAGCTAGGCCGCGCATTATTCCTTTATAAAAGTTGTTAGTCTGTGTATGCTTTTTTTAACTTATTAAATATATTCCTTTCTACATTTCTTACAGAGAGGAGGGGATAAAGAACGGCTTCTTTAAAGGACTCAGCATGAATTGGATCAAAGGCCCCATTGCTGTTGGCATAAGCTTTTCAACGTACGACCTTATAAAAGAATTTCTTAGAGAATTAGCTCATATAAAACGTGGCAGGTCCACGGGTTCAGCTAATAATTAAACGAATACAAGTGTTATTGAATTACTTTTTAATATACAAAAGTTTAAATAAAAGTGCACGATAGCTGAGAAGACCGCGCAGACAGTTATTCTATTATATACATACCTACGTGTTCGCAAATTCCATTCATTAAATTATTGAAGTGCGGTTAGATGTAACATAACTTGCAAGAAGAAACTCGTCCAATCTACGCATTCAATAAAGTTCCCATTAGTTGGGCTCACATTGTTAGTACCAGCTGAAAGTGAGTGGTGAAAATCAGCGAATATCGGTTTTGGTAGATTTACGAAGGATGTTACTCATGTAAATCCCTTTTGCAATGCCCATTTATAGGTCTGTACATTTTCTCAACAGCTTGACTTCAATCGCAATTTAGAACTTAAACAAAATAAGCTTTCATAATCCGAAGGTTAAATGCACAACGAGACAATAATTCAATTTCTAACTGATTGTATGAATATTACTTACTTAACTTAATACTACCTATCTTATACAAGGTGTTAATGTTGCTTTTTCGTTAAACTATTTGTTATTATTAAAAACCGATTCTAAATGTAATGTAATTTGTAGGTAAAATAATTTTGTTAACTGAAAATATACATAAAGTGGAAAAGCAAACATGTTATTGATAAAATTTGATCAATTATTGTTTTGTAATTGAGGCATTGTGATAAGATATTAAAATGAAACAAACGTTCTATTGCAAATGTGTGTATATAAGTGTCTAGTTTAATGTGTAATACTTTTGAAAGATCGATTATTGTTCTTTTTTTTTGTATAATAAATTCTTGTTTTGCAAAGAGATGGAATGCAGTTTACAAAAAGTTCTCGTGTTTTATTCACACGGGCACGGCACGTGCGGGATATTTTGTCATGCATGTTTGGCTTAGACATATTACATACATTCTAAATGCTAATGGTAAACATTTCTACAAGAAAATATCGGTAAAAAACAGAGACGCTACTGCTTTCGAGCGGGTAAGTAAAGAAACAGTAACGCAAACAAAAAAGCGGTATTTCGCGGAATCTTTACACGGTAATAAAAGTCACATAACTTTCGATATGAATTTGTTTATTTTCTTTTACGATTTTTTTTTGTTAAGAGAAATCACATTTCCGTGAAAACCATGTAGATAGGTACAAAAATGCCATATAACTTCTCAAATGGAATGTCACTGTTCTAATTATAATAATTCCAAACAAGGCTCGAGTCGCCACATTCATGAACGAGCTATACGCTTAAGAAATTATGCGTATATTACAGACGAAAGCGCCTTATATTACATTATTGTACTGTCCTTCGCACTTACATTCGCCGCTCAACAAAATAATTTCCAAACAGTACCTAATCGGGTTTGGGCCAATGTGCCAATGTGCTCAAGCTAAACTTGAGAGGCGAATGACCTCTCTCCTTGCTTGACACCCTCGTTATAATTGATTCATTTGGCAACTGAAATATGCTATAAGTAAACAAATTATTAAGAACAAACCTAAATTTTTTTCTGGAAGCCTATTTCTACACACCAACTACAGTTCCACATTATTTTAGTTCCTTATCAAAAATTGAACAGTAAGTTTTGTAGCATTCTCGCTTTCGAAGACCGGCAAATGGCCCTCCGCTGCGGACACACAAAACGCCGTAAACACCGTGATAAGGTCAAATCACATTTACACAGGCGTGCTGCACATGAATGCGGGCCGCCCCATTCGCCATGATCGATGGCAGACAGAGGTTTTCCGCGATAGCACTTCCAAATATACGGTACGAAATATTCCAAATACGATATGCAAGTACTGTGTTCGTAGCACTTGTCGTGCTGCTTGCAACACTGATCAATACCGTCCACAGACAATCCATTACCTAAAAATCCACAATAGCATCCGTAACCCTTGTAAATAACAGGATCGCATCCCGTAGAACATTTAATCATTGAATAGAGCTCAATGACTCCCCGTTTGTTCCGATTTGTCAGCTGCTCATCTGATGAAGAGTTCCTGAAAATTGTAGTTATCTTTATATCAATTAAATGTGGAAACTGGCGATGCTATACTTCATGTTCCACTTTGTAGAAAGTCCGAAGGGATCGTTGACTCTTCCAATATAAACGTCTGCATCCGAGTGAGCAGAATGCGTGTTTGTTATACGGAACTTTGACTGTGTAAAGTTACCAATAGCCTTTATAAAGCTTGTGTTTCGAATGGCTTGTAGAAGGTTCCGTTCAAGGGAATGGTGTTGCATTTTTCCTGGAAGGTCCCACAACTGCGCGGTGGTTTTATTCAGTTTTTCACTTAATGGCTTGATATCGCTGTGGGAAAAAGCAAAACATTTATTAGTTCTGGGCATAAACAAAGTTTATGGTTCTGGGTTTGCTGTCACGAGGAGAAGACATCGGAGTAACGGTGCTGTAACTGTTTTTTTAAAAGGAAAACTTATCTTCATATTTTTGTTTATGTGTGCAGGGAGGGCGAATGGAAGAAAAGATATACAGCCCTATCGAGGTATCCGTTTCGGAACTAAATAAATGAAGCATATAAACGCCTTCATTCCACATTAAAATATTCCGCAGCAATTACTTGTCGGAGAGCTTCGGGAAAAATGTGCCGTGTAGCTGTTAAAATTAAGTGGTTTAACGCGGTTCCATGCAATGCGATAAGGTGCGCTATTTATGTCATCGGAGAATTTTCCCGAAAGTTGTATCGGAACGGCTGTCTCGATAGCGGTGATAACCTGTAACTATATGATCTGTACAAAGATATAGAAGCTAAAACAGGTCGTCTACTCTATCTCGGCCACATCGAACGAATGCACAATCATATTTGAACAAAGGCGATTTTCGACTCAAAGCCCAAAATGTGGAGACGACAAGAAAGACTGAACCTCCGTTTCAAAGTCAAAGAAAACCACGTAAGTTGAGCAGATCTCAAAGCGGTTTTAATGACAGTGCAGTTCAGTGTGCGATATGAATGCGGCATTTGACAACGAAAAACTACAATCGGTACGAAATAAGTACGACGATCAGTTGAACAATCGAATTTTTATACAGAACGCACTGCGTATAAACATGACGTTACCCATACTCACGCACTAGTAGATGAGGTGTTGCGTTTGTTTGGTTTAGAAAGCCGCCCCTTCCAACCATCGAGGCCCAACAAACTCCACTCAGCATTGCTGTCTTTCTTTTCCTCTGATGGGATTTTCTCATCTTGCTGATTTAATTCGCCCAAATATTCAATGAAATTCCGTTCGGTGTGCAAATTTAAAAACAATGGCGCATCATCTTCCTCTACTGAATTTAGATTTTCTCGATCCCGCCAATTGTCGTCATCCGGGGTGGGCTTGGAATTATTGTTGAAGTCAAGTGTTCTCTTGCTCTGCATTAGACGAACATATGGCGTCGTCAAATTCGGAAAAATCGGCTGCACAAAGTCACTCTTCTGCATGATCAAGAAGCTACCACCGTCTTGTGGTATTTTGAAGACGTACGACGGACTGCTGTAACTGAGGTTAAACATTTCCGATATCAACTGTCCGATTTGGCTGGGTTCGTTCGCAACTGATTTAAATGCATTGCTTAGGTCTCTCATGTTGGCTAAATCTGGAGACGAAAGCCTTGCTGCTGTCGACGCAGTCGTCGAACTTCTTTGAATTTTTCCAACGGCTGAAATACATTTGAAAGCTTATTTTTATATCATTGACGTTGAACTTAAAATTTATACTTTCGCCACTCATGTCTACTGTTTGAAATGTCAGCAGTCCAACTAATAAAAAACTTCTTGTCACGACACTTTGTGAGCGCATTGCCGAACTAACACGGTCGGTTTAAGCCACTGTTCGTCTTGTGGTTCATCAAACAACTAACTTGGCCAGCATGTTTTGATCAAGTTTTGCGTTGATCAGCCCATGTGTGGTATACAGATGCAGAAAAAGCTAGTGGCGGTGATATAAACTCACCTATCGAAAGTACAGCAAGCCGAGTCTGCAATCGCAATGTCATGCCGAAAGTGCGAGTGGACCGACAGACCTAGTTTTATTTTGTAGGTATAGTTTTCTTGTGGCAACCCCACTTATGATTTGCGCAGTCTGTCCATAGCTGCATTATGGCTATGGAAAAAATAAACAACAACTATCAGGCCGCACCGGCCGTGGTAAACTTGACTCTTTACGCGGGCATGGTTGCTCGTTATGTCAGTAGGAAGTAAAGTTATGAAAATCGTTATGCTATGGTTGTGTTAATGTAGTCGAGCCCACAAATTGTCTGCGCAAGCTCTCAGCAAAGGTAGAGGAAAATTGAATTTTCTGCACTAAGCGAATTTGGGAACAACAATGATTCTTCCGGATGAATAAAAAATATCATGCAACATGGTAATCAAATCATTTTAAATTTACGATCAAACATGCAAAGGAATAGAGATCATGGCCGTCGAACAATGCATATGGGAGAGGAGGATGTGAGAACAATAGAGGAGCGTCGCAGATCGCAGTTACTTTCTGGGGGAAAGTTATTAATGGAAAGAGAGATGTAGAAGTTTAAATGTATATACGGTTCTTTTAACTGATAGCTAAATCTTCTAACAGGAGTAGGTTTTCAAACCGAGAAACAAATCGCAGTGTTTAAGATCTTTCAAATTTTACAGATCTTTCATTGGCCTTTTGATGTCTGCGCATATTAGGAATGCCAGATGGAGGAACTTGAGGCTTAGCCCCAGTTAAACACAAATTTAGGCCTCGTTCTATTGGCCGCCAGTTGGCTACTGATTTGGTAAACTACACATGCGAAAACTAACATTTAAATATAATTGTGAAAAGATATGTCAAAACCCGCGTTTATAAGGAGCGTCGAAAATCTTGTCAAAAAAACACTAGAAAACGTGTCCGAAACCCGTAGTAATCGCGCGGAAAACACTTCAAAACCTCTTATAAAAGCGCCTTCAAAAACTATGCTAACAAGAGCTAGCTTGTCATGGTCATGACCTACATACGTTAAAGGAGGAATAAAGGAGTGGTTTCAGGTAGGCAGAGGAAAGCATGACCTATTATATTTGTTTGCTAAAATATATGTTGTGGGATGCCGCACCGTATTGCAAGATTTGGAGACGTTTGGATTTAAAGTTTAATAAGACTGACAGCTGATTGACTCGATTGATGTACATTATTTCAGTTTTAATTGGGAGAGGTTGGTCAAGTGATGAAATTTTTCTATTATAAATTTTTAAATGGCATTTGAAAAATTTGCGAAGCGCATTTTCCAAAGGACAAAATAGCGAAAAATGTGACAGACTCCCTTTTGGTCACGCTGTCCGAACGTGTGCCCATTGAAAATATTCTTGGCTTTGTAAAAAAAATGTTTATGATTGTTGTCCAAGACCGAAAATAGTCGTTTGCCTGACCAAGGGTTCTTTTGGCATTATCTGTGTGACTCGGTGTAGCCTTCAATTTATTGGTTGTTGTTGAAGTAAATAAACTACCAAGCACAAAACTATACTATCTAGAGACGACACACCCTTAGTTGGAAGAGATCAGATAAGCAGTATACAAACATACTGAATGCATCTATCTTTTCTATTATGTTTAAAAAGTTACTGCTATCCAAATATCTGCGTTTTTGTTAATCCATTTTTCTAAAAAAAATATTTTTACTTTTGTTGCTCCTGAAACATTTATTTCATTTAAGTTCGCCAACAAGCTGGCTGTGACAATATCATCCGACTGTTTTCTGATACTTCTCTCCTTTTATTACGAGTCAGTCACCCATGAGAACTACCAGGCTTTTAATTGTGAAGATATTTCAGAATATTCTCGAAGTCAATCTTCATTACAGAAATTCTTAGGCTGAGTTGAGTTGAAGCGACTCTTGAGTCAAAAAAGTCTCGGCAGTTCTGTGATACATGGAACCAATTTTCGCAGAATCGAAGCCGGACAAAGGACCTCCCTAATTAACGGGTACGTGTATACCGATTTCTTATTTTCAGACAGTTCAGCCTTGCCACCTTTATGACGGTACTAAGATCTGAATTTCAAAGTTATTTTATTAATTGCATTGCAAATTTTGTTTTTTAGGCGACAGGTGTAAGAGGACGGAAACGATTTATACTTCTTTCCACGCCATCTTGCGGTCATTTCTCTTTGGCTTGGTATTTGAGATGGACTTATGGTATTTGATCTAGTTCTCCTGTTCCCTACCTGTCGCTTTATCAGCAGTCTTGCCAAGAATAAAATCAGCCCTGGTTATCACTATACAAATTTTTTTTTATTTTTTTTCTATGTAGAACACGACACACTAAACTACCAAACACACCACTCCTGTGCCATTGGCACTTAACGTCTATAAAATGGACGCCGACGGAAAAGTGTTTCAGTAGATCAGACAGATTAATCAGCAAATAATATTTTGAAGAACAAATGGGATGAGATAAAATCGCAAGTATTTCCAATTTCGAGGCTACTTTTCATTTTAGTATGAGGTTTTAAAATCGGGTATTGTATTGGACTTGTGCTACTTATAATTTGAATTTAATTTCTTTTACGCGGGTGGAAACACAGCTATTTGATTCGAAATAGACTGCTTCACATGACGGAAGTACTTTTCAAAATTTCTCGTGCCTTGTACACGTATTTAAACATAACAAATACATCCAAATAATCAACAAAACCAATAGCCTTTTTTCTATCTACAATTTACAGAAATTATACCCATATATTTTCCTGTTCCGACTGACACAAAATTCATTATAATCATGTGCCAGCAGTAATTGAAAGGTCGTCTACATTTCCTTATTTCGTGTTACAGAAAGTAGGTACACACAAAGCTTTCCACGGCGTGCTTCAATAAACGTATCAACCTAGTTTTAGTCAATAGTCTTATAATAGCCATCGCCCCTACAACAAATCAAAGTACTCAGTTCAACCGATATGTGATCTAAAAAAACATGTTTTATTCGTTTAAGTTGTGTGTATGATTTCAATTTGAATTCATTTGTAATAATTATGATCATAAAATGCATGTTACTGTGTACAACTCCAAAATACATATTTAAAAAAAAAACATACAACAATTTTTGGATAATCAGTAAAAAGTGAAAACATGAAATATCCTTTTGTGATTTGTTTTTTCTTCATATGGACTAAAGGTATATAAATTAGTTTACATTAAAATGATGAATCAAATAATACAATATTGCTGTTAGTTAAACCTAAATAAAGTCGAAGTTAATTTTAGTTTCTAACTAGAGATTAAATACAATTTATATATAAATCAAATTTGAGACCAAGTGCACTCTTGTCAAATGAAACAGCAACAGTTGTGAATATCTGTCCTTGAAATATTACGGATTGGCACTCACAACTCACGCAGGGAAATGAATTCAATGTGATCACGAGTATATGTCGACTTTGGGTTAGATGTTCGCTGAGATAAATACTATAATTGACTTTCAAATTATTGTTATCCACAATTGTGGGTATTTAAATACACCTATTGAAACTTATTACATTGATGCAAACATAAAGATAGGAAGAAATCATCTCGATCACGCGGTTGTTATATAAATGACGATCGACAAAAACCTATGTGGGCTTTCAAAAATGAAAAAGTCGCAGACTTTGATGGAGAACTGAGGAAATCAAAGTCAAGGCCTTTTACTGAGCTCAGTCTGTCTACAGTTATATGTGCGCATAGTAGAAATGCTTCAATACCTGTATGAAACCGTTGTTGTTGGAATGCAATTAATAAGATAATAAGAGTATTGTCTAGAAAATATTAATTTTAAAATGTCAGTAAGACACTTGTATGTCTTGTGCTCTCTTTCTGTCTTATGGATTATGAGCTATGCCAGCGCGTTAAATTTAGATTATGCATAGTTGAATCTGAAAGGATAAGTGTATATAATACAGGAGGAACACTAAAATGGCGGAAACTGTTAAATTTCAAAATTATATGACGAAATCAACTTTCACTCGCACTAAATCGGGGCTTCCTTCTAAAATCTTGTTTTGCGTACTCCGTATAATTGTATCTTCACAGCAAAAGGAAACCACTATACCCCTTACTAATAATCATTTTTAACACTAAATATTTTGTAGGTCACAATGGATGATTTTATATGGAAAATGTCGCCATTGTGAGTTCGTTAAATCTACCCTGGACACTTATTTATGATTATTAGTATCGGGCTATAACTAAAAGTTATATCATGGACTACGTTAAAAAAAAGATGAAATAAATTCAAGGTCACTCACATGTCAAACTTCTAGCTGTGTGTTTATTTGAGCTCCCATATTGTGGGTGTCATAAAAATTCTTAAAATAACTGAAGCTTTTTGTTTGTTTTTTTCTTCTGACTGACCTGAGTGCAGATGGCGCTGTATTTGTATTAAAATGTTGCAACAAATATGATACAACACATCGTGGGGTGTTGTTCCATATGAAATCTTCAAGTCAATCTTGGATAAAAAAAATCAACATATAAAAAGGTGAAACAGAAGTCATTTAAATGTCTAGGGGTGATATTTACGTTTAGGTTGTCGACAATTGCAGAAAAACTGAAAGAGCAGGAAAAAATGGTTTCAATTCAGTGTGAAACACTTTATAGCATTCACAGCTAAATCTATCGGTTTATACTTAATGCGGCTATAAGCTACGTTATTGTTGCTATGCAGCAGTGGTATTACGGCAAAACAATATAGGAGAGGGGCAAAATTAAGCACTTCGTAGTAATGTTAAACATCGTCAAAGGTTGTTAGTTTCAATAGTAAAACATAAAAACAAAACGAGATAGAAGCTTTTCAAAAACGCTTTATATTGCAAAATAGAGCTGTAGAAGGAACTTAACCGATAGAAAGATAAGATTGAAATGCTAATGCTTATTTGACGTAAAAACAAACTCACCTACAGACGACTCGGCTGCTTCTATTTAGGAACATTAAATACATGAAGTAAAATATAATTGTTATCATGCTTGGAAACACAATTTAAACATGGAGGCTATTTCCGCTGCCCGCGAACGATAAGCTGAGAATATTATTGTCCCAAGAATGTTGTGGTCCTCTGTAAATATGTTAGCAACTTGCACTGTTGCAGTTGTTAGGTGTACACTGTACAGTGTATACTGATGTTAGCTGTTATGTGGAATGCCTTGTAAGGCGCCGAAAAGTACCATTTCGAGAAAGACTTCCGTTTTCAAAAATTTCGAAATTCCTGTACCTTGGAACTGTATACCAAATCTTACATAAAGTCATGTGTTCTGGGAAGAAGTGCAAGTAGTATAATCGTCTTGAGTGTCCCGTTTAAGTTTTATATAACTGCTCTAAATTGAACATGAAGGCGCAAATTTATTTTTAGTGAGACTTATAGTTCACCCAAGTTTGTGCATATTTTGTGAGGGGTATTTTATATAATTCTGTCATAAAATTTGAAAATTCAATTTTCAACAGTCACGATTCAGTCAAACTCGTAGATAATATTTTATGATCGCATACTAAATTTAGCATAAATCGTGAATACTCTTTTGGCCTTACCAATAAAAGTTTTTAGTTTTTAGTTTCGACTCTAAGTTTTAGTAGTTCACATAGTGGCTATATTTTCCATACAAATTTCGCAATTGTGAGCTGCTGTAAATTAAAAGTCGAGACTAAAATTTGTTATTAAAACGGTCCAAGTGGACTCTTCGAATGATTGTTTTGAAAAAAGTGTTCTATTGCGTAATAAAACAGTCTGCCCCTAAGCTTTATGCGTGTTTAGAAAGACGAATTCATTTTCAAAAAACAAAAAAAATTATGGTGTAATTTCCGGGAGCCAGATGTCAGACATATTGATTATTCTGATTTGTTAGTCGATTCGATAGATGCAGTTGGTGTTGAAGCTTGCACTCTTAAGATTCTAATACTTGCCGAGCGTGAGTTTCATTGAGTTTCAGTTGGCATTTTTGGGTTTTAAGCAGTGGCAATGCTCCCATTTAGGTACATGTATGTATCCTTACGTTTTTTTGTATATCAACTGCAAACTGCACCCAACTATAGCTTATTAAACACATAAAACGCTACATAATTCTGTGAACTAACTTATAAAAGGATGCAGTAATTCAAATCCACAGGCTTGTCGAAAGCTTTGGAGAGTTACTTTTGTTGTAATTTGTGGGTTTTTTTATTATTTTTCAATGAAGTCAAATTCATTAAAAAAATCATTCTGCATTATTATAAGCAATGTTTTTTTTTCCTTTGCATATTTTCAGGTGATAAATTTGAATATCAATTTTCGAACGATTGGAAATCGGAGTTTCCAGACTGCGGTGGAAAAAGACAATCACCAATAGCATTGAATTACTCAAATGCAAGTATACCTATTTTGGGTCGAATTATCGCATCAGTTAGCGAGCAGGCAGTAAGCTATAAAATATTATGATTTAATACTGTAGAGCTCGTTTACAATTGTTGTGATTCGACCCCTTATTCTATTTTGTTTATATATACAAATTTGTTGAAGTCATAGCAAAGATATCGTAATATTAATACGTGAACATCCAAGGTTTCCGTAGACTTTTTTAGTATTTATTATGAAATGAGTAGAAAGAATTATATCATTCGAAAGGTACTGTGCCATAGATGTGCAAAAACAAAAAATCGTGGGTATATGTCGCCTAAAGACTGTTAAAATTAAGTTAAGAATTCACCGTACAAAAGCTTTTTAGTTAATTGAAATCAGTTTGGTGATATTCAATTTGTCGCCGCCATATTGCCATGGTACCTAACGTAACCTATGATCCATATAGATCATTGATTTACATGCACCTACAACAACAGCACATGATCGCGCTTCTCATCGAGATCACGAATCATGATCTGAAAATGATTTCTAGTATTTCCGACTAGGTGGCTTGTTTTATTTTTAAATATTGGTGTGCCTGTAAACGATAGCCTCACAATCACGTTGCCAGACTAAAAAATGGAACACAAAAATCAATTATTTTTTTTCGCATTCGAATAAGCTCCCTGTCCGTATTCCGAGTTATTTTGTTTTTTCTGGATCTGGACACCAAAAAAACATTTATCAAATGTTTCACAGTTACCCAATCGTGATGGGAAATAATTTTTGTTTTACTGGTTTCCCTGCGGAAAGTGAGCGCTGTTTTTCGATTATAATTTTTTTTTAAATAAAATAAAAAGGTCCAGAAAAGCTTGGAATATTTTATGAGAAAGTGATTCATTTAATACGATTATTTGAATTAAATCACGTGTCGCGTGATTGCCGAGACCAAAATTACAAAAATAAAAACTTTACTCGCTGCTAATAATCCCACAACATTACTTTCTTCTAATCCAAAACAGTATAAAGTTGAAACATTTCATAAACAATAAATAAATTTCAGAAATCTTTTATAAATGTTTATAAAATCTGTCCGATTTGCTTCAGAAACATTTCATAAACATTTCTGAAATGTTTCGGTGGTCTGGACACACCTTAAATGGCAAGATAAACTCAAGCGGTAGCAGCAAAATATTGTTCGTGATCTGATCCAGATCAGATAATGCTGATAATAAAAAACAACTAATGATGTTACTCTGGAAACAAACATTTGCCGACATACAATTTTCTTATTGACGTATTAAAATGTTAACCATGAGTAAAACGGGTTGGGTTCGATATCCCGCTTTTTATAATACCGATTCTTAAAATCCCGCATTTTATAATCCCGCTTTTTTAAAATCCCGCCTCTTATAATCCCGTTTTTTATAATCCCGTTTTTTATAATCCCGTTTCTTATTATACCGAAGAAGTTTGGTTCCCTATGATCGAACGGTCAAAAACTAATAAAATTATTATGTTTTCAGATAAAAACTTTTTCAAAAAAACATAAAATAGATATAAACTAATAAAACAAGCATTGAAAATAAACATTTACCTGCAATTTCAAACAAAAAAACGCACTTTCCTCCGACACTCGCAACAGTTGTTTTTTTCTACTGAACACGCACTCAAACGCACTCCCTAAAGACTCAATTTAAACTGCAATTTTGAAACTTTAACAATAATATTGTACCAGTTGATATTGCAAAAACTATTAAGGGTAATACCACAATGTAGCATTTTACGTTTGTAGGAGTTGAAAATCCTAAAAATATACAGCTGTGTAGCTTTTTACAAAAAGTGTTCGACTACTGGGAGTGTTCGGAATTAGGCGACCCTACCCATTCGCTTGATTTTTTTTTGTTGCGAAACATTTAATAGAGATAACAAAGCTATTCTCGAATGTCCTGCTCCCGATTTAAGGATTCGAAGTAATAGTATGGACGAATTAAATAGAATAAATTCAACTAACGATTTAATAATAACAGTAATTGGTTGATACATTAAGCTAAGCTACTAACAATCTGTCGTTTCTGCGGGCTAAGTTTTTAAGAGCAATTTGAGACTCCACCAAACATTTTACGCTGTATGCAGACGGCTGAATTAAAAAGCGGTGTCAAATCTCTTATTGAAAATTACCAAACAGCCATCGTGACTTGCAAAATTAATTTTTTAGGAATTGATTCCTTGTCTGTGAAGTGATACTTTTGCTAACCACTTTTGTTCACAACTTTTGTTGCGTCTTGAAGTGAGATTAAACATCCAATTTTTTTATTCCAAAGTTGATCTCTGTGGGAAACAAATATTGTACTGTTGATTGTTGACACCAATAAAAAAATAAACGAGAAACTTAAAATAATACATAATCGACTGACTGACATCTGTGATAGTGAAAATAACGTATTAAATATAAATATATTATAAGAACTCGGTAAAAGTTATCACATCAGTTAATATGTCAAATATTTGTATGCTATCTAACGTCTACTAGCTAATGTCGTTTTCCATTGACCAAAAAGAAGCGTCCGGGAGAGTCCGGAATCGAAAAATTACTTCTGAAACCGTTCCATTGGCACAAAAAATACTCTTCTGGTGATTCTGAGAAGAGAATTTCGCTTCTCGATTTGAAGTCTGAAAGAATTCACAAAAGTATTGTTGAAATGCCAAAAAATAATCAGCTGCTGTCAGCTGACTTCTATAAAATACATCAATTACACTTGTGTGAGTGCTTCTCGAGTGGATTCTGACTTCAAATCGACAAGCGAAATTCTCTTCTCTGAATCACCAGCACATTATTTTTTGTGCCAATGGAACGGTTTCAGAAGTGATTTTCCGGACTCTCCCGGACGCTTATTTTTGCCCACTGGAAAACGACAATATACTTTCGTCTTGTTCAACTCGATAACCAAACGTAGCGACTATTCAGATATGATCGGAACATAAAACCAATTTTACCTCCATATCAGTTATGAGGGAATTTAGCTCTAAAGTTGATATCACTCACTGTTCAAAAATTAAAAATATTCTCTTGTGTCTTTATAGGTTATTCATGTGAATCTTCCGGCTCTAAATTTTATTAATTACGATGCTGCATTTTCTGGCCAAGTTAAGGCGATCAACAATGGTCATACTGGTAAGCTACAGAACAAGCAGTTCTGTCTTAAAAAGAAATAGAATATTTTTAAGTGGATAACTTGCATTATTTCATAGTATATTTATAAAATATACTATTTATATTTACGGACACATAAGAACCCATTTAGCAAATACATTGCAGTCCCGTTTCAAATTTAATTGTTGCATAATGTTTATTAAATTTACAACTGCTCTTTGAGGAGTATTTTTTGAAACAATCTTCATAAAGACCATCAAATCTTTTAACATCGAAATCACTAACAGACAAAATACTTTACAATTTATTCAAAGTTCAAATCGACATACCCAAATCGGATGACATAGACATTCCGGGTGTTTCTGGTGCCGGCCTAAATTCTTCCTACGAAGTGAAGGGCTTTCACTTTCATTGGGGATCTCCCGGTATTCCGGGATCCGAACATTCCATCAATGGCAACAAATATGACCTGGAACTGCACATAGTTCATAAGAAGGACTTATTTCATACTTTGGAGGAAGCCCGATCTGACCCCAATGGAATTTTAGTGTTGACTGTCCTCTTCCAAGGTGTTCAGGTAAGACATTGAATTTGCTTAGAATCGGCAATGTTGTAATGGCATTTCAAGGATGGCAGCATTGGTGCAACCGATCAAGATCAGTTCTATGAGGCATTGCCATACTTGTCTGAATATGAGTCGTTTATTGACCTTGAACTTATGAAAATGGGACACTTTCTAGGAGACCTAAACACCGAGGAGTTTTACATGTACAAGGGTAGGTTGGTTTTAAACTAAACATACGAGTACATATAACTAATATACATAAATATATTGTAGGTTCGTTGACAACTCCACCTTGCCCGGAAGCTGCTGTTTGGTTTGTCTTTCCGGATGTTATTCCAATTCAACATAAATACGTGAGTAGTTTGAGAGTAGAATAAATAAGTCATTGTGTGAATGCTTTATCAATTTTGTTTATTGTTGCAGCTGGAACGATTCTGGAACCTTCACGACTCCAAAAACGAGTTGCTATTGCATAATCAAAGACCAATGCAGCCAACTAATTCCAGAACAGTTTTATATCGTAGCGCAAATTATTAGAGTACGCATTTAATTAATAATCAATTTTATAAAAGAGTAGTTATGTGTAATATTGTGATATGTTGCGTAATAAAATACAATAAACCAGTTTATATTTATAATAATGATAAATAAATTAGGACAATAGAAATAAACTCACTTAAATGGCTAATAATCATAAGAATGTGCGTGCAGTCATTTGAAACGTCTTCAAAGCATCATTATCCCATTTGCTGGTTGTAGTAATTACAGATGTTTTACACATTCAGAGCTAGCTATATAAAATTTTGTAGCGTTATGTATGTTAAATACAGGTAAATAAACAAATTATTCTAATGAATGGTTGGGGGTTGTACGAATGGTGCAAGTGGATAGATGTATTGGACTTTTTCGACATAAGGACTGCGGCTATTCCATTTGAAGTAATTTTAAGCGTTCTTATACAATGCTATATAACGTTGAAATCATTCACATTAGGTATGTTCCTTTACTTTTAAATCTTACGAACTTTTACTAGTTCTTACGATTTTTTACGAATTTTTACTCAATGCCGTTCCTTAACTCGAAAAATTCGTAAAAGAGAGCGTCTTCGAGAGAGCAAGATATTAACCCTCCACTGAGAATCTGACGAATTTTTACGCAACAAATTTTTTTGGTGTAAGAATTGAAAAAGCTGTCAGTATCCTAACAATTAACAGCTGATTTGAAATTTGTCCTATTTGACATATGAGTGCATTTTTTTTTTTGGTTTAAATGGTATCAAAATGCGAGAAAATAAAATTGAATGTTCTCCTTAGATTCGAAAGTGGCGACGAAATTCTTCCTTGCTGTTAGGAGTAAGAAAGGAAATCCCCTTTACGTAATTTTTAATCCATGTCGCTTTTTCCTCTTCTCGAATGCTTGTATAAATCAAATTCTGTACACATTATTTTCAAAAATTACAGAAAAAGAGAAAAACTATCAAAATAACGAGTAACGAGCAGCTCCTCTCTTGGCTCGAAATACCTCCGAGAACTTCAAACGTCAAGTACTGATTAATATGTCAAATACAGAAGGCGGTCAGGAATCCACTTCAAAATTCGTCTTAAATTCCACATAAAAGTAGGATCTGTGAAAATAAAAAAAAAATCTGTGGTTGTGGAATGTTCTCCCAGAACATTTCATATGTAAGTTATTTATTTGTGATATGCTTTAAATGTCAAAGATGAAAGTGGCTCAAAGTAGCTCGAAGCTTATCTACGTACTTGGAGTCTGAATCGCATCTGAAAAATTTCAAAAAGGGGAAAAAAGGGGCCTGAGCCAAAAAAAAGGGCCTCCAGATAAAAGACTAATGTTAATTTTTTCAATCCAGCTGTCCTTTTTGCGTTATTGTTGTTCAAAATTACTGCCCAACGTTTACGTTCAACGTTCAACAGCAGATATGCCAAGACAACAAGGCTTAAAAAAACAAGTGTAAAAAATGAACGAGTAAAATGTTTTTTTTTTTTTGGCGTCAAGATTTTATGCTTTCGAAAATTGCACGAAGCTTGCAAGGGACAACAGCGGTGTCATTTATGAAAAGACTGTGGAACTATATTTACAAACACTGGTGGATATCTGACATCTTTGACAGAACATAGTCAGTTGTAATAGGCTATGAGTAAAATACTACCATAATAAAGGGGTACACTAGAACGTCAAATCGAACAGAATTCCACAATTAACTCTGAAAATGGGAACATTCAAAATTCGAGTTATCTAAAGTCGACTAATGTAGGTTAGATTAGTCTGGATCTGGACTAGATGTAACTTGAACGGAAAAACTATATTGAATCACATATGCAACTGTCAACTTAATACTCAGTCACGAATATTTTGACTAGATTCATGGAAAATAGCTAAAGGTTTGCGTTTCGCTTTATATCCAAAACAATAAGAGATGCATCGATCCCATAAGCATTTTCGACAAAAGAGCTTAGAGCCAAGTTCTGTCAAACCGATTTGAAACTAAAAAACTTAAATTCACTTTTGTTTTTTTCCAAATAAATCGGTTGTGGTTGAGCTTGGTGAGATTAAGACAAAGTATTACAAATTATGAGTCGAAACTAATTACTAAAAAAAAACAGTTCTCTCCAGTCTAAACATTCTTATATATACTCTGGAGAGAATATATTTAAAAATATAATATAATTATATTAGAAGCTACCTTTCGCAACGGGCAATTCGTACAAAATTTATTTCTTTATCTAGTATTCGAAAGTCGCATTTCCTACCTTCTGGACAATCTTATCAAATCCGTTGGTTCCAGTTCAAAATGAATAAATTTTAATTTACCAGCCGAAAAATGTTCTCCCGATGCTCGGGAATGATTATCGTTCGCTATTATCTGATATACGAAATGAAATGGATTAAAGGCCAATGAATTAAATTTACGCATGCATACTATTAGTGCAGTAACGTCTTTAAGTGATAACGAAACTAAGTATGTCGATTATGATAATTATTAAAAATTGTTCACATTAAAATTACTTATCAATAAATCAGATCTAAATAATTGATCAGCTGAAATGCACGAATAATTTGTTTGATTAATTTGTGACGCATTTTTCTACTGTATTCGCGTCATTTCTGCTGGCGCATAAGATTGCAAATGATTGAACTGCCTCTGTGAACAGTGACACAAATAACCATTAACAGCCTGCGGTTCTTATAGCGGCAGGCAGTAAGCTGTCAAGCATAGACAAACCATACTGGGACCCCCAACTCACAATCCTCTTGCCGCTGGCCCCCTCAGTTTTTTTTCAAATTCGCCATTTTGTTTTCTCATCGGTGTTATGTCAAAAATAGAATCCGTGTGACATGCAAAAAAATATAAATTGTTAAAAGGCGAATAATTTGATTTGGTTGGTTAGTAAAACTATCTAAAGTGGATGTTCTATATACTAGAAACATATTAGGACAAACATGGCTGTGTATTTTCCGCTTTTGGATATCATTAACTTCGATTTCGTGTGTAAATTTTTCTTAAATAATGAAGAAAATTTGCTCAAAATGTTTTCATTTTCCCTCAACCAATCTACATTGTTAATTTTTCATGAACATTTTAAGCAAATGTGCACTTATTCCCAAAAAAAAATATTATCCACACGTAACGAACAATTTCAAATTTAACGGATAAAACTCTATGAACTCTGCCAGCAACTTTGCCCACAGCGGAAGTGTCTCATATCTGCTGGGAGTGTGTTGGTGAGCCGGAATTTTTGAAGTTTCGTGACATTTGTCAATACGATTTTCTATGTAACAATACTAGCGCACCAGATGTGTACACTCCATAAAAAAATATAGCTTGTAGGCTAAGTAACGGGAAATCGGCCGGAGTTGATGGTCTCAGTATTGTCTCTGCTGTCAAGAATAAGCAGCATAGTTGGTACATTTGTTGTATACACCATTAAGATATGCACAAACACTGGCTGAATAGGGTTCGACACTCGCCAGATCTTGCATTTCGTTAGGATAGGTTTAAAATGTTTATGAGAGTACTTAGCTTACTTTTCAATTTTATAGCCAGTACCAGTTTAAAGTAAATTGGCTCTATTTGTTTGCATTGTACATTTTTCTAGGTCTGAATGGTTACGGAACTTAGGTTTTCTATGGACAATTCTAATATTTATAAAATTTTACAGTAAAAAAATATTCGGAATATTTTTAACGCGTTCATCTTCTTGAACATCTACTGTTGTTATACTCATGGGCATCGGTTTTAAGAATTTATGTTGTAGAAATGATCTAAGAACTGTGTTGCAATGAATAATGAAATTTCGTGCGACTTGGTCATGCATTTTAAGTATCGACGAACATTTTCAGCAAAACTTTAGCTTTTATTTGTTAATTTCCATTCAGCACGTCTATTTTTTACAAGCGCATTACAAGTAGAATCACTTCTTCGAACTACTTTGAGCCACATACATCTTTGAAATCTAATCCATATCACGAATAAATTTATAACTTACCTTTTTGCAACATTTGAAACGTTCTAGGAGAACATTCGACCACCACCGAATTTTCTTTATTTTCAGATATTTTATTTTTGTGTAGAATGGATTTTTATAACGGATTTTGAATTTGTTTCCTGTCAATTTTGCGCATTTGACATTTTTATCAGTACTTTGCCGGTTGAAATTCTCTGAGCTATTTCGAGCCAAGAGAGGAACTGCTCGTTACTCGTTATTTTGCTAATTTTCTCTTTTTCTGTAATTTTTGATGAGTACGTGTATAGACTTTGTGCGATTGCGATCAATTTATATCGATTGCGTTCAATTCAAACCGCGTACGCGAACGAACCTTCTCTCTTTGTAAATTAAAATTAGTTCAAAATTTTGAAAAAAAACACCTCCATCTTCATGACAATCACTTAATTTCAGCGCTTTATTATTTAGTTTACACTTTAATCTCTTCATCGAATGGCATTGGGGTTAATTTTTTAAACATTTCCCAAAGTCTGTTAAGACCACTTTTACGAAGAGTCACCTTCCTCTCGCCCTTCGATTGCAGAGATCTATAGTTGTTCTCCAATTTGGCACCTTGAGTATCGGCAAGCAAGTGAAACTTAGCCATCTGGTCACGAGATATTACAACCGTTTTGGGAAATACTATCCAGGTCACCGCTTGTGAGCATGGTGGTGTAGTTAATGAACCTGTTGACATATAAAGCAGACTTCTTATATCGTAAACCTATGAACGTTTTATATTCGCCCTCACCTTGATATGTAAAGAATTCATTTCTATCCACGTTACCAAGCAGAGGCGTCAACGAGAAATCTTTAATTTTTGCTTCCGTTTTGTATTCGGTTATCGCTTGCAGAGCAGATATTACACCAGAAAGTCCAGCAAAATCTTTTGCATTGTCCTTTGTTTGAAGAAGAAGAAGAAGATTTATATCAGTGGCACTTATTTGATAAATCTCACTCACCTCTACGTTATAAATCACAGAGAGAACAGCAAGGCCATCTGGATGCTCCCGAGCTTCTTCAACCGTCTGGTATTTGCTATTCCTGTGAACGATATGCATTTCCATTGAAAATCTGTGACTATCAATGACGTGCTCAGAGCCATGCAAATTCTTGGAGCCCCAGTGGAAGTGAACACTTTCCGTGATAAAGCTACCGTTGGGCAGTGGTCCGCCGGAAATTTGAGGAGACAATTTGTCGATCAGCCGAAAAATTGACAGAGAAGTTGATGGTGGTTTCGGTAGCGCAATATTCGCTGTGTGGCCGTTATTCTGAATGGTCACCGGTACTTTATAGGGGGTGTCGTAATAAAGGAACGCTATGGCCGGAATATCGTAACTAATCAGGGACTGGAAAAGGAAAACGAAAACAAAATGTTTGTAGGTAATATAAGCAAAATAAAAATATAAATAAATCATTTTTTTAAGTCCGGGGACTGAACATGAGATCCTCGTTCAGTATTCCAGCACACAAACCGCACTGAGTTTGAAAAATATCAATGTTGTCATTGTGCCTTGGGTTTAAATGGGTTCGCACAAACTGTATAAATTTGGCGTTTTCTGTTTGACACTCTAAGAAGAATTGTATATTTTTAGGTAAGTCCAACAAGCTTCAGCTGAAAACAGCTAAACAAAATGTCGAGGGTGGCTAGAACAGTGTCCAAAAATCTAAGTAAAGGGTGATTTTTTAGCTGGTTTGGTTTTGGCAACACTGGTTTTGACAGCTGACGTGTGTTTAGTACCTTGTGTCACTGTCATACAGCTTCAGTTTGGTTTGCAATTTAACCATGGATCGTCTTACAAATGAACAACGCTTGCAAATTATTGAATTTTACTATCAAAATTCGTGCTCGGTTCGAAATGTTCATCGCGCGCTGCTTCCATTTTATGATCGGCATTCTCGACCTTCTGAGCAGTCTATTCGGAAGATTGTGACCAAATTTCGCACCAAATTTACTTTGTTGGACATTAAACCACCAACACGTTTACGTACTGTGCGTAGTGAAGAAAATATTGCGGCCGTATCAGCTAGTGTGACAGAAGACCGCGAAATGTCGATTCGGCGCCGTTCCCAGCAGTTAGGCCTTTGTTACAGCACTACGTGGAAAATTTTGCGGAAGGATTTGGGCGTAAAGCCTTTTAAGATACAGCTGGTGCAAGAACTAAAGCCAGCCGACCTACCACAACGCCGAATATTTGGTGAATGGGCTCTTGGAAAGCTGGCCGAGGATCCGCTTTTTTATCGAAAAATTGTGTTCAGCGATGAGGCTCATTTTTGGTTGAATGGGTACGTAAATAAGCAAAATTGCCACATTTGGAGTGAAGATCAGCCAGAAGCATTGCAACAGCTACCAATGCATCCCGAAAAAGCCACTGTTTGGTGCGGTTTATGGGCCGGCGGCATTATTGGGCCATATTTCTTCAAAGATGATGCGAATCGCAGCGTTACTGTCAATGGTGAACGCTACCGAGCGATGATAACAAACTTTTTTTTGCCCGAAATGGAAGTTCTTGACTTGCATGATATGTGGTTTCAACAAGACGGTGCCACATGCCACACAGCACGCGAAACAATGGCGCAATTGCGAGGCGAGTTTGGTGAACAGTTAATTTCACGTTTCGGGCCGGTCAATTGGCCGCCTAGATCGTGCGATTTGACACCATTAGATTATTTTTTGTGGGGGTATGCCAAGGCTAATGTGTATAGGGACAAGCCCGCTTCGATTGACGCACTGGAAGCCAACATCCATGCATTCATTCGTGAGATACCGGCCGATATGTGTGAAAGAGTATGCCAAAATTGGACTCAGCGGATGGGCTACCTGAGACGCAGCCGCGGTCAACATTTGCATGAAATTATCTTTAAACATTAAATTGCAAGGTTCAAACTATCGATTCAAATAAATATTTCATTCATTTTTTCGAATTTTTTGTTTTTTTTTTAAAAAAAAGTTCTAAACCTCTTAAAAAATCACCCTTTACCTTATTGAGGGTGCAGTAGTGCGCTTAGTGTCCTGCCTGGAAAATTAAAATTACAGCTCAAAGTTTTCCACTGCGCCAACACTAGCGAACGTCTGGCCAATGTCATAACATAGGTGACGCTATAGTCCAAGGTGGACCTAGGCCTAATATCATTAGGCAGAGTAAATATCTACCACAAGAAATGGCGTCGGCGATTAATATATAGATTACGTAACGACAAAACGCTCCCCCGCATAAATGTCAAAAATGATTCGAGGACATTTATATACCGCAATTCACACATATTTTAAAATCGAAATTGCAATACAAAATATTGCATTTTACAAGCGATCATATTTTTAAGTCCAGAAGAGCCAGCTATTCTTGGTTTATGGTATAAGATTCGAAATTAAAAACGTCACTACTAGTGACTAGACTCATATACTCTATACAAATCTATTGTTTACGTTAATAACGTGTTATTTATATTTATTGATTTTTTCGAGATATGACGAACATGAACACTTTTTGAACTTACCTCGTCCGACATCAATTCAATTGGCGATTGCTTGTTGTAGCTGCATTGTGCGTAGTCATCGTACCATTTTGATTGCTTGCCATATTCAAAATCAGAACCTTCAACATTTAAACAAAAAAATTAAAAAAAATTAATAAATAAATAATTTGAGCGAATGGCGAGATGATCGGGTGACGAATAACGAATAGTTCACTAGATTCTTCCGTACGTGCAATAGTTCTGCGAATCTTCCAACTTAAATTGCACTAATAGGTGTTTCAGCAGTTTCTACAGCTTCTCATAAAAATAAAATATAATGCCGAACTAAGTTTGACCATTGAAATGTAAGATCGGTGACATAAATGCTATTTCTGATATTTCTTACTGTCAAAATAGAGTCATATAGTCTAATTGACATATCTCAATTACACAAAACATGCCGATTTTGGTAAAATAAAGTTCAAAAAGTATTTATAACCGGACAATGACCACAAATGACCCCAAAACAATACCACATAGTGCAATTTAACAGAATTTGGTAATGCTATTTTTAATAAATTTAACCGCACCGATCTTCGTGCAGTTTAGATTATTTCGGTATTTTCGGTATATTTACGGATAACTTAATTGGGTTTCATTTTATAGCGTACTACTAATTGAAGAGTTTGGTTTGGTTCGTAAGAACCTTCAAATTCACTGCAAAAGTCAATTTAAAGGTATCAATGAAAACCGAATCTGACACAATTCAAACGTCATCTCTACTCTACTTTCTACTATTATCAAAGTTCTTCAATAAATACAATTAAGCCCGTATGATACTACATTTTTTCCTCATTTTTATAATGTTGAAAAGCCAGCGGTGTGAAAAAGAGACAAAAAGTGTATTACGAAAGGGGTAGCAATTGTTTGCAAAGCAACCGCAAATTTTCAATCGAATTTGTTTTCAAATAATATTGAAATGTCAAAAAAAAGCTGCCAGCCGCTGAAAAATGTGATTTGAACACATTTTTAATGCATTTTTTTTATGTTTCTACGTTAATAAAGTTGTTGTGTACGCACTCACTCCTATCGGGAATTTTCGTTCTAATTTTTCGTACTGCTCTCGTTTCATTTTAAATGCAGAAAAAATGCAAAAAAAAATTAGTGTAATACGGGCTTTAGGAAGAGCAATTCCGAATTTTAAAGTCAATTCCATCGGCTTTTAATAAAAAATAAACGTCGTTAAGTTGACAACTACGAAACCGTTAATTATTTATTCTTTCTCCTTACTGACTTTAAAAAGACTTTGACAAAGAAAAGATGCAGTCGATAATAGGCCTTTTTTATTATGCTCACGTGATCTATATAGATCATTAGTTTTAATGGTTTACAACAACCCTTGGATCTCGCACTATTGTGATAAACCGTGGAAATCAATGATCTATATAGATAATGACAGTGGATAGACTTGTGAATTTGGAACTCATTTGAATAGCACTCTTGTTCTTGCACTCACCTATTGGGCTAAGTGTTTGGTTCCTAAACTCAAGTAATCAGAAATGAATATCACATATTTGGAAACTAAACAGATTTCCCGTTTTCTCGTGCTTTAGAATTCCAAGCAATTTAAAATGGACAGAAAGTAACTCCCTTTCTCAAAAGTATACCGGGAGCTTTTGAAAAAAAATTGCTGCTTGATAATGCTTCTTCATTTTACTATAATTGTTATTAAGTTATTAATTAATAAACAAACACACCGAAACCACAACAACGTCTCTTGAGGTAGGATTAAAATTGAGTTAAACAGGGGATGTCCTCATTGATTTCCAGTTTACTGACAGCAGCCTGAGAGGATTTATTATGTCAGTACTCAGTAGTTGAGTATGAGTGAGCTGTTACGCAGTGTTGCCGCTGAATTTAAAATACTTAACAAAAAAAAAAAAATCAAATGTATTCATAAAAAAAAATTTGTTTTTAATTTTCAGATTTCCTCGAAATAAGTAAACATAAAATAGCGTTGCCTTAAATTTATCTCTTGGCAGACATAAATCAATATTTCTACACTCTTCATTGAAACATATGATTCCTCTAGACCAGCCTTTCCCAAATGAACCCTGGGGTTCCGTGGAATGGTCAAAGGGGTTCCGTAGAAAAAACATAATCGTGCCGTCGCATCGCACCGAAATTCATCATCAATGGATCTCCTTCCATTTGTAACAACTTACCGATGCGAGGCTTGGTTTTCGGCTTACACTTAAACAAAAAAAAAAAAAAACAAATACAGAAACAGTCTGGACGCAGCTCCAGACTTTCGCATTCAGTTGTCGGACATTAAGCCTAATTTTAAGGATATTTTAAGTAAAACTGTGAAAATATTGCATGGAAAAAAATCTTTAGTGGAACTTAATGATCACGCAGGTACATTCCATTGGCACAAAAAATACTCTTCTGGTGATTCTGAGGAGAGAATTTCGCTTCTCGATTTGAAGTCAGAATCCACTCAAGAAGCACTCACACAAGTGTAATTTACGTATTTTATACAAGTCAGCTGACAGCAGCCGTAGATTATTTTTTGGCATTTCACCAATACTTGCATTCTTTCAGAAGCAGTTTTTTTGTTCCATTGGATTTCAGAATGAGTGGATCCCCGAGTGAAACCAATGGCAAACGACATTATTCTACATATCCATAGAAGACGCATGAGAAAAAACGATAAACCCATTCTCACTCAGACTGCACCAATCCAGCCCACACCAAACGCACAGCAAATATAGCCATATACGCACGCATGGGTTGCTATGGACGTGGAGTCGACTGCGATTATTATTCATTTCAGTCATACTCGCATGCCCGCCGCACACAACACAAAGTCCAAAACCGATACGGAATGGAATATGGAACGTCAAGTCGTAGCAATGTGAAGATTAACGATTGGGAAGAAACCGAACTTCACTGTGGCTGTGGGTATGGGTATGTGTATCCATCTATAATGCTTTCCATGGGTACGATCTACGATATACACAACCCACTCACCCCCAGGCAATCAGAAAATCAATCTAAATTTCTTGTTGATTAAATAAGATCTGTCTTTAATTTCTTCTAGCTCAGCCTCTGGAAGGAGCAGAAAGATAAATTATGCCTTAGAATACTCGGGGAAGTATTGGCTAAAGAGCCAAGACGAAAATTTCATTTTTCACATTAAAAAGTTACAACTTATTTTTTGTTGTACAAAAAATGTTTCATAAAACTTAAAGTAAATATTTGTATATCATTTATTCTTTCTTTTCTTGTCAAACATAAAAATATCCGATCCGGACTTTAAGGAACGATGTTTTCTATTAATGTCAATATGGGAGTCCGCGGCCGAAAAAAATTGGGAACCTCTGCTCTAGACAAAGGTTCATTTCACCCGGATTTAGTTCTGTGCACGCATGGAAAACTCTGGTGGAACTTAGTGATCACACAGGTACATTGTTTATGGTCCCTATAGTAACGGATACCTAATTTTATTGCTAAGTATATCTCTTACAAACAATACATCATGAGTAGCACGCCTTCATTTTAGGGATTTCCAATAATATTTCAAAGTCGATTTTATTCATTCAAATTAATCAAGGTTTTAATATACTACACACAGAATTCGCCTTTAGTATCCAGTTAAAAAAATAATGTCTAGTTGACGTAGTGCATGTCTTTAAATTGCACGACTTATCTTTAACACTTAAAATAAAAGGTATATATAAATTAAATTTAAAAATGAAAAAAATTAATTAAAATTGACACATCTCAGACTTTTGACATTCACTCAGATTGAAGATTAGGCAGTTGCCCCAATTATAATCAATTTACCTTTGACAGACGTGAAAATAAGTAGAAAAGTTAGCAGATAAAAATGTAAGGAACCCATTATCGCACACACTCTACGAACTAAGACTGTTAACGGTTAACAAGTATAGTCTAACTAACTAACTGGCAGAGAATGCTTGTTTTTATAATGCCCAGTTTGGTTTTATTTGAAAGACCGATCGTTGATTTATTTTTAATTTTGGTGTCGAAATTTTATACCTGTCAATGTGACAACGCATACACTATTGAGACTGATAAATTTTTGATAAGGTATAATAATATAATCAGATCTGGTGGTAGACATTCGGTTCAGCTGATGGAACATTTTTCATATGCAATTCGTGAAGAAGATAATAATAGAAAACTGAGACTAGCAGCATTTTTAACCAAGTATTCGCCGACGAATTTTGTGCGATTGCTTTTTTAGGAAGATATCAGCAATAATGCTCAGATATGAGCTACTACTGATGATGTAAATAAACATATTTTTGCTTACCTTATCCTTTGTAGGTGTTCATCAACTTCGGCATCAATTTCACTAGTTTTTATTTCACTAATGAAAATGGATATTGGATGAGAAATTTCATGAGAAGTGTAAATAGTTGCTATGTTCATACAGTGTTTAAACTAAAAGAGGTTTGAACTTAAGTGAGTTCCCGAAAAGTCATTTCAGGGTTCCGTAGCCAAATGGCAAAAAACGGAACCCTTATGGATTCGTCATGCTTGTCTGTCTGTCTGTCTGTCCGTCCGTATGTCACAGCCACTTTTTTCCGAAACTATACTGTTGAAAATTGGTAAGTAGATGTATTCTGTGAACCGCATTAAGATTTTCACACAACAATACATACTTAAAACTGAAACTCAAAATTGTTTTTTCATCAAACCCATACCTGTGGGTTATCTATGGATAGGTCTTCAAAAATGATATTGAGGTTTCTAACATAATTTTTTTCTAAACTGAATAGTTTGCGCGAGAGACATTTCCAAAGTGGTAAAATGTGTCGCGGCCAAGTGCGAGTCGGACTCGCCCATGAAGGGTTCCGTAGCAGCAAGTAACATAACATACAAGTTCTTGTAGTTCGTTGTAACTTTGATCGATGTTTTAATAATAGTGTTTTTTTTTTTTAAATTAAGTTATTGATAAGTAAACATTATAATTAGATACCTAAATGATGGGATTTAGATCTAACTATATGCGAGCCCATATAGGCTGCTACATAACCCTTCATGGGTGAGTCCGACTCGCACTTGGCCGTTTTTTTTAGTGACGGATTCAATTGGGGTCTGAGATTTTATTTTCTCAAGATGGGCGAATTTTACCGTCTACCATTAAGAACTTGGGCCGTTGATGGGCTGATTAAGATATTCATCATCAAAAACGCATATTGGTGAGGAACGGGTGCACTCCGGACTGTAGCGGCACCTAAGTTAGTCTGAAAATAAAGAGAGGAAGCACTTGTAACTTGTATTCGGTGGTCACTCGTGTGTCTTTCATGAGAGTGCGCTGCGACAGCCCGGGTGACCAGACGATCACACGTATTGACAAATTTAGGACAAATTCTTAAGTCATAATGACGTCGGCGTAATCGTAGCTAATAAGTAATATCTTTCACAGAACAAAAAAGGCCATCTATTTGACAGAATACAACGAAGAACAAATAGAGAAGCTACAAAGTAAGACTCTTGTTTTACAAAAAACATGAAATAGTTTTCCATATATATGTCAAAACCAAATAAAATTCACTTATGTCGTATTCCATCAGGACCACCAAAAATCTTTTTCAGATCTCAGATTTCACGCGGCTCATGGAACATGCAACGAAATTGATCTTCTTTTGTAAATGGATTAGTGCGTTATTTGACAGCAATATCAGCTGATCAAATTGCATTAATTTTTGGAAAAATCAACTATGGATATTCTATCTATCTATGTTTCCGCTGTTGTAGACACGAATGGAGTTGTTTTGGTGATTCGCAGTCTTCAGATGATGAGGAAGACGAGGAAGATAACAATTCCTCCAAAATTATATCCATTGCTATTTATGTTTATCTTTATTTTACTTTTCACGAAACTTTGCGCATTTGTTTTGAAAGCAAACTTCTTAAGAAGACGTAAAACAGCTGTGAAAAGTATATTGGTATTTGTGGTAGTATGTGTAAATCTGAAAAAATATTGAGATCTACAAAAAGTGATCCAAATCAAAAAAAAAGATTGATTTTTTGCCCAATGGAACATTAAAAGTGATTAAGATAAAAAAACATTGATTTTTTTCCCAATGGAAAACGACAAGATAAGAAAGAAGATTGATATTTTTTTCTAATGGAAAACCCCATTAGATTAAAACGTAGGAACCAATACGACCGAATGCGTAATATTGATAAATTTTCAATAGAATCAATACGAAGCGCAAACACTTTTGTATAACACAATAGTTCTACCTGTTTCGAACTTTTTGTTAAACAACAACTGCAACTTATATTAAAACTTAGGTTTTTAGTCAACATAAATGGAGAGAAATCATTTCCTCTTTCAGTTTTTGTTGAATTTACCCAGAATGTGTACTCCAAGGCCAATGTGACCATAGTGAAATATTTTAGATTAAGTGAGAATTTTTGTTTTTTAAAAAATTGTGCATATAGAAGCGTAGTACTCAATTCTATTTTTTCGTAGCACTATTTGATGAAATTAAATATTTTTTTTTACTTATATTATCCTTTGTCAGCTTCAGCATCAAAACAGCAAGATCCTCATTTAAGATCTCAATCTATTTGACTAATGGAATCGGATGTCAATAAGGCATTCTCATTTTTGTTTCATTCTATTGCAAATGAACAGCAGTATCCCCCTAGTAGACGTCAGATAGCGTTCACAAATTTGGCGTAGCTGCTGAGTAACGACTTGATAACTTTTGCGCAGGGCTTAGAAGGGTATGTATTTAGTTAATCATTTGTAACAAAACAATTCATGCGCGTATTTCCTAAAATTCGATTTTGAAAGTAAGCCTAGTACGCTGCTCGCGCCTTCATTAAGCCCCCATACAAAAATATCTCCAAAGGTAAAATTAAGCAAGGCAGTTAAGCAAAGCAGTACGCAGTTCAAGCTAAATTTGTTAGCCGCTGTACGAAAAATCTCTACAAAATTTAAGTAGGCTTATTAATGCAAAATACATTTTTCCACAGCTAAATTTTGACAGATCAGGGAAAATATCGGTATTTCAAACGAAAGCAAAAAACCCATGTGGAGAATTGTATGTTCAACACAAAAAAAAATCGTTGTCTTTAATTTAATTTCTTTTGGAAATGGAATATTTTAATGAAGAGTACCTGGACGAGGTTTTTGAGGAAGTACAAATAAAAAAACCAAATAATAATTCCAGCACAATTTTTTTTTACGGAACCTACATTAGGCGTGTTTTTTGAGCTTCGATCTCAGCAAAGCAAAGTAAAGTAGGATTTTCAGCACGCGATTGCAACAACTACAACTGAGTCTCGAAGTGTCAAGTAGAGTGTAGTTGTTGTAATTGCGTGATGAAAATCCTACTTTACTTTGCTTTGCTGAGATCGAAGCTCAAAAAAAAACACGGCTACTGTCAAAATTAAGCAAAAATTAAGCGAAGCGGTGGAGAGAAACATTGGAGAGGTGCTTAATTTTAGCTTTCCTGGAACAGCATACTAGGCATAACGCTGTAATCAGCTCGACAAGAAAGAACATGTAGCTCATTAATATAAGGATGAGGCTTCCAGGTTTCGAGATTAAGCGTATTTTATTCATTGCTATCGCTCGCAAGGTTATTTCAATCAGAGAAAATACTGAGACCACCAACTCCGGCCGATTTCCCGTTACTTAGCCTACAAGCTATATTTTTATGGAGTGTACACATCTGGTGCGCTAGTATTGTTACATAGAAAATCGTATTGACAAATGTTGACGAAAAATATTGACGAAACTTCAAAAATTCCGGCTCACCAACACACTCCCAGCAGATATGAGACACTTCCGCTGTGGGCAAAGTTGCTGGCAGAGTTCATAGAGGTTTATCCGTTAAATTTGAAATTGTTCGTTACGTGTGGATAACATTTTTTTTAGGAATAAGTGCACATTTGCTTAAAATGTTCATGAAAAATTAACAATGTAGATTGGTTGAGGGAAAATGAAAACATTTTGAGCAAATTTTCTTCATTATTTAAGAAAAATTTACACACGAAATCGAAGTTAATGATATCCAAAAGCGGAAAATACACAACCATGTTTATCCTAATATGTTTCTAGTATATAGAATATCAACTTTAGATAGTTTTACTAACCAAACAAATCAAATTATTCGCCTTTTAACAATTTATAATAACTAACCAATGGCGTTCAGTAATGAAAAAATGTGGAATTCCCGAACTCTTTCACATTTCCCCACGAGTCATATACGTCGTATTGAACTTCTTTTTCTCTCTTCTACAAGAAAGAGAAAAACAACACTTACAAACGTTATCAGCTAATTGTGTCAGCAAGAGTCCAAACCAAGCTAAATATCATCCCAAGCCAACTCTGTTGCTAAGCTACCTAATAACGCTTTTATTTTAAGAAAGAGAGAAAAAGGTGCATCAATGATATGTGTTTGTGTGTCGTGCGTAACTCTATTTTTTTTTTTTTGATACTGTTTGTAGGTATTACATATTTACTACTGTACTCTAGAAAGTTCTTTAGAATAAGTTTAGCTTATAAGATTTTTGGCAGACGATCAGTCTGATGTTAGACATGGTAGTGTAATAAACATAAATTGCAAAAAAAATTTATAGTGTGTTTAATTAGTGTGGATCAGGACATATAATTCACGGTTGCCGAGGTTGGCAGCATTTATTTTTGCATTTTTTGTATGTTTTTGCATGTCACACGGATTCTTTTTCGACATAACACCGATGAGAAAACAAAATGGCGAATTTGAAAAAAAAACTGAGGGGGCCAGCGGCAAGAGGATTGTGAGTTGGGGGTCTCAGTATGGTTTGTCTATGATTTCAATTATCAAACTAGCAATAAAACTCCAGTTTCCCTGCTCTTCTTCGTCTCATATAGCTCAGCGTTCATTTTATTAAAAAATAAAATAAGTTACAAACACATGTCGTTTTATACAAATCAGTTGATAATAAGTCTTTTGTTATATTTTTAGTACGTTATTTAAAAATTACATATAATAAATGTAGATAATACTTAAAAATAGATGTAGATAATATAATTTTATTGTTTTTTTTTTCTTCTTTTTTTGTTGTTGCGTTATTGCACAAGATATTTTCTCTTGTTTGCGTTATTGAGATTGGGGTGAGGATAGGTTAAAGTAAAGTGTATGTTCTTCTTTCATGCTGGTTCTTATTTTACACAGAATACGAGTACTAAAAAAGCAAAAAATAACTTGAAATAAATGAGAACTAATAATTTTAGATTACACTTTGGACCGTCTGTATGCATACACGTGTTAGATATATGCCTAAATAGAAATTAACAAGTCTTAAAATAATCTATAATCTATTCTTTGTTATATGTTTCTCTAAGTTTCGTATATGTTTCAAAAAATTACATTAACTTACAGTTATATATATGAATGTTTTCCTTATTGTTGTTACTTACTTACTTCTTTTCTAAGTATAAATATATATAGGGTTCTGTTTCCTTTGTTTTAATTTCAACAGGGTATATGTGTGCAGTATGAATGCATGAGAGACATTCAAGTTAACATCATCCAGCTCTGTTTGAGGTTACTTATTGCCGACCTCCTTTCGTTTCATATACCTTTGTACGATATGTTTAACATAGTTTATCCATCAAAGTCTTGTTTTTTTTTTTTGGTTTAGTGATAAATAGTTTTTGGTTAAATTTACTTATAAACATACATCAACTATACTTTTATTGCAATTTTCCCCAATGCCTCCTAGTTCTTCGCAACTTGTTTTAGCGAACAAAATGCCGGACATTCATGCCTATTCGATAAAACACAAAATCAAATGTCAATTTTGATGTTGGTGTGGTTGTGGTTTTTTTATTTCTGATTTGAGGTAGGCCTATATTTTGTTCATTGCCGGACGTTGCCTGGACATCCTCTAGTTGAGTAAATATTTAGAATACACATTATATGTAAAGCTTGCCAATAGATGGAGTACTGTTCGGTTTGATTAATTGCCATCATTTACACCACACTTGGAGCGTAGTATGGCCGCCAGACGCTGAGTAAGCGGTTCTGTTGGAGACTCCGAGTCACTGCAGGATGTTGAATTTACCTTATTGCCTAAAAGAAACTTCTTGTTAATTGGTTTTGGAAGATATTTGCACACAGCCTACCATTGCTAATGTCCAAATCTTGAGCTGAGAGCTCCTTTGTGAAATGCAAAGTATTAGGTACAATGTCGTCTTCCTCCTCCAGCAGAAGGCTAGAGTATGAATGTGTTGTGTTATCGCTGCGGCTGCGATTTCCTCCAGTACTAGAGGAGTTTCGTGAATTCATAACGCACAAGTTATTGTCCTCCAAGTCATCGCTACTGATCACATCCTCTGAATCGCTGATGCTCTCCCCAGCAAGGCCACTGCTTCTTGAACTCGAACGACGACTGCCGTCCGCGTTCTCACCCGATGAATTGTCACAATCTACGTCGACCTCGTCGACTGGATTCGATTCACTTGAGTCATCGCTGCCATTTGATGTATCCTCTTCGGAATGATCTAAAGCCATTTCCGGCGAGGAAGACTTGTTATAGTTTTCATCGCTGTCGCTTAAGGTTTCACCTAAAAAAGGCTCTCATTAAAATGGTTGTTCTCAGTGTAAATTTGTGAGTTACATTTGAGTTTCTCCACAATTAAAGGGTGGAACTCCTTCGCTGTTACATTATTTGGTTCATATTGTAAAACTGTTGAAGGCGAGATTTCAAAAGTTACAAGGTTTTCTGGTACACGGGCCGTATACTTACTCAATTTGCAATACTTTAAGGCCTTCTTGTAGTCTTTCAACATGACGGCGGAAAGGAACTGAAAACAAATTGTAAATGGAATATCTGTGAATGCTTAAAAGTCAAAGAGTATGTAGTGAGTAACTTTGTGTTTTACTGCCAGTCAGCGTCGATTGATCGTAGGCGGAGCGCACCAAGCAATCATGTTACCAAGTTATTGCTTTATGATATATTTAAAAGTGAAATCAAAAAATTAAAGATTAGCCGGTTACGTGTCTTTTCCTACACTAGTCACACATGCGAACTGTCAACTTTTTACTGAGTCACGAATTTCTCGAAATTCGTTGGCTACCCCTCCATAAAGTCTGACAGCTGGCCGACTTGGTGTGTCTCGCTTTTTTGGCCTAAATCGATCACATAAACAGTTTTTTTTTTCAGTTGACGTCTGTGAAGTCAAGAAATTCGTGACTGAGAAATTTGAGACTAAGATGACAGTTCGTATATGTGGCTGACGTAGAAAAAGTGACGTTACCGGCCAAGCTAGTTTTTTCAGGTTACATCTTAGCTATGTTTTTGAATGTGCTCAATTATTGTAAGTGAATTTGACAGAAAAAGAAAATTCAATTTGAACAAGCTACAAGCCCAACTGTTCTCGGAAAAAACAGTAAAATGCTGATTAGAGGAGTTTTTTTTTATGAAATTTTCAGCTTTTAAGGTTCCACTTGACAGATTATTTTTTACTTGTTCCAAAAACAATCAAAGCATTGTTTCCGCAAAAATGCTAACCTCGAGGTTCTAATAATAAATTGTTGTCCAAAAGAACTGTAGCCGAAATGCGTAAATAGCCTGCAGTTTATAGAGTCACAGGTCTAAAATTTACAATCCGTCAACCACATTTATTTATATTTTCTAACTTCTGAGCCACGGAGCTTAAGGATCTATTATTTAAAAAAACAAATATTTGGGTTGGACAATCACATTAATATTACGTTAAGCTGTTTCGTCTCGTTCAAAACAAAGTTGGCACTCTTGAGAATCTAGTTTCTGTTGGATGCATGTCCTACAAATGGGTTCTGTTCGAATAATTAGCCAAATCGCCCCTGTCCCGCATTTAGTAAATAATACAACGATTTCGTAAAAATACATCTTGTCAATGCATTTCCTTCTTCACCAGGAATATGGTTGTATTTTCATCAAGCTCCATTCTGCTTAACCTTTATATAGCTTTATAAGTTTAAGTTAGAAAAACTTACTTCACCCAAGAACTCCGTAGGCGCCGACATACTCTCATCGGCATCCGTATATTCCGATAGGCTTTGACTAAGATCCTCATTAGATGTGGACGTTGGTAGCGTGGTGGTGTTGATGTTCAGATTTGATCCTGGTGTCTTCCCTGCAAAAAGCCCATTTCCGTTCGATTCATCCAAAAATAGCGACTTCGAATAAAGAAAATCCATCAGCAACAATTTATGCACTCGAAGGCTCTATACTTACGTTTGACATTTTGAATTCGAGTATTTCTAGGTCTCACATCAGGCCAGCCACTGTTTGTGAATGTGTCTGTATCGCGTGTGAAAAGCAGATTGTCTAGAAAATGTATAAAAAAAAAATTAGAACAAAGAACAACCAGCTCTTATCCGACATCAACTTGTTTTGCATTATTTACAATTCAAGGTTGAAGACATTTAAAATAAACAAGAGCCATACGAGACCACTTGTGCTATAACACACGAGTTTCCATAGCGCAGCACATAAATAAAAGCGATCCGCTTTAACAATGCCACATCCTATTCCGTCTAGCCAGCAATGGCAATCAAGCATTCTCCACCCCGTCCCCATATTGGAAGCATACTAAATGGAGGAATTAAAAAGTGCACGGTGGTGGAAAATAGCAACTCCATAGACCATGCCTAGCCCATGTGATGATGCCGCCCCAAGATAAGGCAGAGCCTTTAACAAACTGCACTTTTCATTACTATGCACATGAGTGTCGTGTCGGTGTGGAAAAAAAAAACAACCTGCTCGTTGTAATCGATACGAATTTTATGTTCTCCTTGGTGTGCGGTTGACTCGATTTGAAACAAAGGCCAAACCACCCCACAGGTCGATAAAACACGGCATTCGCTTCCGAAATCCATTTATTATTTAATACAGGAAGATTGTTGCATGCAACTCTGCAGACGGTAAGTCAACTCTGATGGCAGGATACTAATGTGTCCAGCACCAGACAGAATGGTGAAGCGAATGCATATGGGAGAGAGGGGGTTGTGTTTTTTTTAAAGGTTGGTGAACCTTAGCCATGGCGGCTTACTACTGCAAAGTGCAAATGCTGCAGCCAAATCGTCATAATTTCCATGATTGACGTTCGCATTTAGTCGAGTGGTGTCGTGCTGCATTTTTGGCACTAAACCGGAAGTGGCCCCGAAACGCTCCAGAGTACTCGGAGTGAAAATGATTTGGGAGTGCAGAGATGTACATGCAGATTGTGGTATAGCAAGAAGAACAAGGCGATTCCATTGATTTTATTGTGAGAACGGTATAGTTTTATGTCTTGTGTCATTTGTAGTGCGTCCTAGTTGCAGTGCAATCGTACTATACATGTTTTTTGATGCAGATGATAATCAGCATTTTCATCATCTCTTTTGCAATGAAAATGCGCCAACATCAAAGAAAGACCGGTTGGCGTGACTCTAGTGCATCACCACCAAGTGAAAATAAAATGATAGAGTCATCCAAATGTCGTTACCCTACAGCCCCATAGCCCCACTCCCACTCCCACTAATTTCAAAAAAAAAAAAAAACTAAAAAGCGCAGGATAATAATTCCGAAAGAGTGATTTGAACTTTTCTGTAGAAGACGACATGATGGGGGAAATTGTTTTCAAAGAGATGTTCGCGGTTTATAATTTTGAAAACAACAAGATGGATGGCTTCTTTCGAAATTATAACAGAGAGTTGCATGCTGTAAGCTTGTGTGGGGAAGGGAAGGGAAGATTTCTTAGATAAACCTATATAATCAACTCGGGAAGAAGCGATAAAATCGATGTGGATGACAATCACAAAAAAAACTGTGGTCTGTATTAGTATTATACCCGGTTAAATGTATTTTTCCTTATGTAAGCTGCTTTTTCCGTATTCTTGTTGGCCAGTATGGGCTTAAATTACGTTTTTTGCGGTTTAAAAAATATCTGTTTCCGTACTTTTTCCAATTAAATAGATAACATTACAGACCTCCAAGAACAATTACGAAACTAAAAGTTTACAGTTAAACATCATGTTCCATATCAGGATGGGAAAGCTACCAACAGAAATTTTGTAAACAATTCATCGTTAGAGTTTTATCTCGGAAACGTTGTTAACTCCGCGGTTGGTCTCATTTCGAAAAATGATTGAAAGCAACCAATATCGTCTCCGCCTGTCCTCTCAATGACCTTACTCACCCACTAAATATATTGCATTACCTTATAAAAGTGGTTTCAAACTGTAAAGCGCGTGTTTAAAAACAAAAAAAAAAAGTTAATGACCGTGTTTAACCTCAAATTTTGTTATTCCTTCTTTATTAGGAAAAAGGAGAACAGAGAGCAGTGGAAGCTAATAAAGTTGAAGTTTTAACAAGATTCTATATTACTTACAGGCAGATTAAACTAAATGTCGACTATTTAAACAAATAATTCATTTGCCACTTTGCATGGGGTTGTCAAACGTCGGAGTTATGTGCAGAAAACCGTGAGTTAGAACTAGACAGTCCCTAAACGACCTTTGAAATCAGGGTCGGCATTCTGTAAGGCGAAACGTGCAAACGTTTTCGTGTGCCTAAAGAAATTTGCTTGTAATGTAACATAGGGTAAATCATTCGTGCGCACGAAAACGTTTGATCGTTTCTCCTTACAGCCACTGACCCCAGAGTGAATATATAAAAATAGATTTTGCATGCTTACTTGTCTAGAAAAAACGAAAATGTCTTTTCTCATTCTTTTTTTAATGCATCCAACTTATTTAAAAGTTAGCACAGAAAATAAATTAATGATTTAGTATAAACAATCTGTCAGTTGAATGCGATTTAAAGCCCGAAACAATTATTCAAACACAATTCGGCTGCGGATATTTTTATTAAGTGCCACAGAAATTGACTAAGTTTGAGCCCGACTGTTCTAATGTGTTAGGTATATCTATTGAATTATTACAAAAACTCAATTTTGATAGGTTAACCTAAGAAAAGTAAATGCTAAAATATTCACAATAGTGCAAAGCAAGCAAAGAAAAGCTTTTGTGTGTATAATGTTAAAATATTCATTAAAGCAGAATCACGGATTCATAAAAACAAATAATATAAAACCCATTCGAACAAAATCGCGCTACAACTCAAATTTCCGCTGCTAAGTTTGCAATTTGACAAACACTTTTTCGCTAAACGCAGTGGTCTAACGACTGTGAAACTGAACAGAGTCAAGTCATCTATACTATTCCATATAGCTAAATAAATAAATGAAGTTCCACACACCAACCTACTCATCTATATAAGTACAGTTCCCGGTGAAGTGTTTACTAAAGGGATACGGGAATATAGATGTGTTTATGTTTACCCGAGGCAATTTCAATATTTGCTGCGAAGTATTACAACATCCCTAATAAGAAACAACGATTGGTACCTTCGAGATAACTCGAATTGATGAAAACATAAGGGAATTTCGAATCATTTTCTGAACCCTTACCACTGAATACATCCCCGTTTGTCTAAAAACACAACACACAATATGAGTCCATCATATAAAGTTTTGCCATTGTGAATGCTAAGAAACTGTCCCTAGCGGTTACTAATTTAAGACAACAATAAAACCCCAATTATAAAATAAATTAAGATACATAAATATGCTGATAGTCTCTTAACCTGACCAAGAAGTAACATTTTGAAAATGGGCAGTCAAATATGTTTGCGATTTTCAATATTACCAACTTTGCCCCTTTAATAAAACAGAGTTATACCCAATGCGTTTGCATGCTACCTAACCTAACTTTTTAGTTATCTTTAACGATTCTATGGCGACCTTAAATAATTATGGAAGCTGTAAAAGTCTTTCCACACAAATTTTTACTTGACTTTTCGAAGCAATTGACACATTTTTATTTTTTATTTCAGAGCTGATTTCGAGCATTATGGGCGCGCCCTGAACCGAGCGTGCTCAGATGGTTTTTCAACTGGGTATATTGTTTATCCTGTTTTTTTTGCTGTCAAATGTGACTATAAGTGTGTATGTATATGTGTAGTCAGCTTTTTACTCAGCCTGCTCAGTCAATTTATTCTCAGCTCATAGAGCGCTGAACGAAAAAAGAAACAGAGATTCTGAGCTCTGATGTGCCTGAGCTAAAAAAGAAACACGTACTTATTGTATAACATTTCAGGTTCTGCTCTGAACTAAAGGGAACAACCCATAGAATCCGTCGCATCCGTTGCGTCGACGGATCCGTCAATATTGACGAATTCGACGGAACGAGCAGTCCCATAGAACTCCGTCGCATAAGGTGACAGCCAGTGGTTTAAGTACTCTGTCCTAATATTTCCCTATTCACCGTACTCGAATTCCCTTTTAAATAATTACATTGAAAGGTACGTTTTGTGAATATAAACGGAAATATAATCACATGAAATTATCTTTTTTAAAAAAATCGCAGTTTGTTTATATTTTTGTACTACAAAATGTTGATACAAGAAAATCTTGCTAAAATTTGATTTACATAAGCTCTTTTTATGTATAATAAGTCTGTTAGTAGTCGTGGTAAATTGCAGATATCAATTTTGATGAAATTTCAGCAAAAATTTAGTATTTTTTGCAGCTTTTTCTTTTTTCCCATGAAAGGCTTTTCAGAAATCGAAATTCCCACAAAAAGGAAGAAATCCCACCATATAAGAATACTGTCCACAGCCAATGACAGTTTCTCTCATGCTCTGAATATTTCAACCAATGAAATTGCTGCCTCTCTCGCTGTGAGAACCGTTAACGGATGCAACTGACAGAAAAGTAGAAAGTAAGCCTAATTTATCCGTCCCATCCGGCACGTGCTGTGCTTATGGGTCAGCTTCCATAAGGTTCTGTGTATTCTATCAACCTGTCAGTCGAATACGTTGCCGCAACGGATGCGACGGATTCTGTGGGTTGGACCCTTAAAAAAGAGATACGCCTCATATTTCCATATTTCTAATTTTTGACATGTCACTGGACAAATTATAAATGGGTACGCTAAGTATCTAGTTTAGTAGGTCTAACAGCTGCCTGACTTGCACTTGATGCATCTCAGTTTTGATTGACTGAAATCGGTCATATGAACAGTTGTTTCAGACGACATTCATGGAGGAATAGCCGCGTGAAGAAATTCCTGACTGAGTACTAAGTTGACAACTCGCACATGTAGCTGACGTAAAAAAAGTGACGTTCCCAGCCAATCTAGTTCTTGCGTTCAGGTTACATCTTATCAAGACCAATCTAGTCGACTTAAGATAACTAGATTCTTTAATGTGTCCAATGCCTTCGTGTAAGCTATATTTCAGCTGCGCAGGAAAAAAATGGAAGTCTGAAAAAGTTCTTCGTGTTTCTAAGCTAATTCGTGTAACTGTTTTGTTTTAAGCTGTGGCTCAATTAGCTCCGTGAAATAATCTAAAATATAGACAATGTTTTTGGTGCTCAAAGCCTCACATTTTATTTTATTATTTCCTTAAATTGCAAAAGCCATTAATTTGAGTAAAGTTTATAATAAGTTAAACGCTTTAAAAAAATCTCTTGCTTTTTACATTTTCCCTGTTAAGATTGGTTGTGACTTTAAGCACGTGTCCGTATATTTTTCTCTATCAAATTCAAAAGAGGGCGCGTTCTGTTATTCTCGAGCATGAAATACAAACACTTGGAATGGGGACGTTCAAACTTCAAACTATTTTAGTAAGTCTGCCGACTGGTTGACTTACGTCCATATTATTCACTCCGTGTGTAACTAAGATTTAAATTAATTTTACATCCGATAGTTAATCCGCATTTTTTAAGCCCGACAATTTAAACCGGGAGCGTATCGGAATCCCGCTTTTTGAAATCCCGCTTTTCAAAAATCCCGAAAAAAAAGTTTTAAAATCCCGTCTGCTAAAATACTGCTTTTTTAAAATCCCGTCTTCTAAATTCCCGCTTGTTAAAAATCCCGATCTATTATAATCCCGCTTTTTAAAATCCCGCCAAATCCCGCCAATCCCGTGTTTTTACAAAACATTGTTATCAAGAAAATAGATGTTGGTTATATGCGCTTTGTTATTATATTATTACATATTATATATTTAAAAATATTAAAAATACTAGACCAAAAAGAAAATGCATCCGAATGTTTTAAGTTTTTACTGTAAGCTTCCTTCTTCCTTCTAAAAATGATAAATGTTAAAATAAGCTGCATTTCGAAAAAACACACATTGCTTAATTTATTTTAATTTTCTTATCATCCTGCTTTTACAATCAAAAGTAGTTGCTTTATTTTAAAAAATCGCGGCGATTTATTGCCTAATTTATTTCAATTTACTTATTACCCCTTTTGCAGAATATCATATAACATTACTTTCTTTTTTTTTAAATTATTGAAGATTGTCATATTTATTACTTAAAAATTTGTTTTGATATTACTTATTTCTTATTTTGTTACTTCCTCTAAAAATGATAAATGTTAAAATAAACTGCATTTCAAAAAAACACTCATTGCTTGATTTATTTAAATTTTCTCATCAAAATTTTAGAATCAAAAGTAGTTGTTTTATTTTAAAAAATCGCGCGATTTTTTAAAATAAAACAATTACTTTTGATTCTAAAAGCGGGATAATAACAAACGGGATTATAAAAAACGGGATTATAAGAGGCGGGATTTTAAAAAGCGGGATTTTAAAAAAGCGGGATTATAAAAAGCGAGATTATAAAAAGCGGGATTTTAATAACGGGATTTTAAGAATCGGTATTATAAAAAGCGGGATATCGAACCCAACCCATTTAAACCTATGTCCATATTATTCACTGAAAAACATGCATTAAACCCCCTGGATTAAAGATATATTTAAATGTGGATTTAAAACACTTTAAACCGTTTTTAATCCGTTTTAATGCTACGGAATGTCAAATTTCACAAATAATGACATTTGTTTTTTGATGTTTGTCACTTGGAAATTTGATTTGTAGTGTGCCGGTTTTAGTTTTTGGTGCATTAGTCGGATAATGGAATGTAGCCTCCAATATGCCTCTTTCTTCAGTCGGAAATATTTCCGAAAATCCACCAAATCGCAATCCTCTACGCAACCCCGCTTCTTCATTCGATATATATCGTCAGCGCTCCGAAAACTCCGTCTTCTGATGACGAAGACATCAACATTTCATCCATTTCACGAATGAAATCCATTTTTTTTTAACTCTTAGCTCCTTTTCATTTTCTATTTCACTTTTCTACTTTTTTTATTTCTCGCGCCCTGCGAGCGAAGAAATGTCAAGATTATGAAATTGAAATTTAACCCGAGTTAAAGTGCTTAGACTGGTCTGAGTGCAGTTTAAATCCAATCAGATTAAACGCTGTCAAGTTTAAAAAAACTGGGTTTATGCTCGGGTTAAACGACTGAATATTATGGACTTGGGTTTCATTTTTGGGTTAAACTCACTTAAACCCGGGTATAACCTTTAACCGGGATTAAAGAGAGTGAATAATATGGCCGTTAATGTTTTTCAGTTTTTATTGGCCTTATGAATTTGAGATTTTTCAAAAGCATTTTTGAAGTTTAAATTTCTAACGTGATTAAAGTGAACAACTGCCGACTAAGTATTTTGCTAAGCCCAGCTAAACTTTAAAAAATTATTCAAATTCCGAAAACGAGTGAAAACAAAAAACTTGTTAAATTATTATTGGTGAAATTGCTAGTAGATCTTTTGCTAACATTGAAAATATTTTTTTGCAAGCATTCATGTTTGTTGAAACAAAAACAAACTCTGAAAGTTTGACATTTTTGTAAGTTTGTGTAACTTTCAGCGATTATTTTGACAGCCAATCCTCCTGGAATATTATAAGCCCTCTGTAAACCAATCTTCATATAAAATCTGACAGTTCATTTAAGAGGTGGTAAATTTCTGATATTAGGAAGATTTGACAAACTAGCCAAAAGCAATTTCTTAAAGTTTGCTAGCATTAGGGACGTTCGTAAAATGGACAACGTTAAATTTTAAATATCGAATGATCAATCTTTCAGTTTTAAGAAGTTTGTTAAAGAAGAGGATATTGATTTCTCTCTCATTTCTTACAATTTACTTAGTACATGTATGCATTTGCTCGCACCGCTTCTTAGGAAAGTTTTAAAAATTTAACTTTTGTAGACGATTACCCGAACGAAACTGTTTTTATGGAACGGAAGTGCCTTACTTTTTTGTAGTGAGTCTATCTTACCCAACTTTAACATACGAGAAAAGAGTTTAACAACATTTTGCTAAAACGTACCTACAATTGTAGCTTAACAAATATTATTAGAACTATGAATACCTTTCTTTTTCTTCTGCTCTTTTATGGACGGGATTATCAATAGTAAGTGCAGCTTCATAGGGGACATAACCAAAATCATACTTCATGGAACCAAGATACATATAGTAAAAAATGTTACGCTTATAGATTTATCAGCTCGTACTTGCAACAATGACAGATAATCGGAAATTCCTATAACTTTACCTATACACACATAAACATTTTCTTTACATCATCAATGACAGGGTGGATTATTGCGTTTTCTATCAATATGCAAATTCATCACTTCTGCGGCACCTGTTACAAGACTTTCCTTTTACGAAAACACTTAAGAAGCCTAATCAAAGAGAATACTAAAAAAATGTATCCATTCACCGCAAAAATGCGTTCTCCTTGACCTACAATATCAAATGAGTGCACTTGCTCTATCTAAAGAAACCTTGTTGTTATTATTTGCATCCACTGTTTGAGGTTGGTTACAGAATAAAAAGAGATCCCATCAGATATGTGTCAATTTGTCCACAACATTTTTGCAAGCACCATACTCCACAGCGCTGCCTACTTTGGCTATAACGAGCAGCCTAGAGAAAAAATGCAAAAAAAGGAAACGGATTATTTTAATCCTTCCTGCCACTAGTCACACAATGATGCTACGGCCAAAAGTGGTGGAGGCTTGTGTTTATATTTTTAAACAAACAAGCCATTCATCCTTCCGTATGGAGTGGTAATTAAAATTATTGCCGCACTTGGCTCCTCAACTCTAAATTATTCATAGACCCAAAGATCAAGGACACACTTTGACAACTTTTTTTTTACATTTCAATCCATTCACGTTTATATCCTGGCAGCCATTAAGGAATGTCTATTATTCGTGTGTGCCATTAGCTGACCACTATTTCACGTACCTCCATGAAGAAGGCGTTTTTGTTTTTTTTTGTTTTTTGATTTTGCAGAATGAAATGGACTTCAATAATTTTATGGACTGCCACATAAGGAAAAATGTTGGGGTACTTACCTTTTTAATGCTCTATTGTATTTTATAAGTTGTCGTAGTTTGTAGAGTCAGATACATTAATGAATTAAATAACACTTATCTCTAGTTAAAGTTTATAGGTTTAAGAAATCGTATGCTACTTAATATTTTGTAAAAATGCCTTAAGATAAATTGTAAGCCGTCGAAATGGAATGGAACTTTTTATAGATTCGGTTTCGTACAGTATGTATTCTTTTTTCCTTTTTTTTGTAAACAGATACTACGCGACAGATAGTTCTACTCTCGATTAATTTACGTCTCAGACTACGTACTGCACACTTGTTCGATTGGATGAAAAGTTCACTTGCACCGAATTGTATTTCATGAAAAGCTCCTCCAGCACGGTGTTCAGATGTGCGCAGGTGCTCGGAATCTACAACAAGGAATTTCCCATTCTCTACCGTCTACTATACGTGAGTCCTGTGTAAATATTGTAATTAAAAGTAAATATCAGCTGGAAAATTACTTCCAACTTTTGATTGTGATATAGTGTTAATGAAACGTGCCAATCCAATGGTTGCATATTTAATTTTTTAATTGGGATTTACCTATACGTTGTTTTCATTGTTTATGGTTTGCTGTAAGTTTTAGAAATAGGATTAACTGTTCACCGTAGGCACCACAAATGAGTGGAGTTTGGTATTTTTTTACGGTAGTGGGGAAACGATAACCCCCGAAGGGGTATGAATAAATTCAGTGGCCACAAACCATAACCGCTTAACTCGAGTTAGGACAAAATTAGTTATAGGCACCATCGTGTTCAGCGGTTAAATCTACTTCCACTTAATTTTGTATGACCATAATCTTTTTTTAACAGCAATTTTTCCAAAGAAAACAATAGATAAGCTTAGAAACAAATATTACTGATTTGTAGTGATGATTTGAAACTTTAATCTGATTTCCTGAAAAGTATGAAAAAAAAACGTAGGCTTGTGGCCACAGAATTATTGATAAGTGCGTCTTGTAAATATATGGAAATATTGTATGAAGGTTGATTTTGGGTAAATACAAAGCTGAAGTATTTTTAATTTAACTTGGGGTAAAATGTACTTGTGTCACGGTACTCGGTATATATTGTGGGAGAGAAGACACTCCGCGATACTTGATGATTTTTAGGGTACAGTCTAAATTTTCCATTCAAAATTGCATATTGTAACTTACAAAATACATATTTAGTCTGCAGGTTAAAAATGATTACTATAAGGCCCATTGAGTATGGCACGATTGATAATTAATATCAATGCTAACTCGATGTTCACTTGAACTGGATAAGGAGCTGTAGCGCAATTTGACTTCTACGAAAGCTTACGGCCATATTATTCACTCACTTTAATCCGGGTTACATTTTATTTTATTTAAGTGAGCTTAACCCAAAAATTAAACCCAAGTCCATAATATGCAGTCGTTAAAACCGAACAGACCCAGTTTCTTAAACTTGACGGTGTTTTGCACTCCGAAGACCAGTTTAAGTATTTTAACATTTTAACTCGGGTCAAAACTCAATTTCAGAATATTGACATTTCTTCGCTCTCAGGCCGCAGGAAATAAGAGAAGTAAATAAAAAACAGGAAAAAGCTAAAGGAAAGAAAATGCTGATTTCTTCGTCGTCAGAACACGAATTTGTCGGAGAGCTAATGTAACAGCAGCTGCTTTTAAATCAACAGCTGTTTTTTATTATCAGCGTGATCTGATTCGGATCAGATCACGAAAATAAAACACAACGGATCATTAAAAATTTTGGAATTGTGGCAACAGTTGCTTTCAAAAGCAACACAGATAATTTCAAACTTTATATTGCCACCAGCCATCTTGCAAATATTCTTCTCAACGTGACGTCACAGAAGGCACACGTCATCTCACTTGCAAAGTCGGGGGTGTTACCATATTTGAATCAAATTTGCATAATTTTTCTTTTCAAATATATTTTTTGTGAAACAAATTTAGTATTTTATGTTCAAATATGAACCACATGTACAATATTTTGGTGCTAACGCTTGAGTTTATCTTGGCATATTAAGGTGTGTCCAGACCACCGAAATATTTCAGAAATGTTTATGAAATGTTTCTGAAGTAAATCGGACAGATTTTATAAACATTTATAAAAGATTTCTGAAATTTATTTATTAACCCCCGTATTAATAAACACTGCGTAAAAGTTATCAACTCGTTACTCAGCAGTTACGTAAAATTTGTGTATGCTATCTGACGTCTACTAGCTAACTTACATTTTGCAAATTTGTTTAGTACCTAATACGGGGGTAAAGATTTATGAAATGTTTCAACTTTATCCTGTTTTGGACTAGAAGAAAATAATGTGGTGGGATTATTAGCAACGAGTAAAGATTTTATTTTTGTAATTTTAGCCTTGGCAATCACGCGACACGCGATTTAATTCAAATAATCGTATTAAATGAATAACTTTCTCATTAGGTATTCAAAGCTTTTCTGGGCATTTTTATTTTATTTAAAAAGAAATAATAGTCGAAAAACAGAGCTCACTTTCTGGAAGGATACTTGTAAAACAAAAATTATTTCCCATCATGATTGGGTAACTGTAAAACATTTCATAAATGTTTTTTTGGTGTCCAGATCCAAACCAGCAAAACATTTTTAAACATTCCAAAAAAAATGTTTTAGAAATATTTATGGAACATGTTGGTATTTCATAGTTTATCAAATGTTTGGCTAGTCTGGACATACCTTTATAGAACGAGAAAAAACAACATAACTCGGAATACGGACAGGGAGTTTATTCGAATGCGAAATAAATCAATTGATTTTTTTATGTTCCATGTTTAAGTCTGGCAACGTGATTGTGTGGCTATCGTTTACAGGCACACCAACATTTAAAAATAAAACAAGCCACCTAGTCGGAAATAGTAGAAATAATTTTCAGATCATGATTCGTGATCTCGATGAGAAGCAGGATCATGTGCTGTTTTTGTAAGTGCATGTAAATCGATGATCTATATGGATCATAGCTGATAATAAAAAACAGCTAACGTTATCCTCGTCGTCGAATATATTGAATTCATAAGCGGGCTTGCGTCGACGATTATGATGTGGTAGATTATTGGAAATATTTCCGGCTGAAAAAAGATTCATTTTGGAGGCTACATTCTACGATTCGACAGGAATTGGATGGTGATGAACGTCACAACAAATCAAATAAATTTCGAAGTGATAAACAGCAATAAACAAAGGAATGTCATTTTTTGTGAAAACGGGTTAAAATCATTTTAAACTGTCTTAATTCAGCTATTAAGTACATCTTCAACCCAGCGGGTCTAATGCATGTCTTTGAGTGAATATTATGGATATGGATATGAATGGTCGGGTGTTAATACCCGGAGTGAGTAATGTTTCCTTTAGTGGTTTATCTACCTCAATTTATATTATACATTAAACAACGTCGTAGAAGTGAGTTGCAAAATGGGTAGGAGGAATGAGTACAGTCGAACCCGGATAATGTCACATCGCTTAATAGCACAAATCGTTTAATATTCACACTAATGCGAAGCCAGTTGTCTTTTTTGTACAATTTGTACTGGCAAAAAACCTTTTATTAGCACATCGCTTAATATCACAACTCGCTTAAAATCACACAAAAAATATGCTTACAAAGAAAAGCTGCATGCAATTTTGCCCGCTTATAGTCACATTTCACAGTCCATACGTAATATGTATGGAAGTCGTCTTCAATGCAAAAATGGGGTGTGTATGTACATTTTCTTTTGTCGATTGTCTTAAAATATGTGACTTTTACTGTTTGTGACTTTCTCACAGTGAGATTGATACATACATATGCATATGCTGGACTTCCGTGTTTATTATAAATGCCTGAATGTATAAAAGTCACAGCCCGCTTAAAGTCACATTATTTTGTTGCCCGTTTGATGTGATATTATGCGGGTTCGACTGTATACATTTCGAAATTAAAGCTTTTGAATAAAAACTGATTTGAATTTTCTTCAACGTTTGATAAGTATGTTCGAAAAGCGACGCAACTTGAATGAATAAAACGTGTCAATTGCTACTAAAATTCCAAGTCTGTTATTTTGCTGACTCAAAGCATTTGATAAATATTTTGTACGAGACGGAACTCAAAGCATCATCTCACTGTCGAAATTGAGAGGGCACAAATGTGAGTTGATTTTCCTAATCTATGTTTCGCCACTTCAGCTCTACGTAGAACTTGACATCACTCACTATAGGCAAGTCGTTCTGTTATGACCGATTGGATATCTCAGGCATAAAATGTAACAATAGGCATGTTTTATTACACACTTATCTCAGCAAAGCGAACTAAAAGGCGTTTTTCTTTTTTAGTTCAGAGCACAACCTGAACTGTTATACAAAAATATCGTGTTTCTTTTTTAGGGCAGATACATCAGAGCTCAGAATTTGTGTTTCTTTTTGCTTTCAGAGCACCATCAGAGCGCGCTCTATGAGCTCAGAATAAATTGACTGAGCATCCTGAGTGAAAAACTGATTACACACTTCCAGTCACATTTGAAAGAAAAACGCCTTATATTTCGCATTTCTTGTAATTCGTATAACACTTTTCAATTCGAACATCGAACAAATGGACTTATCGAACGCAGTCTTTCGTATGTCAGCTCGCTGACAAGAACTGTCAAAGAATGGTTAAGATAAAGTCGTCATCAGAGCAACAACAAAATTCATTTTCATCAAAAAGAAAAAGAGAAAAGTGTCTGCGGCATTCAATCCGGAAATTACTTCGATTTTCTTTATTTTTCTTATTAACCTCTTTGAGCATCAATTTAATTGAGTCAATTAAGGGAACCAGTTCCAGAAGTTAAGAAAATGTCTAAATTGTTGGGCGTTCCGCTGAAAAAACCATCCGAAGTTGATATTGTGAAACCGCTAACAAATCTCATCCAGAGCACCTATAGTGGTCCAACTTCGGAAAAAGTTAACTACTCTGATGCTGTCAATGAATTTTCCAAGCAAAGAAATACAGCAATATGGAAATTCTTCGAGAAATACGAATCATCGCTGGACATTGTCTACGCGTAAGTACCCACTGTCTACACATATATTTCAATCTGCAGTCCCATGCCATCATCATAAAAAAAATGAAACTATAGCACAGAGTGAATAAAGAGTGACAACAAATGAGTCACCTGATGAAATTGCTTAATAATTGCTAAAACCTATAAAAATCGTTAAAAAAAGAACCGAATTCCTTAGGTTTACACTTTTTTTCTAAACAAAGAGTGGTCTTTCTTTCTTTTACAGGTATTACGACCAAATATGCGCATTAGAGACAAAGGTTCCGGTTAATGAACTTCAGGTACCATTCAAATGGAAGGACGCTTTCGACAAGGGTTCAATTTTCGGAGGAAAAATCAGTTTGAGTAAGTTTACTAATTGCAATGAAATATTTGTTTATCTTGAGCGTGCAGGTGATTAACTGTGGCTGTGGCATAGGTTATCTTTCTTTTTTTTTTACAAAAAAATGTCAGTGAGTCAGACTGATATGGCTCTATCGACAGGAGTGATTTACGTCCCAAAAAGAAAACAATCGGTTTGGCTTCTATGTATGGAGTATTTGTTAATTTACTTCTTATCTGCTCTTGTTATAGAGACAGACAAATAAACAGACAGTGACAGCGAAACACTTGCCGGATGAATTAAACTCCACTCGTAATCTGATACAATTTAGATAGCACATACAAGCTCCTTTGAAATAGCAGTCGATTACAAATATTGGCGCGGAGGCTGGGTGATTCACTCTCGTTTATTTTCTTTATCGGAACTATCAAGACATAATGCGATTTTATATCTTTGTCTTTAGTGTTTGGGTTCCCAAAGTCAAGAATGTAGGTGAAGGTTTTTCGTATAAATTTTGCTTCCTCTTTCGTTCTCGCCTGTTTATTGCAGCTTCTTTAGGTAGGTCGCTGCTTCTAATTCGTCTAACTGGCATGTATACTTTTTCATTACAAGTTTTTTATAGATAAGGTCAATGAACTTTATTACACACTCAAATATACGTAACCTCATATTTGACGATAACTCGCTTGGCCAGTTTTTTTTACTAACGATTTTTATTTTGTCTGTGGAAATTAGTTGAGCGCTGTACCTAAAACTACTTGCTCTACTAAAGAAGGTTTCTTATATTCAGGTTTCATAGCAAGCTTGATGCCGAAGTTTCTAGTGCAGTTGTAACTCTTAAGTTAACCGACCACTTTAGAAGAAGTTTGAAAGATGCTCACTTAAGCGAAAAATAAGATTGATTGGGATCCCAAGCTAAAACGAGCATTGCGTATCTTATGTGGTCCTCAGTATGACTGTTACGCGGCATATTGTTGATCTTTTCACATTTTCTTAAACTGACAGGGCTCTTCAATTATACGGTAACATTCTTTCTTTATTGGACAACAATGGTTGATCATTGAGCTGCGGTGCCACATCCAACTATTTGTATTTTAGGCATCGATGTAATAAGTTCTTTAGCTATGATTCACTTTGTTACTACTGCATTTACAGAAGGAGTCCAGTTGCTTGGGCAGAGAAATATGTATTAGCTACTGTCTATGAAAGCGGGTATGCAATTATAAGCTGCCAGTTTTAAAAGTGTCAATCGTTGTCGATACTTGTTTTCACAAATCAATTCTGCTTTCAGCTCACACCTCGCTGTTGTACGAGAAGGTGTGCGTGCTTTTCAACATTGCCGCTTTGCAGAGCAACATTGCTGCATCACAGTCGCTCGATTGTGACGATGGGCTCAAACTGGCGCTCAAGTTATTCCAACAGAGCGCTGGAATCTATCAATACCTCAAAGGTGCAGTCCCAGCTGCTATTCCATCGGAGCCAACCCCTGACCTAAGTCAAGACACGCTGGCGGTGTTGAGCAGCTTGATGGTGGCTCAAGCTCAAGAAGTTTTCGTCAACAAAGCCATTAAAGGTAAGTCTGCATTGGCCATATTTCCAATTGACTTTAAAAAAAAAAAAAAATTTCCAAACCAACCAGACGAAATGAAGGATCAGATTATCGCAAGATTATGCTGTCAATGCGAGGAGTTCTACGCAGACGTGTTGCGTGTTATGCAAAAGGAATCATTGCGCAGTCTTTGGGACAAGGAGTGGATTCCATTAATAGCTGGCAAGCAAGCCGGCTTCCATGCTCTGACTAATCTATACCAGAGTCTGGTGTGTCGCGCAAGCAAACACATTGGAGAGGAAATTGCACGTTTGCGCAACGCAGTCGAACTCTTCAAATCGGCCCAGACACGCTCAGGAAATCCGAACTTCTTCGACGAGTATGCGAACCGTGCCAAGCGCAATCTCGCAGAATCAACTAAAGACAATGAGTTCATCTACAATGAAATGATTCCCGATGCTAAATCACTCACTTCACCAGGCAAAGCTCAACTAGCGAAGTCGCTGCCATTGGCTTCACCGATGTCGTCAAAGTTCAAAGATATTTTCGGCGAACTGGTACCAGTCGAGCTGCATCGCGCTTTGTCTGCTTCAGAGGCGCGCAAGAATGAAATTGTCAACACGGAAATTATGAAGTTGCGCGAAGCCACAACCCTATTGAATGGCGTTTTGTCCAGCTTGAATTTGCCAGCTGCTGTGGAAACTGCTGACGCTGGTTCCGGACTACCTCCATCGCTGTTGGAGAAGTCGAACGATATTCGCAGCAAGGGTGGCATTGAGAGCATTAACACGTACTTGCGGGAATTGCCAGAGTTGTTGGTTAGAAACCGTGAGATTCTAGATGCAACCGAGGGTATGTTGGACGAAGAGCGGGACTCCGACAATCAATTGCGATCTCAGTTCAAGGAACGTTGGACTAGGATTCCCTCGGAGAAGCTCACAGAAATGTTTAGGACGAATGCTAAAAAATACCGTGAGGTCATTAACAATGCAGTAGAGGCTGATAAAATCGTTCGCCAGAAATTCGAAACTAATGCTAAGGTAAAAAGACCCAGCCTTTTGTGTGCACATTAAATTAACTGACGCTTTCATTTCAGGGAATCCAATTGTTGTCTTTGCCGGCTGAGCAGTTGCATCAGTCGATACCGTCTGCTGGTTCCTGTGTTAACCAGGACTGCTCAAGTGTGCAGAAGTTGAGGAGTTTGATGGACGCCGTAAGTGTTTTTGGTTGATTTGGTTTCATTTCATGAACGAAATCCCAAATGGAGTACGTCATGCGTAAAAAAACATGATCCTGCTCCGATTTTTACATGTTCTTCTCTGAATCAGACACAACCTCCAAACTAATCCAAACAATGAATTCACTCCACAGGTCGAAACAATTAAAGCCGAACGCGATACCATCGAATCCGATCTGAAGTCGGCCACTGTCAACATGAAGGACCAATTCCTCCAAGCTCTCGCTCAAGACGGTGCCATTGATGAGCCGGCACTCTCCCTCTCGAGTATTGGTCAAATTCTTGGTCCACTACAGTCTCAAGTCCAAGAAAGCATTCAACGCCAGGTAACTCTAATAAGTGACATTCAAGAATCCCACACAGCGTTTATGGCTGAAAATGGCAGCACCGGCAGCTCCCGGGACTCCCTTTATACCGAGTTGGCTTTGGCATACGATCACTTTATCGAACTGCTGAGCAATCTAAAGGAGGGCACCAAGTTCTATAATGACTTGACCCAGTTGTTGGTTGTTTTCCAAAATAAAATCTCTGATTTCTGCTTTGCTCGTAAAACCGAGAAAGAAGAACTGTTGAAGGATTTGACAACTGAATCCAGCAGGCAAGCTCCACCGCCAACACCTCAAGTGCCATCGCACTATACATCGACTAACGTTACTGGTAAGTGAACTTGATCAGTTCCACGAACCGATTTGTCTTCGACACTTTGTGCATTACAGATTCCGCTGGCGGATCGGCTCCAATGATACCAACTGCTGCATCCTCGGGTAATATTCCATACCCTCAACAAATGGCAGGTATGCCGATGCCATATGGGGCCACTGCCGCTGCTCCATATCCAACGTATGTTCCGCCCCCAATGCCCCAAGGTTTCAATCCATACGCTACACTACCATATCCTTCTAGTGAGTTCCCTTTCTCTAAAACTACCTGAACATGTTAATTTCAGTGAACTTCCCTTTCAGACGCGTACCAGTATTCAGGCTTTCCACAGGGTCCTCAGCCTGGTCAGTATGGAACGTACCCGGGCAGCTATGCTAACCAGCAGGGAGGATATCCAAACCAAAAGCCCCCTGGCTGGTGATTGCTTCGTGCTTTCGGTGGTGGTTAAATCATCTCGTGTGTCTTTTTTTTATATTTCTATCTGTATCTTACGTATTATCCAGTTTTAACTTGAGTCTAGTATCGAAATTATGATTGTAGAGAAAAGAAGGAAACAATGTTTTGCACGCTTTCTCAATTGATGCATTTTAGAGCATGCGAAGGAGTTGTTTATCACTGTTAACAAAAAAAAAACAAAAGAACATAACTTAAATAAAACTGCTGCAAAGCAATAAAACTATATTAAGTAATCAAGTGCCTCGATATTTTCTTTGCTTACATAAATAGTACGAGCATGTCCCCAACGGCAAGACTCGCAACTTGGTAGGCCAAGCTGAGATGGTTAGAACACTTTGAAGACCTATCCTCTACATGTGTGATTTAAAATCGGTAGCGGAAGAATAAGTACACTCAAGCAACCACACCCACAACTCTAATGGATAGGGCGTACATGAGAAATTAACGCATGAGTCAATCTAATATTATATTGGATACAAAGCTTATCGAGCGAAAAAAGTGAGCCTTGCAGTTCTGGCCGCCTATCCAGAGTACCACTCTTTGAACTCAACACAACTGCCGCTAATTAAAACACTTGGTTCTTACTTTTAAAATTAAACAATATTTATTTGGAACTATGTCCTTTATTATTGAAATACTTTTTACTAATTCTAAAAGGAGCTTAAGGCTACTATGTAGTTACAATAAGACTATCGATAAATTCATCATACAGTCGTATTTATATACTTTTCTTATCTATCTACAAGGAGACCCAAGCGTACAATCGTCTTGCTTGATAATGAAGAAGAGATAATATTCCAACATTGTATACAAACGATATTATCTCTTTTACATATGTTATCATTGTAGCGTTGTGTGCAAGACTGTACTAGAGACTAAAGATATCATTGAATACAAATAATGTTATCTTTTTTCTCAATATGTTTTGCTATGGATACTTAACTCCCCCCCTTGTTAAACGAAATCGTCCCGATTTTTCGACGCTATTTTTAACATCTCTCTTTCATAAGTTTTGTTATATGCGTCAATCTTTTTTTGTTTTTGACGATCTGTTATACATTGTATAGTTTTTATCATTACGTACGTAAATGCTAAAATAACAATCAGTGTTACAATTGTGTATATAGTTGATAATATCGGTTTTTCTTCAAAAGGAATAATTAGTTTTTTTAAAGTATCTATGTTATCGAATTTGTATATTGTATCTTCTTTAATTATTTGGTCGATGTAAGACTCTGAATTATGATTTCTTAATATAACTTCTTTAATTTGCTTATGCATGTTTTTGTATATTTTATCATCTAGATTTATAGTATTTTCATAAGTAACTAAGTTTATACCATTAATTGTTTGATTATTTAGCTTATGCTTACCGCTTAATAACATAACACCGGATTCAATTTCTAAGTCGTAATCGTATTCTTGTTTAATGTTGCATTTTGAAGTTATATTCTTTAAAAGTGGAATAAGACAATTTTCTTCTTCAAAGTTAATTTCACAAATGTTTTTACTTAGATGATTTTGACAATTTCTTGTTCTTAAATAAGTTTGGTTACATAAGGCAATTGTTTTATCTGTAATGATTTTTCCATGTTTTGAATTTAAGGGTGTTACTTTATACAATTTACATGATTTAATTAGAACTGGATATTTATATATTGTGATGAAGAATTCATCAGTTCTAGCTAATAATATTTTAGAGTACTCAAGTATATTTATTATGGGTACTTGAATTATTTCATGTTGAATAATATTTTTAATGTCATCTAAGTCTAGGCTTTCTGATAAATATTCATTATTTTTTGCTGCATTAATTGTTCTGGTCAATAATAATAATTGTTCGTACACTTGTTCTATTACTAAATGTTCTTTAAGGCTCTGACCTTCGAATTGTTGCAAAATTTGTTCGAATCTAGAATTTATAGTTTTTTGTTTATTATTGTTTTCTATGAGATTATTTATACTCGTTTCTATGTTAACTAAGTCATAATGGTCAGGATTACCAAACACATATTTGAAAGCTGTTCCTAAAAAGTTAATTGATCTAGTATGCCTAGTATGTTCTTGTAATTGGTCTGCTAAATTCTTAATTTTATTTAACCAAATTTTTTCTTCTTGTGTAGGTTGATAGTTACTAGTTACGATATTTACGTAAGGTTGAAATATCGAAGTCAGGTTGGTGGCATGTAACAAATAAGTTTGTTCTTTGAATAAATACACGTCATCTGTTTGCGTAAGTATAAACTTCTTGTTTAGTAACTCAGTTATTTGAACGTTTCCTTGCCCTTCTTGACTCTGTACAATTCCTAGTAATGTTAGGAATATTAATATTTTCGTCATCTAAAAAATGATAATTCTTTATGTTATCCTTGTGAATTTTTATTCCCTCTTTAGAGATTACAGTGTCTCCTTTATCTTCTTCTACTATTCTTGTTATGTATCTGGCGTTAGATTTCTTTCTAAGACCTGTGATTCTTACCATTATCTTATCTCCTTTTTTATATTCTCTGTGTCGAGTTCCTTTATTTAGACGTTCGATCACTTTTTTGGATGCTGAGTTTAGTTTATTTATTATAATTTCACTATTGCTATATTTATTTTGATTAAAGAAAATGTCTCTAGGTTTCAAACCGGTAACTGAGTGTATGGAATTATTTAATTCACGCACTGTTCTAAATATTTCTTCGATAAGTCTTGTTTTATTCTGAATTGTGAATATTCTAGACAGTTCAGTTATTGTACCGTTTACACGTTCTACCTGACCGTTCGCTGTCGATCTGTATACTGGAGTTTCTACTTTAGTTATGTTGTATTTCAAACACATTTGGTTCACCATTTCTGTTTTGAATCCCTTCTCGTTATCTGTCATGAGTCGTTCACATTTTGGGAAATAATTAGATAAGACCTCTTCCATAACGTCGTACAGTCTGTTTCGAGTTTCGATTTCCCGAAGGATTGTATATTTAGAATACTTATCTACTGTTACAAGGAAAGTATACTTGTCGTTGAAGTATATGTCCATATGAATGTGTGTTCCCACATGTGTTGGTATTTCTGAATTATTCAGGGGTTCTCTGATAGGTTTTCTTTCATATTTTCCAAATAGACATGCTATGCATTTTTTGTTGAAACTCTTTGCTTGTTTATTTAGATCGGGCCAGTAATATTTCTCTGAGATTTCTTGTATATTGTTACGTAACCCTCGGTGTGCTCTTTCGTGAGTTACCCTTACAAGTTTTAGTTGTTCCTCCAAATTTGTCACGTCTTGAAGTTTTCTTGGTGTGAATATAAATCTTACTAGTGGGAATTCTTTTTTTATGTTTTCACCATATTTGTATATGTTTTCAAATTTCGTATGCAAAGCTACAATCTTTTGGGGTTGTATAACTTCTTTCATCTGCCTTAGTAAAGAGTCTTTGTCCTTAAACTTTATTATGAGTCTTATTTTGTTACCAAAATAGATTTGTGTTTCGATATTATTTGTTATATCTTCAATAAGTTCGAACTGTGCAGTGTATGCATTAAAAGGCTGATTCACAGTTTTTATTATATCATTAGAAGAACTTTCAGCTGAATGTGCTGTTTCTATGGTAGAAGTATTTATGCGTTGACGTGATAATGCGTCAGCTACAAGATTTAGGTTTCCTGGTTTATAAACTAATTTTGCTCCAAAGTCTTCAATGATTCCCTTCCAACGTTTCAGCTTTGTGTTGGGATTTTTTTCTGATACCGAATATATAAGGCTCTGGTGATCGGTATATATGGTTAAGTCTGCTATACCATATATGTAGTTTCTGAGTTTTTGTAAGGACCATATGATCGCTAATAGCTCTTTCTCGTTTGTGCTATAGTTCTCTTCTGTCTTACTCAGTGTTCTTGACAAGAAGTGTATAGGTTGCTTATTCTGACTTAGTACGGCTCCAATAGCTATGTTGGATGCATCTGTAGTAAGCTCGAATGGTTTACTATAATCCGGTTGAAAAAGTTCGACTTGTTCTTTCAAATAATTTTTTAAAATTCTAATCGCTTCTAATGCTGAATCATTCAGATTTAACTTAATATTTTTACTTTGTTTTTTGTTTACTTTACCGTTATCTCCTCGTAAATATAATGTCAGGGGCTTGGCTATGCTTGCGTATCCTTTTATAAACTTACGATAGTAACCTGTAAGACCTAAAAATCCTCTCAAATCCTTTACCGTTTGTGGGACTGGAAAATTTTCTATAGCTGCTATTTTCTCAGGGTTCGTAGTGATTCTACCATGTCTGATTATGTGACCTAAGTATTCTACTTCTTCTTGAAAAAACTTACTTTTCTCATCAGATATTTTTAATGTGGCTTTATTGAGTACGTCGAATACTTGACTTATGTGCTGTATATGTTCTTCCTCAGATGAAGAATATATCAATACGTCATCAATGTAAACGTGTACGAATTTACCTACAAAGTCTCTCAAAATGTCGTCCACGCATCTCTGAAATATGCTTGGTGCATTTTTGAGCCCGAAAGGCATTCGTTTAAAATGATATTTTGCGCCATTTATAGCAAAAGCTGTTTTTTCTTTATCATCTGTTTTGATTTTAATTTGGTGGAAACCTGACTCCAAATCTAACGTTGTAAAGTACTTGGCTTTACCTAAATTTTGAATTGTCATGTTGACATCCGGAATGGGGTATCTGTCTGTTACAGTGTGAGCGTTAAGTTTTTGGAAATCAACAACCATGCGCCGTTTTGGTTTTCCTTTTTCGTCCAAACCTTTTTTAGGTACTGTCCATATGGGACTGTTATAAGGACTATGGCTTTTTTCTATTATATTGTCATGTAAGAGTTTCTGTATTTCTTTGTTTACGAATTCGTTATCTGCTATGGGATATGGATATTGTTTAACATAAACCGGATTATCATTGGTCGTCCTAATGCTTGCTTCTATAGTATCTGTAAAGGGTAACGGTCCTATGCTGTTATTAATCTTCATCAGTCTATCTATGTCTGCTTTATAAATATTATTTTCCCCAATTATGTAATTAATTTTCTGAATAGATTCGACACTGCTTATGGTAGTTAGAGTCATATTACTGAAATTTATTTCCGCGTTTAGAACTTTAAGTCCTTCATATCCTAATATCATATCAAAAGACTGAATATCCTCTAATTCAAAAAATGTTATATTTTTCTTTAATATCCTAACTACTTTCTTTGTATCTACCATAGAATAACCATGCATTGTTTTTATTTTTATAGGTTTAATTTTAATTTTTTCGCTAGAATCGCATTTTCTATTAATGTAATTATGGGTTGCACCAGTATCAATAAGAATTTTATAAATTTTCTTAGAAATAGTACTAGTTAAATTTAAGCAGGGCAACCCGTCTACTAGTTTAAATGATCTATTCTTATGTTATTATTTACCATACATTCCGTTTCATCTGCTTCTGCATATGTACTGCTGACATCGTCTCTGCGTTGTTGTCGGGAGTTATTTACTCTCTGCTGCTTGAAGTTCTGCTGATAAGATCGTTGCGGTCTGTTGTGTGTGTTGAAACTCCCGCTGTGTTCACGTTTCGCTGGTGGATTATATACATCGGGTTTGTATTGATTCCAATTTTGTCGCTGTGCATGTACAATTTGTCTCGAGTTTATCTCCATCGGCTGTGGTCCGTCATTTCTCTTGGAAGGGTTTAGGCGTGGTCCTTGATTGTGTTGCTGCATATTATCGTATTGCTTCTGGGGTTGATAATTCGTTGTTTGGCTCGAATAGTTTGGTCTTCTTTCGTTTCTGTGTTCATGTGGCATATTTTTGTGGTGCTTATCTTGAGTGAGATGTAAATGCCTGTGCACATTATCATGTTCTATTCTGCGAGCAATTGCGAATGCGTGTTCTAGATCATTTATTGTAGCTGAATATAATGATCCTCTTGTAAAGTTGTCACTCATACCATCAATGAATATACGAACTGCGTCGTCGTTAGCATTTTTAATTAGTCTGTCGATTATATTCGGCGGATCACCTGACATAGTGATTTTTGATATTATTAAATTGAGATTTTTATTTATCTCGTCGTGGTATTCAGACAGTGTGCTTCTTTTTTGCGTGATGGCTTTCATCATGTCTTGTAGCACGTATAGAGGTTCTTGATTAGAGTACGTATAATCTAATCTGTTACGTATCGCCTCAAAATTAAAAATTGTGTTATAATTAGTTAACACATTCGCGGCTGCTCCCTGTATTTTACTTTTCACTATAGTCAATGCTGCTGCGTACTTACTGTGTGTTTTGAGGTTTTTAATGCTGTCCATTAATCTGGATGCTTCTTCGCGCCACGACCGATAATTTGATTGATCGCCGTTGAAAATAGGTAGGCTTTTAAATGCGTCTAACTGTATTTCACTACCATCTGTATATGTGGTTCTTATTTCCTCTAGCACAGGTATGTTTGGTACTATGCCTAATCCAGATTTTACTTCATTTAGTTTTGTTTCTAAATTAGTGTTTATTTGGTTTTGGTTAGTTATTATTGCTGCTAACCTTGCATTCTCTGTGCGTGTGTGCTCTAGGGTTTGTGTTACTGTGTTGCACCTGGTTTCTAAAGCTTCTAATCTTGCCATTAATACTGCGAGTTGTTCCATTTTGAACTCGTGTCTGTTGTCGTCGAATTTGTGTGTTTTTTTTTTTTTCCACATATACACTTTCACTGAATTGCTTTGCTGCTTCGTACGAAGGAGCTATATTTGTACCTGCTATGCTAGGTAATTCTTGTAACCGGTAACGCGAGTGTTCTGTTTATACTAGATTTCACTACTTGTTCCCGAGGTCCGCTCGATTGAAGTTAAAAAGTATATTTAACCTCCTGGCAGGATCGCCAATTAAAACACTTGGTTCTTACTTTTAAAATTAAACAATATTTATTTGGAACTATGTCCTTTATTATTGAAATACTTTTTACTAATTCTAAAAGGAGCTTAAGGCTACTATGTAGTTACAATAAGACTATCGATAAATTCATCATACAGTCGTATTTATATACTTTTCTTATCTATCTACAAGGAGACCCAAGCGTACAATCGTCTTGCTTGATAATGAAGAAGAGATAATATTCCAACATTGTATACAAACGATATTATCTCTTTTACATATGTTATCATTGTAGCGTTGTGTGCAAGACTGTACTAGAGACTAAAGATATCATTGAATACAAATAATGTTATCTTTTTTCTCAATATGTTTTGCTATGGATACTTAACTCGCTTTCAATAAGATACGAAGGCATTTTTAGTTGTTTTATTGGCTGTGTATCTACTTGATTTGTTAATGTACTTAGGTAGATGCTCAATAAAACCTTTCGATGCAAATTCGTTCAAATGCTACTACTTGTTTAGATATAAATACGAGGGTAATGTCATTTTCCATTGGTTTCACTCGGGGATCCACTCATTCTGAAATCCAATGGAACAACAAAACTGCTTCTGAAAGCAGCAGTAGACTATTTTTTGGCATTCACCAATACTTTTGTGGATTCTTTCAGAAGCAGTTTTGTTGTTCCATTGGATTTCAGAATGAGTGGATCCCCGAGTGAAACCAATGGAAAACGACATAAATATATTCTAGGTCACAATATGCAATTTTGTATGGAAAATTAAACCATTGTGAGTTCAAAAAATTTGGCCTGGACACTAAAAATGGTTTCAAGTATCGCGCAACGTCTTTTGTGAGTACAAATTTAATTTTAACCATTTGCCCACCACCACGTTACCTAACGAACAATTTAAACTAAACTCTAATTGTCCGCAGGAAACACATACTCAACTCACGCCTTTGTATTCTGATGCTGATCAGAAACACAAACAAGAACCAGTCGGGTTCAATGGGATTAACGTAGTACATTAAATCATGTTGCATAACTAATTACATCATTTGGATGTGCTGCTTGGTCGGATGATTTTACAAAATAAAGAATGACTATATATGAGCGGGTACAGTCGGTACAACTACACCGGACTGCAGTACCTATGTCGATTTAGATAGATAGATAGATAAATATTCTTCATTTTCATGTTCTGTGAATTTACAATAATTTAATGACCCGTGAGAAAGTTACTATGTAGGTTTATATGTTTTGACTTCAAGAGGGCAAGTCAAGTCAAGTCAACTCAAGTCAAGCTCAACATCAACGGACGAATAGAAGACACACAATGCAGGTATCAAGCTTTGTGTCTCTTCTCTTCGTCTGTTTTGACTTGATTGCGCCGTACAAATAATAAATTTAAGTCTCTACTTTAAATTTACGGAAGCTCACAATCGCGAAATTTTTATATAAAATATAGATATCAATAAACATAGTTTCGACTTTAAATTTTAGTAGTTCACAGTGAGTGGGCCTTACCAATAACCGTTTTTAGTTTCGACTTTAAATTTTAGTAGTTCGCAGTGGCTATATTTTCCATATAAATTTCGCAATTGTGAGCGTCCGTAAATTTAAAGTCGAGACTAAAATTTGTTATAAGTACGGCGCAATGTGTTTAAAGCAAGCACCACAGGATGGTTCTATTTCCAGTGCCCTAAACACATTTTGCGATGCTAATAATCATTTTTAACGTTTAGGCAAATAGTTAGTGGGTTAGTGGGGCAATTTTCTGTACAGAAATTGCATGTTGTGACCTACAAAATATTTATTTAGTGTAAAGGTTTAAAGTGACGTCCATTTAGTTTGGATTCAAAATCTTAGTAGTTCACAGTAGGCGCGTTTGCAGGTATTTAATTTCGTCTTAGTCCTGAATCTCCATTGCAGTGCCTTTACGGACCTGTTGCGCCAACCATTTATTTCTATTTCTTTTTAACGGACAGCCCTTCGCATAGGTGACTCTTTCCAATTATTGAAACCAATTGCTACGGTGCTCGGTCTTTCTTATCGTCTTGAATTGTTTGTTTCCAGGGCCGTCTTTAACCTATTGGAGGCCCTGGGCATATTAGGATAATGGGGCCCCTATGACTTTGACAGAAAACTATTTTGTTAGAATAGACAAAGAAAATAGATAAACAAGGTTAAATATTTATTTTTATTAACAATCACATGAAACGAATAGGTAAATCCCAAGTAACAATTTGACTTCGGTAAGGCGCTATCGAAGCTATTTCACCTCCCGCAATATTAACTGCATAAGGTCTAAAGGAAACGCATTTGGCGCACTTTAATGCAAGTATTTACTTATTTAAGACTTCCTGAACAGCTTGGATAGACCTTACCGAAACTTTATGGAAGCTTTATAGAGGCTCCAAAATGAACAAGAAAAAAATTATTTTTTTTTATTACACTTTTCAATTTTCCATTTTCTTATTTTTTTATTTTTTTTTATCTTCTTGATAAACATTTTTAAAGACTTTTTGCAATTTTCATGGAGTTTACATTTACGTACTCGTTATAATTTACATTTTACTTACATGCGCCGCACTGAGAATCGAACTTGGGTCCTATGCGTAGTAGTCCAATACACTACCCCCTAGGCTAATTCGTCATAATGCTGTAGTAGTGCTAAATCTGAACTACTTGGTACATTTTAGAGTTTGGTTATGATTTGCAATAAACTTGCAGCTTACTCGACCGAAGTAAAGCAAGACATTTAGTGTTACCCTTATTTATTCATGGGCGAAAAGTGTTTATTTAAAATCACATTACTGACATATTTTTCAATGTGCTAGAAGTATTTTATGTCTTGTAATTTTTCCCCGATTCATTAATTATGGTTTCTTTAGACAGCTTTGATTCATTTCATATGAAATTAATTTTTACCTCTATAAAGCCTCCATATGTAAGTTAGGAGGAAGTACGAGTAAGTGCTTCTGTACAGCTTCCAATCGCAAGCGGTTGACTGCATGACAGTTCATTGCTTCTATAATGCCTTCGGTCAGAAGCTCTAAAGAAATTCACTTTCCACACATCTCCAGACACATTTTCAGATGTCTAATAGAGATCTTATCGAAGCTTAATTCCATAACCCTCTATAAAGCCTATGTATATGCTTCGTAAAGGACTTACTGAAGTTGTTATCGAAACAATTGCCTCGAAATGGATGAACTTCGGTTAACAAAGACTATAGACGCTCTATCGAAGCTGTTACCTACAGAAATTACAAATTTGAACCTTACCGAAGTAAAATTGTTACTTGGGAATGTAATATAGTCCACAAAAGTAACTGATTTTTCCTTAAAATGTGTATGTGCTTAGTATAGTATTATATATTTAAGTTTATCTAAGCATGCTGAAGTCGGAAAGCCTAACTTTTGGGCGAGAGTAGAATAGCTTCACGCATGTAAAAGGTAGTAAGTTGGTATTGTAGTCAGTAATTTAGGTTCGATTTCTTCGAATTATATAAGTTTTTTGATAATAAATATTGGTTATCGTTGGTGATCTGACAGGAACTAGGGACTTTGTATTTGCCCCTATCGATCGCGGGGCCCTGGGCACTTGCCCAAAGTGCCCAATGGGAAAGAGGGGTCTGTTTGTTTCTAAACGTTTTTTTGCTGAAATATTATGGTAGCATTTGTGCGATCTGGCCCAGCAAATATTTGACCTTTCAACTACATCCTCGTGTTGGTATATACAGCTTAGAGTTTCCGGCTGCAGTTTTTTCTTCATGCGTCCTTTTCGGACTCAGGATCGAAAATACATGAAAGAACTTTTCTCTCTTATATCTGTTATTTTATCATATTAAATTTCCTGCTTATCGTTCAGCACGTGTCGCCTTATAAAGGGTGATTTTTTAGCTGGTTTGGTTTTGGCAACACTGGTTTTGACAGCTGACGTGTGTTTAGTACCTTGTGTCACTGTCAAACAGCTTCAGTTTGGTTTGCAATTTAACCATGGATCGTCTTACAAATGAACAACGCTTGCAAATTATTGAATTTTACTATCAAAATTCGTGCTCGGTTCGAAATGTTCATCGCGCGCTGCTTCCATTTTATGATCGGCATTCTCGACCTTCTGAGCAGTCTATTCGGAAGATTGTGACCAAATTTCGCACCAAATTTACTTTGTTGGACATTAAACCACCAACACGTTTACGTACTGTGCGTAGTGAAGAAAATATTGCGGCCGTATCAGCTAGTGTGACAGAAGACCGCGAAATGTCGATTCGGCGCCGTTCCCAGCAGTTAGGCCTTTGTTACAGCACTACGTGGAAAATTTTGCGGAAGGATTTGGGCGTAAAGCCTTTTAAGATACAGCTGGTGCAAGAACTAAAGCCAGCCGACCTACCACAACGCCGAATTTTTGGTGAATGGGCTCTTGGAAAGCTGGCCGAGGATCCGCTTTTTTATCGAAAAATTGTGTTCAGCGATGAGGCTCATTTTTGGTTGAATGGGTACGTAAATAAGCAAAATTGCCGCATTTGGAGTGAAGATCAGCCAGAAGCATTGCAACAGCTACCAATGCATCCCGAAAAAGCCACTGTTTGGTGCGGTTTATGGGCCGGCGGCATTATTGGGCCATATTTCTTCAAAGATGATGCGAATCGCAGCGTTACTGTCAATGGTGAACGCTACCGAGCGATGATAACAAACTTTTTTTTGCCCGAAATGGAAGTTCTTGACTTGCATGATATGTGGTTTCAACAAGACGGTGCCACATGCCACAAAGTACGCGAAACAATGGCGCAATCGCGAGGCGAGTTTGCTGAACAGTTAATTTCACGTTTCGGGCCGGTCAATTGGCCGCCTAGATCGTGCGATTTGACACCATTAGATTATTTTTTGTGGGGGTATGCGAAGGCTAATGTGTATAGGGACAAGCCCGCTTCGATTGACGCACTGGAAGCCAACATCCATGCATTCATTCGTGAGATACCGGCCGATATGTGTGAAAGAGTATGCCAAAATTGGACTCAGCGGATGGGCTACCTGAGACGCAGCCGCGGTCAACATTTGCATGAAATTATCTTTAAACATTAAATTGCAAGGTTCAAACTATCGATTCAAATAAATATTTCATTCATTTTTTCGAATTTTTTGTGTTTTTTTTTAAAAAAAAGTTCTAAACCTCTTAAAAAATCACCCTTTAGTAGATTTGGTAGTAAGTATTCAATAAAATCACCTATAAAAATGATGTTCTTCGCAACAAGAGCTTTCAACCCATCTGCTTTGGCAAAACGAAATAGCATATACTTTTTGCGGGCTCTTCAATATAAAGTGTCAGTCGTAAAATATTTGTAAATGATCTTCTTGCAGCCGCTCCCCCATCTCTCGCAAGTGATGATCTAGCTTCTTCCAAGCCACCAAACTATTTTGTCTGTCTGTGAGGTGTTCTTGCCGGAACTGTTCATCAATCCAAGGGCTCCTTGAGGTTGGTCGGCCTGCGGAGATTCGGTTCTTGGTATCAATGTCACCGGAAAAATTTTGGCAACATAGGACTCTGTGTTATGTTCAGGTATACGTGATAGCAAATTTCTTGGCAGTTTGTTGTGATTGCAGCCGTGCAAAGTAAGGTTTTTGGCATATTTGGACCTTGGCTTCTACTGGGCAATGATGCGAGTCAACATCCATAGCTCGAAAACTTACGGATATATACAACATTGAAGGAGTGCCCAACGTCGATTGCAACATCATCAATTTGGTTGATCGTTTTCTGATCAGGAGTCGGTCTTGGACAGTGCTGATATGACGAAAATCTCATATAGAAATAGTCGTTGGTAGCGCCGTGTTTTTCCTCTTTGAGTAAGGACCACTGGGCTCCACACAAACGAACGCTTATATTTAATGAGACCCAGAATTCTATACAGAATGGACCTCCTGTGCCAACTATAAATTATCCTCAAGAATCATCCCCAAAAGCCGATTATAAATATCAAAGTGCAGCTTCTTATGATTAATAGAGTTCATCTCTGACCATAGCCCTCATTAAACACAGCCTCAAATTATTCCAACAAATGCAGGTATACCATTTCCATTCACCGACGTTCCTCTTACCCAAACACAAATACTTACGTGTCTAGCCATGGCCAATTTACATATATTCGATTCCTAATTAATGACTTAAATTACACCCCATTAAAAAGTGACATTGTGCTTAATTGAAATTGCCCGCGATCCATAAAATGTCAGAGCAATAAATTTTAGTAATGCCTGCCATTATGTGCACCGTACTACAACGCATTCGTTACCCAGTTCTCCGCGGAACCTTTCCACACTAAAACGACCACAATTCCGATTTGAAAATTACCAAGTCATTTGGGTGCGAATGCTCACAGCCCCAAAATGCCCCGAAACAATAAAATAACGACGTCCATTACACCATGGTGGTGAATTGTGTGAATTGTTGCACTATACTATACTCTATACACAATAAGGGCCCAGCCGCAAACAATTTACACGTTCTGGTAGTTTGTGGCTCGTTATAGGTCCGACCGATGGGAACAGGGAATGCATTTAATGCAGTCAAACAGCCGCGAAGACATAAAGTCAAAACTCCTACTCGTCCAGACAACAATTGCGACGCACGTCTCCTCTGGCCTGTCGTTGTTTTCCTTTTCCATATTTGCCCTGCTCATTTGTTCAAGTTGAAGAATCACTTGAGCGAATTTATTGCGCTGAAGTTCCCCCTTTCAGTATTTAGCTCACGCATGTAAAGACGCTGCAAAACTCTTAATTATAATAATAGCGACTTGGAGTGGAGAACAGGCGATAAATTTTCTATATGAACATTTAAATTATATCGTCGGCAGTGTGTGTACATATTTGGTTAGGCTTAGTACACGAAATGGCGCCTTGCAGGTAGCAGGACAAGGCACCTTTGAGAACCCTTAAGAGGCAAATGGTGCGGTTTCGGATTGTGGCTTAAGTTTTTAATTGCAAGAAAATGCCTTGACCTAATTGTCATGCACATGCCATCCAAGAATTTCCGTTCAGCGATGTAAATAATGATGCGTCCGATAGAATCGAAATCTTAGTTATTCAGAAGTAGCGTCGAAGAGTCGGGGTACAGTTTTTTTTTATGCTAAATGAATGCATAATATAATATGGAATATTAAATACATAGGCCAAGCAGTTCCCACGGCGAACAGCCCCACTTTGTATTGATGAATAGTGATGTTAAATGACGACTTAAATACGATATTCTGGCTACCATATCCAACCACATCCGGGATCCTCTCATCAGCTGTCCCTGTAAACATATCTGATGAAAGGCTCATGAAAGGGGAACATACATACTCGTACAAATAACTTAAACTCGTTGTAAGCTCAGAGGCTTAGTGGTTAGCGAAATGAAAGATATGTATAAAAATTAATTTAAAGGTCAAAACGTGTGCTGTAGTATTCTACTGGACTCATGGTTCAATCCCGGAGAAACACTTATTATACCTTAAGATTTTTGTTTACTCAACCGTGTCTCGCGAACTTCTGACAAATATCCTATAAAGCATAACTTAGCTGTTCTGCCAGTTGGAGCCGTCACAAAAATATAGGGCTGTTCAATTCCAACCTTAAATGTGAACTCGAACAAAACGAGTTACGAAGTTAGGTCTAGGGTGTATTTTCGTAAACAAAACACTGTCTACCATGGTAAAGTGTAACCTAAATAATTTTATTTAATAATCACGGTAAAATCTCAAAAATTTAAATAAGTTCAAAATAACATTCGTATTCGTGGATTTCTTTCAGGTTCATTATTCACCTTTTAATTAATAAGGCGTACAGAATAGGTTACTAGGGTAAGGGATAAACTTTTTCCCCCGACGGGTATCACAATGGGTCAAACCTAACCTAACCTATCCTTCACCTTTTAATGTACAATCTACAATAGACAAAACGAATGTTGAATAAACGAAAAAATTAAAAATTTTATCGCATTGGTATTGAAATACGTACACTTTTTACAAATTGGTTTAAAATTTTGCGGTGATATGCGTAAAAGGGAGTTTCTAAAAGCTATTTCTTTAATTATGGCGCTTCAACGAATAGGGTTGCGGTCTTTGTCTAACTGCCTCAACTGCGCACTGTAATATATAAGTCTATTCCACCTATGTGCTTCCTAGGTGAATTGCAGATACTACTGAATCCTTCCTTCCGGATTGGAATCGAAAACTCTTCTCACCAAAGCTCTGACGTTCAATTTCTATACGTGGTCTAGCTAAATTTATATTAGACGATTTATTCGCAATTATCTTTCCACACCAATTTCGCTGTTCAGCTCTTTTTCAGATATCCAAAAGTCTCATTTAAAACCCATTTTTGACCCTTCTTTCGTCTCAACGTTGACAGCGATAGCTCGGCGAGTTCTGCCAAAGTAGTCAATGTCATGAGTAGCTGTTTTTTATTATCAGCGTGATCTGATTCGGATCAGATAACGAAAATAAAACAGAACGGATCATTGAAAAGTTTAATTTTGGAATTGTGGCAACAGTTGCTTTCAAAAGCAAAACAGATAATACAGGGTATTTCAAACTTCATATTGCCACCAGCCATATTGCAAATAACGTCACACAAGGCACATGCCATTTCACTTGCAAAGTCGGGGGTGTTACCATATTTGAATCAAATTTGCATAATTTTTCTTTTCAAATATATTTTTGTAAAACAAATTTAGTATTTTATGTTCAAATATCTTGGCATATTAAGGTGTGTCCAGACCACCGAAACATTTCAGAAATGGTTATGAAACGTGTCTGAAGCAAATCGGACAGATTTTATAAACATTTATAAAGGATTTCTGAAATTTATTTACTAGCCCCCGTATAAATAAACACTGCGTAAAAGTTATCAGCTCGTTACTCATACTCAGCAGCTACGTCATATTTTTGTATACTTATTTGTTTATTAATACGGGTGTAAATGTTTGTGAAATGTTTCAACTTTATCCTGTTTTGGAGCGAGTTTTTATTTTTGTAATTTTAGTCTGGGCAATCACGCGAAACGCGATTTAATTCAAATAATCGTATTAAATGAATCACTTTCTCATTAGGTTTTTACCTTTTCTGGACATTTTTATAACAGCGCTCACTGCAGGGATAATTGTAAAACAAAAATTATTTCCCATCGCGATTGGGTAACTGTGAAACATTTCATAAACGTTTTTTTGGTGTCCAGGAACAAACCAGCAAAACATTTCTAAACATTTCATAAAAATTGTTTTGTTTAATAAGTGTTTTAGAAATAAATATGGAACATGTAGGTATTTAATTGTTTATCAAATGTTTGGCTGGCCTGGACATAGCTTTATAGAACAAGAAAAAACAAAATAACTCGGAATACGGACAGGGACTTTATTCGAATGCGAAAGAAATCAATTGATTTTTTGTGTTCAATTTTTTAGTCTGGCAACGTGATTGTGTGGCTATCTTTTACAGGCACACCAACATTTAAAAATAAAACAAGCCACCTAGTCGGAAATAGTAGAAATAATTTTCAGATCATGATTCGTGATCTCGATGAGAAGCAGGATCATGTGCTGTTGTTGTAAGTGCATGTAAATCGATGATCTATATGGATCATAACTGATAATAAAAAACAGCTAGTGTATTTATGCAAATTGACTTGGAAATATGGAACAATTTTTTCAAGTATATATGACAGCGCTCCTCTTTCTCACAAACAAATGTGGTATTTAATTGGGCATGGGCTTCTTCAGATTCGCTCTCAGATTTCAAATTTCAAACATAAAACCGTCACTTGGTTTTTTTTGTTGATATTCATGCGATTGGAATATGTTTGTGCAGCCTTCGATATTTTCCAATTAATGGTTAAATTTTATATTAAAACATTCGAAATTTGGTAAATCGGAAGCAACTCTGAGAAAAAAATCCAGATTCGAAAAAGTGCTCTGAAATGGGAAAAGGTAGCTTTTTCGTACTATAATCGAACATAAAAATTGACCTACAGTTTTTAGAGTGCCAAATCGAATACCTCGTCTTTTAGAATTTTTTTTGTCTACGATCGTTGGTCAGAATTGTTGTGAGCAAGTGGCAAGGTAGATCTGATCAAACTCATAAGTCTGGCAAACTTTCCGAAACCTTCGCAAATTTTTTGTAGCGATAACGAAACTTTTATCTGTCTAATTTTATAGGTACCTACTTTTCTTACCCCATTTGTCGGAAAATATTAAAGCAAAAATGATAAAAAAGCAAATGGGAAACTGTCCACTGTCGTAGATCTTCGTCATTATCGATACGAATGTTCGGGAGAGCCCTCTTACAGTTGCTTACGTAGAAGTTAAATTGTACGCTCTCTTACGCCCTCTATTAAAATTCTTTCGCACGAACAAAAATGCATCGTTTCGTTATCGTAAGAGACATTTGACAGGAAACAAAATTGAGGAGGTCTCCGAAAAAAATAAAAATTAGGGGACCAATGGGCTTGGACTTGGAAGTTTTTCGAAAAATTGCAGTGAATTGCATTTTTCTTGTAATTGGCTTTTATGTTTTATAAATCATTTGTGTTAAAACCTTATTTCTATCCATTTCAATACACACCTTTTGAACCGTAGTTGACGAATGCATGACTGGCGAAGGTCATTTCCTTCCTTGAATGCCAGCTTTCTGCACTCCGCCAATTTTGAATTTAAGTGAAACCAGACTATTATATATATTTTGTATTCAAAGTGTACGGACAAGAAATTGAACCTAAAGCACATTTTCACATGCAACAAAACTTAATTACTGTTTCCCAAAAATGCAGTGGATTGATGTGGGGATGCAGAGCAGAAAAAAAAAAACAGTAGATCTACTGCAATTGCAGTAAAGTCCGAACCCTGCCAGTGGCAAGGAAATGGCGCGAGTTTAGGGTCTCAGTATATCTAATCTGTAATTATTGTAATGTGGTTTTCGATTGGCCGCTCTCAAAGCACTTTTTGTGCTCTCAGAGCACTTTTAATGTTCGTTTGGTACAAAAAAGCAATCTTTTTTAGATTTCAGAGCACTTTTGCAAATCTGAATTTTTTCTCAGATTTGCTTCAGACGTTTGAGTTTGACAACTAGTGGAATTTGTTTACGTTTTCGTGAAATTCTTCAACTGAAAAGAAACGCACTGCATCAATTATTTATGTACAAATGTTTAGAAATCAATCTGGGCGAGCATTTTGAATGTTTTCATATAAAATTTAACCAGTGAATGGAAAACGCTGAGAGCGAATTTGAAGAAGCCCAATTGAAAACCACATTAGCATCAATGTGAATGCGTTTTGCTTTCCCCAAGATTTGTTGAATGAAGGTAGTTTGTTTCTAGAGTTCCCCTGCAGTTGCACGGAAATCTCGTTTCGATAACAACCAGGAAGATGAGTGCACATCAGCTAAATGGAAACTCCTTGATTTTTATGTATAATAGGTTGTATTCTAGTCCAGCAGTGGAATTGCACTTATTCAGTGAGTCAGTTCCATAATATTTTCAAAACTTGCCGTTTAGTACTTTCAGCAATCGCTAATATTTGTCACAAAACCGGTGGCACTGGCAATTAAAAAAAAAAAACTCTAAATAAAAATGAAAATGCGTTTCCTCTCATCTTATTGCAAAAAATTTAATATAACGTTTTTATCAGTCAGTGTGCTTACAATATTATTATGTATTGTACGTAGATATTGTAATAATACAATTAACAAATAAAACAAACCCTTAACTTTTTTACTTATCTTTCTCAGAGAATTTACGAGTATCTTATACAAATAATGCAACCAAACAATCTAACATCTACAAAACATGTATAATTATTAATAACTTAATCGACTAATTCACTTGAAAGTTTAGTTGTCATTTTACTCGGCTAAAAGCTTCCTACCATGATATCTTGTATAAAAGTACAAAAGACTAAATTTCGTTTATCAAAATCATTCCTCATTCGAGGCATGTGCAGTAGTAAGTAACGATGTCAATGTGTACGCTGATTTGCGGCCTGTCCTTCACGGAGTTATATTCCTGTAGTAGGTCGTCTTCTTGTTGTGGTTCCCTTTGATAACGTAAAATCCTTTCGGCTTTCCATTGCCCGAAAAATATTTATTGAAACTGTTTTTATTGACTGAATTCGATGGTGCATAGTAGGAGGGAGACTTCCGTTTAAGGGATTTCTTCTCTCCCATGCTGGATTTGCCGTAGGATTTTTCGATAGTCTCGTTCTCCCAGGGCTTGGTCCATGTTGGAATGTTTTTAATGTCCATCAGTTCATCCTTCGAATGTATTGCGGGGAACCGTGACTCATCCGAGAGTATCTTCTTGATGGCAGGCAAATTCCAGTGGTAGATGCGACTCGGTTTACCATTCGAGTTGAAGTTAAATGAGACCTTGAAAGAAAACAATTTCGAACAATGTTTAATTCTTGGAATGCAAAGTGCGTAATAGTGTAAAGGTAAACCAGATATGATGAATAAATATAGACGAGTAGATATCACTATATTTCCAAACTAACCAATTTCTGCGTCTATGGGATCTGCAGGGGTTAAAATAAGGACGATGAACCTTACTTTTTATAATTTTTCTTAGAGTTAAACTTAAAAAAATTTAAGCTGAGATACTAAAAATCATTACCAACATCACTTAATAAACGGACGGCTCGATGTTGGCAACCTGTGGCGGCCATGTTGTTTTGCTAGCGTCTGTCTGTTCAACCACTGCAATGCCAAAGTACCATGGTAATTTTTACCATTAGCAGGACCTCCAAATTATAAAACTATATAAGGTATTAAAATGATTGCTCGTCATCGTCAGTGCAAACGTTATTTTGTTTCTTCAATTGACACTTTGTCAATTGTAGCATCAAGTAGGAGTCGGCACAGAGACATCCGTCCACAGTTAATGGTAATAAAGGCGTAAGAATGAGATCACAAATCAGACGCCTCAAGTGTCATGGTGTTGTAAATGCAGCATAATTATTCAGTTATTGATAAATATCATCAGTAAATCTGACAGCTGGCTGACTTGTTGACTCTCCTGTTTTGATTCCCCTAGATCGATCATAATGAACAGGGGTAGTCGACGAATCAAGTCAAGACTGAGTACTAAATTGATAGTTCCTACCTATATGGGCATAATTATGGCGTTACCGACCAATCTAGTTTTCACGTTCAAGGTACAGACCAATCTAGTCGACTAATGGTATTTTGAATATACCCAATCTTTCCAAAATGTACATAATAGAAATAGGTTCGTTCGGGTACATTTTTGCAAACGTAAAATTATTAAAAATTTGCTAAGAAACTGTGCGAATGCGACCATGTACTGAGAAAATTTAAAAAAATGAGAGAGAAATCCATTTTCCCTCTTTTCATTTTTTCGTAATCTTCTAGTCGCCGAAATTCGACTTACTGAAAAATGAAAACTGACAACTAAATGACAGCTCAAAAGTTTGACAAGTAAAACTTTATTTATTTTCGTCTTCAACGACAGCCTTGTTCTTTTGAGCTTCGATCTCAGCAAAGCAAAGTAGATAAAGTAAAATTTTCATCATGCAATTACAACAACTACGCTCTACTTAACACTTCGAGACTCAGTTGTAGTTGTTGTAATCGCGTGCTGAAAATCCTACTTTGCTTTGCTGAGATCGAAGCTCAAAAAGCACGCCTGATGTCGGAGGGAGAAGTTGAATCGAATATTCCCCTAGAACATATCAGCGCATTCAAAATGGTAAGTTTAATTGGTATTTAGCTTATAAAAAATGCAATTCCAACATATTTTGTAGATGCTCCATTTTTCGATAATGTCAAAATGACATATTTAAATATTTTGTAAAAAAACCAGTCACGTACTTACTTCTCTTGAAATTGAGAGATTTCTCTCTAGATTTAGACTGAAAGGCTTTTATTTCAGGATTCCATTAATTTGGTATAAAAAGGCATTTTCTGTATTAAGTGTGCTGCGCATAGGTACGTTGTTATGAAATTTCGAGAAATTTCATCTGTGTTGGCAATTACGCTGTTTTCTATATATTTCCGCAGCCCACTAAAAAACAAAATATTTAACAATATTTTCCCAAAATAAATATATAGTTGGTAACAGTATGTCGGAAAACAAGGAACTAGTTCCGCATGTTTAGCCATAAGACCACCAAACTAATATTACGCAGAATCTATTCAGAAGAAAAAGTAGCATTTTCTGTCCTAACGATTATTATGTCCATCACTAGAGAATGCCACTAAGCATGCTGCGCACTTTGTATATGTTCGCATTAACAAACACCTGTAGTCACCGATGCAACGAGGATGTAAACATGTTCATAACAAAGTACCTCAAAATTCTATATACGAAAGATCATAAACATCTCCAGGAAACACGACATCTTGTGCATTTATCCGCAGCGCACAGTAAATAGAAATGCAAATAACACCAAAAACAATTCCGTAGAACGTCACGCAGCCACAAAACACTCTCGAACGTAGCTACTACTGGTGATGGTGGTGGTGGTGCGGCTGCCTTGCCTGTTGCCTCGCCTTGCGTTGTCGAGTTGAACGATCTACGCATATTTTATGAATTGAGTGAAGTCTTACCTTTTTCCCGTTACCTTGATCCAGAGCGTTGTTCTTGGCGGCCGAGGAGAAGCCGGTGCCTGCCTTCGGACTCGTATAATAGTATAAGTTTGGTGGCAGTTTTATGATAAACATGTGTGAATCATCGGGCGATGCATGACGGCGTGACTCCACGGCCAGACGTTTCCGGTTGTGGCTGTTTGGCGCGCGAACCTTAGCCAAGCCCAATTTACTGTGCGGGTGGAGAGATCGAAAAAAATAAGACGTGAAGGGATTCGTACAATTAATTACGTGTTTTGAGGAATGCAACAAAACTGAGCAGACTTTTGTATGCAACTGGGATGTGACTAACTTACTTGAGTAACTTTTTATTGAGTATGTGTTGATTCTTGTCCAATTTTATGTTCTTCCTTGTTGAAGTAGCAGGCCTCAGGTACGTCGTTGTTGCCTTTGTTCGGTCATTTTCTGGAGAAGGTGGTGATGAACTTGTTTTACTGTCGTCGTTGCTTCCTAATCCATATGCGAATATGTTGACAGATGCAGCGCAGCATAGACTGAAAACAGGAAAAAAAATTATAAGATAGTTAATATCATCAGCTTAATGGGAATTTGTTGGCGATTAAAAATTGACTAGATGTCCTGTCCGTGTCTAGTCCTAATTACTGAATCTTGTTTGGATTAATCTGTTCTTGAGTACGCAATCATAAAAGTTATAGCGTCTTATTATTATCATATCTATTTACGGACAGCTGGCGATAATTTTCACGTGGAATAAAATAAGGACACCAGATATGTTGATTCAATGTTGGAATGAATATCCCAGTCAACTTGTTCTTTTTTAAGGAAACTTAGTTAACTGATACCAACGTTTGACCGAAATACAAAATCCCAAAAATACAAAATCCAGAAAGAAAAAATTTAGAATTTTTATTTGGTCCAAATCAAATTTTTCATATATTGAAATACAATTACCTATTTAGTAAAATTCCTCAATATAGTAAATAATTTGTCGTTTTAGCAAAAACGGTTTAATTATGGTGGTTAACCAAAACCATAGCGGAAGCTCACTTACCACTTACTTTCACAGCCAACGTCACAATACAACAATTAAATTATTGTTACTTAATTGCTACTTAAGTATACTTTTATTTAACGAGCTTTTTTACCGTATTTTTTGGTAAATAACTCATCGGATAAAAGTACTTTAAGTAAAAAACTATAGAGTATTAAGGTATGGACTTCTTTTAAAACCTGATAAGTTTGACGTGTGTCGTGTGAGTGTGTACTCAAGTAAATTTAATATTCAAAGAGTTACTAGTTTTCAAGCTGTCTTTTTGGTAAAGTTCCTCCTTTTTGATTCTCATCAGGAAGTGCTCCCTTACTCATATTTTGTAAAACAAGCGTGCTTTTGAGGACGACAAATATTCTATAGATTGAGATATTTTACTTGAAAATTAAATTTTATTTCTAAATTTAAAGTAAAGGGTAAAACCAGAATCAAGAAAATCAGTGAATACTATTGGTGTCTAAATCGCGGGATTTTCGATATTCACAGAATTTCGGGATTTTATACTTCAGGATTTTGTGGTTCAAATGTAGTTATTTGCTCTGTGAAAAATTCTACGGATAGAAAGAAGTTCAAATAAATAATACACAGAATGCCTTATAAGTAGGAAGTCACCCTTAAACATTTAAGTTGACACCGCATGACTTGTGTAATAAAAATACTCCTCGCCCTGTTGCGAAATTCACTTTTACAGAAATAAATTAGGGTGTTCCTCATTTACATGTCTATTGCTTCAAAAAAGCATAATAATTATTAGACCTAGCTTAAATGAAGAAGCGTTTAAAAACAACTTGGTGAATTAATTGTGACATCGGTATCGGAAGAAGACGAGGTGGCCGAGTGGTTAAGGCGTTGGACTGCTAATCCAATGTGCTCTGCACGCGTGGGTTCGAATCCCATCCTCGTCGAAGCATTTTTTTATTTAAAAAAAAATATCGCTACAGGTCATTAAAAAAATAAAACCACTACAAGAAAAATAAACCTAAATTTTACTTGTGCTATTTCTTCAAACTCAATCAATTACGTCAGTTGCTTATCTATCTCAAGTGGAATAATGTTCTGTTTGGAATTATTTCAAACAGATGATTGAATCAATCAATTGTGATTAATTATCATTTCAATTTAGAAGCATTGTCGATACATGATGGATGGGTGGGAATTCATATTTTCGTCTGGCCTAAAAAATATTATTATCTCGTCGTTGTTAAAGGAATTTATTTCAAAGCCAAACAAGAGCGTTTTCGGTTCTACTCCTATTGATAAGAATTTACTTCTTGAACGTTTTGGAGCTACAGTTGAAATACTTGTAAGAGATGCAATCATTGTCAAAAGTTAGAACAAAAAGCACTAGCCTAATACAAAAATGTGTTGTAGTCGCCAGCAGCTGGAGACAGTGTTGCCAGATTGGGCACTTTGTCGTATTTTGGGCTATCTTTTTTCTAAAAAAACGATGGAAATTCCTTCAATGAGCGCCCAACACAAATTTGGGCTACATATCGTTTAACAAGTTTTGTGTAAATTTGTTTGTTTTATTTCTTCACAAAACTACAAAAAAGAAATATTTTCGAACAAACCCGCACTTTTAAAACTCGACAGCACTCTTGCAGTCAAGTGACACCGAACATTTGTTTAATTTGCAGGCACACAAATTTATTTTGCAGACCTTTTGATTTGACACAAGCACACAAGCCACAAAGGCCAGTTGCAGAAAAATACAAAAAAAAAATTAAAATTAAGGAATTGGAAAAATTTTCAACGATTTTTGGGCTTTTTCCTGGGCAACGACTTTGGGCTACATTTTTTCAAGGTTTGGGCGCTTAAAGCAAACTAAATTCTGACAACCCTGGCTGAAGACAGAACATAATGGTACCGTAGGTGAGCAATGCGCATATTAAAAATGTAGCAATTTGCAAACCATCTTGTTCTCATTTTTAACCTTCACCTTATATATTGTGTAGGTCACAATATGCAATGTTGCTTGGAAAATATCACTAGGTATTGTGATTGTGAGTTTGAAAAATGTAGCCTGGACAATAAAAATTATTATCAGTAACGCGGAATGACGCCGCGGAAGTGGTATGTAGCACTGTCAAAGCTTAAATTCACAGATTACATAATTATAACGTGAACACAATGGGCCGCGCCGCTGTAGGGGGTAGAAGCGGCTGTATGAGTCTAGAAAACAATCGCCTAAGTAAATGTCATACTCTTTTCAGGTCATGGGGACGTTCAAGTATCTAGTTAAGTAAATCTGACAGCTGTCTGACTAGATATATCTCGGTTTTGATTGGCTGAAATCGGTCATATGAGCAGCTGTTTCATTTGACGTTTATGGAGGGGTAGCCGACGAATCTAGTCAAGAAGTTCGTGACTGAATACTAAATTGACAGTTCGCATATCTGGCTGACGTAGAAAAAATTACGTTCCCAACCAATCTAGTTTTTGCGTTCAGGTTACATCTTATCCGGATCAATCTATTCGACTTAAGATAACTAGATTCTTGAATGTGCCCAATGTCTTAATTTTACCTTCATATAAATTGGGAAAGAGAGAGGTGGCAGTATTCTTAATTTTCGCTTAAGAACGAAATCAATGATGGTTTGTTGTTTTGATAATCTGAGTCCGTAGTGTCCGTGCGAACTTACGATAGTCGTCAAATTATGGACGATCATCGCTTTTTGTTGTTTCACGTTACTAATTTAACTGTCAAATAACGTCGTAGATGCGATTCGATTAAACGATGGTTATTTCAGAATCGTTTTATCGTTTTTGATGTATTTTTTTTATTTAAGGAAGACACACCACACTTATTGGAGGGGGCTCTCTCTTATCGGAGTTGTAAAAGAATAAATTTGGTGGTAGCATTTTCTTTCTAATACCAAATGAATAAACTGTTCGCAGCAATCATAAAACGAATAAATGCAACATAAAATCGCATTTTTTAAATTCTTTTTTACAAACCGATCCATTAAAATAAAAAAATGTATAACACAAACTAAAAACGAACTCGTTTTGTTCAATCATTTTGATGTTTCAAATGTATTTTGGTTAATTTTCGAGAGATTTCGTCCAAAATATTAAAACTACTGACCAGCAGAAGCAGTGCGTTAGGTCAACCATGGTTAATATTGTTACAATTGACATCGCGTATTTCATACCCGTTGTGACTGCACCATAGCTCTCTCTCCGACTTATGTCTAAACCCGAAAAAAATGATTCCTTTTTCAAAAAAAAATATTCCTTTTTGGTAAAAAAGATAAAAATTCCATATTTTACAAAGGCACTGCAACGAATGTTGGTCGATCGATAGGAAATGAGACCTTTTTTACCCGACTGGACACAGGGAAGGTTATTGACCTCTGTAATTTAAGACTAGGGTTTGGTGATTAAAGAATGCACCAGATGTACGAAATTTATTTGTATGAATTGATTGTATACTTACAACAATTTAAAAAAAAATGATGCCTTTTTTCTAAAAATTATTCCTCAATGGCTCAAGCGTCGGAGTTAGATAGAACTAAAAGGCATAATTTCTCAATTGGCATCACTGGTCACCACGCTCACTGCACACACTGAATATAGACGTTTGATTGTCCAAATAAAACCGGCACTTCACATACATTTGAAGTTATTTGTTCAAAAAATCCGGAATTGCATTTTTTTTGTAATATTTTGTCTTAAATAAGAAAAGCGTTTGTCAATTATTTTTGAAAATAACTTTAATTTATGCAACCTGCTCGGTTTCGATTTGACAACAAACATGTTTTCTATTTGTTGGATAGTAAACATAAGGCTCAGAGGCGGTTTTATTAGATTTATGGTGGGGTCACGGTAGAAATGGAATCCGAGATAGTAATCGCAATAATATTAACCATTGTTGAGAAACCGAACGCACTGTAGATTTACCATTTGTTTCATTTTTAGCTTGTACGCACAACCTTATTTATTAAATGTTTAAATTGCAAACAATGCTCAAATCATTGGTTCTGTCATATGCGAACATGTGCATTGCATATCACTGAAGAACATCTCCCTCTTCATTTTATCGGCAAACTCCATATGATTAATGCTCACAATTTGCAATAAATTCACTCACCCACCGCCTATGTCCTACATTGTTAAATGCTAGGTATGAGCATTACTTATAAATTAGAATTCAATTAAATTATGAACGACTGTAACCTAGTTTCGAAAAGTTTATTTTCAGCTGTTCTGTAAGTAGACCTTCCTTGCAAAACGTCTGCGGAATCGAAAATGTGTATTTAGATTCTGATCGCACATTTAATTACAGTTATTCAAATTACTATTCTCGTATGAGCTGTCATACCTGTCAATGATGACGGCTGTTCCTCGAAAGTAGAGCGTTCGTGCAGAAAATTAATTAGAGTGAATACGAGTAATACAAGTATACGTCACATCAACGCGAGTATAAGAACTAGAACGGTTTCGCATTAAGCTACAATGAATTATTTATTAAGCAATTCCACGACAAACTTACGTGGAAGAGCATAAATATTTAAGGAGACGATTTAACGCTGCGGCCTATAAGTGGAGAATACCTTTTTCTAAGAATTCTATGGGTGTTGCATGTTGCATGAAAAATTTAACATTTTACACATTTAAAGTCGCAAACTTTGATGTACTTGAATTGTATTAAATGACATATGCATTTATTTGTAAATGGTGTCTTTCTGACATACGTCTTGCTCGAGGTAATCTATTATTGTAGGGTAAGTTGTTAGTATATTACAAGGATTGTCTATTAAATGATCTATCGTAACACTCAATACGGTCATTTTTAATTTTGGAAACATTTTAAATGTTTTAGCTTCTAAATTAAGTTGGGCAAAAAACTTGACTTTAAGGTTTGACTCACAATTAAGATCGTGCATTATGGTTGGACCGTGTTGTTAGCACTCTCTGCTCATTTATCCCACGAAGCGTGGTCATTTTTACCTTTTTTCCCTTTTAACCATACTCAAATTCCTTTTAATTCCCACGATACTTTTTTTCGTCAAAATCCAGTTTTTTAAAATAAAATAAAATCCTCAGTTTGTAACACTGCTATGATTATTTTTTGGTACTGGAAAATTTTGATAAAAGTCGATTTATATGAACTGTTTTTTATGGACATTCAGTGTGTTAATAATCGTGGTGAAATATAGGTGTTTTGATAGGCAAAAATTTATAGTTTGAATGTTTTATTGCTACATTTCTGAAAATCCCACGATTTGGTGCTTTTTCCCTTTATCCCACGGAAGGCTTTTCGGACATCGAAATTCCCACAAAAAGGAAGAAAATCCCACGATATAACAACCCTGGGTTGGACCAGCCTTTACTCTGGCTTTGATCTGCAATATTGACTGATGTCTCAGCATTGTCACCTGCTGAAGGATTGCATTCCAAAAGCAACCGACTTCTGACCTTGGTCTTTCTCTAGTCAGGAAAAAAGCAGATCAAATTTTACAATCTGAAAACACAAGTGTGCATGGCTTATGTTGTGACTGCACCATAGCTCTCTCTCCGACTTATGTCTAAACCCGAAAAAAATGATTCCTTTTTCAAAAAAAAATATTCCTTTTTGGTAAAAAAGATAAAAATTCCATATTTTACAAAGGCACTGCAACGAATGTTGGTCGATCGATAGGAAATGAGACCTTTTTTACCCGACTGGACACAGGGAAGGTTATTGACCTCTGTAATTTAAGACTAGGGTTTGGTGAGTAAGTAGAAAATTGGTAAATAAGCATGACGCACAATTGTGAATGAAAATTATTGATGCTACTTTGATTAAAGAATGCACCAGATGTACGAAATTTATTTGTATGAATTGATTGTATACTTACAACAATTTAAAAAAAAATGATGCCTTTTTTCTAAAAATTATTCCTCAATGGCTCAAGCGTCGGAGTTAGATAGAACTAAAAGGCATAATTTCTCAATTGGCATCACTGGTCACCACGCTCACTGCACACACTGAATATAGACGTTTGATTGTCCAAATAAAACCGGCACTTCACATACATTTGAAGTTATTTGTTCAAAAAATCCGGAATTGCATTTTTTTTGTAATATTTTGTCTTAAATAAGAAAAGCGTTTGTCAATTATTTTTGAAAATAACTTTAATTTATGCAACCTGCTCGGTTTCGATTTGACAACAAACATGTTTTCTATTTGTTGGATAGTAAACATAAGGCTCAGAGGCGGTTTTATTAGATTTATGGTGGGGTCACGGTAGAAATGGAATCCGAGATAGTAATCGCAATAATATTAACCATTGTTGAGAAACCGAACGCACTGTAGATTTACCATTTGTTTCATTTTTAGCTTGTACGCACAACCTTATTTATTAAATGTTTAAATTGCAAACAATGCTCAAATCATTGGTTCTGTCATATGCGAACATGTGCATTGCATATCACTGAAGAACATCTCCCTCTTCATTTTATCGGCAAACTCCATATGATTAATGCTCACAATTTGCAATAAATTCACTCACCCACCGCCTATGTCCTACATTGTTAAATGCTAGGTATGAGCATTACTTATAAATTAGAATTCAATTAAATTATGAACGACTGTAACCTAGTTTCGAAAAGTTTATTTTCAGCTGTTCTGTAAGTAGACCTTCCTTGCAAAACGTCTGCGGAATCGAAAATGTGTATTTAGATTCTGATCGCACATTTAATTACAGTTATTCAAATTACTATTCTCGTATGAGCTGTCATACCTGTCAATGATGACGGCTGTTCCTCGAAAGTAGAGCGTTCGTGCAGAAAATTAATTAGAGTGAATACGAGTAATACAAGTATACGTCACATCAACGCGAGTATAAGAACTAGAACGGTTTCGCATTAAGCTACAATGAATTATTTATTAAGCAATTCCACGACAAACTTACGTGGAAGAGCATAAATATTTAAGGAGACGATTTAACGCTGCGGCCTATAAGTGGAGAATACCTTTTTCTAAGAATTCTATGGGTGTTGCATGTTGCATGAAAAATTTAACATTTTACACATTTAAAGTCGCAAACTTTGATGTACTTGAATTGTATTAAATGACATATGCATTTATTTGTAAATGGTGTCTTTCTGACATACGTCTTGCTCGAGGTAATCTATTATTGTAGGGTAAGTTGTTAGTATATTACAAGGATTGTCTATTAAATGATCTATCGTAACACTCAATACGGTCATTTTTAATTTTGGAAACATTTTAAATGTTTTAGCTTCTAAATTAAGTTGGGCAAAAAACTTGACTTTAAGGTTTGACTCACAATTAAGATCGTGCATTATGGTTGGACAGTGTTGTTAGCACTCTCTGCTCATTTATCCCACGAAGCGTGGTCATTTTTACCTTTTTTCCCTTTTAACCATACTCAAATTCCTTTTAATTCCCACGATACTTTTTTTCGTCAAAATCCAGTTTTTTAAAATAAAATAAAATCCTCAGTTTGTAACACTGCTATGATTATTTTTTGGTACTGGAAAATTTTGATAAAAGTCGATTTATATGAACTGTTTTTTATGGACATTCAGTGTGTTAATAATCGTGGTGAAATATAGGTGTTTTGATAGGCAAAAATTTATAGTTTGAATGTTTTATTGCTACATTTCTGAAAATCCCACGATTTGGTGCTTTTTCCCTTTATCCCACGGAAGGCTTTTCGGACATCGAAATTCCCACAAAAAGGAAGAAAATCCCACGATATAACAACCCTGGGTTGGACCAGCCTTTACTCTGGCTTTGATCTGCAATATTGACTGATGTCTCAGCATTGTCACCTGCTGAAGGATTGCATTCCAAAAGCAACCGACTTCTGACCTTGGTCTTTCTCTAGTCAGGAAAAAAGCAGATCAAATTTTACAATCTGAAAACACAAGTGTGCATGGCTTATGCCATTCTACGTGGTTTTTATCAGCTTTATCTTGCTTTCCAAAATTTCTGATTAAAAATTCCTGCCAACTATCCAGAAGAGAAGAAGATCATCATAAAAGGAGGTACTAATATACTGAGGTAATTGACATCAGAAAATTAAATGTATTTTGCATTTACGACTTGTGATCTTCTGCATTAACCTCGATTCAAGTTTCATGTACAAACAAACATCGCACGTGATGAGAATTGTCGTTGACAGTTGTTGCTGGTCCACTACATGTGGTCACAAAATGAATTAACAACCGAAATCTTTCTCATTTCAACAGCTTTTAAAATAAAACCTAAAGATGATGGTCAAACATAAACGAATTTTTATTACAACCTGTTCCTTGTTATGCGAAATAAAATTCTTCTACATTCCGCGAGGCCTCGAGGAATGTTGACCCGGGTTTACTGACATTTTATAGAATTTCTTGTCACTTTCCATAAGTCTCAATATAAATTTTGTACTTAGCCAGAACTTGAACTCAATTCAGATGAGGTATTGAACAAATTGGAGTCAACAACTATAGTACGAGAAAGTGAACAAGTTTACCGCCGCGACGTAGCTATAAACTAATTGAGCAAATGGAACCACTTCCAGGTACCTACTGGTTAGAACAATAGCATGCTGTCAAAAATGCTCTAAAGCATTTGAATAAATTTATGGAAAGTACAGATGTGGGTGTTTTTTATTGTAGACTGTCTTAAGGGAAACAGTCTGTCAAATGTGAGTTTTCCAGGTGACTTTTTCATTCAGTATACCATACGTCGAATAGAAATATATATTCTCAAAAGAACAAGAAGCACATTGTTCCATCTACTACATTAGCTTTTCACTTTCGTGACAGGCTACTTGAATAATTCAAAAGTTTTAAATTACACTTTCTCCTATGTCCTATACCTACTTCTGGACTCGTGCATTTAATTGATTTTATTCACCTCCCTTCAACGGTGCTAGGGTTGTCCATTTGAAACCACCCCATTGTTCATTGTGCCGCCAATCAAGACCACACCGTATTGCAAAACTCCAAACAAACAAGGAAATAATATAATTCCTTTCAAAACATATAAGTTCAACAGAGTTCCTTGCACGGTGAAACTTCTCAAGAGGTAAATACAAAAATATGCGAGGGTTACCTTCGATACAAAGGACCAATGCAGTCGCACACAAAAGTATTTATAAGGTGACCCCACCCACGCAAAAATGAATTTTCCAAAACAAAGTATACACTACACAAAGGACACAACATCAAATTTCATGCACATTCCCCGCAAAGCAAACATCTCGTGCGCTGTAAACGTGATACACAAGCCGGGCCGACGAAATACTTAAAATTCCGCTCTGGCTTAGAAGAGGGAGAAACTCTGAAAATTATTTTGGCAAACAGACAAAATCAATATCCGACGACTCCACGTGTCCACATGATGTATGCAGTGTTGTCTGCTTTTATATCTAAATTAAATCTCTGCATTGAACTGACTTGCACGCATTACCATCCAGCAACGGGACACCACAATAAAACAAAAAAGAAATGAGTGATTGTCCGTCTGTTTACCGAATCAAATATTGCCAAAACAACCCTTGAGCATGGCTGGATTTTTTTTTTTTGCAAAAATAAAGGCACATCGTTTGAATTGTCCGCGCGCATACAGGGTCGGCGAACGGCCGACAAAATTACGAAAGGGCGCTAGTTTTGTGTTTTTGATTCGAACAAATTATTGTCCAATTTAACTTTTAGTAAGGAAGTATGAATGTATAACCGAAGATAAGTTAGGTTCAAAACGACCAAGGATTTCTTCATCCGGCATAGTAAAGGTCTCGCCATAGAGCAGAACTGTCTCCTTAGTTTGCCTTTAGCCTTTTTTGACCAGCGTTGCCACTTCAATAAGAGAGGAGCGCAGTAGATCATTAAAAAAAAGCAGTAGATTCGATCTTTCCGCAGTAGATTTTTTTTTATACAAAAAAAAACAAAGATCTATTGCTTAAAACTATATTAATCATCACTTTAATTTTTTTTTATACAATAAGTTCACAATAAGTTGGCTTCGTTCAGAGGTTCTTTACAGGGGTAATTTTTATGCATGATTTTTGTACAGATGATTAAGAGAATGTTTATCAAACAAAAAAAAAAGTACAGAAGATTGGATTTATTAGTGGCAGTAGATTTATTTTTTTGTAGTGGCAACGCTGTTCTTGACAAGGCCCTTCTACTCAATTACTTTTTTATGCCAAGGAAACTGTTATTTTACACGAAATGGATGATGGATTTCTGCACTATACTGCAATCTTCGCCCTTTTTAACGAAATGAACTACATCGTTGACAGTTGTGACAGTTGAAAGAGGATACACATTGAACAAAAGGCACAAATTCCAAAAGTATGGTCGGTCTCGCTGTCAACGCACACAATCTGAATGAAGTGTTTTTGCAATTGCTACTTGGGCGATTTGAGTTCAGCATTTTTTGTTCGATTGGGCAATGAAGCAGTAAGGCGAAATTGAAATGAACTGCTTTGAGCAAATGGCACTATTTCCGAACATATTTATGTTAACGGGATCCATTTAAATTGTTTGATTTATTTTAATTTTACTCTTTTTTTCTCACACACAAATCAAAAAACAAACCGTTCTTTGAAGTATCCAACTCATAATTCCGTATACGAGATGCAAATCCACATGGAAAACATCGACGAGTAACATTCGAAGAGAAATTCTCGTATGCTGATTTCCAGAATCACAAATTTCAGTTTTTAGCATCTCTGTCATTTTGACAGATAAACGTTTACACGAATTTTTGATAATTGGGGTCCTTATCTGACATCATTTTTGAGTTGTAGAAAAAGTCTTATTATTATTACGTTCACTTAGAATGTAAGATGTTGTGCTGACAGCATTGTACAGACTTTTGACGCTTCTTCAGCAATAATTTCAAGTGCGGCCGTCCCCATGACACCTCGCTATTTTCGGGTGTCAAACGGTGTGGTCCTATCGCAAATTCGTTGGCGAAAACATAATTGAAAGGCTTTTTTAAACTTGTTAGATTGGTCGGTTATGTCACTTTTTCTAAGTCAGCCACACGTGCGAACTGTCAACTAAGTTCTCGGTCACGAAATTCTTTACTAGATTCGTTGACTAGCCATAGACATCAACTAAAAAAAAGTGTTCATGTGATCGATCTGGGCCAATCAAAACAGAGAAATATCAAGCAGCTGTCAGACTTACTGAACTAGCCCTGAGACACATCGCTCAGTAGTACAGCGCCATAAGAGCTATGGTTCGGTGACGACTAAAATAGAATATGAAATGTCAATCATAAACATTTAAATCATGGTTGAGGGAGTATATAACTTTTTTTTGCAGCTTAAGATGTGTATGTAGCAGGCAATAAATCACCGGTGACTGTGCACATTTAGCCACTAGACTAGACAGCCTATAAAAACTTCGAATAAGAAACTAATAAAGAGATCAAATTTTTAACTAAAATTCATGCAATCTACATATTATTTCGCAAAGCTGCATCTTATGTAGACTCAACAAATGCGTTTGCGAAACACAAATTTTAAATTTCAAATTACATCAATTCCCAACATCAACATTAATCAATATAAATGAGAATAATTTGAATAAATAAATAATCTGCTCTCAAAAAATATTTTCAAATCGAGACTATGAAGAAATGAATAAATTTGGGGCGGTGAAATGAATGTCATGAAATGTGTAAGCATTTAGCGGCCTATACGCCATCTATTGTTCATTCGTAAATCATGAATATCATTATAATAATTTAGTTCAAGGAGTTAGAGAAGCGTTGAAGTTCGCCTTTCGTGATTAAAGTATTTCAAAAGATTTATGTATTTTTTGGAGCAATTGTTATATGTATTTGTAGATCGTGTTGTGGCACTTAAAAAAGCTTTTTACTGATACTAGGATTAAGCTAGAAGAGCAACTTCTTGCTAACGATAAATTATAAGAGATATTTTGCCCCCCGAAGGTATATTTCAAACGTATCTCAATAACAAAAGATAGACAGAATCCACCATCTCTTTTGTTTTGTCACTTATTACAATTTGATACACAAGATCTCCATACCATGGTTTATGTCAACAAAAATATTTAAATTAGGTGCAATGTAAACTTTGTAAATTTATTTACGAAATAAAACTTAAAAAAAATATTAGACTAAGCACATAAACTTAAGGAACAACTATGTACCTATATGGCATACAATTTATAGGTTTGGTTTTGCCTTCGAACAGATAGATAGCTAGGAACAGAAATAAGTGAGCTTCACTTACCCCTCTGAATCGAAATTTAAATAATTTAGTTTGTATGTACTTTATGATAGGTATCATAGAGTAACCAAACTAGAGGGCCAACTGAGAGCAGAAACGGTATATTTGCCTACAAGCTGTATGGCAGGAAGTGCCATACATTATATTGCATAAGTATTCGTGCCTGTACAAATCAAAGGAGCGCCATTGCTGCCGCACGAATACTTATACAATATAATGTATGGCACTTCCTGCCATCCGGCGGCCATTCTTATGGTGGGATATCAAGTGTGGGCGACTGTGTTCGGCATATTTTGTGCCCATTAGTTACGCGGCGTTCACATCACAGTTGAATTTAATATTTGACTTTAGTATTTGACTTTTCAGATTTTTGCAGACAAATCGAACATTAAATTCGAATTTTATTGATTTTTGTGTGTATTGAGTTGGCCGCAAAAATATTTTTTTTCACTTGCACTGTAAATCCATTCCAATTGGTTTTTACACATTTACATTCGAAATAATTTAATATAAAAAATCGTTTCCATACTCGAAAAATGAATAATTCAGTTAAAAAAGCAATCCTTTCAACGATAAACAATTCCTAACCGACAGCTGTGTGTCATATACATTGGTATTAGTGAAAGTATGTGTGAAATCTGAGAAAAAATCGAGATTTCTCAGAGTGTCAGATTTTTGGCAAATCGAACATAAAAAGCAATCTCGATCAAAAAAACAATTGATCTTTTTGCCAAATCGAAAACGACATAAAAGTTTATAAAGCTTATGAACTTTATAAAATGAGCTAACTCGGTTTTTTTTTACTTTTGTTAAAAGAGATTTTGTAACTTGAAGCTTTTTTTTTTGTATATTTTAAAGAAAATACACTTTTTCTAGTTGATTTTAATGCTTTAAGTTTCGAAATCATACTGAAACAAAATGTTTTAACGCCGTTTAGGGAAAACATTTTTTTAATGTCGTGGCGAAAAATATTTTTTAATTTTACTATAAATTATAATCTGTAACTAGTTCGTAAAATGAACAATAACATATCAAGTATGCATTTGTTTAATTCTAAAAATGAATTCGATATTGCTTATAATATTGCGGTCAAATTTGTATGCATTTGGCTTTTTCTGTTAAAGGCCATAATACAAAAATCCTCGTAGATCGCATTATATTTATGTGAAATACTCGGAGCAATAAAAAAATGTTTTGATCACTTTTTGTAACCCAAAAGCGTAATGAGTGCACTTGTTTTTGTCCATTAATAATTTATATTGTCTTTTTGTTAGGAGTTTAATCACTTTTTTTTGCTTTCCGATACTAATATTTTTTTTTTAAATATGAATAGCATTTGCATTTTTACTGTTCCTAAGTAACATTATTCAATATAATTAAACGACAGAATTTCCAATCATATTTTGATTTTGTACAAATATGGCGTTAAATAAACGAATTTGGGAACATTCACCAATCCTAATAGAAATTTATCCAATGTTCATGATTATTATATAATATTCACTTATGCCCTAGTGGAAGCTGGGTTTAACTTGCATGTTGCTAACTCATTTTTGGAACAACCCCCTACGGATTTAATTTATGCAGCTGCATGAATTTTGCTGTCAAAAATAGAATTCATACAAATAAAACTAAAAAACAACTGAAATGTGAATGGATGAATAATTTTTGGTGCCGAATATGAATAGAGAACAAGTTATGTTATCTAAAAAACCATAATCAACATTTACTTTTTGTACATTTATTGTTATAAATCCATTTACAAATTGTTTGTAATTGAGAAATAGTGCCACCCGGCGACTAAAAATACACGTATTCACAGACAGGAAAAAAAGAGCGCGCGAGAGAGGGCTGTCATTCAAAATTTGCGGGGAAAATCGGGTAGGTGCACGGGAAGTTGGCTCTCTAGTTTGGTTACTCTATGATAGGTATACTGTATTCGTTGTCTGTTATCATTGTTATTATTATTTTTATCATAACTTTATAAGAGAAAATTTAGAAGGCCCACTTCCAGTTAAAAAAACAGTATACGGAAGATCACTAAACAATTGTTCGGTTAAAAACGTTATCATGCTGCTTTAAAAGGCAAAATAAGTATGTCATCAACATCCGGACTTGAACACCCTGAGGTCAACTCAGACAACGATGCATGCTACGAGTATGAATCCGAGAAGACAGCTGCAATTTATGTAAAAAATATGTAAGGAAACAAACATTGTATACCTTTGGGCCCCTGTTATTGAGCCAACACATTTAAATTATTCATTATTCACCGCCATTTGTTACCTAGACTTAAGTCTAATTGTATATAAAAAAAGTTCAATAAAAACAAATGTAAATGCTTATGTTTCCCTCTATCACCCGTAATTTGTAACAAATTCAAACATCCTTCGATATTGACCCGGGAATGATCCTCAAAAGTTCGTTCAAAATTAGACACAAAGGGGTGTGGCACTTTCCGTGCAAAAGGCCGTTCCAAACGCTTTTTCCCGACACTTATTGCAGCTAACGTTTTAAAATTCAAAACTTTGATAAACGTAGAACTATCAAAAAAAATTGGCGGCACATAAAAAAACTGGGAGTTCCACCTCCCATACGAACATTTTTTAAAACTATTTTACTGCCAGCTTTGAAATTTGGTAAATGTACGTATATTGTCACACAATGTGACAGTCATCGTGACAGTCAACTGAGAGTACTTATTTATCGGGAGCGTATCGGAATCCCGCTTTTTGAAATCCCGCTTTTCAAAAATCCCGAAAAAAAAGTTTTAAAATCCCGTCTGCTAAAATACTGCTTTTTTAAAATCCCGTCTTCTAAAATCCCGCTTGTTCAAAATCCCGATCTATTATAATCCCGCTTTTTAAAATCCCGCCAGATCCCGCCAATCCCGTTTTTTTACAAAGCATTGTTATCAAAAAAATAGATGTTGGTTATATGCGCTTTTTTATTATATTATTATTATATATTTAAAAATATTAAAAATACTAGACCAAAAAGAAAATGCATCCGAATGTTTTTAGTTTTTACTGTAAGCACACATTTGTTTTTGTTTACATATTCTACATTGTTTTTACGCATTGCGAAAATAGTATATAATGCACATAAAAATTTAAATTTACTGCTGTAACAATAACTGCATTTCAAAAAAACACTCATTGCTTGATTTATTTAAATTTTCTCATCAAAATTTTAGAATCAAAAGTAGTTGTTTTATTTTAAAAAATCGCGCGATTTTTTAAAATAAAACAACTACTTTTGATTCTAAAAGCGGGATAATAACAAACGGGATTATAAGAGGCGGGATTTTAAAAAGCGGGATTTTAAAAAAGCGGGATTATAAAAAGCGAGATTATAAAAAGCGGGATTTTAATAACGGGATTTTAAGAATCGGTATTATAAAAAGCGGGATATCGAACCCAACCCTTATTTATCATTATTATATTATTAATCTTACCGGCTTTCAAACGCGACCCCCTAGGGGTTTGAAAACCACTGAGATAGATAATCAGATTATACTCGTTACTTCAAAATATGTTTCAGGCATAATAAGAGTATAAGTGCTACCACCACTGAAAATACAGACCTTGGAAGACTATATAAATTGAATAAGTCCAACAATAGCATGCTGCCAAGTTTTTCCTCAGCCATACAATTATCGTTAACGAAATTCACAACTGCGCCAATAAGATATAAGCGTTGGATTATGGCCAAGAATAGGCATTTTCATATAATTCTAGCTTAGGTAACATTAGCTGTTTTTTATTATCAGCGTGATTTGATCCGGATCAGATCACGAAAATAAAACAAAACGGATCATTGAAGAGTTTAATTTTGGAATTGTGGCAACAGTTGCTTTCAAAAACAAAGCAGATAATACAGGATACTACAAACTTCATATTGCCACCAGCCATATTGCAAATATTCTTCTCAACTTGACGTCACACAAGGCAGATGTCATTTCACTTGAAATGTCGGGGGTGCTACCATATTTGAATCAAATTTGCATAATTTTTCTTTTCAAATATGTTTTTGGGAAACAAAATTAGTAGGTATTTTATGTTCAAATATGCAACACATGAACAATATTTTGTTGCTAACGCTTGAGTTTATCTTGGCATATTAAGGTGTGTCCAGACCACTGAAATATTTCAGAAATGTTTATGAAATGTTTCTGAAGCAAATCGAACAGATTTCATAAACATTTATAAAGGATTTCTGAAATTTATTTATGAAATGCTTATGAAATGTTTCAACTTTATCCTGTTTTGGACTAGAAGAAAATAATGTGGTGGGATTATTAGCAGCGAGTAAAGTTTTTATTTTTGTAATTTTGGTCTCGGCAATCACGCGACACTCGATTTAATTCAAATAATCGTATTAAATGAATCACTTTCCCATTAGGTATTCAAAGCTTTTCTGGACATTTTTATTTTATTTAATAAAAAATAATTATATTTGGAAAACAGCGTCACTTTCTGCAGTGAAACTTGTAAGACAAAAATTATTTCCCATAACGATTGGGTAACTGTGAAACATTTCATGAATATTTTTTTGGTGTCCAGATCCAAACCAGCAAAACATTTCATAAATATTTTATAAAAATTGTTTTGTTTAATAAATGCTTTAGAAATATTTATGGAACATGTAGGTATTTAATTGTTTATCAATTGTTTGGCTGGTCTGGACATACCTTTATAGAACGAGAAAAAAACAAAATAACTCGGAATACGGACAGGAAGTTGATTCGAATGCCATTGATTTTTTGTGTTATATTTTTTAGTCTGGCAACGTGATTGTGTGGCTATCGTTTACAAGCACACAAACATTTAAAAATAAAACAAGCCACCTAGTCGGAAATAGTAGAAATCATTTTCAGATCATGATTCGTGATCTCGATGAGAAGCAGGATCATGTGCTGTTGTTGTAAGTGCATGTAAATCGATGATCTATATGGATCATAGCTGATAATAAAAAACAGCTATTAATAGCACAAACGCGAGCACGCCTGTTAAACTTGTATGTCACGACCCCATTAACCGAGCGGCGCCCATGCGAATAGATATATTTTCACCGGGAGCATTAACCCGTATGAGTTTTGACACATTATTATTTTAAATGTGGACCCCTTTAAATTACATTATGCATACTCGTAGTATAAAATGTGTGCCAAATAATTAGCCGATCTAAGCGAATATCCAATAGCAGTCGCATTCATTTTGATCGGCTTTTTAATTGACACACCGATCACTAATCATAATAAAGAAAAGGTCTGCATTCAAAATATTTATTGACATTAATTGAGTGAGATTAGGGCGCCTAGCCATAACTACGCGCCTGAAATCGAAATAATCCAGCTAGCTCCGGTACTGCCAGCAAGATATTAATTTCCTTTTTCAATTGAAAATACAACAGTACAGAAATAACAAATAAACAACACACGCTATAGCTGCCGTGCAATTACCTACATCTTTAATTGCGACTCCACTTCTTGGGCCATATAAAAGACATCCTCACACCGTCGCGCTAATTCATTTATAATTCATCTTATACACAACAAAACGTTATTCAAACAGATACCTACCAGATTGACACAAAGGATAATGTAAGAACTCAATTCAAAACGAACCTCATGAGATACAGCCTCAGGAAATGCATTGTGTTCCCACAGCAGCAGTAGACACGGCAAAAGGTGAAACAATTACCCAAAGCACACCTCTTATTACTTCTCGTCTCTGATGTGTTATTACACAGTCCCAATTCGCTCTATTCACCCACCAGGTGACAACAAGGGGGGATCAAATAATTGTACCACACTCAAAACAATTTCCAATGATTGTTCTGCAATATCCACGATATCACTTAAATCAAACTTCACTTCCTAGTTCTAGTACATAAGATACGTATTTTTACGTGTATATAAATGTATATCGACAATGTCACCAATAAAACGTCACGTTAACCCAGAAATTGCCCCGTACTACAACCGCACTATTGGGCAGCACCGGCGCTCATAAGAAGACGCTCCTTGGAACGGTTTTTCGCTTCGGTTTCAGTTTCAGCCTTTGAAAACCGACTACGCCTTTCCTGCAGTACTGCAATCACCAACTATAACCGAATATACGAGAGATACGATTCTATTTCATAGATAGGTACTTTTTTAGCGAACTTCTACACACTACGAGTATATAAAATACGCGATTCGCCGACTAACAGAGCAGCAATATTCCAACACGTACGTTCTAGATAAAATCTCGTCGATGACTGACTGTGCAGTGACTGTTGGCTGGTCTTTTGACTTCACCTGCAACAAACGATGATGATGACGAACTTCTTCTGCCTGCACACAGTACCATACCACGGAATGAGTGTAGTCTGTAGTGTGCTAGTCGTAGATGGATGTGGCCTTAACTTGCGCTACAAACGAGGCGCAGGCATTTTACCCCATTCTTAGCCTACAATCCCTATATAGTGGCCATAGAAAGAAGTCAGTATAAAGAATGAGAGTTGGAAAGGCCAATAATATCTGGAGAAGCAATATAGGTATATGGGCACTTGTCTCATATTCAACGAGATGATGTGCTGTTCGGTAGTGTGACTGCGACTATGGTTTTGGGAATCCAACAGCAGTGGCGAAGAGCAGTATGCTCTTTGTACACCCTCCTGAACGTACAGTGTGGGCGGCAAGATCAGTAAGCAAAATAATTTTATTGTGGCGAAAATTTGGGTTCGGATTATTGAATGAAACTTTCAACGCCCCAAAGTTATGTATAAATGTTGTCTTATTTTGTGAAAACAGTAGAGAAGACAGCGCAGTTCTTGGTTTTGGAGAGATTTTGACTTGATGAAATCGATTCGGTGAGCGCAATGCAAGCTTAAATAAAAACAAGGTTGTTGGGTTGTCAAACTTCATCATTGTTTTACTGGCTAGCGTGATTTTAGACCCACTGAGTCCACGACCGACCAAGTATTTACTCTACTTCAGATCCTGGATATCCGCCATCTGTTTATCATATTTTAGGCCACATATCTACGCCAGCATTTATGGGGACTAGTTTAAGCATTCCTGCCAAAAGACATTAAGGTCGAAAATGATCTAAACGAAACCTTTTTTGGAAAACATTTTGACACAGATATAGTAATAAACGCGGAACTTTTCCAAAACTATTAATTGGGAGCAGCATCAAGTATACAAGAAGGCTCAACAACATCGAAGGATGAGACAAAGCGTTATTTTAAATTCAGCTTTAATTTTAAGTCAGGTTCTTCATCTACCACGCTCCTATATAAAAAAAAAACTCTGAAAATGATATTATACAAAATTTGGTCCGAAAAATGTTTAATACGATATCTCGGAACGTGTACAGTTAATGGATTATAACATGCTCCGAACCAAAGAGTCTTCAACTCCAATCCATCTTCCTACTATAAGAAATATGCGAGATTTACAAAGCTGTTGATCTTGTATGGATTTTCAAAGACCAAATCTATTTCTCTTATTAAACCTACAAAAACCTATAAATTTTGATATTTCAAATGTGCTTTAACCATTTTCTAAAATGTTTGCTAAATAAAAAAATGTCCTCTTTTATGTGATTGAAGAAATGGTCGCCGTATGAATATGATATCAGATGCTTTGACATTTTTTTAAAATGGCCCCCTACTCGACTTCAATGGTTTTAGTTTCTGATAATAATTCGAGATTATAGTTTTCGTATATTAATGCTTCTCTGCACAATAAGCACTAATAACCATATTTAACCATAACACTAAATATTCTGTAGGTCGCAATATGCTACTTTTTATGGAAAATTTCGCCAACGAGAGCTCGAAAAACTTAGCCTGGACTCTACACTACACCGTTAGAAACTGCAATAATAAGTAACAGTCTGTAACATAATGCGTAATAACAATCGCTCGATTTGACGAACTCAAAATGGTGAAATTTTTCATATATAATTACCCATTGTCATTAAGAATAATTATTTGTTAATCCCAATCTTATATATAGGGTCAGGGTGTTCTATAATTCACGCAAAATTTGAAATTTGCGCCATTTAAGAACACCGTATTTTCATTGTTGAGCTAAATTTTAAAAATAATGAAGGTTTGTCAGCTACATTCCGCAATTTTCGTAAAAAATATTATGACGATCATATTTTTGTTTTAAAACCATTAACTGAAGAGAATAATTGAAAAATTCAGGAAGACTGTATCAATTACTGATCTTAAACACTCTGGGTGTCCTGTCACAAGTCGTTCTGACAGTCCAGAAACATCAATTCGCGGCAGTAACATAGCAAATTAATGGTGCACGTTAAAGTGGCATGTAACCCCGGTTTTAGTGCCTAAATTAAGATATGGATGTGACCAACATGTGCTGTTTTGAATAAGACGGTGCCACATGCCATTGGACTTTTTCCTTTTGGGGTTTTTTTGAAGTCAAAGGTCTATGCAAACAAGCCCACCACGTGGAAATTGGGAGGTGTATCAATGAAATTCCGCGACATTTATGCGAAATGGTCATATAAAATTTCAATAAAGAAATACGCACTTGCCAGCAAAGCCGTGGCGGCCATTTATTCGATGTGCTATTCCATACATAACCCCAATCTGTACACTCAATGAATCAATAAAAAAATTAAGCTTTCTAATTAAAAATCTGTATTTTAAATCAAAATTACATTTTTCGTGAATTATGGGAAACCCTAAATAAATAGCCGAAGGGAAATAGTTGAGAACCACTTAAACCCAACATTTTCGCTTGATTGTATTGTACAGAGATGCAATGCTGTGTGTAATTTATTTTCCAAAATGTTATTTATAAGCCAGTTCACTATAATGGTAGAATTTCTACCACTGGGCCAACTATAGTTTTTTGTAACAGAATACCGAAACCGAACCTATTTCCTTGGTCGAATTGACACATCCGGTAAACAATACGTCATAGCCAGTCCTAAACTGAAACAATTTGAGTTCCCTTTTTGCAGCACCTACTGTACTCGATATATCGAACGTCACTGGTATTAATGGCGAGCGGGTGGTGTATATATAGCGTAGTGTGGCATCGTCGGATATTTAACAAAAGCAGCAGTACACCAAACCATACCATAGTCGTCGTCGTTGCCAAACCACTTCATCAGAGTTTCATTGAACAGAATTTGGTTTGTGTGCTGTTGTTGTCGTTGTGCGACTGACTGGTGGTGGGCATCGGCTCTTAAGCCCCGGAACAATGCTTGATATATCATTATGTGATTTATACAGTTGGTACATGAGCACTTGAGCAGTGACCGTACGGTGCAACATATGTACATTATGTGCATTCCAGTAATTGCTCCACAATGCTGTGGTATAGAACCTACACCATATCGTTAGATCTGAAATTCGAACTGCACTTGATGACGACAAATTGGAATAATAAAACCATGTGATTCCTACGCCCCACAATCGCTTCGACGAAAGCCCCTCAGTACCGTATGCAAGGATTACACTCCTCCTTGTGAGTTCAGCCGTTTAAGTGTCAGGAGGCCGTACATATACGAATGTGGTTTCTTTAAATACTCCTAAGCACTTTGTAACATTCTTCCAGTTAGTTCAAGTGTTGAGCTGTATAAATTGCATGCGATCAAGTTTGCGGTTTCTTGCGGAAGGTTACTATTTGCCTGCTCAATAATGGAACGACATTGATAAATGATAGTAATGCTGAAGAGCATATTCTCGGTATTGGCTTTTCTAATGGCTGCCGTGGGTGGAGGTGCGCAACTACTGCACTCCGATAAGATCAATTTAATGTCAGCCTGCTTGTGCGTAATTTTGCAAACGGGTTTGGTGATAAACCTTCGTTTCCGAAATCAGTAGCATTTGTATGAATGTTTACACAGGTTAAACGGTATCTTGTGCGGTGTGCCTATATACCTAGTTTGACTTAGCCTAATTTTCGACTTGTTGTCAATTCATATAACATCGTAAGAGGCTTTGCACAATGGCGGTTAAGAGGAAAGCGATTTAATCGAATATAATTGGTGGGATTTTGTTATCCCCCTGTAATCATTAGTTATAACCAGTTTGTCGTCTGTAAGCAATCCTCTGTCAGATTAAAAATAACTCGGAGTCTATTTGTAATGCATAAACCACAATCATCATTTTCTTTAAGAATGCGGATGCACTGTGTCATGCTAAAGTTTAGTTTTAAGTCCAAAAAGGTCTAATGGCAGGGGAGAGTGGAGAGCATTCAGAAAAATGTTCACTATTTTCTTAATATCTTAGATTTTTGTTTTAATACTTAATTCATTAAAAAATAATATTATCCAATATCCAATGTCCCTAACAATAAAAACTTATTTAGGGTGTTATCAATCAGCTTGCTGATTTGGGTGTATGTAAATATATATGTGCGACATTCGAAAGTGCTGCACTTTCCCCTAAATGGCTCATTATAAGAGAATTGTGCACTAACTTTTTCAATACGGGAATTTTGTCCACATATTATTAATATCGGGAAAAAGGAGCATTACTCCCAGTTAAATAAAAGACGGACGTTTCCCCCCTTCCAGCTTTTTCCATTATCGTTTAATCAGGATCAAGAAAAATGTTGACAAAGGTTAAAATTTCGCGCACATGAAGATTTATATGATGCATTTACTAGAAACGATGGGTCCCACAAACGTCTGAGAATATTACTATCATGAAAATAGCTTCTTAATAAGCCGTTTGGACCTGTTGCGGTAACTATTTATTTTCTTGTAAGAATTCCCTATTTACTCGTAGGACCAACATTTGTAATCATCAGTGCATTGTTATTCTCAGCTCTTTAATACTTTATATTGATTATTTAAATATTTACAATTAAACATTTACATACTATCTAAGTATTTATTAACCAAAAGCAGTAATATCAATTAAAAAATCGTTGTATTATTGATCTCTGAATTCTTCTTCCTTCAGCGAGCAAAGGATTCTCCCGATTGTTATTCAAGTCTGAAGGATCATAACTATAATTTCTGAAATACAGGTGAATATAATTTTCGCATAGGTGTAAACAAAAGCTTTGAGAATACCAATTTTTCTGCTATGCGAAAATTTCAGGCGGATTTGCTCGTATACGAATTACGCTTGGGGTCTTGACGGACCTGAACCTTTTTCAAAGTACTTAAAGTGCGATGCACACTTTGAGCTTTTTCGATTTTCGTATCGTTACTCGTTATTGCTTAGCTTACTTTAAAAAGCATAGCGAAAAATGAAGACAAGAAAAATAAATTTCTGCCAGTAAAGTGGACCACGTAACTTTTACTTGTCTTTAGCAAACCATAAACTTGTCCCCTAGCCTAATATTCGCATCCTGTCATTAGGTTCGTTCGGGTACTTTTTTGCAAACGTAAAATTATTAAAAATTTGCTAAGAAACTGTGCGAATGCGACCACGTACTGAGAAAATTTAAAAAAGTGAGAGAGAAATCCCCTCTCTTCATTTTTTCGTAATTTTCTACTCGCCAAATTCCGACTTACTGAAAAATGACAACTAAATGACAGCTCAAAAGTGTGACAAGTAAAACTCTATTTATTTTCGTCTTCAACGATGTCGGTGGAAGAAGTTTTAATCGAATATTCTCCTATAACATATCAGCGCATTCAAAATGGTAAGTTTAATAGGTATTTAGCTTATAAAACTTATTTTGTAGATGCTGCATTTTACGATAATGTCAAAATGACATTTCTTAAACTTTTTGTAAGAAAACCGGTCACGTACTTCTCTTGAAATTGAGAGATTTCTCTCTCGATTTTTGATATATGACATTTTTCATTTTTCTATGCTGAAAGTACACGAACGAACCTATTGTTTTGTGTCCTTCGATCTGTCAAAAAGCAGTCACACATGCCAGTATAGACAAAGCACGTCAATCCTAACTGATCATTAACTCTTACTAAAATAAAACGGCTTTGCCACTTACGATCACGGAATCCAATTTAAGGGGTCTGACATGACATAAAATCCGAGAAAACCACTTGAGTTGTAAAATTTTTAAACAAAACAATGAAATTGACACAGTTTTTTGAAAATAGTCAGTCTTTAGGGCAAATGCAAAACACAACTATTCAGTATCGCTGCTTAAACCACAAGACTGGGAATTTTATCAAACAACGCGATGTATAAATAAATAATTGGTTCCGATAAAAATGGCTTACTCGTTTTGCCAGAGAGTCATCAACCACGTGTGGTGACGTCTGACGTGTGCTCTATAAGAAAGGGGACTTTGCATTTTTCCAGCTACAACGACAATGACTCAGTGGGAAGAGAACAATGTGTGGTGAGGTGGTTCCCTTCTTTTATATTCTTTGTGTCAGATGGGTTTTTGCTTGAGCTTGCGGGAGACCCTTGTGCGCCTCCAATAAGTTTTATGAACACGAAAATTACTCAAGTCGAAGTTGCCGGCACCGTATGATATGTGGTAGTGAAGTTGATGATGATTATGTGGCGCACATATTTGTGCGGTGGCAGGAATCATGTCAAGCATAAAGTTTTAAAAAGCTTAAGGGGTATTAACATCATTTGTGACATTTTAAGTGGAAAGATTTTATTGTCCTCTTTGGGCGTTTATTTTTTTTTATTTTGTTAAGTGGGGGCAGACAGGGCCTACTCTCAAAATTGAAGTAATTAGTGAGCGAACGCAATTTAAATGGAAATCGTAAAATGTTGATTGTCATTCGTTATATAAGATTTTAAATTGCGTTTTGTCTTTGAGCGGTAGGTAGCGCAAAAGCAAATTGGTCATGTAAGTAGTTACATAGGTATATGGTACAGAAGCACTGAACGTAGCCGCTGCGATTAACAAGTCTAGAAACGTCATGATGTGGTGCAACTACCAACAAGCAAGTTAATAATGTCATTTAGTTGCATGCCGCTCAACAATATTTTTATTATGTGCATATATTATTTAAATTCATTGAGAAGAGAATGCGCTATTTTTAGACGTAAGGCGAATGGCATTATAAAGGCAGGACTCATTAATGCATTTTCGAGGTTAATTAAGTCGAAAGCATGTGCGGATGGGTATATACCTAGTAAGGAATGAAAGAAGACAATGTGCTCAACTTAATATGGAATATGGGGTTTCGCAGGCGATATGTTCGCTACTAGCACTAGTGCAAAGTTATCGCGATTATAATGAAAGAGAAACAAAAGAAGAATTTACAATAGTAAAAAGGCATGCGCGTTATGCTATCTACCTTTACCAATTTAAGCATAAAACAAAGCGAGAGCCTACTCAGGCTAGACTCAGCAAACTTCAAAGGCTTAGACTTAACTGGTAGACTTATTCTCATGGCAAAATCGAAAGGCGTCACGGCACATTTACTTAACGAATTGGGAAATCATAATTAATTCCCTAAGGTTCAGGATGGTTCCCCGTTTACTAATTCAATTAGTAATGCGTAGTTTTAAGAAAATGCAAAATTACTAAGACCGATAACTTCGAGTTCTTTGCCTATAAGCTAGAATGCGTCTTTTTAAAATTGTTTGATACGCTAGTATTGCCAAACACAAAATATGAAAATATGATATTGAAACTGCAAACGTTAAAAATTATCTTTCATTTAAAATTGCAGCGATGCACTGGATCATCACCTTTTGACATTAAAAAACTTAAGTCGACTATAGATGGTTTTGACGAGACGTAACCTGAACGCAAAAGCTAGATTGGTCGGTAACGTAACTTTTCCTACGTCAGCCACGTATACAAACTGTCAACTTAGTACTTAGTGGCGAATTTCTAGACGTCGGCTGCACCTTCATAAACGTCAACTAAAAAAGCTGGTCATTTCACCGATCTAGACCAAACAAAAATGAGATACGTCAAGTTTTACAGCTGTCAGACTTACTAAAGTAGATACATGAACGTCTCTACTTACCATTTATGGGCCGCTAGCAAGCTGTCAGTTTGATACAAATTAAAAATCCAGCGAGGAAAGTGGTTACAACATCAATCATACCGCTGTTGTCATTGACATCGCGCAGCGTGGTGATGTGCAAAATAATTTTAGGTTTTTTCCATAGAAAGTGTCTGCATCTGTTTGCAGTTATCCGTTACAGTTTTTTTTTGTTTCCGACAAGTTCTTTATGTTGTTGGTATTCTTTACTAGATAATGCGAATTATTAGGTCTGTTCCTTTACTTTTAAATCTTACGAATTTTTACTCAACTTTTACTTTAATTTTTACTTCAACTCGAAAAATTCGAAAAAGAGAGCGGCATCGAGAGAGCAAGATATTACCCCTCCACTGAGAATCTTACGAATTTTTTCTCAACAAATTTCTTGGTGTAAGAATTGAAAAAACTGACAGTCACCTGACAATTAACAGATGCTTTGAAATTTGTTGTCCTATTTGACATATGAGTGCATTTGTTCTGATTTCCTGTGTACTAAAATGGTAGCAACAGACGGCAAATTAAAAAATTGAGGGAACGCTTTTGTAGTACGAAAAATGACAGATATATAATTCAAAAACTTAAAGAAGGGGTTCGATAAGTCGTTAAAAGGTCTGATAAATTTGAAGAATTTGCTAATTCATAAATAATATTATTTGATTCGTCTAGCGATGAAAGTGATTCGGAATTAATCGAACTTCTTTTTGATGAATCCGATGATGTGGACGAGTTTGTACTGATTGAACTACAAGCATTTCGTCGCCACTTTCGAAAAGAATTTTGAGGAGAAGATTTTATTTTATTTTGCCGCCTGTTGATACCATTCTCATACTCAGGATGGGAAAACATATGCAAACGTATGCTAAGTAGGACAACAAATTTTAAAACATCTGTAAACAGGTGGGTGACAGCTTTGCCAACTCTTAAAGCAAGAAATTTGTTGAGTAAAAACTCGTACGAGTCTCAGCTCTATTTTACGAATTTTTCGATATAGGAAACGGCATTGAGTAAAAATTCGTAAAAGTTCGTTAGAGTTATTAAAATCTGTAAAACTTAAAAGTTAAGGAACAGATCAAATGCTACTTGAACCTACATACTAGGTCTGTTCCTTTACTTATAAATCTTACGAATTTGTACGAATTTTTACTCAATGCCGTTCCTTAACTCGAAAAAATCGTAAAAGAGAGCGTCATTGAGAGAGCAAGAAATTACCCCTCCACAGAGAATCTTACGAATTTTTACTCAACAAATTTCTTGGTGTAAGAATTGAAAAAGCTGTCAATTAACAGCTGATTCGAAATTTGTTTTCCTATTTGACATTTGCTTTGATTTCTTGTATATTAAAATGGTAGGTATCAACAGGCGGAAAAATAAAATTGAATGTTCTCCTTCGATTCTTTTGGTGGCGACGAAATTCTTCCTCGCTGTAAGGAGTAAGAAAGGACAATCTCCTCCACGTAATTTTAAATGCTGTGCCGCTTTTTCCTCTTCTCGAATGCTTGTAGTTCGATCAGTACAAACTTCCATATAAAGGGTGATTTTTTAGCTGGTTTGGTTTTGGCAACACTGGTTTTGACAGCTGACGTGTGTTTAGTACCTTGTGTCACTGTCATACAGCTTCAGTTTGGTTTGCAATTTAACCATGGATCGTCTTACAAATGAACAACGCTTGCAAATTATTGAATTTTACTATCAAAATTCGTGCTCGGTTCGAAATGTTCATCGCGCGCTGCTTCCATTTTATGATCGGCATTCTCGACCTTCTGAGCAGTCTATTCGGAAGATTGTGACCAAATTTCGCACCAAATTTACTTTGTTGGACATTAAACCACCAACACGTTTACGTACTGTGCGTAGTGAAGAAAATATTGCGGCCGTATCAGCTAGTGTGACAGAAGACCGCGAAATGTCGATTCGGCGCCGTTCCCAGCAGTTAGGCCTTTGTTACAGCACTACGTGGAAAATTTTGCGGAAGGATTTGGGCGTAAAGCCTTTTAAGATACAGCTGGTGCAAGAACTAAAGCCAGCCGACCTACCACAACGCCGAATTTTTGGTGAATGGGCTCTTGGAAAGCTGGCCGAGGATCCGCTTTTTTATCGAAAAATTGTGTTCAGCGATGAGGCTCATTTTTGGTTGAATGGGTACGTAAATAAGCAAAATTGCCGCATTTGGAGTGAAGATCAGCCAGAAGCATTGCAACAGCTACCAATGCATCCCGAAAAAGCCACTGTTTGGTGCGGTTTATGGGCCGGCGGCATTATTGGGCCATATTTCTTCAAAGATGATGCGAATCGCAGCGTTACCTACTGTCAATGGTGAACGCTACCGAGCGATGATAACAAACTTTTTTTTGCCCGAAATGGAAGTTCTTGACTTGCATGATATGTGGTTTCAACAAGACGGTGCCACATGCCACACAGCACGCGAAACAATGGCGCAATTGCGAGGCGAGTTTGGTGAACAGTTAATTTCACGTTTCGGGCCGGTCAATTGGCCGCCTAGATCGTGCGATTTGACACCATTAGATTATTTTTTGTGGGGGTATGCCAAGGCTAATGTGTATAGGGACAAGCCCGCTTCGATTGATGCACTGGAAGCCAACATCCATGCATTCATTCGTGAGATACCGGCCGATATGTGTGAAAGAGTATGCCAAAATTGGACTCAGCGGATGGGCTACCTGAGACGCAGCCGCGGTCAACATTTGCATGAAATTATCTTTAAACATTAAATTGCAAGGTTCAAACTATCGATTCAAATAAATATTTCATTCATTTTTTCGAATTTTTTGTGTTTTTTTTTTAAAAAAAGTTCTAAACCTCTTAAAAAATCACCCTTTATGTAGGTACTCGGATTCATGAATTCGATTAATTCCGAATCACTTTCATAGCTAGGTAGATAAATCAACAAATGTTGTTCGTAAATTAGCAAATTCCTCGAGTTTATCAGATATTTTAACGACTTTTCGTACAACTTTTTTGAATTTTTGAATTATATATCTGTCGTTTTTCATAGATTACTACAAAAGCGTTCCCTAACTTTTTCGTAAGTGTCTCTCTCTGTTTTTCCATTCTTACTACAAAAGTAAAGGAACATACCTACTATTTATAATTGACATTGACGTTTTGGCTTAAAGAAAGTTGATAAAGAATACTAAATGTCATAAATATATTGCGAAAAGTGACAGCGAAAAAATATAACTACACTACCACAAACGGTTGTTTTAATTCTCAAGAACGGTAAACACCATCAACAAGGTATCTAGGTCCCTGTTGCACAGTGCATCGTCAGCGTCACACAGAATTTTCCACAAAGTATAAAATATCTCGCACTTCGCCAACCCATTAGTTTCAGTAGCATACAAATTCTGGTACGTATGGTCATGGACGCTGGGTGCGTCTGCGGCAGTTCTATTATTGTTTACTCGTTGAGATCGTGCGCAGGTAAATGGCGCATCATTGGAAGTACCTGGCAATCGTTTGACTTGGTCAACACGATGCTGATATATGAATTGAGAAAACACACAAGAGAGCAAGTATGGATGGATATACATATTTATGTGCCAGATCATTCTACCCATAAAGAGGATGGCAAAGGCATTCACGTTTACTTAGTCATTCCCATTTCGATATAAATATTATTGCGTTACGACTTACAACTATGCCCAGCCTGCACTTCACAAGATGCGTCTTTTGTTGCAAGACCCCACCTGTTGCTGAGTCGCCACACTAAGTTGTTAAACTGTGAATTTAATGTGGATGGATGACAAACGTTCGCTACTAATGGCAAATGTGACACTAATAGATAGAAGTGGCCTTATACGATGGTCGCATTGCTCATTTGGGAATGACAGACACGGTGAGGTGTCTCCAAGATAATAAGAAATAACCTCCCAACGGGGCTCAGATTTACACTTTTCCGGGTGCCAACAGTTGACAAATACTTCTGGGGTCTTTCTGATTGACGCATCTAACGATGGCGATGACAACTAGAATGTGCTATCCATATGTGGATTGTGGAGTGTTCCATTAAACATTGTCCACTCTTGGAAATAATGTTGCGAATAACCGAACGAGTAAACAAAGCATACGCGGAAATAAACTGCGGATGATCCATTTTGATAATTCTTGTAAATATTTTTTTTTAATTGACTACAGGTATGTAGATCAGAACTAGATTTTCCCGAGGCTACCTCGTAAATGCAATCTAATGTACTAATCAACATTTTACAAAAATCCAATTTCATTATGAACAATTTTAACCACATTTACGCGTAGGTACGTAAACTTTCACGGTAATTGCGCGCTTTAAATGATCAGCGCTGTGGATGAATCAAATCTTGGCATCAATGCGGCATCATTTGCGTACGTGCACATTACCCTCCCAAGTTCAGCGAAGATCGTGACGAGAACTTATATTAAACTTATGAAACGTGCAACTCTCTAATGATAAGAAGCCTTCGGGCAAAGGAGAATACATGTCTGTCCTGTGAGGTAGAGCAAGTCGGTATGCCAGGAATTTGCCTATCAATTTCTGAGTATAAAATCGAAGATCGTTACCGAACCGGCCGTACATCATTAAAATCATTTGCGGTGTGAAGCGGCTATAAACGTGACTTTGTATTTGATGCTAGTCCCCAATTTTGTATATAAATTGTTTGTTCGGTATACAGAATGCGATGTGTGGTTTCACGATTTATTAAATTCTTTAAGTAATCATTTGGCGAGGGGAACGCGAATACCAAATTAATCGGAATGACAATTGACATATGTCATACGTACTAGGTTGTAGGTAATGCCCTCGATAAAAAAGCTTGAATGCTGGGCTAATTATCAACCATAAACGATCGCAATGTTGCATTTAAAAGATTGGCTTAAATGTAAATACTAAAATAATAAACAATTAACCTTAATGAACGAGCGACCGAAATATTAGGTATGGAAGAGCAACATCAGGGCGGCCGTTTCATGAGTATAATAGAACTTTTTTGAGGAGTACCGGGGAGTTAAAAAAAAAATTAAGAATTTAATCTTTAGCTATGCGTTTTTCCGTCCTTATTGGAAAATCCTTTAAGTTGTGGAAAAAGAAAGGGATCTTTGTTTGATGCGAATGTAACGAAATCGAACATGAATGAATGTTAATGGAACATCCAGAAACTAAAATTTGTTTTGCAATTTATTCTAGGCAGAGAAATGTTAAGGCAAGTGAAAACTGAAAATAGGTAAGCCCGAAATTAATTATAGGAGTACAGTTTGCCTTTGGGGAGTACCGGAGTACGGCAGATGAAAAAGCAGTACAATACTTTTATTGCGGCATATAGGCAGCGCCGGATTCAGCGTTAAGCATTCAGGGTCCGCAGGCGGTATTTGTTTTTATTCAGCGGCCTTTACTTTTGCTTTAAGTCGAATCTACTGTAACATGTAGGAGGTCCAGCTTTTCATCTTCAAAATTGAGCTGCAGCTGCAAGTTCTTATTTTCTTCTGTAAAAATTGTACCAAAATGTTAGAATCGGCAGGGCGGATTGTGTAAAAAAGTAATGTCAGTTTTGACAAGCTCATGGAGGAACTCAACTAGAGCTAGAGGTTACTTCCGACTACGGCTAGTTGGCTAACAGGTTTGTTACTACAACTGTGACTCTGGCATGGTGGACCGAAGTAAAACTTGGAGGACTTTATGTGTGACGTCGGAGGCGAAATCTTAGTCGCCGGAGATTTTAACGCCAGAGCCCAGGAGTGGGGAATGCCAACTACGGACTCACGAGGAAGGCAAATACTAGAAATGTCAGCGAGACGCGGCCCCATCGTAGTAAACGTAGGAAACACGCCTACTTTTAGGAGACCTGGCTGCGAAGGCACCATCCCGGACGTAACCTTTGCCTCGGAATACACATTCGCGAGAACTAGAAACTGGAGGGTCATCGAGGACTACACGGGCAGCGACCACCAATACATCGTATTTGACTTAGATGGTTACCAACGAACTCCAAATCGGAACCAAACACGAGCTCCGAGGTGGAACGTGAATAGACTAAACGAAGAGCTCCTCACTTCAGTGATAGAAGACGGAAAAGAGGCCGTACTTCAAGTGGAGGGATCGGCGGAAACAAAAGCTGAAGCCACGATGCAACTAATACGGCTCGCATGTGACGCCTCTATGCCACGAAAAAACGGCACCTATCGAAACAAGGACCCAGTGTACTGGTGGACGGAGAATATAGCGGCGGAGAAGACATGCAGAGTCAACGGAGGAAGCTCTATCGGAATACAGAAGCAAAAGATCCGAGCTCAAGAAGGCCATCATTTCGAGCAAAAAACAGAAGTGGGAGGATCTCCGTCGAGACATCAACAACGACCCCTGGGGGTTAGGCTACAGGATCGTCATGCGAAAACTTGGAGCCCAGACAGGAAATCCTGTTCTCGACGAAGAAAAGATGAAGGGTATTGTGGACACGCTTTTCCCAACTCACCCCGTTAGGCCCCCCGACACCACACTGGTCCAACGTGAGGAAATACCACTCTTTAATGAAGAAGAGCTGTGCTCAGCAGTGAAAACCCTACAAAACAGAAGAGCCCCTGGACTTGACTGATTCTGCATCAGCGTACAGACCTCTGTGTATGCTTGACACGCTAGGGAAACTCTTGGAGAAGATGTTGAGACCGCGACTCACCGCTGCAGTATATCGAGGAGGAGACCTCTCGGAAAGACAGTACGGCTTCAGAAAAGGTCGCTCTACTATTGGAGCGATCGAAGAAGTAGTAAGGACCACCCAATCCGTCCAAAGGGGCAGTAACTACTCAAGGAAGATCGTACTGCTGGCAACTCTGGATTTCAGGAACGCCTTTAACTCAGCCAGGTGGAGTGACATGCTGAACGCGCTCGAGAACACTTTCAACATCCCAGCCTATCTCTTACGGATGGTTAAAGACTACCTCAGGGACCGGGAGCTGATCTACGAGACTACAGAAGGCCAAAGAAGAATGCAAGTAACCTCAGGAGCAGCCCAAGGGTCAATTTTGGGGCCTGACCTCTGGAACATCTCGTATGATGGCATCCTTCGCATGGAGATGCCGCCAGACACCTTCCTGGTGGGGTATGCAGATGATATCGCCGCGGTCATAATGGCAAAAGACACTGAAAATGCGCAACTGAAGCTAAACCAGGTCATGCGGCGAGTGACCTTTTGGATGGATGAACACGGTCTCGGCCTGACTACAGAAAAAACCGAGATAGTGCTTCTGACGAAAAAAAGGATCCCGACCTTAATCGACTTCCAAATCGGCCAGGAAGTAATAAGAAGCAAAGACGCCGTGAAGTATCTGGGGGTGACCATCAACACCAAACTCACTTTCTGGCACCATATTAAGAATGCAGCGGAAAGAGCGTCGAAAGTGACTGCGTCACTGAGCAGGCTGATGGCAAATGTAGGTGGCCCAACGGCCAGCAAACGAAGGCTCCTGATGTCGATAACGCACGCCATTCTGCTTTACGGATGTGAGATCTGGGCAGATGCACTTCGAAAGGAAAATTACAGAAAGCAGATGGCAGCTGTGCAGAGACGCGGAGCTCTACGTGTTGCAAGCGCATACCGAACCGTATCGGAGCCAGCCGTTCTTGTTGTCGCAGGGGTGACCCCAATAGACCTCTTAGCGGCAGAAAAGAAGTACGTCTACGACAAAAAGACGGAAGCTGGAGTAGAAAGGGCTACGGAAGAGGCCAGAGAGCTCACGAAACAGAAGTGGCAAGAACGCTGGAGCTCGGAAAGCAGAGGACGATGGACAGCGAGGCTTATCAGGAACGTGGCTGAGTGGAATGACCGGAAACACGGTGAAGTTAACTATTACGTCACACAGTTACTCACCGGACACGGATACTTCAACGCCTTTCTCCACAAGATCGGGAAAACAAACAGTCCAGCCTGCCAGTACGGGGATTCCCAGGAAGACGACGCGCATCATACCTTCTTCGCTTGCAGCAGGTGGGAATCCAAAAGAAGAGAACTGGAGACGAATATCGGTATCATCACTCCAGACAACATTACCGAAAAGATGCTGGCCAGCGAGCAGAACTGGAACAAGATCTGCGCCTACGTCCAACGCATTCTCAGAAGAAAGAAAAGAGAAGAAGAGCAATCCCGCGAAACAGAGTGAGCCCGAAAGGGCGTATGATCACAGCCCCCCTGAAGTAATGCGAACAGCGGTCCCAGGGGGGCGGGTCAGAAACCGAAGGGAAGGAGGAGTTTTAGTCCGTAAACCTTGTACAACGCATTGTACAAATGGGAGTCGGACACACGGGGATGGTCAACGCCAAAAAGACCTCCCTACGGTGCACAAAGCATTTCTCCTCCCCCCAACAGGAAAAAAAAGAAAAAAAAAAAAAAAACCGAAGTGAAAAAAACTGGTGAACAAAAACAAACAAAAAATGTTACACAATTTTCCGTAATGTAAGTTTTACCGCGGGATCCGCGGATTAGATGATATTATGGAAACTGTTTCTGTTACCTACGTCTTGTAGATTGCATTGTGGTTGAACATTGAACTTCCTTCGCAATGATGTGTATCGGATATATTCGGAGAGTGGCTTAAGTTCCACTGGCCGCGTTGTTTCACTGGTATGGCATTCTGTTTTAAACGACAATTTTAATGAATTCGGGTCTCTGAGGCATTAATAAATTCCGAATTAAAAATTTTAATACATACAAACTGAAAAGACAGTTGCTTTGAGTCCCCTGACCTTTCGACCCACCCCATTGACTGACTAAATTGTTTAGCTTTTAGGGTAGGATCATAATTAATTTCTGTGTCAACAATGAAAAACAGCATAAGTAATTTTTAGCCACTTTTCAGGAGCGCATGTGGTATCACAATGGACCTACATTAATTTTGGTCTAAGTGTGTCTTTTCAGACAGCCACCTTACCTAACCTAACCTTTCAGGAGCGCAGGTTAAAAGTTTGAATTCAGATATGGGAAGACGACTTATACGTTTTTTCCTGATCCATAACACTGCAACCGTAAAAGATATTTGAATGAAAAAAAATATGACGTATAGAACAGGGTACGGTGCATCCGATCGTTACATTAACTCAATTTTGATATAAGTCGACTTATGCTGTTCTTGTTCTTCCTTTCTCAGATTTGTTGGTTTCAATATGTGATTATTATTATAGCGCATTTGTTAGAGCAAGTACACAAACCATTGTTTCGAAAATGCGGAACTCTTCTTCACATTTTCGCAACAATATTTGAACCACATCCAACTTCAATTCTTCGCCACTTTTGTTTTCATTTTGACATCCATCAACAGTGAAAATTTCAGCGAAATAGACGAATTTAGAAAAAGTGAACAAAAACGCAAAGAAACATCCTTTGCCGAGTGTTTTAATTGATTTTTGGCTTATTATGACTACCATGGAGCCAACACAAAATAAAACCTGGGATCTTTCTCTTTATGAGCTGCAGCGCAAGCCACAAGAGATCATCACGGATAGCACAGAAATCGCAGTTTCTCCGCGGAGTCTTCACAGTGAACTCATGTGCCCCATTTGTCTGGATATGCTAAAGAAAACAATGACCACTAAAGAATGCCTACATCGTTTCTGTTCCGATTGTATTATAACAGCATTGCGTTCTGGCAACAAAGAGTGTCCAACTTGCCGTAAGAAGTTGGTGTCAAAGCGCTCACTGCGACCAGATCCCAACTTTGATTTACTCATTTCCAAGATATACCCCAGCCGTGAGGAGTACGAAGCAATTCAGGAGAAAGTTATGGCCAAATTTAACCAAACCCAATCGCAGCAGGCTCTAGTGAATTCCATCAAAGAGGGCATCAAGCTACAGTCACAGAATCGGCCACAGCGCTATCGCAAAGGAAACGAAAGCGATCGAGATCACAGAGAACACTCTTCTCATCACACATCAAACAGTAACAGCAGCAACGGAAATGCCAACAATGCCAGTGCTGCAAGTGCGTCGAGTAATATTCGAGTGAATGATGAGGCTTCGGACAGCCGCAATGCTTCAAATCCACCTTCTGTGCGGAGTACACCTTCGCCAGTTCCGTCGAACAGCAGCAGCAGCAAACCGAAGCGGGCCATGTCTGTGCTGACATCGGAACGCTCAGAGGAGTCGGAAAGCGACAGCCAAATGGACTGCCGCACCGAAGGCGACTCAAACATTGACACAGAAGGCGAGGGATCGTCTGAGTTGGGTATAAACGATGAGATTGAGCTTGTTTTCAAGCCACATCCGACCGAAATGGCCGGCGATAATCAGTTAATGAAGGCGTTGAAGGAGAACTGCGTAAGGTACATCAAGACTACAGCCAATGCCACAGGTAAGCGTACAAGTGAGTGGATACATCATGAGAGAGTAAACACATTTTTCTGTTGCAGTTGACCACTTGAGCAAGTATTTGGCTACGCGAATGACTTTAGACTTGGGATCTGACTTGCCCGAAGCCTACCGTATGATTAACTTTTGCATTTACATTGCCCCTCAGCCACAGCAGCTGGTTATCCTCAGCGGCAACCAGACTTTGCATCAAGTCAATGATAAGTTCTGGAAGGTAAGTGGAAGCGAAGTAAGTGCAAAACGATTACAGTTTTTCTTTCTGGTATGAATGTGTGCCTAAATTATTTCAGTCCGTGCCTTCCTCTGTAGCCAAATGAGAATGAATCAGATGAATATACGTTCTGTTGATTGGCAGTACTACCCTTCGCAGGCGAGATGATTACGTCTTCTACGGACCTGAACTAAACGAAACAATTGCGTGTTTTTTTTATGCACTTGTTCGTGTTTGCATTCTTTGGCTCCTCTGATTCATTATAGCTATCACTGGCTGGCGCATTACTACTGTTTGTATCATTTGTCTGGGTGTGTTATCACTGTTTGAGTTGTTAGGCACAAATTTTCTGCTGCATCAGCCCAAACCCTGTCGCTGTTCGCAGTATCATAGATCTGCAACACCTGGGAGAAATCTAACCCTGCCGATTTCTACCATATGACCGGACCAACCTTGCCAATTAATACAATAGATCTTTCAGGTCGCAGTATCAGCCAACTGGGCATGGGCCTTATAAAAATAAAAAAGCCTTGCCAATTGCATTTCCTAAAAATCTGTTTAATTTCGTATGAATCGCAATGTTGTTCCCTTCCGACAGGAAGTCAAGCTTTTGTCAGAAATATCCTTCTAGGTCATCCTCAGCTTACATGCACGCAGACAGCGGACTTGCTTTGATTTTATACTGAATCTCAATGAATGTTGGATGTAACCAAATGCCTTTTATTTTCTAACTAATATCCAGCAGAATCTTTCTACAATACTCCTAAGCAAATCTTTCTCCGTTTCAGGTGAACAAACCCATGGAAATGTACTACTCATGGAAGAAAACTTAAGCGACGGAAGCCACACTCATCAAACTCGTGCGATCTTGGCATCGTACACATTCATTATATTATAAACAAAATAAAATCTCTGTAAACAATAAAATAAAATGCATGTAGCAGGGTACTCTACGTGTCCTTACGCTTTGTAGTTATTTTTTCCGCTCGTGTATGGCTATAGAACCACAAAATGTGTAGATCACCTAATAAAACAGTGGTATCATCAATAAAAGTTGCTTCATCACTGTTTGTTTTCTTTTTTTATTTAGAAAGAGATTTACGAATACGAATTAAAATGAAGGTACATCCTTGTGACAATATAAAGCGATTTAAGGAACTCATCATAAACTCCTATAAGAATTAAGCACGTACGCGAAGCGAGAATATTGTGATGTAAGTATAGACGAAATCTTATAATCTAAAGGCAAAAGTTATACTTTCACATGGAACAACTACGACTATCTACTTTTAACTTGTTTCAGTTTGTTGAGTATAGCTTCTTTGAACTGTGAATATTCTTCACTGGCATCTATTTCGTTGCGGCATTCTCCTTGTATTCGCAAAAGGCACCTTTCGATATTTGACTTTTCTCCGGTACGCACATTGGTGAGGAGTTCTTTTTCCATGTGATATGGTAGACCTAGATCGCTGAGCTCTTCTATTTCATCTTCGGTTAGTAGGCGAAAGTCTCGCAGGTACTCCTCGGATTTGTCATAAATATCTAACATTTGTTCGGCTTCCGATTTGTCGCCTTTTCGTTGTGTTTCCAGGTATTTTCGCAACAGCTTGGAGGCCTGTTGGTTAATTAGGGTTTCTTGAGCGTTGAGGCGATAGATTCGCTTGACTTCGTCTTCGGTCAGATCCGAACAGCCGCAGAAACATTTCAGAAGTCGTTTAGCCGCAATCTGAAAGGAATAAATTATGGTTATCAGTAGCAATAGAAATTGGATTCGAAGACCTTAAAACCAGGTATTTGGATTTGAAATTAAAGACATTTACAAAGAGATTGCTACAAAGGGCCGTATATAGGTTGATGAGTGTCGGCTCTTGCTGAAAGGCATTTTAACCTTCCACTCGAAGGGCGCAAGCATTTTTTTTTCTAACAAATACCGTAATGCGTTGTGCAACGAATTGCGAAAAATATATTAACCCAGTAGTAGGAGAGGGGTTTGTTGGCAAGCGACTTTAAAACGGAAACAGTTATTTTTGCTTATCAGCTGATTCAATTATATTTACGTGCCACGACATTTCCAACCTCATACATTTGTGCTGATGGTTAAACGGGCAGAAATATACATCAGCGAAGCTGACGCCCATACTGCCACCGACTGCAAATAGTATAGCTTAGTCGACAGCGACAGAGAAAAGAACAATCAAGAATGTGCCACCTGTCGGTTACATCGCGTTCAAGATTCCGCAACAAGTAATTCGCGTCGGCAAATCTCAATTGATGTATCGAGATCACTTGATCAACGATCGCACAGCTGCCAACGTTTTTCCCTCCCAGTTGAAATGGAAATGGAAACACCAATATTTTGAAGCTTTTACCTATTTATATCGTAAGTAAGCTACACGAGTTGCTTTCGAGATCGTGCAGTTATAGCGAAGCCAACGACGTCCATTCATTTGTTTTTGGATTATTCTCTTCAACTCAGGTCTTATCACCGTCCACGTACCAGTTGAAGGATGATAGCGCTCGACGGTTTTGCTCGCAGCGCCATCCAATTCACCGCCGACCGCATATAGATGGCCACCTACTCCGGCAATGCTAAAGTAAAGCGATTTTTCGTTTTTGTACGCTATGGGTTTCCATTCATTGCTAGTGGAATTATATTATTCAATCGGAGAGCTACCATCACCGACGGCGTACAAAGGCCCAAAGACAATTGTTACCCGCAAAAACCTGTGCGATAAATGCATAGGCGCCATTTGTCGCCATTCGGGTGTGCAATAATCAAACTTCTCCATTGACTTCTCCATTGACTGAACCAACAATCGACTTGAAGTAGGACCTTGCCGTGGGTGGATTCGGTATTTCTTCAAGCAGCCAAGTGTTTGATTCCGATTCAAAGGTCTAACATTTTATATCGTTCGTCCAAAATCCGCTTATGAACACAAGCTTTTGTGTTTGCTTCCCTCGTTCGCAATGACTTGTTAACAGGTCTGTTTCAAGCCAGGTATCCATCAACTCATGGCATCCGTCAATTAAATGACGGTTATCCCTAATGAAGTCCGAGCTCAAAAACTTAGAATCGTACATGTGACAATTGCTCCATGATGTACTTGTAGCGATTGACTTTATCGTATTCCAGCCAAACCAGCAGTTTTTGAAACACCACTTCTTCTGATTGCACGCAAAGCTTATCGCTTGAAATAAAATTGCACAATTGTTCGTCGTTTAAGTGCAAAAACTCTTCCTCCAGGCACACTTCTTCAAAGCGTTTCAATGCAAACCCATTCGATGAGTCATATAATTTATGGAAGCGGTATTCTTCGGCCATTTTGGCAAAACCTAGGCAGTTGGTGGGGTCGAGATGTTCGACCATGAAATTAGAGCAGACTGTTTTTACTGCGTTCAGTTGGAGGAAGTCGGCAGCTTTTAATCAAGTTACGCAATTCGAGCATGTAATCTCGAGTGTACCGGAGTATATGAAGTTGATAAGCAATTTAAGGGTAACCCCATCGACTGCTAGCTTTACCCCACGAGACATAGTCTCTAACATGGGATTGCGGAACATTGCCAGAAAGAATGTACTTATTGCAGAGAGAAGATTCCGATGAGCATGGACCTTAAAATTGTCAATTTTACTGGTCAAAACTATATCACAGAACAACTTTTCTTGGTAGGTTTGCAGTTTCTTTGAAATGTTGCTGGCATGTTGGTCACATATAGAGAATTTAGTTTTATTCAAGGATGGACACCGCCCCGTGGTTGACATTATGAAAATTCTAGTAATCCTGAAAGTATTCAGTATTTACCAATTGTTTAGCTTCTAATATGAACTTACTTAAGTTTTTATTGTGTGATTAAAATTCGACCGACATTAATATTGGTTTTAAAATGGACAGTAGTGTTGATGTCTAATGTCGTTCAAATTGAGATAACAATTTTTCCGAGTATTAATCACGCGGATGAAAAACAAAATAGCCCTAGTACATAGTAAGTATAGTACGGTATGTGAGCACATTGAAATCCGGTTCGGTGTTTGCACAAATTTTGTCCTGACGGTTGCGTTAATGTTTGAATGATAATTAGCGATCTCTTGTCAGCAACTAGTTGTTCTATTTTAAGAAGTAGATAACTCGGTAATATTTGCAGAAACGACTTTGCGGCAAAATAAACTGCCAGCAGATGCTTTCAAAAATTGTCATGCTGCTAAAATAGGAAGCAGAATGGAATAAATGTAATTACTTCAAATGTATTACAAATTTGCTATCGACATGAAATCAAAATCGGTAGGGCAAAACATTGAAGTCACACCCTAATTTCAGCTAACTTACCTAGGTACCTACATTAATAACATCACTGCTAATTATGAGGAAGTATGTATAGAAAATTCTCACCTTACAAGATGTTTCCATAGTGTAGACGTGTTTTTGGTTGTGAGTTGTGACCCGCGAGGTAAATGAATACAAATGCAATAAATAACTTATATATATCGCACACCGACCAGAAAAACAGATTATTTATTAATATTTAAGGAACATTTTCAATTATTGCATCCTAAAATAAACAAGATAATATTGTTTAGCAAAGCACCAAAAGCCGTATTGATCGAATTGACAAAAATAATGACAGCTGTGTGCACTCACTGCCAAAATTATTTCAAAAGGGATTTTAGTTCTTTATTTATGTTTGCGAAAAGTGCTGCCAGGCTAAATTTAAACTTTAGGGTAGAGAATAGCTTCTGAAGAAGCAAAAATCATTATTTTTTTTATAAGCATTAGATATCGCAGACACCACAGTTGTGGCCTTGTGGACATCTGATATAAGCCCATGCAGATCTCTTCCACCGCGTCTCCAAGAGCAATATTTCATAGCTTGCCGTAGCCATCGGTCATTCACAGAAAGGAAAAACGGTATTGCAATAAAATGTGAGGCACGTTTCATAGGTTTCTATTCCATTCGTTCAAATCAAAAGAGCAAATCTGGATGTGCTGATTCTGTTCTCCATATTTCATTCAAAAAGAAAGTGCACTTCCAGGTCAATTCTTAACACGACAGAATTCCGGAATAAGCAATTCTTTCCGGCAATTATGAAAATGAAAATGACAAGAAAATAAATATTAACAACAGAGAACAAAATGTAACATAATGATGTGCATGTGGCGTCTACCACTATTGCAAAAGTGCTCCAACGAATTTCATTGAGAAGAGCAATTCTGAATTTCTAGGCAATTCTCTCGGGTCTTTAATAAAAAACCCCCAGACTTTACTACAAGGCTTTCAGCTGAGTAATGCCATTAATTTATTGTATATGTTCTACTCATGGGCAATTTTCATAGCATGCTATGGCGTATAAAATATTGCTCATGCAGCCACCGTCTTAAGCCAAACATATTTTTGACATTTCCAAAAATGTCAATTGTTCAGTTGTTTTCTTCCGGTGAATTTTTGTTTATTTTTCGATAAATCGTCGGAAAATAATTTAATTAATTAAACTTAAATAAAAACCAGCAGCGAATATTATATATAATTATATAATGGCAGCAAATAGATCCCGCCGTTCAAATGCAGGGACTAAAATAGCAAAACTAATAAATGAAGAAGAGGAGGATGATTTTTACAAGACATCTTATGGTGGATTCCAGGAGGAAGACGACGACAAGGAATATGTGTAAAACTTGATAAATTTCTCAACTTAACCAACTTATAATAATGATGATATCGGTTTTCTCCTCTAAATAGTCAAAAGAATGAAGAAGAGGATGTCGTTGACTCTGACTTCAGTATTGATGAAAATGATGAGCCTGTTTCTGACAACGAAGACGAGCCGGAGAAGCGCAAAAAGAAAGGAATCAACACGAAAGCATACAAAGTTTGTCAAAATAATCAGATTAATGGCAAAAGCATAATTAATCATGTTTCGTGTTATTTAGGAACCTCTTCCGCCGAAGAAGGATGCCAAGGCTACGAGTCCTAAGAAAAAACTCACTAAAGTCACAAAGCGAAAAATGCGCCCAAAGTTCACAATACACGACTCGGGCAGAAAGTCTATACGTGCTTCAACTGCTATTAAAACTGAAGCAACAAAAATTCGTCTCAAGGAACTAATCGAAGCAAAAAAGAAGAAAAAGAAAGTAATCCGTGTCGAAGAGTATATGCCAACTCAGGACGAGCTTCTGGAGGAGGCCAAAATAACTGAACAGGAAAATATCAAATCTCTGGGTAGGTGTTTTTGTCATTATTGACGAATTTTAATTTACCATGTATTTAAAGAAAAATTCCAAAAAATGGAATTGGAAAAGAAGAAAACTCGCCCAACAAAACGCATTTTTGCCGGTCCAATGATCAGATACCATTCCTTGACCATGCCTGTGGTTAAAAGAGCATCCAGAACAGATAGAAACTTATCAGATGGCGATATGGATTCGAAGTGTGAACGGACGTTTATCACATTTGACAATGACATCGACGATAAAGTTTTCCAAATGATCTTTCGTCCTATAAAGATTAAGGAGAACGGTGGTTACATCTGTGCTATTACAAAGTAAGATGGCTTCTTTTAACTTTTGTAAACGGAGTTTTTAATTATTTTTTATCTCTTCCAGACTACCTGCCAGGTACTTTGATCCTGTCACACAGCTGCCTTTCTACAGCATTCAGGCGTTTAAAATCCTGCGAGAAGCATACTATTTGCAATTGGAGGAGAGGGGCAATATTGAACATCCTGATATGGCCAAGTGGATCGAGTGGCGAAAACTTGTGCGAGAGAATCGCCTTAAGGCGAATAACAAAATTAATAATCCCTAAGAAAGTGGAAACTTTATAAGAACTGTGGGATAAATAGAAGATGTAATCACGTAAACGGATGACTGTTTATTTCGCTGAAGTTATTCCTAAACCTTTTAGAAGTCTCGTTTTGGACCTTTAATTCTATAAATTACTTGTCGGTCTTGATCAAGAAAATACGTCCATTCGTTTTTGGGAAGTATGCACGTATTTTTATCATTTTATTTAGCACGAACTCAGAGAAACAAAAGGTAGCTCTGCTTTTTTGGCTTTGCTTTGGCGAAGTGGCTCTGTGGATATGTTGTTTGTTAAGATTCGCACAGAACGTCTCACTCACAACAGACAGCTATAACTTTAACGTACTAGGGTAGAACATCAACCAACTCTGAGTGCTCAATTGGAGGCAGTTGGCTAAGGATCGATCCAACTGAAGAGGCTACTAAGGCACAGTTTTGGTTCCATCTTAACTGTACGAAAGCATAAGTAATGTCGCGACAACGCAAATTGGGGTCACCGGTCCTAGTGCCAAAAATAGATATCGACTCTGCCACGGTTTGAACGAATAACTAAACCTCCTTATTCCTCACAGCAGTACAATAGACTTCAATTTTATTTCTATATAAAATGCACAGATTCATTATAGGAAAATACTACAGAAAATTAACCACTTACGAATTTGGTACCGGAACGTAACTTTGACTCCCAATAATGCAAAATGCAACAAGAAAATATACACAAGAACCTAAATCCAGAAACAAAATTAATTAAAGATGATCAATTTCGAAATAAATTTACCTAGTTAATCCTGGTAGGTATCACCCTTGTGCAATTAAAAACACCAATGAAGGTCAAAGGGACGTTTTTGACATTTGATACTGACTATTATTCTCCTAACACGTATTAAAAGGAGACGAGCGTTAAGAACGTCAGAAAAACAATGGGAAAACTACGAATGCAAGTGGTGCCAAAGTTACAATTCGATACCATCCTCGTAGTAAACCTAACTAGCTAAATTACAATATTTTTATGGGACACAATTCATGTATTTCGAGGAAACTGTGGCTCGATGACAAGTAAGATTAAACAAAGAAAGAAGAGAGCTCAAGCTCTTTACCTTTATTAGTCATAATTGTATAATTTGTTTATTAAACACCAATTTAACAAAGTCGTTTTGTAAACAATAAAATTACTAAATATTGTATACCATTTGATCTGTATATCAAAGTACAAGAACAAGAACAACAGGAAATATTTAGCTCTAACACTTAGCTTTTTCTATGCAACATCGAAGAAATTTCGTTTAATCATCATATTCCGCCCTAAATCTGCACTTGCTGAGTGACCAGTCAATCGTTCCGGTTTATGTTCAGTCATTTCACTAATCCTATATAAGTGTATCCTCGTCCTGCGCTTCGAACAGCATCAAAAGGGAGTGTTGCGATGGAGATCGCCCTAATGTCATGCCACCCAATGAGCCGTCGGGTGAAAGGAGACCAGTTTGCAGACTGTTGTTATCCCTGTATCCAGATGTCGAAGATGTCTGCGACACCGAGTCCCAGGAGATTTCGCTCAAGGGCTTTGGACGGTCTTCGGGTGGGTGTGATGGAGCTGAATGGGGAGGTTCTGGGTGAGCGTGTCGAGTACGTTTCAAGCGGAAAGTCTTTCTACTCGATGCCTTGGTACGTTGCAGACGTGATCTTTGGTGTTCGCCTGAGCTATCGTCGGCAGGACTCTCCGGTGACAGAGGTGTGGTGGATGTTTCACCAGACGAATGCTTGAATTCTACTGAAGTGACAAAGCGCAATTTTGGTCCCTGCGCTTTAAATGGAGCCTGTTGCAGTGATTGCGAGTGGGACAGATGTGCGGCCAGTCCAGGAGGAATCGCTGCAATAGTTGTTGTACTTGCCGATTGTCCCGCAGGAACTTGACCCAATGTCGGTGCTGAGCCGGCGTTTTCCCCACTATGGCTTTCGCTTGTTACGTGCTCTCGATTTGTACCAGTTGAACCACTAGACAAAGACTCTCTTGGCGGGTGTAGAGTTTGTTGTGATAGTGTGTCACTAGGGGTACCTATTCCACCTGAGCCGCTCCTTGAATCAATGGGCACCGCTGACACATGTGAATGGCTCGCTTGACCGGTGGTACCTGTGAAGATAGAGATTAAAGAAGGTCTCTGTTGAGATTTATGCCCGTCGGTAGCAGAGGAGGCAGCCGCTGCAGTCTCACGTTTAGTATGATCCGAGTTTGTTTGATCTGAAACGGAACCTTAGAAGATACATTATAGGGAAGATATTAGACCAGCGATTCTCTTACCATATCGCTTTTCCTCCAGTTCATCGCGCAGGTCGCGTAGCTCACGCGCAAGTTCGAGCAGAAGGGCTCCCTTTGATTTGATGCCTCCTTGGGGTGGGGTGCCGCGTAAGCGCTCGCGAATAATGAACTGCATGTGACGCTCATGATCGCCGATTGGTGGCTGGGCAATCTAAATACAAATTAAAGAGATATAGGTAAAATATTCTATGGGCTGAGAATTTCTACAGCGGTAACTTTTGCCTGACCCAAGACACCCTTCTCAACTGGGTTTTAGATAATTAACACCAGTCTATTTAATACCCATAAACGCACATGATTAAGTCAGCCGAACTATGACTAAAGACCAACTGATCTACCATGCACCTCTTATACGTTAAATTTTATACAAATATTTCTTAAATTGGTATTTCTAGTTAAGTATGCTCCCTATATTATATTTAGGGCGTTTTCGCGAAGCTTACCTTGTGCAATATAAACGGCATAAGGACAATGTACAATGGCGTACGATGCGTTACAACAAACTCCAGAAAGCTCCAAAGATCAGGCGCGGCTTCATTTCTTCTGCCCAAGTCCCGCATAACCCTTGCAATGCGAGACCATTCCGTCGAGAGGCGATTCTCAAAGCAAATGCAAACAATACGTAGAGCCAAGAATGCAGCCTGGTACAGTGATCCTGATATCCTTGCCGGTCGTTTAGCATCTCGACTTCCTGTAAATGTAAGAGAACCTGCACGCAAGTCACCACCGGTCCTATTAATCTGCGCGACAGCTTGTCCAGTTCGACCTGCAGGCGGGCTCATTGCATTCAGCACGGCAGTAAGCAAAAACGACACATCACTTTGTTTTAATTCGCCAATGTCTGAGACGCCACGTCCCGAGCATACCTTCAAGCAGAGTGGCATTAGCAAATGCATCAGAAAACCCTCGGCCTTCTCTTGCGTGGCGAACTCAGCACTTCCACCGCAGATCTGTACCAAAGAGAAGAAATCAACGGGGCTGACTACCTGAAGGGCGACCAGCCGAACAACAGTGGAGCAAAAGAACGCCGGCGGATTCTGAGACATTAGAGCAGCGCCTGCACTCGAGACGCCATCGGGAGCAGATCCGGGCTCGTTTACTATCAAATTCTGAACAGTATTGATCAGCGTCTTGATCTGTTGCCAATGGAGCACATACGGATGGCGTACAATGGTCTCGTGTATGCCTTTCAAAAGGCCAGCAGCAGCTTCCCAGTCTGTGTTGCGTCGAATTGACGGCTTTTTCGATATCTTCAGGAAAACTTTGTCAATTCGCCGTAGTATTGTAACTAGGGAATTTCGCAGAGTGTCATTGGACCATTCAGCTCTTGGTAAAATTGCCTGCATGTAGCGCTGAAGACCTCTGCAAGCCATCGACTCTGGATCATAAGGCGAGACTTTTAGCAGGGAATGTGCAATCTCTGACAATCGGATGTGGCATTTGGCATCCAAAACCTCAGTCGGTTTTGCGTCACTGGGCAGTTTTTTCGACAGCTCTTGCAGGCGTGTAGTAGCTTTACTGAGAAAGTCCCCCACAACGGATAAAAGAACGTCACGTGGTCGCCTGTATTCCGTTCGAATCATCTCTGAATCTTCGGTGGAGTCTATTAGGTTCTTGGCTCTTGGGTCACTGATATATTTTGAGTGTGATTCCTCTTCGAACTCTAGTCCCGGTGAACATGGCGGGCCGCGGCTGCAGTTCCGTTGACTAGAGCCCTTGTGCTCAGGACTATTGCGATACGGGCCGTTGTAACTTTTCGCCAAACCCTCGCAATTATGAACCATCGTGCGAATAGCAACGGCAAGTTGAAGGATGATGTCACGTTCGGATTTTCCCTGCAGAGGAATGTAGCTGGGAGACTGAATTTGTTGCAGATAACAGGGCAGGATCGCTTCTAGAATTATCTAAATAAAAAAACAAATTGTATTAGTTACGCGATAGGTGATGTGCGTGCAATTAACTTACCAGCATTTGGTAGCCTCTTGTACTCTCTGCGGAATATGAAACGACCATCACACATAGTGTTATACAATCGAGTACTGTTACATCTCCATCTTCATCGTGGTAGCAAAAATCAATAGCCTTCAGGGGTTTAGGTTCCTTAACAAGTTCGGCGATATTTAGTGGATCCGGTGATGGATCCTCCAGGCTGAGCAGTAGGTTAAAAAGGCAGCTCGATTGAACCTTAAAAAATGAAAGAACAACAGAAAAATGTTTATCAAGTTGGAGCATATTTAATGTAGCACTTATTTTCTGTTTTATATAAGAAGCCCAACCACAAAGTAAAGCTATTTAAAATTTAAGGAAACAACTGACCAAATGAAGATATGTAGATAAGTATCCTTAGAAATACTTCACGCAGAGAAGTAATACTGTTGATATGGCTCCTACAGAGTTATTGGATTACAAATAACCGATTCAACTTGTTTAAGGAAACTGGGTTGAAAATAACGATTTTTCAATTTCCTCCAAATGTTCTAGTTCGTTGATAACAAACTAGCTCTATAGCTTTTAACCAACTGGTTGATATTAATCAATAAACTTGATTGATAACAGCTCATAAAGTGAGTTTTTTAACAGAATGCATTTAACCTTTTCATCTCGATAGTTTTTAACAACGAATAATCGTTTTTTCTCAACAGGGACTAAGTTAATTTTAATCCATTTTTTTTTTAACCGAACAAAAATTACACTCGGTTAGAGCCAATTTTTGAGCGTGTTCCCAACATAAAAAGAAGGTAAAACCGGTACATAAATGGACTGCATTGTTGTTAACATGTATACCGAGAACTTAGTTTGACATCCTTATAAATTCCGTAGCAAAATTTTGTTTAAAACTGTTGTAAAACTATTAATTTAAATATAAAACTGACAAATTGAGAAAATCCAACAACGACATCAAAAGAAACTTGATCCACGCTTTCTTGTTAAGGATTATTCATGAAGCGCGATATGCCTGATATACCTTTGAATTAAAATAAAACAAGTCGAACTTAAGGTTTTTGTGAATTTTTCATCAACATTAACGCAGTCAACACAACTATCATTTCCATAAAATCTGTCGCATACGGTTCAACAGCTTCATGAAACAAGAAGTAGAGCAGATTCAGGCAGACTTTCTGCTCATGGCAGCCGAAAACCGCAACACTAAACTGAAACCATTATTAATAATTTTTAGTATCCAGGCTCAATTTTTCGAACTCACAATAGCTAAATTTTCAATAAAAAATTGCATATTGTGACCTACCAAGTAAAAAAAAAAAGATTATTGTATATTTCCACCAATGAATTTGATCTATCTCAATTTGACGGTCAACGGAAAAGGTGATCTAGACCAAAATGTTCCTTTCTACCTACTCGAACATCACCCAACAAAATGGAGGATTTCAACAAAAATGTATGGAACCAACGCCAGCGGCAAAAGTATTGCGAGATCCTCCGATAAGAAAAAACAATTAATTTAAATAATTCCAATTACCTTATGAGCTTCACCATATGTGCCCTCCTCGTCGGTGTCTAAAATTGCAGATACCGATCCAAACATTTGTAAGATGAACGGCTTTCGATTTAATAAATAAAACTGCTTAACCGCATACTCGATAGTGGTTGTGATCAGTTTGTTAGTTTGATGCAAAGAATAAACTTGAAGAAGTGTTGGCATTATCATAAAGTAACTGCAACAAGATGTTAACATAAACGACTTGAACAAAATTAAACCTTAGATACACAACTCACCCATTTGTTGAAAATATATTTTTAAAGTTAAACGCCGCATTGATGTACGTGGCCATAACATATCGCATAATGCACGAGTCCTCGGCATGGAGAATAGCAGCCCCGGAGAGTACGTTTAAAAATAACTGAATATCCGCCGAGTATGCGAAATTCCCAGCCATTGCCTCGAACATCCTTGCAATCAACCGAACCCACATAAACTTGTGCAGCACATCAAGGCCCAGCAGAGCCTAGCAAGCAAAGAAAGTTTATTGTTATGTTCCTTTAAATGAAAAGAAAACCGCAAAAAAATGTTTGTACAAACCTTTCCGTATTCACCACCTTGATGAAGGTCCAAGTCGACCTCCAGGGCTTTTCTCGGAAACGAAGGCAGCTTCATTAGTTCCTCGTGTAAAAATACAACTCGTTGGACGACCATGTCGACGTTCTTTAAAATTGCCCACGTAAGATGAACTTTGCCAATTTCGACAAATTTTTTACTCAGCTCTTGTTTTTGTAGAGCCAGAAAAGATTCGTCTGGTTTCATTGCTAATAAACGCACTTCCGGATATTGCGATCGCTTGAAGAAATATAAGTCCCGAATGTGCCAGTTTGGATTGAGGATCTTGTCTTTAAATAAAGATTATGAAAAACGATTTTGGTTTATACTAAGAAACTAGCTTTGAAGTTATTGAAAAAGACCTAAAATGTATTGCCAAATATAAATTTTTAATCGACATCCATTCTGCAATTGTTTGTAGATACCTACGAAAAAGGAGTAAAAAAGCAAATAAATTTGATGGTAGTGCCTGAAGAATGACGAAATGAGAAATCCACATTTTTCCATATAAGTTAAAAATGTTTTCCAATCGCACTTAACGATCTAAAACTTTTTGAAGCAATATTCAGTTAAAATGGGGGAATATGAAAGTGAAATGAACTTTTGCTATTTGAACGCCATCTGTTATCAAAGTCATTGCCCGCGTTTCACCGCTAGACACGAAGAACATTATGGGGACATTTTGTATTTATATGTTTTGGTGTGAAAGCATTTATCTCTTTTTTGGTTGGTCCAAATTGATCACATGTGAAATTTTTGAATTGATTTTTGACTTTCACATAGGGCTAGCAAACAAAACAAGTTACGAACATCCTGCCCTATGAGCACTCAGTTGCGATTACAAGTAGCCATCTAGCTACGCCCTATTCCAACTTCTTGATGTTAACTAATATCACCCAAAAATTTTTAGAAAAATAAAAGGTCTGTTAAATCTTACTTTTAAATCTTACAAATTTTTACGAATTTTTACTCAATGCCGTTGCTTTACTTGAAATATCGTAAAAGAGAGCGGCATCGAGAGAGCAAGATTTATTACCCCTTCACTTAGAATCTTACGAATTTTTACTCAAGAAATTTCTTGGTGTAAGAATTGAAAAAGCTGTCAGTCACCTTACAATTAACAGCTGATTTGAAATTTTTTTTTTATCCCCACCACTGTCATTTTGACAGTCTTTCCCATTCTTACTACAAAAGTAAAGAAACAAACCAAAAGCAAATAAAAGGAGTACGACTACGAGAACATAAAAGTGTCATAAGTGACAAGTGACAGCAACATTCAACGTATTACAAGATCTCAAAATTATGTTGTTTTCCATTGGCAAAACCAGATTTTTTTTTTTAGATCTCAGATTTTACGCGACTCATGGAACATGCAACGATATTAATCTGCTTTTAATGAATTTGTGAGTTATTTGACAGCAATGATCAATATCAGCTGTTCAAATTCGATAACGATTTTTTTGGTGGAAGATGAGATGCTTCTTTTGGAGAATTCGACAAGAAATAAAAGACTTTATAAAGGTCCCAGTTATTTATGTATTTCTTTATTTTGGGCTTTCACGAAGCTTTGCGCATTTGTTTTGAAAACAAACGCCTTAAAATGACGTAAAACAGGGGAGTCAGCATGTAACTTGATACAATCGAGTTCAGTCGATACAATCGAGCTCTGGCAGCACCTAATTTGTTTTAATCGATTACCTCCATCGATTATCCTCGATTGAGACAAATTAGGTGCTGCCAGAGTTCGATAGTATCGACTGAACTCGATTGTATCAAGTTACGTGCTAGCACCCCTGTTGTGCAAAATATAATTGGTATTAAGGTAAGATTAGACTGTATGCCAAGTGGTCATAAAATGCCAATTTCTGACAGTTCTCCTGTCAAAATATGGTCACACAATGTAATGGGCTTATCTCATATGCTCTAATGACCTAAATGCCACATTTGACCAGGCTGATTTTGACAGATAAAAATGCCGAAATAGTATACAGTGTAATCGGACAATAAGCACGAATGCCAGCGTAAAGCCCATATGCACTTTATTGAAATTTCGTTATGGCATTGCTGGCATTTTTGATGGAACAAGAATTTTTTTGTTGTAATCGGTGTTTGACTGTTTGTGTTCGTGGGATTTTGATTTATTTTCGTTCTCTTTTTTTGTTTATTATTCAATTGCGTCTTTTCTTTGTAATTTATTTGGGTTTAATTATTGTTTTGTACTTTTCCAGTAATTGGGGCTATACTATATACGTTTTCCTGTTGTAAACATTTTTTTGTGTAGAAATTGTTTGCTATCTATTTGTTTTGTTTTAGTTATTTGTATTTTTGTTAATATTCGTTATGTGCTTTCATTGGCTCGATTGCTTATTTCACTTGGTGTATATTTTGTTTGTCATTTTACCCTTTTTAGTTCTTTTGTGTGTCTGCTTTTTTCTTTTCATCATTTTCATCTACATGTCTTGCTTTGTTTTTCTTTACAGCATTACCCTACTACAACATTTGTTAATAAATAACAAATGCCTTAAATGAACATCAAGGCAAATGTGACCATATTGGTAATTTTGGTCATTTGACAGCTAATCTGGTCATTTGCCTATTGTCATTCATATGCATAATTGGCATACAGTCTAATCTTAGCTTTAGTTGCAGTACATTTAAATCTAAAAAAATATCGAGATCTGCAAAAAGAGATCCGAATCAAGAAAGAGATTGATTTTTTATCCCAATGGAAAACCACATTAAGGTCGTTGCATTCGGCGTTTTATCGACGAATTCCACATTCACTACATTTGTTTTTCTATTTGTTCGCTTTCAATCGAAATACTCAGGCCGTTTTTTCTTCTTCCTAACATTTTTCTCAATCTGTGGCTAATTTAGCGCTACCCTTTAAAATTTCCCATCAGGGGAGAGTTCATTTCTTATAAATGAAGTTTAACATGCCGCTAGTCACTAGCTGTCAGTTGAGTAAACCACGGCCACTGACTTTTTCAACAGCCATGAATATGTCACTTACTGCTCTTGTAGTCCACTAACACATAATGATGATAGCTCTTTTCGTCGACCGGATAAAAGTCCAATGCCTCCTTCAGTAATTGATTGAAAAGAGTGTCCTCTTGTACAGGAAATTGTGAAGGAATATTGCCATCATCTTTGGTAAATAAAACAACAAGTAAAAACACACCAATTAGAATGAAGTTTTAAACAGAACCCATCTAGCATTACCTTCAAACGGCCCATGAACGATAATTTTCTTCGCAGCGGGCACATTGGCCGTAAGGAGAATAGAAGCATCACACTGTTCCTTTCTCAGGATTTGTTTCAAGTCTTTGAACATAATGCCATGTACACTATGCACAACCATCCACAAAACGGACAGCGCTGATCCAACAAGCTGCAAAATCATTAATTTTAGTCTTGAAACGGAGCTTTCTTCTACCAAAACTAACCTCTTGCTTGTGTTCATTCGAGGAACGAACATAGAACATGATGTACCCAATAATTGAGTTGTAGAGCGCAAACGCAGCTTGTTGTGGCAATCTGGGAACAAAACGAATCAAGTGCCGAAGGAGTTTAAACATTTGATCCTGGCGCTCCCGAGTCAGTCTTTCCAGGACGTATCTCAGAAAAAGAGCGGATTCTTCCACCAAGCATATCCAAATGACCTGATAAGCGACTTCGTAAACCGAATTGCCGTCGGAACCAATCGCTGCATCGTCTAAACAGGCCACAATCTGCATCACCGACGAGCATAGCACTGATGGAAAAAGTGAGTGTGCTGCATGCAAATGTGGTGCTATTCGAGGGCCTTCGGCTTCTTCTTCACCCTCGGCGTGATCTTCTCCTGGGGCGTGATCTAGACCAGGCTCATGAGAAGCCTGCTGATTAATTGGAATTGTTGTGATGAGAAAACTGTGCCGCTCAGCTCGTTGCTTGTCGCGTTGCTGGCGAATGGCGTTGCGGATAGCTTCAGTTTGCTGCATTTTTCTGCTTTTGGTAGCAGTTACCAAAGAACGCTGCAATTGAACAGAAAGTTGGATCATTAAAGCAGAGCAAATGGTAGCCGAGAACCAACATGTCTGTCCTGATTTAGGGTAACGTCCATATCCTTTGTCTGTTGCACTGGGGTCCAAGGTGGGTCAACAACTGGCAAACTCTCTATGCCTATCTTCGGTGATGGCAGTGTAAATTCAATGCCACCGGGAGGGACCTTAAATGTCACATCGTGCGCTCCGTCTTCCATGCGAGGCCACACTTGGAAACGGGATTTCCACAGCACTTGAAATCTGTGAAAGGAGAATAAATAAATTCAAATCCCAGCAACATAAGTTTATGAAAACTCTCCAAAAGAAGCTTTTGAATTGCAGCTATTAGGTTCTTTTGAAAAACGCTACACCCTTTATAGCTTACCTCATAATGGCACCGATTCTTATATCTGGATCTTTGTTCTTAAGCGACCTTTGCATGATGTCGAACGCAAAATTCTGCGCTTTCACAGATCCCATGAGAAACAGAGAAGCAGCTACAGCAGCCGTTTCCTTTTAATCAAAATTCAAGAATTTGCATTTTACATATTATGTAGGTAATCATCTCTTACTTGATTGTGCTCAAGAAGAAGTTCCCACGCTGCTGGCAGTGCCTCTATTACAAGTTCTTCGGTTAAAATAACTGCCCCTTTCAGCAGCGTTGACATCGGAAAGTGAAATAAACCCCTGATGTGGTTCTTGACAAATTTCAAAATAGGTGGAGCTTCTTTTTCGTCTCTTTTCTCTTTTTCGGTGTGTAACGCCTTGGCCAGCTTTTCAACCATTTCAATGTCAGGGTCGTCGCTGATTCTAGAAAATAAAAAGCATTAATTTTTGTGGTATTCTTCTCTAAAGATCGAACATGACCGTTTGTAGTACTAGGCGAGGCCACTACCAATTCCAATCACTGAGTCTTTGACAAAACTAGACGCAACTTACCTATCCTTTTTAGAAATGCTATCCTTTCTCTTTGAAGGAGAGGTTTGTGTCGAACTTTGCTCTGAAACTTTTCTTGTCGATCGCTGTCGACTGGTTGGCTTGGCTGTGCTGTAGCTTTCTGTTGATTGATGTTCAATGTCAAACGTAAATCCAAATTCTTCACCGTAAACCTGTTGGAATTATTTTCATTTCATTAGGAATTGCAATTAAAAAAAAAATAAAAAATAAATGTACAAAGGTGACAAATTTTGCCTCCTGTGAGGTTTGAACTCACGACCCCTGGTTTACGAGACCAGTGCTCTACCTCTGAGCTAAAGAGGCTCACATCGCCACATTGCCAAAAGTGCTCACGAGAAAGGGGGAGGTTACATCGAGCGTTGTAATTATTGTAACTTATGTCATTTTGATATTTGGAAAAAAGAATCGTCCGGAAGAATCTGGACTCTGGATTCGAAAAAAAAATACTTTAGAAACCTGAGAGGAAAATTTCGCTTCTCGATTTGAAGTCAGAATCCACTCAAAGAGCACTTAACAAGTACAATTTATGTATTTTATACAAGCCCGCAGCAAAGATAATGGAATAGAGATATATAACTTTCCATTGGAAAGGCAAGACTTGAGTCATCGTTCACAGACCGGTGATCAATTTTAGTGACCCCGTCTGAATGTAACAGACGTTGGCTGGAACAAATTTTAAAGGAAAACAAATTCCAAGCGACTTCGACTAAAACCTGTTATATTCTAATTAACCTGGGCACTCATTCCGCAAATTTTCAGTCGATTATCGTCGAAACGATAGACTTCTAGAACAAGGAACTAAGTGCGAAAATAACGAGTTTGAGAGGCTCACCCAGTTAACTTTCCGCAATTGTAATCAAAGCTGACGATAATGTAAAAAAAAATCGGGAAGAATAAAACATAAAATGGTCACCAGAGTTTTAAAATCGATATCTTTTCGATTCTTTTCGTACGGAATCTGCCCCTGTTCGGGCCCAACCCAAGATCAGAAATGTGCTTTCTATAGTTCAAAAAACTATTCCATCATTGGAGCTGCTAATCTTTGTCCAATCTCGAAAAACGTTAAATTCTCACCTTCCTGACTGCCTTTATTAGCCTGGAAGACGCTCTCGTGTGTCTCTTGTAACAATATGGATGACAGAAGCCCTTGTGGTTGCAATAGAAGTTGTAACTGTTCATTACATCAATGACCGCCTTCATCCACGGCATATTCTTAGCCGTATCATCAGCCTCATTTGAATCAGTTGGTGATTCCGGCTGCTGGTCATCGCTTAAAATTCCGGGCGATTCTTCACCACCGCTAATAATACCTGGCTCCGAAGTGTCACTTCTATCGGAGAGAGACGACACCTTTCTACGCGACTGAATGGAATCTACTCTTTTAACTGCAAACCAAACAAAGGATCAAATAAACGTAAAATTCTAAAATTCACAAGCTCACAATCTGCCTCCAAGTCTTTGCCGTCCTTAGTACCTCTGCGAAGTTTCAGTGATCGCCTCTTGAATGATCCACCTGTAGCAGCTCCAGCAGTTCCTCGTCGGAGTAGGAATGGCCTGACGCCAGCTACGGGACGACGAAGTGCTCCTTAAAAGTATAAGTAACATCAAAATCTGCGTTAATCTTTGAAGCTTTTTGTATGCTTACCGTCCTCTCCCTGAATTGTCAGAGTGGTATTGCTGCTGTTCTCTGACTCGTTGTCGGGCTCGTGAAGCACGAATGATATTTTTCGTTCAGTTTGGGCTCCTAGAGAAATGAGAAACAAGATGTTATTTGTGACACTCCAGTCTGTGTGGCCGTATATGTACTATGCAGCCTACCACCGTCATTACCAGCAATAGATTGCAAGCTTTGCGCCGAAGTCTGCGAATGTCCCATGGAGCTTAGTGCCATTGACCATCGACGATTGGCCTCCCTAAAAAAAACAATTGGGTTTTCAAGCGATAAGTTGCATTCTAAAATAGTTAAACAAACCTATAAACCTTTTCCCATGGCGCAGGCTTATCTTTATTCATAAGCTTCGAAGCTTTTGGCAATGTTTGATAGGTATCGCGCAAGAAGGCGGTGATTTCGTGCAAAAGAACGCACGCGATTAGTTTTAGAGCATGAGGGCAGTCATTGCCATGTGGATTGACGGAGGCTTAATAGAGAAAGAGCTTATTCAATAATTCACAGGAACTATAGTGTCAAACCCACATTCATCTAAGAAGTCTTCCTCCTCATCCTGTTGTAAGAGTTCACGCTGTTTTTCAGGGTCGTTCAGGCACGAATTGGCCGATTCAAAGTTCATTCGTTCTGTGAATAAAAGTTCCTCTAGTCTGGCGCCCAGCATCTCTGCCCACTGAAGTATAAGAAATGGAAATACAAATATACGATAGGGTACGGAAGGAGTTACAAATTTTATGATAATCTACAGCCAGCTAGTTGCTGTTATACCTGATATTTCGAAATTCAATTTATAAGGCAATTATTCTCATGTAACGTTTTGAGAAGATTGGGCTATTTGAAAGTAGGTATATTTTTCCCTACACGATAAGAGTTGTATGAAGGTTTACTATATCTCTTACTTGGCGATGTTTTGTTCCAAGAAGCGCAACTACAGAGACGCCGAGAAATGTTCCATTGTACAAATTTTCGCATAATACTACCCAACAAATGTACCAATGTGAAGTAGGCCCACACTTTTTCTAGAATGAAAAACGTGGAGTGCAGTTCGATAGACATTCGTTTGTAGTAAATTTTTTTTCATTTGTAGCTTAACCGTTAGAAAGTTAGAACCATTTGAAAAAAATCGCAAGTCATTAAAACAATGTTATCTCCGAAACCGTAACAAGCAAAGTGATAAAACTTATAATTTTCCAAAATTTTCCACTTCACTAATCAAATGAAATTCACATTGTGTCAATCGGCCTAACGGTTTATGATTTATTTGAAATTCAAGCAAAATTTTCGATTCCAACTTCCAGTCTCCAAAACTCTTAAACTGTTGAACTACAAACGATGAAATTCTACATTTCTATTCTATGCCCCGTTTCTAACCTTTCATATAAAATAGAACAACTAACAACTCGCATTTCTGACAACTTTTTATTCGCAACTAAGGGGAAACCTTAAACGGTCTCAATTTGCTCATTTGTAAGCGATTCGATATTTCCATTGCTAAAAAGCTTCAAATGAAACTACTCTTCCCTATCTAACAACGTCATCAAAACTCATTTTCCACTAACGGTTGCAGTTTTTTTTCCACTATTCAAAGCGTTTTAGCAATGGAAATATCGAATCCCTTAAAAATGAGCAAATTGAGACCATTTAAGGCTTCCCTTAAATTGCTAATAAAATCGAGATCAAATAATTATTTTTCAAGGCACCAATACAGTCTTCTACTATTATTTAATGTCGTTTCCCATTGGGACAGAAAAAGCAGTTTTTCTGCTCTAGAAACTAGCCTTTCAGAGTCAGAGCAAATTTTGCAAATCTAGATTTCTTAGCGAGATTCACACCTGCTTTCACGATTTTAGACAATGGATTTTTTTTAAACACAAATTACAATTTAAGATCAGCTGACCAAGCACCAACAAATGGAAAACGTCATAGATCAAAAAGGAATGTCATTATTAATTTATTCCATTCGAACAATCCCACATGCCGATTGGGCATAGGGGCCAGCGTTACCACTTCAAAAAAATAAAGCGAAGTAGAATGGACCCAAAAAGTGAAGTAGATTCAAGAAAAGGGAAGTTGAAAGTCATGGTTTAAATGATATATTTATAAATATACATATAAAATATGGCCAAAACACATTTTAAGATGTAACAAATTTGTTTTTATTATTAAAATAAAGTCTTTTTAAATGGTCACTTCATTTTTATTATTTTTTGCAAGTTTATTTTAGAAAAAAAAATAATTAATTGTACACAACGTTGTTTATTAAATTATAATTTTGCGTGTCAATCTTTCTTTATTCACATTCTGGACTACTTCAAAATATCTTTTCATAGCCTTTGTAATAATTTTTTCACGTATTTGCCTAAACTTTGCGGAACAGACAGGAACTGAAACTAAACGTATCAACTCAAATTAAGAGGAAAACAATAATAAACGTTATAAAATTTCAATAAATTTTGTGTTTAAAGTGAAGTTTGATGCAATTTATTCTTTTGAAATGTGAATCTGGGCTTAAATAAATGAAAGAGCGTAAGACATTTAAAAAAAAAATTGTTGGAAGTAGATATAAGGTTTTTTTTATTAAAACGGATTAAATAAGGGATTTCTAATGTGAAGTAGATATAAAGAATTTAACAATAGTGCGAAGTAGGGAGCAGATTTTAATTTTTTTTCCAAAATTGAAATAAATCTACTTCAATTGAAGTTAAGTGGTATCGCTGATGGAGGCACCTAATCACTTTTTTTTAGTTCGCATTGTTATAAGATAAAACTTTATGACATGTATCGACATTTTATAACAGCCAAACAATGTTCTATACAAATATCAATTATGACAGCGGTCGCCACATGACGAGGTGGCCGAGTGGTTAAGGCGTTGGACTGCTAATCCAATGTGCTCTGCACGCGTGGGTTCGAATCCCATCCTCGTCGAAACTTTTTTATTTTTTATGCTTGGCAAATCAATCGGCAGCTCGGAATCATTAGGTGTTAGGTCCGATCAAAAAGTTCTAGCTTCGATTTATGTGGAAATAGCCAAGGCCGTCGAGAGAAAACTCGGGTCCGGGACAGAAAAGTGCCGGGCCCATGTACGTACCTTAGTCAAGTAATTTAAAATTACGCTTTTACGAGTATAATAATGACTGGAGACCCGATTATATGCATTTGTATTCACGCAGGACTAAGTAGGCCGATGTTGTTTTTTGTCCCAAAGACTACTGCGACACTCTTTTTTTCTAGGCAATTGTGCATGTTATATTTGATATGCTCGGTTATTGCATGAGCTCATTTTTGTATTTACTTGTGCAAAGCTTAGTGCCTCTACCACGCCCCTCAAAAAAAAAAGTGTTGTTATGAAACAAAAAAGTTTCAAATAGACCAGCATGTCAAAACATGTCTTCATATTGCAGGATTGCGAAAGAAAGGCCAATGAAAACAACTTCTAACAGCGGCAAGGAGCAGTGACTCCTTTTTAAAAGGTAAACAAAAAACCACTTTAGCACCAACAACTTTAATATTCCTCCTTACAAACTTACAAATCTTTCCTTCAAAGCTTTTCTGCGAAAATATTGCTTGAATCAAAATATACCAGACGAATTAACACTACGCAAAAATTACTACCAACAATTTACCTACATATTCTGGAAGAAATACGCGATGAACTCAAGGACAGCATAAGAGCTCACGGAATACATCGACTCGCTGAAGAAGTACGATTCACGTTTAGAAATGTGAATAAGCTGATTTCGTCAACTAAGGAAGTCATCTGCTCGCATTAGAGCCTATAAAGAAAAGTTACCGAATGTACCTTCACCTCCTGAACCAATGGTTACTCGATGGGGAACGTGGATTGAAGCGGTTCTGTTTTACAATGAACATTTCGAACACACTGAGACTCCCAACTCACAATCCTCTTGCCGCTGGGCCCCTCAATTTTTTTTTCAAATTCCCCCTTTTTTCATTCCTATCGGTGTTATGTCGAAAAAGAATCAGTGTGACATGCAAAAACACACAAAAACTACAAAAATAAATGCTGCCAACCGCGGCAACCGTGGGGAAATGTGAAAGAGTTCGGGAACTCCACATTTTTATATTACTGAATGCCATTGGTTAGTTATTATAAATTGTTAAAAGGCGAATAATTTGATTTGGTTGGTTAGTAAAATTATCTTAAATATATGTTTTATATACTAGAACATATTAGGACAAACATGGTTGTGTATTTACCTCTTTTCGATATCATTAAGATCGATTTATTGTGTGAATTTTTCTTTAATAACTGAAGAAAACTTGCTCAAAATGTTTTTGTTTTCATGCAACCATTCTGCATTGACAATTTTTCATAAATATTTTAAGCAAATGTACACTTATTCCTAAAAAAAATACTATCAACACGTATATAAATAATTTCAAATTTAACGGACAACATTTTATGAACGCTGTCAGCAGCTTTGCCCACAGCGGAAGTGGCATATGCAAGGTGCGAGTGTGTTGGTGAGCCGGAATTTTTGAAGTTACGTGACATTTGTCAATACGAATTTCTATGCAACAATACTAACGCACTTAGCGTTTGCCGCTCCATGAAATTATAGCTTGTAGGCAAGTAACGGGAAATCGGCCGGAGTTGGTGGTCTCAGTATTGTCTCTGTTCGAGGCTATCAAAGGTGTAATAAATAGCTTCGATAGTACGGAGGCTGTGGCAGTTTGTCGGTTAAATGAAGCATTTAACGACTCCAACATAAAAAAAACGCATGTGATATGCACTCATTTTTCTCTCATACCACCAAGTAATAAAAAGCTCGAAACTCAGGGCTTAGCGTTGACTGAATCTATTCAGATAATAAATAAAATCCGCCAAATGAGCTCCGAAGTGCCAGAGACATTAACAAGAAAAGTTTGAGAACATTTCGAACAACAACCCAGGCTTTGAAGCGTTGTGTCAAATGCACCTCAGTGGACGTGGAGAGCTTTTTCAAGACTAACAAAATATTCAAAAATTCTTAGTTGAAAATGTTATTCAGTTATATTTTACATTGAATTTAAAATAAAAAAAAAACTGTTGCTATTATTTTATTATAAGCTAATGTTGCATATTTTGTTTCTTTTTAGGCATATTTTTAGCATTTTTCATGAATATTTCAATCATTTTATGTTGCGTATAATCCGGTCTCTAAATTAATGATTAATAAATATCATTGAATAAGTTGAATGTAATTTTGTTTATTTTAATAGATTCTTGCTCATATAAAGGGTGATTTTTTAAGAGGTTTAGAACTTTTTTAAAAAAAAAAACACAAAAAATTCGAAAAAATGAATGAAATATTTATTTGAATCGATAGTTTGAACCTTGCAATTTAATGTTTAAAGATAATTTCATGCAAATGTTGACCGCGGCTGCGTCTCAGGTAGCCCATCCGCTGAGTCCAATTTTGGCATACTCTTTCACACATATCGGCCGGTATCTCACAAATGAATGCATGGATGTTGGCTTCCAGTACGTCAATCGAAGCGGGCTTGTCCCTATACACATTAGCCTTGGCATACCCCCACAAAAAATAATCTAATGGTGTCAAATCGCACGATCTAGGCGGCCAATTGACCGGCCCGAAACGTGAAATTAACTGTTCACCAAACTCGCCTCGCAATTGCGCCATTGTTTCGCGTGGTGTGTGGCATGTGGCACCGTCTTGTTGAAACCACATATCATGCAAGTCAAGAACTTCCATTTCGGGCAAAAAAAAGTTTGTTATCATCGCTCGGTAGCGTTCACCATTGACAGTAACGCTGCGATTCGCATCATCTTTGAAGAAATATGGCCCAATAATGCCGCCGGCCCATAAACCGCACCAAACAGTGGCTTTTTCGGGATGCATTGGTAGCTGTTGCAATGCTTCTGGCTGATCTTCACTCCAAATGCGGCAATTTTGCTTATTTACGTACCCATTCAACCAAAAATGAGCCTCATCGCTGAACACAATTTTTCGATAAAAAAGCGGATCCTCGGCCAGCTTTCCAAGAGCCCATTCACCAAAAATTCGGCGTTGTGGTAGGTTGGCTGGCTTTAGTTCTTGCACCAGCGGCTTTACGCCCAAATCCTTCCGCAAAATTTTCCACGTAGTGCTGTAACAAAGGCCTAACTGCTGGGAACGGCGCCGAATCGACATTTCGCGGTCTTCTGTCACACTAGCTGATACGGCCGCAATATTTTCTTCACTACGCACAGTACGTAAACGTGTTGGTGGTTTAATGTCCAACAAAGTAAATTTGGTGCGAAATTTGGTCACAATCTTCCGAATAGACTGCTCAGAAGGTCGAGAATGCCGATCATAAAATGGAAGCAGCGCGCGATGAACATTTCGAACCGAGCACGAGTTTTGATAGTAAAATTCAATAATTTGCAAGCGTTGTTCATTTGTAAGACGATCCATGGTTAAATTGCAAACCAAACTGAAGCTGTTTGACAGTGACACAAGGTACTAAACACACGTCAGCTGTCAAAACCAGTGTTGCCAAAACCAAACCAGCTAAAAAATCACCCTTTAAATCAGAGTGTGGTTTTAAGTGACCTGTATGAATTGAGAATCATAAATTTTTGTCATATATTTATAAGTGTCAAGTGTCAATATCTTTATCTTATAAGCTATTTTCAGGCATAAAACATTTTCTTCATAAAATAATAACAAAACTTTTGTTGTTTTGTACTCCATTAAATTTTCTCTTTTATATACGAACTATTATTCTTATTTTCTGGGCAGCAAAACTACCTAGTTACATGGAAATCTAGTTTCCTCGTTAGATTCGATACAAAGAGTAGCAAGTCCTGAAATACGATCTTGAGAAGAGCACGAGCTATGAAAATTCCGTATTCTAGCATTAAAGCTAAAGGAACTTTCAGCACTATCTACAGTGCCAGGTATGGTGCAAAATACACGAAGAACAACACAAACATTTGGGAAAATCGTATCCCATTTTTGCGGAAAAAAACTGCATTCAGGAAACTAAATAGTAAAAGGTCTGCTTCAAATTTGGCTTCGTAGATATGTTTCAGATGGATTAACTCTTCTTTCAGATACGTGTCACGTGTGTTATGTATTTTTCGACGAAACTTTTTGCCCCATTTCGAATCTCAGTTTTCTCTATTGTTAAAAGTTGCCACAAAGAGGAAAAAATTCCATTCAAGTTTTTCATTGTATCGAATCGGCGAAATATTCCAGTAATAATCGAATCAAATACAAAAAAAAAATTTTTCTTTGTTTAATTTCGTTCGTTTGTTGTCTGCATTTTCTTCGAAGTGCCTCTTGTCTTCTTCGGTGCGATGAACTCTCTCCTAAGGCATTTGCAACTGTTTGAGGTTTTCGTAGAAAATTCAAAACAAGTGCAAATCGGAGATCAAACTCTGAAGATTTTGAATTTCAACTTTTCTGCGTAAAATCAACTTTTTTTGAGTATAAACCAATTTTTTTTGATCGAGATGCTTTTCTTGCTTGATTTGGCAAAAAATCAATCTTTTTTTCATCCGACTCTCTTTGGAGAAATCTCGATTTTTTCTCAAATTTCACACGTACTTTCACTAATACCAATGTGTATTTATCGAGTATGGAAACGATTCTTTTTATTAAATTATTTCGAAATGAGTTATTATTAACGTGTAAAAATCAATTGAAATGGATTTCCAGTGCAAGTGAAAAATATATATTTGCGGCCAACTCAATGCACACAAGAACCAATAAAATTCGGATTTTATGTTCGATTTGGCAGCAGAAATCTGAAATCTCAGATCAAACTCTGAAAAGCCAAATCGAAAACGACATTAGATTCATTATTATGCCTGCAGATGGCACCTATGTCATTCTACGCGAAATCAAAAAAAATCAAAACTATTTTCCGCCTTTATTGGAAGACGTTATTTTCTGAGTTGTGTCATTAAGTGTGCGACAAGTTTTTTTGTTTCGAATTTCTCATGAAAGCCGGGCACGGGGGAAACCCAACACATTAATTGTGTCCACATTTTATTAAGTTAGTCAGTTTGTAGTATTTTCGAGTCTCGAAATGTAACCGACATGTTCGTTAAGTACGATATAAGCTTGCAGTCGAAGAATTGTTTTTACTTTTACAGAGTAGACAAAAAGCCAAGAAAATTGTGTGGAATTCATGGGATCTCTTTGATAGGTAACATTTTCATTCTGACCGAAACTATATACGAGCAACACATTCCTTTAAGAAAATGTTCCAATATGAGTAATAAGAAGTATTTCTTGCTTGAGGCCATTTTAAGTGCCTTAATTTGAACCTACCTGCCGAAACATTTTTCCAGCTGCTCTCTGCAATATGTGCGTTCTCCTAGTGCCCGTGGTCAATTGCTGCCTCGCGTTTATGTTCGCTCCCGATGGTCTATAGTTTGTAATGTTCTGTTTCATCCAGCTAGGCCACATTCCTTTGTTGCACAGGTGAACGAAATGGGCACATTCTATAAGGAACGCGGCTCGCGCAACCAGCGGAGCTTGTGGCTGTAAAAAAAAAGTTAATAACTCATTAACATCGTTTTGGTAAGAACATATTTAATTTTACCAAATCTAGAACCGCCGCGACCAACTGGGGATCAGGAAAAGATCCTGGTGCACAGGTCTCCAACAAAAACGCAAATCGAAGCATTCCTTCTTGAATCGGTTCAGTGGGAACCAGTTTTCGCTCTTTTAAAACTACAACCTCCGACTCTCGTGGACCTTCGCATAAGTCCGATGAACTGCGTCTGCTTAAATCTACCAAATGATCGCAGGATACTAAATAGTCCTTCCCATTAATTATAGCCACACTTACCTGCTGTTTCTTCAGTGCCACCGATCTTCTTCTTACCCTTAACGATTCCAAATCGGTTCAGTCTTCTTTCGACCCTCCGGCGGGCTCTTTGAAGAGACCGTCCGATTCCGTCACTGGAACGACCGCGCTGAATCTTGAGCGACGCGTGACGTATAAAAGTCGACGTTATGTCGGGATTAAGCGAGCCTATTTCCAAATCTATTGAAGCAGGCTCTTTGGGTGTGCCACGGAACCATCTTACCAAGCCGCTTAGGCGGCCCAGGGAATTTCGCTCCGAGCTGGACGTGGAATCTGAAAGGAGTGCCCGCTCAGAGTGCCTCGGCGTGAGAGTAGGCCTAATGGTCGTTGCTCGCCGTCGTATATTACTCAGGGGGCTCTGACTTGACTTGTAATGATCGTCGCACGTGTCGGTCTCCAGAAGGCTCTGCAAAATACAACGTTATGCTATTTATCCAACCGCTACTTTTGGACCCTTACTACGGCGCAAGCTGACGAAGTACTTCGCTTCTTCAACAGCAACTTCCTTTGGCTTCGGTTATCCTCCGGTTGAATAATAACTGGCTGAGCGGTCTCGACGTGTGGAATGTGCCTGACGGTTACATAAAAAAAAGGTCTCGTAACTTACTTTTTCAGAAGTACCATATTCACCTTACGACTCTAGTCGTCTGCATGAGAGGCCCCTTCTTATTAGGCCTTGGTGTCACGGCTAGAATCCCGCTTAGGGCCACTCTCCTAAACGGTCCACCGTGCGCACCCTTGACATACGTAATCAACTGTCGAATGTCGCAGTACAGCGCCGTGTTCTCCGAGGTTTTCAGCTCCTTCTGGGCATCGACGAAACGCGTCACTAACGGTTTGAATACAGCGGTAATGACCTGACTTTCGGGGCCACCAGAAAGACCACCGCTAAAATTGGTCGCATAACCACCCTGACCGCCTGATGATGATATACCGCCAAGATCGGTGTTAAGATTTTTAAATCCGCTCGATCGTTTATGGTCTATGTAGATTAATATACACATTGTGGGAGTGAAAAGAAATGGCATGCATGCTGCTACTTGTGAAAGCTGATTATGTACACATTATGTACATAGAAAACATGAGCCATGAGATGAAAAATCTTAATGGTTCATGACTGAGCTGAGCCTACGTTAAGCAGAGCATGCGTATTAAAAAAGTCGAATTTCTACTTTTAGTTGAATAATTTTTAAGTGCGTCTCTAAATGGTTATTATAGAAAAACCGGAGAAAATATATTTTAAAGTGCATAACTCACTCAGTGGGGATAGAAGAGAACTCGGATCGACGCAGAACGCCACAAATGCATGGAAGAACTCAACCAACTCATGCAGTTGTGTCGTTTTGACCATCGACTGGAGGTACGTCTTCGTTCGTGTTCCAGCTTGGCGCAGCATCCGTGAGAGGATTTTCTGGCACTGGCTGCGCAGAAAATCGGCTGGCGGTCCTCGAATGCCTGTGGATGAGAGGGAAATTAATTGCTTACTGAACCCGGTTACTTTGCTGATGCCCAGAATGGTTTTAACATTAAAAAGGGTTTTTTGAAGTGGACTTAAAAAAGGTGTTTGTGAGCTGTGAGGTATTAACTTCTTTTTTTTTTTAAAGGCCAATGCATGCCAGTAGATATGTAGGAATAAACTATATCTTTCAAATGTCCGTCGCGGATTATCACTGTCACACGAATCCTAGTGGCCCAAAGTCTTAACGACTCTGCATCATAGATCCGGCTAAATTTGAGCGATGTCTTGGACAAGTTGGCTTTAAGGGCATCCATCTAAAAAATGCTTTAGATTGCGGCTTATTGGTATGGACCTGCAACTCCAGGAAATTTCACTAAGAAAATGTTTTGCACGATCTTGATGGCCAATTCATGTCACCTGCGCGAGAGATAACCATACCCTCAAATCGTTCTTGGAGATTGCGTCATGTAGCCCTTTCCAGCTGGAACCACATGCAGTTTTCAAAAATATGTTCAATTGCTTGCATAAGTCGACGGTAAATTGTTAAGAGACAACAAGCTATCACACCTGCGTTTGCTAGTACCTAGGTAAAGCAACAGATCGACTTTAATGACAAAACAAGGTAAAGGGTTTTCCAATAACAGGTGTTATTTTGGTATTCAAAGAAAAATGACATTTTTTGAGATAAATTATATTTCATAATAAAGAGGAAGGTAAGCCGTTAATAATGAAAAACAAAATCAGCCAAATGGCCACCACGAGCATGCATACAGGACTATGTCCTCGATAGCCTCACGAATTTTATCTCTGAGGTCTTGAATCGACGCTGGGCTGTTGGCGTAGACTTTATCTTTCACGTTGCCCCAAAGGAAGAAGTCGCAAGGTGTTAAATCACACGATCTCGGTGGACATTTGTGATCACCTCTTCGAGAGATAACACGGTCCGGAAACTTTTCCCGTAAAAGATCTATGGTTTCGTTGCTTGTGTGGCACGTAGCGCTGTCTTGTTGAAAGTAAACGTTGTCCAGATCAATACCATCCAACTCCGACTCTTGGGTTTTACGAGCCCCAGATGCGACAATTTTGCTTGTTGACGACGACCAAAAAATGCTTTAGTTTTGCGAACTGTGACTGCAAGATTTTCACCATTTTTGTAGTGAATATTAATAATTTCAATGCGTTGTTAAAGCGTGTATCGTTCCATTTTTAGTAATGACGTAGTTTCTACTTGTCAAATGTCAAAGAATAAAAGCTTCAAAAGTGACAGCTACCGAAATAGCAGGTCCTCTTATTGGAAAACCCTTTAAGTCAACAAAAACGGATACCCAACATTGACGAATCGGACAGAACGTCGCAATAGAGGGTTATGACCTTTATGCTTTTATAAATACCCTAAAACGTCATCTGATTTGAAATCAAACAAAGGGTCGTATGAATAACAACTATCATTTGCTTTGAGTAAAAGTTTTAAGCAAAGCAAAGTAAGTAGAATAAACCCTAGTTTGCTAAAGTAAGTTCGAGAATTCGAACATAGCATTTACTTCGCTGTACATGTCCTTGCCTTGCAAATTCTATCAAACTTGACAAGTGACATATGTCCGGTGGTTTGCTTATTTTGAATTTCTCAAATTTTTGGGGGAAATTTATCAAAAGCAATCTATAGCTATAATTGCACCTGGAAACATAAATTTTATTTGCCAAATCGCTTGGTAATGTTTGATTTCTTCCTCAGTTGTCGGAAAATGTATCCAATCATCGGTTTGATTTGCTATTTTTTGACACACATACCATACATTTTTCACTTGTTAAGCCATGAATTTTGAAATATTTACCTGAAAGCCCAGATCTCCTTAATACCTTAGGAAAGATTTAATTTTCTGGATATTTGAAAGAGCACAACCTTGCGTCTCAAAATTATCATTTAAAAAAGTATTAGCCAAAATGTCCACATTTTCACACGTGAAACGAAACAATTGCTTGAAGTTATTATCGTCATCAATTCTTCTTTGTTTATACTGTTTTTTATTAGCACGAACGTTAACAACAAGAGGTAAAACAGGTAAAATATGAAAACTTTACGTAGCCATGTTTTGTTTGGTTTTCCTGGTTTTCCTTTCCGAACATAACTTAATTTAACTATTTATAAAGCCCATATGACACTACAATGCATTAAAAATGTATTCAAATCACATTTTTCAGCTGCTGGCAGCTTTTATTTGACATTTCAAGATTATTTGAAAATAAGTTCGATTGAAAATTTGCGGTTGCTTTGCAAACAATTGCTAACCCTTTCGTAATACACTTTTAGTCTCTTTTACACACCGCTGACTTTTCAACATTATAAAAATGAGGAAACAATGTAGTGTCATACGGGCCTAAACAAGATATCGAAAATTCACAATGCTTAGATTATTTTATGTAAGAAATATGCGTACAAAATATTTAGCAAAAGGTCTGAGTCAACTAAATAGCAGACTCAGAATTTGCATAGCATTTGCTTTGTCTGATAAGTTTTATTCATACCGATCTGAGTAAAAGGTCAGTGCCGCCGCTTTGCGAACATGTCAAAAGTTGGAACTAACTCAAATCGGTTTTTATTCATACGAAATGTAGCAAATGCTTCAATTTTGACATTTCTCTTGAGTAAAAGCAATTGCTACGTTTTTTTCATACGACCCAAAGAGCAACTCTTGCCGGTCCTTGGGCCCGTGGTTAAGTCTTACCCAAAACAGCTAAGGATACTCTATGAAAACCTTAATAATTCTAGCCCTGCTCTACTCTACTGAAATATGGAGTCTGACAAATGCGGATGAAAATATCTTTGAAAGTTTCGACAGAAAAATCCTTGGTAACACATTTGGTCCAGTTTGGGTTGACGGCTTTTTTGGAGGAGAAGATTACGCGCTTTAAGAGTATACAGCGACTGAACTGACTAGGGAAACTTTTAATTGTTTTGCTGCCTCACTCTGAAAGCGCAGTCTAAGAAGTTTCTTACCCTTTTCTTCACTGCAGTGAAAGCCGCAGTAGCAAATTTTATTTTGAAATTTTTTTTATTTGTAACATACATTCAGATTCGCTCTCAGATTTCAGATTTCTAATCGAACATGAAAACGTCACTTGCTCTTTTTTGCATTGATATTTTGTGCGATTGGAATATGTGTAGCCTTCGACACTTTTTTACGCGTTTTTCATTCACTGGTTAAATTTTATATGAAAACATTCAAATTACTAGCCCAGATTGATTTCTAAACATTTGTACATAAATAATTAACAAAAAATAGATCAACCCGATGCAATTCGTTTCTTTTCAGTTGAAAAATTTCACGAAAATGTAAACAAACTCCACCAGTTGTCAAACTTAAACGTACTTGCATTGGTAATGCTGAAGTAAATCTGAGAAAAAATCCAGATTCGCTAGAGTGCTCTGTAATCTGAAAAAGATTGCTTTTTTTGTATTGCTCTGAGAGCAAAAAAGTTCTCTGAGAGCGCCCAATCGAAAACCACATAGTAATCATTTTTAACCTTCACGCTTAATATTTTGTAGGTCACAATATGCAGTTTTGTATGGAAAATTTCGCCATTGTGAGTTCTAAAAATTTATCTTGTACACTAAAAATCATTATTAGTATTGCGGATTGTGATTGTAAGATCGTAAACTTTTTCAGGGTGGACCATACAAATGTTTACTGGTAACGCGCAATAATTGTACACACTCCAGTGTAATTCTAATTGTAATAGATCTAAAGACCTCGACTTATGCTTATCGGATATTGTCTATGCAGATGACTATATTCCTTAAGCTTATCTCTAAAGTAACTCTTACCATCATTGCATCCATGGGGACAGCCCAGGTGCAGTAGGGCTCTTTTGATGATTCCCATTGAAATCTCGTGGGCATGTTCACCAAGTTTCATAACGCCAAGTTCCAAGAGAACTTCACAGATATTCAGTCCCGCTTCCAAGACCCGCAGCGATACTATGTTGAAGTCTCGCTTGAAGACATTAAAAACGGCCAACAGAACGATTTCATAGTCGATACCGCCATCTCGCGTAATGTAAAACGATGAGCCTGGTGCCTCTGATTCATCAACTCCAGTGTAATCAATGTGCGAATCAGTGTGCGATCGTAGCATATGGCCGCGAAAACCAGTAACTCCGCTTAAGCTTCCGCCATTACTGAGCGCATCAAGCTGAGAGTCAATGGATCCCTGCAAGAAACCCTTTAAAAAAGAAAAACCTTTTCATCAAATCAATGATTAAATTTAATATATTTACCTGTCGCTTTAAGAAGTCCGGTGATGGCGTTGGGGTGTGTTCGGTAACAGTTATTATTGGGTTTCGTGTGAAGAACGTCGTTCTCGGGCCTGAGGATTGCGATGGTCGAATCGTTTTCGGTGGTTCCACGTACCTGTAATATCTTAAGCGTTTTTCACGAGTATTGCGTTAAATGAATGAAATGATTGTGCTGATATCAGGAAGAAAACGGTACAAAAACGTGACTACAGAAAGCACACACAAATCGTAAATGGGAAATTATTAAAAATGCAAAAGCAGCTTATTTGTTAAAAAAAAGTGAAAGCATTCCAAAAACTAAATTCCAGAGAATTTGGTTTTGAAGAGCAATATTGCATTGGAATAAAAAGGGTGGCGATGGATATTTTTTTAAAGAGCCAAAAACTTACCCGCTATCTAGGAGACAGCTGGTTATGAAACAAATTAGAAAAAAAAAATGTCAAGTGAAGTAGGAAATTGAAAAGAGAAAGTAATTTAGGTGTAGTTATGAAAGCAAGGAAAAAAGGGTAAAAGTTTGAATTGATTTTTAAAAATTAGAAAGACAGAGAAAGAAAGTCGTAAATATGGGTCGAGCCATGTTGCTGAAAGGATATTTATATGACCTTAAGCGTCGACGAGTCGCAATAGGTCGCACGCACATCGGACTCGTTTTCGTACGATGAACACGTACGAAACGCACGAACAATCCTGGGGTCGAATCGCGTCGTCCGTGAACGAGCATTACGTGACGGAATTTCTTTTTATTTCGCATGTAAAATCAACTCAATTCCGTGAACGTAAAGCTCGTTCACGGAAGTGGCGATTCGAACCCTGATTTTCCGAGTGCTATGGGAGCGCGCACACTGGCTGCGTTGTAGTCTTACGTATACGAACGTGTAGATCCGAAAACAATCCGAACTTGTTGAAATTTGTAAGCAGTGCCCACGTACGACCTGTATTCATGCGCTACGTAAGATACGAATTCGCATCCAATGTGCGGCCGGCCTTACATTTAATGCAACATATCTAACTAGTGGACTGTAAAGCAAAAAATTGCGGTTGGCATACGATCTATTTAGCAAAGGTCGAGGAGTTATTTGCGCAACTATGGAAGGAGTAAAGGTTTGTTTATAACTAAATGACTATTCATATGAGAGCGAATTGCGAACTGAAAATAAGCGAATATTTCTAGTTTCTGACATTTGACATTTTGAGTCACTTTTTTTAGTCCCAGATACCCGCGATTCTGTTTTATTTTTAAAGGTTAAGTTCAAAAGAACTTTTTATTCGTGGGTTTGTGGATCGCGACTGTATTATGTTGTTAAATTTATTTGTTTGCAATTCGCCTATTCGTAATTCGTTCTCATCTGGATAGTAAATACTCTGCCTGCGATTTCTTACTCTGCTCGCTACTAGACTACTGAAATATGCACGAATGCCCTATTTTCCTCGTATCCACTTTAAACGGTGGCGAATAAGAAGCAAAATGTACGAAAACGCGAATATTTCCCAATGAGCATCACCTGTGGGCTAACATCTCAAATTGTTGAGCTAGATCGAATCAGAATGAGCTGGCTAATTGGAATAAAATTAAAACTTAATGTTGCTCCACGTTGAACCCCATGTTTTTCTTGGCAATTCATACGGATTAGGGGAGTAATCTGAACGTTATACGTTGGCTGGTTAAATGAGTCTTATAAGTCTAACATGAACCTGTCAGATGAATGATGAACTCACTAGATTAAATCGCCAACTGTCAAAATGACACCTCACATGAGCTGCTCCTATATGTAGATAACTGGAACTGAGAGTGTGCAAAGCAGTGATATTTATACGTCGGTGCTTGCTACAGAAAAAGGGGTCTGTTTGGTTACGGATCTGTTATAAGATGTGACCTTGGCAAGCCTTGAGTTTTCCATACGTTAGTGAACGCATTAAGACTAAAGTTGATATCGTTAATCAGTCTGGTGTGCTCTGAAAGATCAATGTTTCTATGAGTTCCGAAAAAAAACATTATGAGCTCCGTCCTTGTCTCAACAAATAGACAAGGAACACTGCCACAGCTTTAAAGGCACTGCTATGTTTTACCCCTCAAAAGAAGCGTCCGTGTCTCCTCTTTCAAGTGACGGGTAAAATGTTGCTGTAGGTGATATTAGCATTTTGCCTATACATCACACAAAAACTAGATTGGTCGGGAACGTGACTTTTCCTATGTCAGCCATATAATGTGAACTGTCACTGTCAATTTAGTACTCATGCACGAATTCTCGATTAGATTCGTCGGCTATCCCACCATAAACGTCCATTGACATCCCTTTTATCCCTTTTCGTGTGAATTTCGATATTCGAAAAGCCTTCCGTGGGATAAACGCAAAAAGCACTAAATCATGGGAATTTAAGAAATCTGACAAAAAACATTCAAACTATCAATTTTTGGTAAAATTCTATTAAAACACCTATATTTCACCATGATTATCAACACACTGAATGTCCATAAGAAACAGCTCATGTAAATCGTCTTTTATCAAAATTTTCTAGTACGAAAAAATAATCATAGCAGTCTTACAACTGCGGTTTTTATACTAAAGGTTAATTTAACGTCATTTTCTTTCCGTGTTATACAAATTTTACTTTTAAAAACTGGATTTTGACGCAAAAAAGTATCGTAGCGAATTTCGCGAATTTCAGTATGATGGAAAGGGAAAAATGACCACGCTTCGTGGGATAAATGAAAAGAGAGTGCTAACAATACTGCCGCCAACCGCTTCTGGAGATGATTATTAGTTGGGAGTCTTGCAAATGCTAGGTGCGCTAGTATTATTACATTGAAATTCGTATTGGAAGAATGTCACATAACTTCAAAAAATCCGACTCACCAGCACACTCGGAGAAATATGAGCAACTTCCGATGTGGGCAAAGTTGCTGGCAGTGTTAATAGATATTTACGAGTGGATAGTATTATTTTTTTGTTGAAATAAGTGTACATTTTCTTAAAATATTTATGAAAAATTAGCAACGAATGTTGGTTGAGGGAAAATAAAAACATTTTCAACAAACTTTCCTCAGTTATTTGTGAAAAAAATTATTCATAAACTCGAAGTTAATGATATCCAAAGGCCAAAAATACACAACCATGTTTTTCCTAATATGTTTCTAGCATATAAGACATCTCCTTTAGAAAGTTTTATAAACCAAACACATCAAATTGTTAGCCTTTTAAAAATATATAATAATTAACCAACAGCATTCAGTATAATGTTAAAATGTGCTATTCCCGAACTCCATCATATTCCTCCACGGTTGGCAGCATTTTTTTTTTTTTTGTATTTTTTGTATGTTGTTACATGTCACACAGCTTCTGGTTGACATAATACCGATAGGAAAGAAAATGGCGGCATATGAAAACAATTGAGGGGACCAGCGGCAAGAGGATTGCGAGTTGGTGGTCTCAGATCTCAGTATGATTTGTCTATGCTTGGCGCCTTGGGGCTTGAAGTCGATGTGATTGATTTTATCAGCTTCTAATCCTCATTGCGATGTGAATTAAAAACGCGACGGTACCACAGACAGACAGATTGCAATGTTAGACTACAATTCGAATATCCCACAAGCGAAAAGACAGTCCTTTGAATACCTGAGAGAAGATGCTACCTGTTTCGAAAGATATATGCGGATTTGTACAAATGATTTTCTGTCCCGTTGGCATTGCATAGGAACTCGAGCGTTGGAATGCCTATGGCAGCTCACGAACCAGGATCCTCAAAAAGGAATGAGTTAGATATGCGTAGATCAGTCTTTGCAGCAATGCTTTGGAATGAATGCAAACTACTTAATAAATTATTTTTCAGTTGGATGGTAAAACTAATACAACCATACCGTAAGAAACTTGAAAAAAAAACTGTCTAATTAGATTTTAAGTAACGAGAAAAAGGGCCGAAAAAATAGCAAAAACCATTCTTGTGTGAGTAGGAGTACAACATTAGATTCAAAATGAAGAACATTATGTAAGGGACTTAGTCAACAAAAAAACCGCTCACGAACATTAGGTGCTATTCCAAAAAATGTCGTTGATTTTGAGATGTCTCTAATCGATGATACTTTTCCAATGAGCTGGCGAATCGACTTACCTGAGACTGGGCATGCTCTTGCCTTTTATCAAATTGCTGCTGGGCTCACGAGTGATCATAGATGCCGAACGTGAAAGTTTCTTCTCGCCCGTATCCAGGCTGCGGTGGTAGTCCTAAAAAATAAACACAAAATATACCTAAGATTTAGCTATGCCCTAAAACCCTGTTTCAACATCTATGTGAAGTGGAAAATGGTTTTTAATTTAACAAATGATAGTGCGGCCAATTGCATGATATGCGAGTTTTGTTTGTATTCGTGTTCGAAGGAAAATTGGGGAAGTTCGCCAAATACAACTCAAAGATCTTACTACATGCTGCAGAGGCCTCTTGCCATTTGTACTAGTTTCTAGGCCTACTTTTTCCAAATTCTTCTCAGACTTGGAGAACATTTTCGTTTCGACGAATGCCCTTAGATCGGCCATTTTGACGCGTTTCTTCTTTTCGCTTCCACGGCGTTCTGCAGTTGGACTCGAGTCATCTGGAATCGGAAGGCAAAACAATAAATATGATCTGATTGAGTAGGATTGTATAACTTACCGTTTGCCAGGGCAGCTATTGCTGGCTCAGGGATTTCAATATAGTCCTTTGCCATGGAACTACCACTTGGACTGTCCCGACTTGGTCCCTGGTATAATGAAATCTCTATCTGAGGAATTGGCAACGAGTTTGACCGTTTTCTCGGCTGATGCGTCGGAATGGCAGCTTCTTCTCCGATTTCAGTAAGCCTGAGAAGAGTTACAAAAGTAAAAGGCGGGCCAGTCCTAGAATTTGCAACTCACCTGTTGTAGAGATACTGCAAGCTCCAGTAAACGCCCTCCTCTTGCCAATACGATATGAATAGGCATCGCAAGACTGCCACGTCTAGGAAGGTGGCTGCCGCCACATCAACCTTTGTTTGTTCGGCGAATTTTTCTTCTGACTCTGATTCCTTTTCGGTGGACGTACTCGTCTTGGGATCCTTCTGCGAAGCACCATGGATTAGCTCGTGTTGCTCAAAGTCAAACCGCGTAGGTTGTTTGTCTTTGGAGTTTATGGACTGACGACTTCCTCGGCGGCTTTGTGACTGTTGCAGTAGGCTTGCGTCGGCCTGGGGAAGTTGGAAAATTCACTTTAGAGTTAGAGAAAAATTAATTTTGATGAAAATTGTCATACTGTATAGAATGAAGCATCGGTTAGGTATGGGCCCGACGGAAGGCTTAATATGACAACTCTTTCTTCTTCAACGCTGGAAGCTTCCTCGGGTATGGTCTCGGGGAATGCGAAATCTTTCGGTGATGACACCCAAGAGCCCTATAAGTAGAAAAAGGGGGACATAAGTTGTTGGACGGTATGGAAAGCTGCTCGGAACGTACGTCTTCATCGTGCTTTGAGATGTCCGAATACGATGCGCTCTTTGGCGAGTCTCCTTTGGGTGACAAAATGGTTTCCCCAGCTGTCGATGCTTTTCCTACAACAGAATTAGAGTAATAATCTGATGAACAAACAAACTTAAAGTTATAAGTGGAAAGTATTAGCAGAGGGCTACGTATAAATAAACGTCGGACAGCAGACGGCATCTTTCACAAGGTTGGAGATCCTTTAACCTATATAGTACCTAGTATAACTAATAAACAAGGAGAACCGTGCGATTCAAGAAGAGCTGTTGCTGTCTGTCGAAATATGGAATGAATGTACACAATTTTTGAAAGTTGAATTCTATTACAAATGTACTCGCTCAAACAACGAACAATTGAAAAGCATTCATATGAAGCCTCCTGGGGGTCAATTTTGGTTCAGTGAAAAAGTGAAATGAAAATGTTTTTACCCTTTCACCGCAATTTCGATTCTCGTTCTACGAAAATGTGAAACCAATCATCAAATATTTTCATATGAATAATTCGTTTTAACGTAGTCATTTTCAAATGAATGTTTTTAGTGAGAGATTGAAAATTGAGAATCTGATGTCGTACAACACAGTGTGCGATATTAAATTCACCACGATATGTTCACTTATTGAACGAGAATCGCTTTTTAGTACTGAGTGAATTGAAAAAATGAGAGCAGTATAATGAAAGCGAATGTGAAAACGATTTATTCGATTCACTCTTTCACAGAACCAGAATTGACCCCCTGGTGTCAAACAACGGAAACTGGAACAGAAACAGATCTAGTACATTATGGGACAGAAACGATTTCAAAACAGAAAGTAAACGAGTCCGAATTAGAAACTAGAGAAAGTCTACCAATACACATGTCACGAATCGACTGCCTAATAGGTAGCTTAACTTAAATGCGTCTTGAACAATTCTTTAATTCTTTTTTTACAGTCCGTCGGGTTTTTTTGTTTTTTAAATTAACTTTTTTTATATTTATCTTTTTAGCCTATAACACTCCGGGGAAGAATACGAATATTATGATACCTGACTCTTTAAAATCGGTCAAGCCGTTTAGGCTACAGAGAGTCCCGTAAGAACGTACATAGGATACGCGCGAAACACATAACCCTCCCTGTGTCTAGTCGGGTAAAAAGATGAACAAGACGCATTAAGGTAACTATAACTACCCATTTGACAGTCAGAGGGTACTCAGTACTCATACATATATTTGTTAGGCTGTGTACACTCAGAAAAAAAAAGATTGTTAAGCGAAGAATTTTGAGATTTTTAAAAAATTGTAAGATGAAAGTTCTTTGTTTAAATATTATTTTTGTTAACAAGAACTCGTTTTTAAGTTTTCAAGAATCATGTATTCAGCGCAAGAATAATGTACTCTCCATAACTATTTTGTTACATCATTTCCAACAATTTCATTCTAAAATCAAAGATTTTTATATCAGGGTACATTTTAACCAACGAAAATTGTTGGCATTACAAATTTTTTTTCTGGGTGTAGGTATATAGTCTCCGATTGTCAATTAGTTAGATATAGCTACTTAAATGCGTCTTGTTCACATATTTTTAATTCTTTTTTTTTTTACAGTCAGTCGGGTTTTTTGTTTTTTTAAATAAACTTTTTTTTTAATTTCGATCTTATCAAAGTAGGATTTTCAGCACGCAATTACAACAACTACGCTCTACTTGACACTTCGAGACTAACAGTAGTTGTTCCAATCGCGTGTTGAAAATCGTACTTTACTTTGCTTTGATGAGATCGAAGCAAAAGAAAAACACGCCTATTGTCGTTTATGCGAATTATTACTTCTGGGAGAACACTCTTTTACCTTTTGAGAGAGTTTTGATAAAACCTACTACCCATAAGCATTCTATCTACGTCACTGGCTGAACAATACTTAAAAGTTGTGGGCGAGAGTGAGAGAAGAGAAGATGAAATATCAATGGGCAAGTCCTAAATAATGGGGACAGTAATTACCAACTGAGACAATTCGCTAGCCGACATGGCGATTTGCAATTCGTTTGACGGCGAGTTTATCTGAGAATCCCACGTGATTATGGCGCACATTCAAAAATCTAGTTCAATAGGTTGGTCTGGACTAGATGTTGATTTAACCTGAACGCAGAAACTAGATTAGTCGGGAACGTCAGCCATATGTCACAAACTGCCAACTTAGTACTCAGCCACAAATTTCTTGACTAGGAACGTCGATTTAAACAGCTGTTCATATGACCCTTCTAAGTCAATCAAAAAAATCATAAAGGCAGACTTAACAAAACGAGATACTTGGGCTTCCCCACTTGCATCGCATGAAATTTCAACGGATAAATGGCCGGCGATACACGCGAAGAACAAAATGCGAACATCTAGAGGAAGTTTATGCGAGTTAGGAAATGATGTGTAAACAACGCGTTGCAGCTTTATAATGTCTGAAATATTTTAATTTTTGTATCGTATATCTGCGCATATCTCGAGCGAGCATATACAATGAGTAACTTCGTTAAATTATAGAGACAACAAACAAGCTTAAGCTGAAGGATCAACGTAAAGCACGGGTCTTCATACACATATCGATAAGCGTTTGTCAGCTTTGCCGATACAAATAGAAAGAGACGGAGATTAAACTTTATTTTAAGGGACATATTGAATATTTTAAGAAATGCTTTCGCCAACACGTAGAAATACCCCTTCATCTACATTACGACGGGAGAGATTTCTGTTCTGGACGAGGGGTGAAAGGAGCGTTTACATTCTCGTAAATTCGATTTGTCTTGCACGCACTTTAAAATGCCGTTTAACTCATCCTATGCCCTAGTGGGCAAATATGTTCACCTATAGTTTCAATCGGAAATACTACAGAATTTCACGAATTGACCTTTGAATGTGGATTACTTGTCTGCGCCTGTCAATCGAAATTTTATGATTTCTATAGTTAATCTCATCCGTTTTACCTCAAGCTTAGTACGCTTCTCGAGCTAAGCTCCCATACAAAATTATCTCCAAAAATTAGCTGAGCTAAATCTAAACGGATCCCTTTAGCCGAGTGGTACGCAGCTCGAGCTAAATAATCAAACTTTTGTTTCAGAACTTCATGTGTCTGTCAAAATTTAGCGTGCCCATTTAATGGGTCGGCACAATTTCTCAAGCGGAAAAGAGCTTTTTAAACTATTACATTGACCAGAAGTACCTAGAGTCAAAAATAGCTGAAATAAGAGAGAATTAAATTGTTGAAGGAAATTCTTTCAAAGAACAGCTGTTTTCTGTGACACTTATCCACGGCGTACTCTATGTCAAAATTTAGCTAGGGCTTTAAGCAATGTTTGGGGAGCAGTTAAAATTTGGTTTAGCTCGAGCTGCGTACTAAGCTTCAAACTCAATCCCTTAGTCATATCAACATCAAATCTTCACCCAGCAAAACCTATAACGATATTATACTGATCAAAACATGTTAGAATCACGCAACTACCCCTGACGTAAGGTAAAGTACAACGGACTTTGAAAATCATCACAGCTGAAACAACTTATAAAAAATTTGTCTAAAAATACTTACTTGCGACAAAAACATCCGGAGAACCATTGGGCGATGGCGGACTGAGTAAATTTCTGGCCTTCGGTTTGACAGGCGCTGTGAAACAGGCAGCTCCCGGCGCCCGATTATCCCACATGCCCTGCCACAGTCCGATACCGTTTTCCAATCGAAAGTTCTGAAAGTCCGACTCCTTTAGGTGGTGAATAATTGGAGCGAACAGATACACGAAAAGCTGCAATTAAAATTGAAGACTCACTTCATATTCCAATAGTACAAATTTCCATTCCTACGGTTATAGTTGGCACAGAGAACAAATAGTTTTCTGTTTTTTGTTTCTCCTTTTTTAGAATGGGATCCTGATCCTCTTCTTCGTCGGCACACTCCTCGGAGGCATACAAAAGGATCCACTGCATTGTATAAAGTAGTTTTGTTTCAACCGCTCCAATGGCCTGCATGTCCTTCACTCTGGAAAAGATTGGAATTAATTAACGCACGTATATTTTGAATGTTTGCATACCTGTTGTGGAGTAATGCCGCAACACAGTGCATAACATGGGGCAATGCGGCCTGTAGTAGTCTCCATCTGGGAATGGCAGCTAGTGCTTTGGTCAGGGGTGGTGACAGGCCAAATTGAATATTCTGCACAACAACTTTTTCGAATGACTAAGGAAAGTTCAAAGGATAGTTTAATAAACTAGGAAAACAACTGGCAAAGCATAAAATTAATTTATTTTGCTTGGTGATGTCTACCTTGCATGCTTCCTTCAACTCCTGGTGGCAGCGATTAATTTGTTTTGAAAAAAAAATTTATTTTATGCAAATAATTTTTTAATCTGACAGTTCTTAATATATGTCAGATAAGAATTGTGTACAACAAGTGTGTTTTGTAGTTCATAATATAAAACGAGTATCTAATACATTCAAGACAGAGAAAATTGTTTGGTAATGCTGGACAGTTTTAGACAATATTGAAATATTTTGAACTTTGTGTTCTGGCGTCGCATGTAGTTATCCTTGTGGTTGGGATTAGAGGGTGTTTTTGGATTATGGTTTTTCTAAATCAGAAACGAGTATGCAGAGGAGCGAACTGCAACCTTGCTTTTTCGCAGAATGTTTTTAAGTCTAATCTAATTACCGAGTGACTAAGACAGAACCTGGGAAACTGTGTCAGAAGACAGAATGTAAATTCTGACAGAATGTAACTTCCGGCTTTTCATTGGTTAAGAAAACGTGTCTTTAATAGAGACACTCATACACAAGCAGATTGCAGATATATTGAACTCTGCTGCTAAGGACTTATTGACCTTCATCAGGAAAGTCACACATCTCTTAGATTAACCTTTCCCAATTGATACAATAAAATATCTTTCAGGTCGCAGTGTCTGCCAACAGGGCATGGGTTTTTTGAAAAAAAAAAAAAAAAAATAAAAATAGAAAGAGATAATTACAATTAATATAGTTTGATGCCTGGCAAGTGCGTCGGCCGTGCAATTACATAGAATGTCCCTATGGCCTGGTACTTAAAAAAGGTGCATTTTGAGTTGCCATCTCGATGGGCGATAGCCGACAATTAAGGGCAGTTTTAGAACTGGAGCCAGAGATTAAACTGTGCGTTACTATCGGTGATACCTATCCTTTGCAGGTATTACATTACACCTCTGTCTCGACAGGGCCCCCTTAGCAGTGTTGCCACTAAAAAAAATGATTCCGGTCAAATCTGACCGAATGACCGATTTTTATTTTTTTAAATTCAGTCAGAAAATCTGGTCAAAAAATAAAAAAAGAATTTTTAATCAGTATTCCGGTCAAAAATGGAATATAGTAATACATGTTAACTAAAAATATAAAACAAAAGTGAAATTATATTATATGTATGTAGTTTCTTTATTTTCCTAGACTTATCTTAAATCCGATAAAACAAAAAGACAAGCAATTCATTGAAAAGCTTTGAATCACAAGGTTTTGCAGAAAAAGGAACTTTCCAATCCACTACGGCGTTTGAAATTGGTAAAACCAACAACGAAATTGCAAAATATGCTAAATCGTCTTCTGAAGTTCTTGTTTGAATGCGCACACCCAGTTACATTTGGTGAGAGCATTTAAATGAGACTGCCGCGAGGAGCCGCTGTATTTTAGGATTATTCACAATATCCAAAAGTGTTTCTCTGTCGAATAAACTCATGTGTGTGGCCATCTTAAATAGGATATTAGGCTCATTTGCGTACCCAGTTTAAATCGAACGCAATCGCTATAAATCGATCGCTCAGACTCTGAAGTCTGTACCAGTGGAGCTAGATCGTGGGTAATTAACATTTTCGTAAGCATTTTCCATTTCAAAATAAGCTAAAACTTAAATTCAATAAAAATAGAAGACTGTTTTTTTTTGTTTGTTTTTTGATAATTTGTGTGCTTTTCATAATGTGGTACAATTAGTTTGTTTTCGTGATGAATGGGCAATAAGGGTATTGATGATAATCGTCGCAGGCAAGTCAGTCTGAAAAATCTGGAATCACTGTGATGGACTGTACACGTTTATATGAGAAATGACAGAAAAACAGAAAATTTCCAAAATAACGAGGAACTAGCAGTTCCTCTCTTGGCTCGAAACAGCTAAGAGAATTTCAACCGACAATACACATAAATATGTCAAATGCATAAAGTTAACCAGAAATAAATTGAATATCCGTCTTAAAAGACAATTGCACGATGATGGTCGTATTGTTGTTGTTTTTAAGGCACACCTGATATATCTGTTGTTTTATTTTTAACCAAGTAGATGCCATGATGTAAGTGGACCAAAGTAGATCGAAGTTCACAGACGTAGGACGTAGGTACTTTGGAGTATATTATCCGCTCTCTGAGAGAGTTTCGCTCAGTTTGAGTTTGACAGATTCTTAGTGCTTGGCTCGGGATAGAACGCGAATAGGCCTATTATGATTTCTGCTGCCAATAATTATTGAAAAAAGAATAAACAACATATACATTACAATTACGTTACTACCTTCACAAGCATGACCAAATAATTATCTTGTCTTCTCTAAAATAATAAAATTCCACACTGGTAAATCTAATTTGAAACATTTATTATTTTTTTTTTGTTAACTTACGTGATGGCCGGGTGCATGTTGACAAAACTACATCAATTTCATACGAAAACAGTTATTTTTAATTTTTTTTTTGTAAATTTGCGGAGACGTATGCGTTTTTATACAGGTGTGTAAGCAAAAGACAAATGCAAACATTTTGACATTTAAAAGTAATACGTAAAAATAGTACACTTATTCTATACAATTTATGTAGTGTGGTGAATTTGTTTGAGTAAAATAACAGATTTGTTTGAAAAATTTTAAAATTGAACAGTTTTTGTTGGAGACAAATTCACCACACCAAATTCAAAGTGCTATACTCTGCAGAATTTAATTAAAATTTTGGTGAATTCAATTTATCTCTCATAGACAGAGTATACCACTGTGAAAACGGCTAATATGTTTTTGTGGGAAAGACAAACGTTTGTGAAGAATAGAGTAGAACAATAAAACAGAAAATTTGATTCCACTTAAGTTTTATAATTATTTTGAGGTACATCAAGGCATTGGCAAGGCTCGTCAGAGCTTGCTTTGCCACATATAATACTCAAAGCCTTATTTACAGCTTTAGAAAAATGTATTTTTTTTTATTCTTTACATAAATATTATAAGCTTCTGTTTTTGAACAGTTTTAGAGTAAAGACTCCGCAGTGATCATTCCACACATTGATTTTCGTAAAAATACTGGACTTGCTTGAATTTGCAGTTATTTTGGGGATTTGAAGAACAAAACTTACCATGCAACTAGCCTCGTGGAGCTTTCCTAGTTTTGGTCGTATGAATGGCGCTATTTGACGCCACAGAAATGTTTGCACCGACACCGGCAGTCCCAAGTCCTGGAGACCATCGTCTTGATCGATGTCGTATAGCTCGGGATTGTTGGCAGTAACCATGTTGGCTGACAATAATTGTAAAGGTTTCCTCGAGCCAACGTTTACATATCTTGCTGGAAATTAGATAAATGGCGTAGTATCAGTTTCACGTATGAGATTTTTTAATCGAGTGGTATTGAAGCTACATTTGTTTTATTAAAGGCCATTGCTGAGTGAATCTTTTGAAAGTAAAAAATAACAGGAATGATCGAAATAAAACGATTATAATTGAAATACAAAAGTAGGGAAGGACGGCATCTTTGGGAATCACAGCATCCATGACACCACGTCTGGGAAACGAACTTGGGGTAGCAGGCTTTGCCGAAGGGCTTAACATTTCTATACAGCTACCACAGGGTTTTATCCCCTCAATATTTATGAACGAAGATGCCTGTCACCAGATCAAAAATGCCGTCAGCGAAATTGATCAGCTGCGATCGACGTAAAGCAATACGGAGTAAAGAATGCCTGATGAATGGAGCCGGAACAGCGTTCGCTCGATCCACAATAAAAAGCTGCACTCTTAGTTTCTATTAATTCGAGATTAGCTGTTAAGGGATCTCTTCAGCAAACATAAAGGATTCAGTCTGCCGTACTATGTGAACGCCTGAAAACATTTTCCATTTAGGTCCCGATAATTCCTTGAAGAAAACTCAAGTATCCCGGATCGATAGTCATCACAATCTTTTCATCAACTTTACTGAAACCCCCCCAAACTTGTCAGGATGCGCAGACTTGCTACCGATGACAGCTTTGCTTTCAAAAAAGTGTCTCGACAAAGTTTTGTGTCATGTGACTTCTTCCACATCAAACTACGGAAAATTGTGCGACACATGCATGGCCCCACCAAACAATGACTTGAATACGGGGATGACATTGACGTATATTGATTGGGAGAGAAGTTTCAAAATACGTTTATTCGTTAAAGAGGACAAAACCAAATTAGCACACCCACTTTTGAAAAAAAAAAAAGTAATTGAACGAGAAAAGTTGAAGGAATGAAATCATTGATCTAACCTACTATGGAATGAAAATAGTAGTTGAACGAAAAGTTGAATGAACGAATGGAATCGTTCAAACTATCGAGTGAAAAAAGTAGTAGTTGAATAACTTTTCGTTCATGACTATTTGTCGATAGTATAGTGAATGATTTTTCAACTACTTTGAGCAATTATCGAATAAGTCAATAGTTTTTATTCGATAGTCCCCAACACTAATGTGGTTTTCGATTGGTCTTCTTCAGATTCACTCTCAGTTTTCAGATTTCGTGTGTCTAATCGAACATAAAAACGTCATTTGCTCTTTTTTGTGTTGATATTTGTGCGATTGGAATATGTGTAGCCTTCGACACTTTTCTGTGCGTTTTTCATTTACTGGTTAAATTTTATATGAAAACATGCAAAATGCTCGCCCAGATTGATTTCTAAACATTTCTACATAAATAATTAACAAAAAATAGATCAATCCGATGCAGTGCGTTTCTTAGCATTTCACGAAAACGTAAACAAACTCCAGTAGTTGTCAAATCCATTGGTAATGCTGAATCAAATCTGAGAAAAAATCCAGATTCACTTTTTTTATGTGAAGTTATTTCCCACTTAAAGTGGGCAATAACTTTTCATGGGCGTCGCGTTCGACGCAGAAAGTTGAGTTTGGGTATGAAAAGCTTGTGTGATCTTGCTTGAGCGATCTCGAAACAAACATGTGGGACCGTGCAACTATTTGTTTTAATAAGGACACACAATAGGATTATCGCAGTTTGATAGTTTGAACGTCCGATGCAGCGAACATCGCTCGTTGCTCGGTCGTGCGATGGCTGCCAATTAGGACATAGAGATACGAATTTTTTTAGAGCGACGTTGCTCAATCGCTTTGTCCCTAGTCTCTCACTGCGTGGCTGCAGCCTAAGGTGCCACCCACAATTAATCATGTAGTGCGTAACTGGAGGGAGTTAGCTAAGGGCCGTTTTATTCACTATTGTTCAACTTCCCAAAAACTCCGAGGTTGATTTGAAAGAGAGAGTTGAGCGGCAAGTTAAAAATTGCTTTTATTCACTACTTTAATTCTCAACTCCTCAGTTGAAAATCAAAAGTTGGCTGACTTGCTGTGTCAGAAATATCCCTGGGATATTTGACGTGGGTAAAGCTGGAACCGCCACATTCGAATTTTGCCAAACAAAGTACATGGGATTTAATCGCTAATTAATTGCTCTATTCTTGATTTTTCCGCTCTTCGGGAAGTGGGAGATTTTGTGGCGGACCTAGCTTACCGGTAAAGCTGGAACCGCCACATTGACTTTTGAAGGATTTTTTTTTGCGCATACCAATCACCGATTTAATCGCTCTGGGGAAATGTAAAAAAATTTCCAGCCGGGTAAGCCGTTCGCCCACAATTTCAAATTTGCGTTTTTTGTAACGGTTAGTTCGCTATAAAACTCTTTTGGTTTTGAAGGAAAATCAAATAGATTATTAAAAAATTCATAAAAAAATAACCCTTTCGAATTTTAATATGCTACATATCTTAGAAGCGTATAATTATAGGCTACTATCAGTTTAAATAAAATATTTTGTCGCTCTTCCCTAAATGGGCCAAAAACGGTAGGATAGATCCATCATAAACAAACACTTTGAAAAATTAAAAAAAATATATTCCGTTATAATTTAACAAAGTCATATACACCAAAAGAAGCGTCTATTCATTACCTTGATCAGCTCATAGAATAAAATAATTTGTCGCTCTTCTCTAAATGTTCAAAAAACTAAAAAGTTTATTTTAAGACCAAAAAAGTAAGCTAAAAATACAAAAATAAAAATGTTCAATACTAAAAATCCATATATCCCGTTCGAATCCTACTATGTGACATAGCTCATTAGAAGCGTGTATTCATTAGCTATCAACCCAATTCATAAAATAATTTGTCGCTCTTCTCTAAATGTGTCAAAGGCTAACAAGTTCATTTTGCCAAAAAAACCCAAATATTCCCCTAGTACAAAAAAAAAAATTGGAAAATTTGGAAAAATCCATATATCCCGTTTGAATCCTACTATGCGACATAGCTCATTAGAAGCGTGTATTCATTAGCTATCAGCCCAATTCATAAAATAATTTGTCGCTCTTCTCTTAATGTGTCAAAGGCTAACAAGTTCATTTTGCCAAAAAAACCCAAATATTCCCCTAGTACAAAAAAAAAATTGGAAAATTTGGAAAAATCCATATATCCAGTTCGAATCCTACTATGTGACATAGCTCATTAGAAGCGTGTATTCATTAGCTATCAGCCCAATTCATAAAATAATTTGTCGCTCATCTCTAAATGTGTCAAAGGCTAACAAGTTCATTTTGCCAAAAAAACCCAAATATTCCCCTAGTACAAAAAAAAAATTGGAAAATTTGGAAAAATCCATATATCCAGTTCGAATCCTACTATGTGACATAGCTCATTAGAAGCGTGTATTCATTAGCTATCAGCCCAATTCATAAAATAATTTGTCGCTCTTCTCTAAATGTGTCAAAAGCTAACAAGTTCATTTTGACAAAAAAAAAAGAAGCAAATATACCCCTAGTACAAAATTTGGTAGCCCACAAAGTATGATTCAGATTTGGAGTGTTGTAAATCCTGCCTGACAATTTTTATAAATCCTGAAAGTATGCAATACCCCTACGATCAAATATCGCTAGCCCTGAACGTACGCATTGATTTTAACTTCGAAATTTCCATACATATACTGGCTGATTAAAAATGGATCGTGTACAAGTCAACCCCACTTAGCGCCATCTACCAAAAATCGCATTACTCAGGCTTAGTGGATAGTGCTACCGAGTATTGTTTTGAGTATTAAGGTTTCTCTAAAGTCTAACAGCCGAATTTATTACATTCCCTTACATCGCGTAACGATTTACGCTGCCTTTACGTGGCTTACCTGACATTTTTATTTAGAAACATTTTTTCGCTGTAACCTTACCAAATGTGATTTGTGTTAAGTAAGGTATAATAAAACTTTAGAAAACCACGGCAGAACTTTTAAAAGAAAGACCGAAACATTTAAGAAATATGACGCTTTAATTCGGAATGTTAGTTTCTACTACCAAAAAACAAAGGGGTTTTGTTCATTATATAGATTTACTTAACATGAATAATGCAATAAAAGCTTTAAGTTCAAAAAATGTAAATGTGTGAGTTGAATAAAGTAAATAGGTGAAATACATAAGAAAAAGGAGTTGCCAATATAATTTTTAACATCCTCCGGCCGAGGATGAAATGGGTAGTTCCAATGGGTAAAGAAGCTGAACCGGTCTTCGGGTTCGGGTTCCGTCTGAGTAGCGAATCTCACAAGCTCGTACCTTATTGTCACGACCAACGAAAGCATCTTCCACTACAGCCAACCGCCAATGAATTCGAGGTTTTCCGGGGTTGAACACAAGAACGACATCATTTTTCTTCAATTCCACCGAAGCCGCAGATCTGCCATGGTGAAATGACCTTAATAATTGCATATACTCGGTTCGCCAGCGATTCCACAACATAGTTGAATATCGCAGTCTTTGTTTCCAAAGACTTTGTATTCCTGCTGAATCAGAACTAAGATTTTGCATGTTCAAACATCCGTGGCTATTTAACAAAAAATGTGCTGGAGTGAGCGGTGCGACATCTAATGGATCACTGCTTAAGTAGGTAAGCGGACGAGCATTCACCATACCTTCAGCCTCAGTGAGTATTGTCCTTAATTGCTCGAAGGAAAGCTTGGCCTTACCAATAACCACTTTAAGAATGTTTTTTATTGAGCGAATGAGGCGCTCCCAAAATCCGCCCCACCATGGAGCTTGTTCCACAATGAATTTCCATTTTATACGTTTATCACAGAGAAAATGCTGAAGCGAGTCATCTTTAAAAGTGCTTTCTCCTAACTCCAAGGCGGCTCTACGAAAGGTGCGAGCGTTATCCGAATAAATTACAGATGGAACCCCTCGACGAGCGATAAAGCGTCTGAGCCCCATCAAACAACTTTCTGTAGACATACTTGGAACCAATTCCAAATGAATAGCACGTATAGCGGCACAAGTGATGACCATAAGATATGATTTTGCCATCACACCATCCGATTCGTTAAAGTAATATAGAGGACCCGCAAAGTCGATGCCAATATTTTCAAAGGGTCTTGATAAAGTAATTCTCTCTACCGGGAGAGGCCCAAACGGCTGGGAAGCTGGCTTTCCCCATAGTTTTTTGCATGTGACGCAATCCTTAAGAACCTTCTTCACCAGTTGTCGGCCTTTTGGGATCCAAAACCGACTTCTAAGTTGAGTTAAAACGATGTTGACTCCACCATGGAGAGATCTTTGATGAAAATCTTTTACTATTAAAAGTGTGATATACGAATCAGTGGGCAGTATGATGGGATGCTTGACATCGAACGACTCCTCTAATGACTGAAGGCGTCCACCCAGTCGCAAAATGCCATAATCGTCTAGGAACGGGAAAAACTGAGCAATTTTGGATGCCACAGGTACAGACTTGGTTTTCTGCAATAGACAAATTTCATCAGTAAATTTTATAAATTGTATGTACCTTAGCCAGTAAGATTGTGCAACATCTAGTTCATCGGCAGACAAATGGATTGATCCCATCCGCTGTTTTTTCCTGCAAGAGTTTAGGAAACGCAGAACGTAGCAGGAAACACGCAGCAGTCTATCCCATGTGCTGAAGTCTTCGAAATTGATGATAGGACCTAGCGGCGGCCTTTCAGCAATTGATGTTGCTAGCGATATCAATGGGGCCGCAATAAGCGGCGTAGTTTCGATGTCATCGTTCAGCTGGTTTACATCATTAGCGAGCCAACACGGTCCTTGATTCCAAAGCACAGAAGTCCGTAGGTTTTCAGCAGTTATGCCTCGTGTTAGAAGATCCGCAGGATTTTCTTTCCCTGAGCAGTGCTTCCAATCAGTGGCTGGAGTATGTCGGCGTATCTCTGAAACGCGGCTTTGTACATATGGCTTCCACCGATCAACCTCACCTTGTATCCAATTTAATGTAATTCGCGAATCGGTCCACATGTAGAATTTTTGGATAGGTACCTTCAGGGATTGTTTTAGATAAACACACAATCGGGCTGCTATTAAAGCAGCTGTGAGTTCCAGTTTCGGTAACGTTAGTTCTTTCGTCCCATCCTCCTTCAGTGGTGCCACTCTGCTTTTTGAACACAGAAATGAAATCTTGCTTTCTCCCGTAGAGTTGATATTTTTTATATATGCCACCGTACCGTATGCTTTCATGCTTGCGTCAGCGAATATGTGGACTTCAATAATACTTGCAGTAGAATATGCCAAGGTCGACCGTGGAATAGTTATATTCTTCAACTTTTGACGCATTCGTCCCATTCCGAAAGCAGTTCTGGACTAAGCGATTCATCCCATCCAAGCCTTTTCTTCCAAATTGCCTGAAAGAGGATTTTTACCTTCACAACAGCAGGTCCAAGTATCCCCAGTGGGTCATAAATTCTAGCAATGGTTTGGAGAACAATTCGCTTGGTGCTTTTGGCTAAATTCGAGGTTAGCAGATTCTCGACGGCGTTAACAGACACAGATAATTCATCACTCAATGTAAACCATAGCAATCCCAACACTTTTTGCACAGCAGGAGTTTCTGATGAACAGAATGCCTTACGAATGATAGCACTGTTCGAGTTCCACTTTCTCAGGTTCATGCTAGCGTTTCTCATGATGGTTAGAGCTTCCTCACAGATTCGTTCGCCTTCATCTTCTGAATCGACACTAATCACTAAGTCGTCCATATAAAACCCATCTTTGAGGACCTCGACCGTAGACTGAAAACGTTGTTTTTCCTCAGAAAGATGTAATTGCAAAGTGGCAGTCAAGAGGAATGGGCTGCAGTTGACACCAAAAGTCACCCTCGTCATTCTGAGATCGATGAACTCAGATGCGCCGTTGGAAGTTTGAAGAGCATCCGAGTACCATATAAATCGGTGGCTATCTCGATCGTTTTTATCGAGTAAGATCTGCAGAAAAGCCTTTTCCACATCTGCTACTATTCCGAATTGTCCTAACCGAAAATTGAGGAGCACTTTTAAAACTTCTGGCAGCAAATTTGCGCCAACATAAAGCTGGTCATTCAGTGAGGGTACTTCATCAGTATGGAACGAAGCGTCGAAAACGATGCGCATCTTGGTTGTGGTGCTTTCAGCTTTGTAGACGGGGCGATGCGGCAGATAAAAAACACGTTTTGAACTGTCATCGTCGTTAGACACCACAGGTTCAGCAATACCATCGGATACCATTTGTTTTATTGCATTATCGTACTCACTTAGTCGTCCAGGAACTCTTGATAATTGTCGCTTAAGAGAGCACAGTCGGTTCATAGCAGCTTGTCTGTTACTCATCATCGGAATTTGTGATTCTTTCCACGGTAAAGTTGCCTCATAACGTGATCCTTTCTTGCTGATGCAGGCGGCGATTAGATGATCTGCTGAGTGTTGATTCTCGGCTTCTTCACTGCGAATGCCGATGGTTTCAAGAGACCAAAATGATTTTATGTCATTGTCATCCAAGGCCGGTATATGCCAATTAGTGCTGAGAAGAGAGGAAGAACATAAGTTTGTGTTTGATGCACCAGTCTTACCGAACGATGAATGTGGTCCTTGCAGGGTCCAGCCGAAAATGGTTTCGACAGCTCTCAAACTAGGCGTGATACGTCTCTGTTTCCCCGTCACTACGGCCCAGTAAAAATCCGATCCCACAAGGATACTCAGACCATCCTCTGTATCCATGGCCACATGGAGTGAATCTGCTAATCGTAGTCCATGAAATGACAAGCATGAGCTTTCCGGCGCTGGTAAGACATCCACGCAGATTTCAGGAACGACCACAGCCTCAATGAACGCACTTTTCTTGTTAAACTGGCATTCAATAGCAACTTTTACTTTATTTAATGTCATTGAAGGTGACTTCTCTTTGCTGCCGAAGGGAATGACGGACATGTTAACTTTCCCTATAAAAGTTAGACCAAGTTTCTGCACCAAACTCTCACGTATGTAAGAGTGTTGACTGCCGCCGTCAATAATCAAACGAATTAAAGTAGATTTATTTTTGCTCGGCGCTACGGCAATGCCCCGAGCTGTCTTCAAAAAGACATTCGCATTTTCCAGAATAGAATTACAGGCACACAGATTCAGCGCGTTTTGATTATTGGCTTTATTGGCCGCAATGGGTACCACATCACTCTCCAGTTTTTCAGCATACGATGGATTACACAACGAAGTTAAATGTTTTCCTTTGCACTTTTTGCAAGAAAGCCATCTCGCACTGCGACATTTTTTCGAAGAGTGCCCGCGTTTAGCGCAACGAAAACAACGACCACTTGTACGTAGTTTGTCTCTTTTTTGCGAAATAGGTATATTAGCGTCGCAGTCTTTTGTGTCATGTTGGACTGATACACAAAACAAACATTTCTCCTTGTCACTCATAGAAACTAAACTGGTTGCAGTGGTGTTAGTAGAATGTTTTGAACTTGCAGTGACTGGAACAACACGACTTTTTTCAAGTGATTCGACTTCTCGCTTTAGGAAGCGCATTATGCCTTGAACCTGTTTGTCGCCAATTTGGGAAAGAGACGAACTGCTGGAGTGCGACGAAGTATCAGTTTCACCAACATCTTTATCCCTTGCTGCGGTACGGTGAAAATCAATGCGGAGTTCAACGGGCAAGCATCGAAGTAAGATCGATTTGAGCATAATGTAGTATTGGTGAGGGGGGACCTGCAAAGCGGTTAGAGTGCGACTGCAGGTGGTTATAGCGTTATACAAGCTGCGCAAACCAGTGACGTCTGTTCTTGAGTGTATTGGTCGTAGGGCAACTAGCTCTTGCATGTATTTGTCGACCAAACGCTCTGTATCTCCAAACTGCTCTTGCAAGAGTGATACAGCAGCATCGTAGCACATTTCTGATGCGGTAAAACCAGCAATCACCTTTTTGGCATTTCCAACCAGTACAGACTCCAAATAGCTGAACTTATCTGACGATGTCAAACTATTATTCTCATGAACTGCCGTTCTGAACTGTTCCCAAAAGGGTAACCATTCCTGGAAACTACCATCAAATTTTTTCAGTGGCAATTTTTGCAGTTTCATGGGAGAACTTATTGCAGCTGATGTATTGTGACGACTATAAGAGCAATCGTCAGATTTCACTGTAACGGGGTTTAGCTTTCGGCGAAGTTTCTTCAGCCTCGTATTAAGTCGAGCTATCATACCTATTGCAGAATCTTCGTATTCGGCCACTTTTTCGAGATCCCTTTCCAAATCATCCGGCTTGACGAGATCTTTATTTTTTACCTCCTGATTTATTACGATGAGGCTTTCATGTGCTGCGGTTAAGCGTTGTATAAACGTAACCAGCTCCTCTTCGATCCCATCGAATGCATCTTCATCGTTGAGTTGCGAAGCATCGGACGTAAGAAATTCACCGGCAGACTTTATGATCTTTGTAACTTGCCCTCTATAGGCGGATCGAGCGGACAGTTCCATTACACGAATTTGTATTTCTTTATTTCTGCACGTCTCTCTTCCCGGGTTTCGGCACCATATAATAAAACTTTAGAAAACCACGGCAGAACTTTTAAAAGAAAGACCGAAACATTTAAGAAATATGACGCTTTAATTCGGAATGTTAGTTTCTACCACCAAAAAACAAAGGGGTTTTGTTCATTATATAGATTTACTTAACATGAATAATGCAATAAAAGCTTTAAGTTCAAAAAATGTAAATGTGTGAGTTGAATAAAGTAAATAGGTGAAATACATAAGAAAAAGGAGTTGCCAATATAATTTTTAACAAAGATAAAATTTCGATAAACTATTACAGGAAACACTGAAATCCATTACACAAAAAAAGTCAAATTATCTGCCACAATTCCAAAATGCTTTCGAATGGACTTTTGCAATGTCAACCTGCAATAGGGTATCTGCGACAACGTCAATGTCAAATAAGAAATACAAAAAGCCAAGTGACAGCTAAAAAACTTATACAAGTGGAATTTGGAATAATATATGAGGGAAGAAAGGATGTAGGTACCAATTTTATGTAATGTTAGGTACAAGATATAAGGGTTGGAGATGCTTTATGTTTGTGGTACCTGAATGGAGTTATAAGATTTCAAGGCTGTAAATATTTAATTAATTTAAATCTGAAGCTAAAACAAAAAGGTTTTTGAGAAAATAAATTGACTTTTAGCTTTAGAAAATTTGAGAAAATAAAAGTAAAAAAATTGCGTTTGTTTTTAACTTTAGAGAACTTGAGGGAATAAAAGACAAAAATTCGCAAAAATATTCATCCGTTCATGGGTGTCCGTATACATAAGTAACCTGGCTTGGTAGCAACTACTCCATTTGTCAAACTGGTTTTATAGTATGCTAACACTTATTTTCCACTTTAATGTGACATTCGCTTGGGCGTCTATAGATTCGCTCTAAAATTTCAGATTTCGTGTGGCAAATCGAACACAAAAAGTAATCTGATTTTTTGTTGGTGTTAGTGGGGTATCTGTCAAATTGTGCGTACATTTTTTTTTTCTTTTTATTTTCTTTGTAGGCGAAATGTCAAATCAGAAGTAGGTGTATTGGTAAATTGAAGCAACTCTGGGAAAAAACCCGGATTCGCAAAAGTGCTCTGAAATCTTAAAAAGATTGCTTTTTTTTGCACCAAACGAATATAAAAAGTGATCTGAGATCAAAAAAGTGCTCTGAGAGATCCCAATCGAATACCACATAAATACTACAGAATAGACTACAACCTGAACGATGAAGGTAAGTAGTGAGAAAATATGTGTCCAGTTGCAGATTTGAGATATAGATGCCGCTAGGTGCGAAACTTGGCTGGGGATGAAAATTCATTGAAAATGTATCAAATTACATTTTTCAGCTGCAGGCAGCTCTTTTTTGACATTTAAACATTATTTTTTAAATAAAATCCTTCGAAAATTTCTTATCGCTTTGCAAACAGTTGTTGCCATCCGTTTCGCAATCTGCAACTGGACACATATTTTCTCACTACTTACCTCCATCGTTCAGGTTGTAGTCTATTCTGTAGTATTTATGTGGTATTCGATTGGGATCTCTCAGAGCACATTTTTGATCTCAGATCACTTTTTATATTCGTTTGGTGCAAAAAAAAGCAATCTTTTTAAGATTTCAGAGCACTTTTGCGAATCCGGGTTTTTTCCCAGAGTTGCTTCAATTTACCAATACACCTAATTCTGATTTGACATTTCGCCTACAAAGAAAATAAAAAGAAAAAAAAAATGTACGCACAATTTGACAGATACCCCACTAACACCAACAAAAAATCAGATTACTTTTTGTGTTCGATTTGCCACACGAAATCTGAAATTTTAGAGCGAATCTATAGACGCCCAAACGAATGTCACATTAAAGTGGAAAATAAGTGTTAGCATACTATAAAACCAGTTTGACAAATGGAGTAGTTGCTACCAAGCCAGGTTAAATTCACTTATGTATACGGACACCCATGAACGGATGAATATTTTTGCGAATTTTTGTCTTTTATTCCCTCAAGTTCTCTAAAGTTAAAAACAAACGCAATTTTTTTACTTTTATTTTCTCAAATTTTCTAAAGCTAAAAGTCAATTTATTTTCTCAAAAACCTTTTTGTTTTAGCTTCAGATTTAAATTAATTAAATATTTACAGCCTTGAAATCTTATAACTCCATTCAGGTACCACAAACATAAAGCATCTCCAACCCTTATATCTTGTACCTAACATTACATAAAATTGGTACCTACATCCTTTCTTCCCTCATATATTATTCCAAATTCCACTTGTATAAGTTTTTTAGCTGTCACTTGGCTTTTTGTTCTTCTTATTTGACATTGACGTTGTCGCAGATACCCTATTGCAGGTTGACATTGCAAAAGTCCATTCGAAAGCATTTTGGAATTGTGGCAGATAATTTGACTTTTTTTGTGTAATGGATTTCAGTGTTTCCTGTAATAGTTTATCGAAATTTTACCTTACTTAACACAAATCACATTTGGTAAGGTTACAGCGAAAAAATGTTTCTAAATAAAAATGTCAGGTAAGCCACGTAAAGGCTGCGTAAATCGTTACGCGATGTAAGGGAATGTAATAAATTCGGCTGTTAGACTTTAGAGAAACCTTAATACTCAAAACAATACTCGGTAGCACTATCCACTAAGCCTGAGTAATGCGATTTTTGGTAGATGGCGCTAAGTGGGGTTGACTTGTACACGATCCATTTTTAATCAGCCAGTATATGTATGGAAATTTCGAAGTTAAAATCAATGCGTACGTTCAGGGCTAGCGATATTTGATCGTAGGGGTATTGCATACTTTCAGGATTTATAAAAATTGTCAGGCAGGATTTACAACACTCCAAATCTGAATCATACTTTGTGGGCTACCAAATTTTGTACTAGGGGTATATTTGCTTCTTTTTTTTTTGTCAAAATGAACTTGTTAGCTTTTGACACATTTAGAGAAGAGCGACAAATTATTTTATGAATTGGGCTGATAGCTAATGAATACACGCTTCTAATGAGCTATGTCACATAGTAGGATTCGAACTGGATATATGGATTTTTCCAAATTTTCCAATTTTTTTTTTTGTACTAGGGGAATATTTGGGTTTTTTTGGCAAAATGAACTTGTTAGCCTTTGACACATTTAGAGAAGAGCGACAAATTATTTTATGAATTGGGCTGATAGCTAATGAATACACGCCTCTAATGAGCTATGTCACATAGTAGGATTCGAACTGGATATATGGATTTTTCCAAATTTTCCAATTTTTTTGTTGTACTAGGGGAATATTTGGGTTTTTTTGGCAAAATGAACTTGTTAGCCTTTGACACATTTAGAGAAGAGCGACAAATTATTTTATGAATTGGGCTGATAGCTAATGAATACACGCTTCTAATGAGCTATGTCACATAGTAGGATTCGAACGGGATATATGGATTTTTCCAAATTTTCCAATTTTTTTGTTGTACTAGGGGAATATTTGGGTTTTTTTGGCAAAATGAACTTGTTAGCCTTTGACACATTTAGAGAAGAGCGACAAATTATTTTATGAATTGGGCTAATAGCTAATGAATACACGCTTCTAATGAGCTATGTCACATAGTGAATTCGAACTGGATATATGGATTTTTCCAAATTTTCCAATTTTTTTGTTGTACTAGGGGAATATTTGGGTTTTTTTGGCAAAATGAACTTGTTAGCCTTTGACACATTTAGAGATGAGCGACAAATTATTTTATGAATTGGGCTGATAGCTAATGAATACACGCTTCTAATGAGCTATGTCACATAGTAGGATTCGAACTGGATATATGGATTTTTCCAAATTTTCCAATTTTTTTTTTGTACTAGGGGAATATTTGGGTTTTTTTGGCAAAATGAACTTGTTAGCCTTTGACACATTTAGAGAAGAGCGACAAATTATTTTATGAATTGGGCTGATAGCTAATGAATACACGCTTCTAATGAGCTATGTCACATAGTAGGATTCGAACGGGATATATGGATTTTTCCAAATTTTCCAATTTTTTTTTTGTACTAGGGGAATATTTGGGTTTTTTTGGCAAAATGAACTTGTTAGCCTTTGACACATTTAGAGAAGAGCGACAAATTATTTTATGAATTGGGTTGATAGCTAATGACTACACGCTTCTAATGAGCTATGTCACATAGTAGGATTCGAACGGGATATATGGATTTTTAGTATTGAACATTTTTATTTTTGTATTTTTAGCTTACTTTTTTGGTCTTAAAATAAACTTTTCAGTTTTTGGAACATTTAGAGAAGAGCGACAAATTATTTTATTCTATGAGCTGATAGGTAATGAATAGATGCTTCTTTTGGTGTATATGACTTTGTTAAATTGTAACGGAATATATTTTTTTTAATTTTTCAAAGTGTTTGTTTATGATGGATCTATCCTACCGTTTTTGGCCCATTTAGGGAAGAGCGACAAAATATTTGATTTAAACTGATAGTAGCCTATAATTATACGCTTCTTTTAAGATATGTAGCATATTAAAATTCGAAAGGGTTATTTTTTTATGAATTTTTTAATAATCTATTTGATTTTCCTTCAAAACCAAAAGAGTTTTATAGCGAACTGACCGTTACAAAAAACGCAAATTTGAAATTGTGGGCGAACGGCTTACCCGGCTGGAAAATTTTTTACATTTCCCCAGAGCGATTAAATCGGTGATTGGTATGCGCAAAAAAAATCCTTCAAAAGTCAATGTGGCGGTTCCAGCTTTACCGGTAAGCTAGGTCCGCCACAAAATCTCCCACTTCCCGAAGAGCGGAAAAATCAAGAATAGAGCAATTAATTAGCGATTAAATAGCAATTAAATCCCATGTACTTTGTTTGGCAAAATTCGAATGTGGCGGTTCCAGCTTTACCCACGTGATATTTGTGGCAGATGACATAAAATATGTCATGCGAATCACAATACCTTCTCCAGATGCACGGCAACGAATTCATAATAAGATGGAGCACCATCATAGTCATCCGCGACAATAATTTAAACGATATATTATTTCAAATTGTAATTAATAATAATTACTTTCGTCACTTGATTTAAAGAACTAACAGTCAAAAACCCCCAACAAATCTCTTTAAACATAAAATCTAACTTCTACTATTTCGGGGAGTTGAGCGAATCCAAAGTTGACCAACTTTCGGTTTTCTCAACTCCGGAATATCCAAAGTTGAGCGAATCAACTTTGAGTGAATAAAAGCAAATTCTCAAAAAAATAAAAATCTCCAAGTTGTGTTCAACTTCGAGTGAATAAAACCGGCCTAAAGGCCCCGCTTTCTGTAGAGACGTATTGTTTGAGGCCCATGTCCACCAGGACAAGAACGGACACCCTATGGACACTCGATGAAGTAAGGGTCTTTACCGACTTACGCCTGATAAACAATTTCAAAGAAAATTCATATCTCGACTAACTAAGAGTTCTTTGAATGAACTCTTAGCCATCCTCCACCGATGGTGGATATAGATATTCCCCTCCCAACGCGTTCGTGAAATCGTGAAACAAACAACGGCATTCGTTCTATAGTCCTAAAGTAAAGTCATCCAAGCCCATTTGTCGAAGAATAAATTGCGATCCATTGCACCAAATTAGGAGTAATCCCAAACCGCTTAGATTTAACCCAAATGATAACCAAATGACATGCAATTAATGTCCATGGTGATTTCTGGTTATTTCCCATTCATTCCGAGCCGTATCTCAGATCGCATGTCACGCAGACCTATCCCACCCCTTGACTCACGACACTCTCGTTAATTTATTCAAGTATTCCAACCAACAGGTGGTATCCCATAAGGTTTGCATGTTTACTATGCAATTTCCAGCAACGGGTGTTTGATAGTATTATCCTTCATGGCATCAGCTGTTTTCACAACAAGTGCACTTTGTTGCCTCTTCTCTGGCTCTCAAAAAATACCACCGTGTCGTCAGCTGATCAATGTTTTGATGGTAGATTGCGTGCATGGACGCAGACTCCAGCATTTCGGAAAATGTATCCCAAAAAGTCCTCCATCTTGGAATGTATTCAAGAGGATACCGAAGAGAAAACACACGGATGACTGCTAACCAGATAGCCTGGTTATATAACGAAAATCCACCATATTTGATTTTTTTCTCCATCACTTGGGCGATTTTCGTTTCACGATTTTCAAAAAATTTCACAATTGATACCGTTTACACAATCAATCGAAGCTGATAACAATTATCACCCTCTAGTGGGTATCGTAAATATAATTTTATTATAGCAAACACTTTATCGGGGGTAGCTTTCAAACAAGGGCCAACGGAGGCGGCACACCCAAGATAATAAATTTTCACAGCGAGACAGGAAAAGTGGGTTTGTAAGGCAAACAAATTTCCTTTTCACGCGAATAACTTGGCGAATCAATTGAGCAATTAATTTAGCTATTTGTTGTTGCTTTTTTTACCTTCTCAATTTGAATTGATTTACAAAAGGTTGCAGGGTTTTCTTTGCACAAATCGGACCGTTTTCACTGTAGATGCAGATGTGGCTGCCCTCGAAGGAAGACTGACGACAGAAAATGGCGACTTTTTCGGTTACAGCTCCAAATGTGGTATAGATAAATGGGGGAGAGGATACGCTTAACTAGCAACTGCCATTGCCATGTAACATTCGGTGGAGAGGATGACGGTGGGGATTGGTGTATGGTATATCATGGGGGGTGGTTTTCAGTGTTTTTGATGGACGTGCACTGTAAACAAACGTGAGTTTACTCGCACACATGATATTTTCGCAACAGAGTCCTTTGTGTAGCCAAGAAAATCGATGTGGCGGATAAGTGGGTATTTGGGCCATCCCAGAGAGTGGAGATTGCGTGCTTGGAAATGTGTAAATATTTTGCCGGAATTTTTGAGTGAAGATATTTAACCGGCAAGGATGCTAACAGATGCTATTTGACAGCTGTTCGAGTAGTACAATTGAGGTGAATAGAAGGCTGAATGAAATTTTGATAGGGATAGTCGTGGTAGAGTGTTGTCGTCGGAATACGGTTTGTTTACGTCTTGAAGCTTCCAAGTTCAAGGAAATTTATAAGCTCTATTTGCGTCATGTGCGCTTCTACTCTATGCATGATACGACATATGGCTCGAATAGGCTGGTTCCATTTTGTGCAATTTAAAAAATGTTGAAATGTTTCAAAAATGATTTTTCCGATTTTCTTATATTTTGAGTTATATTTTTAAGTTGCATATATCAAATCGTCGGATATTTTTACATGCAACACGGTGTACGTACATATTTCAGGAATTTGGATTTCAGCCCAATGGAAGTGTGTGTACATTCGTACAGCAAAAAGTATGTTTTTGGTTTGGGCTTGTATACTAATATTTTTCAAGCTGATAACGATACAAAAATCTGAACGTTTCCAAAATCCTGCCTCTAAGGGACTTCTACGATCACTCTTACCGATTTTGGGGTAATCATAGCTTTGAAAGAGAAAACGAAAAATTAAATTTATTTAACAGGCGTTTCGGTCTGTTTGATTTTTTTACTTACAGCGAACATAAATATGGAAAGGAGAATTAATCACCTCGATTACTGATGTCTTCCGACTCAAAAGTACACAACTCTTCCAAATCTGTATTACGCTTGTCGTTTTTACACGACAAAGGTCGGATGAAAATGTCAAATGCCTTTTTGTGCTAGTTTTGTAGTCGTCGCACGACTGTACATTTATTACCTAAGAAAAAGCGACACGACTAAAGACCTGTAAAACGACCTTTTTTGTCGTTTGTAATTTCGCTTCCGACGGGTAGTAGGTTGGTTCAATAAGGCTGTGTTAGAGCGTTGGTATTCGTTTTTTTTTAACAGAATTCATTCCTTTTAACGGAAGAACGCACACATAAATGCAGGCATTTGTTTTTGCTGGAAAATTTGTCGTTTTCATTTTCATCTTCAAAACAAATGAGAAAAAATATAAAATGTGGAAAGAAAATTAAAAATAACAAATAAAAAGCAATCGGAAGTTATTTTTTCATTAAAGGAGAAGAAATGCTCATCCGGCGAAAGGATTCAACAAGGGCTTAAATAAAGTCGATTTTGAACGTTCTTGGAACTTTAATAAAATTGCTACAGATATAAATAGCTATGGCTATGTCCCTCTGACAAGAGACGGAAAGAGCTGGCAAAAGGTACTAATTTTGACACTGAATTGTGTATTTTATATAATCTGATTGACACAATTGTATGATTATAACATGAATCATCCGTCGACAACGCAGGCAGTTTCCACACCAATCCCATCACAATAGGATGATTTCCCTGAAACATCATCCATCGATCTCCTCGCAAACTCGCCGACACCATCCACTTCCTTGTACCATCAAACTGGACATAAATGGACTGGAAGAATAATTTGGGCTCCCTAATTTCTTCTTCGGTTATGGTGTGGCACATATCCATTGACGACATATATGCACTTCAATGACGTCTATGGCTTGTGCAAAGTATTTGCTTACCGATGGCTGAGCAAGTCCCTGAAATCATTTCCATCACCGATTTGGTATCCTCCTTCCGTGAGAATTCTTAAAGCCGCTTATATCCTCAACACAGACGGCACTGATGGCGACCGGAATGCGTCGGAAATGTCGACTTCATCTAGCAGATATTTAAACACTTTCTTACTATCTGAACCGTAAAACATTCCAATGCTCATCTTATAAATCTGAAATCTTTCAAGAAGTAAAATCATTTCCACAGCAATTTATTTTCAAAATAAAAAATAAACAGTCTTTTTGACAGTTTCATACAAGTGCTACCAATCCTTCGAGAATATTTTACTACATTCTAGTCGTCTACAAATCTGCTACAAGTTTGGCGAGTCGTCTGTGTTAGGTAATGAGGATTGAAAAACGACGCTACTCAAGAAACGACAAAAGTCGTTTTCGACAAACGACAACGGTAATCGAGGTGAATATAATACGAATGTATCGGGGGAGTGACAATAAAATAAAGTATTTATAGTAAATACAATCTGGTCACCTTATATGATTTTCTATTTTTTAGTACCACCTACTACTACTGAAAGAAGACGTTACGGTATTGAGATGATAGACACGTTTTTGTTTTGAAGTGTTTTGGTGGTGGTTGTCGAAAATATATGCCATTGTTTACGAGCAACACACACCGAATGCAACAAAACTGTTTATAACCAGCGTTGTTGACAATAATTGCCTACTTTCTTATGGCGCAACACACACCAAAAGACACGAAACATAAAAACCAAAGCAAAACAGAAAAACATGTTTCGTTGCCGTTAGCTGACCTGTTGTTTTTTGGAAAACAAATTTTTGATTCTTGTTTTCTGATAGCATTTTCAATAATTCCCAGCAAATAATCAAAATTTTCAATCCGCATTCTCGTGAAATTATTAAATTTTTCAGGATAAGTTCTTAACTCTGCTATTCATTATAATTATTATCACATCCTCAGCATTTCGTTTTATATTATATGGATGCACCCACCACTCTCTGCTATTTGCGTCCTTTTCCTCAATTGCTTCAAAAATTGTGTATAAGATTGGCACAACTTCAACAATACTAAAAGCAAGTCGAAAATTAAATTTTGTTTTATTTCAACGCACACCAAACGAAACAAGAAAACAAAACGTTTTGTTTTCTTACATTCTGTTTCGCTTGGTGTGTGTTCAAATAAAAAACGTTTTTTTGACTATCGAATCAAAAACGTTTTGTTTGATCCGGTGTGTTTTCAGCCTTATTGTTAATGTTTCGTTCCATTAGCAAACTGTCGACAACCATTGCCGAAACACTTCAAAACAAAAACGTGTGTTTTGTTTCGCTTGCTTTGGTGTGTGTTGTCTCATAAGAAACAATTATTGTAAACCCAGAAATATTGAATATGAAAAGACATATGCATGAGTTCAGGTAAAAAAGAAATTAGTTCGCTTATGAGCTCTTCATCCATTTATACAATGTTTCTTTGTTCATGAAACAAAACAGAACGTTTTGTTTGATCCGGTGTGGTTTCAGCCTTAGAGGAAACGTTTTCACCTCTGTTTTTTGATGCAATTAGAAAATCATTATAAATATGAAAAAATTAAATACTGCTTTGCTAAACTGCACCTGTATCTTAATGTTTTGTAGACATTTTCTGTGCGACCTAGAAATAAAGAGCAAAATAGTGTGCTAGGCCTACAAGCCGAAAAATATAGGCCTTACCTCGTTGCCATAAAACAAAAAAACAGTATCATAGGCACCACTCCATTTGGCATTCTAAAGGAAGTTCAATTAGAATATAAAAGAATGAAATTGACTTTATTTATATAAGGTTTACAATCAATTTTGTCTAGCTTAGTAAGTCTGACAGCTGTCTGACTTGATGTGTCTCAGTTTCGATTGACCTACATCGATCACGTGAATATTTTTTCCAGCTGACGTCTATAGAGGGGTAGCCGACGTATCTTGTCAAATATTTCGTTACTGAGTACTCAGTTTACAGTTCGTATATGTGGCTGACGTAGGATAGTTGACGTTATCGACCTATTTTTTGCGTTCAAGGTACACCTAGTCCAGAACAACCTATAGTCGACTATAATATAATAATAAAAAAAATACGTAAAGAGAGAAATAATAGGGAAATAAAATGCAGCACACGTTTGCCTTAACCATAAAAAGTGCAACCACCTGCACGCCCTTAACTAGAATATTTGTATAGGTTTTTTCCTATTATATCCCACATTCTATAAAAATTGCTGTCCACCAAAACAAACATGTGAATATTTTGTAATGACACACCAAACAATTTTTTATATATACTCGTATATTACCTACATTTCTTTTTTTTATCTAGCAACGAATGTGATTCAAATGCCTTACAGCAACCGGTGAAAATATTTAGCTGGCAAATTGCCATGAACTTCCTAATAAACGTGGTATTTCAAAACTGTTCAGTTCTTTTCACACATTAATCGCAAATTAAACCTTAGACTTGTGTTAGTGGAATTTAATTATAGAATTGTTTAATAGTGCTTAACGAAAATAGGTATTTGAAACGAAGATTCATTTGCATAAACAATTGAATACAAGTGAGCTGAGGATGTTCTTTGTAGTGAATACTTTGAATAAATAAAGTTTTGTTGAAAAATGTTTACACATTAATACAAATAATTAATGGAACATGGAATTAATATTACATTGGCTAGGTGTGACATTTAAAAAAAAAAATATATAAACTGACAAATCGCTTCCGTAGCATTTAGATTTATTATGTGTAGGAATGTATATCGCGCCGTTAAGTCTGATAAGGTTTTTTTTTAAACTACGTTCTTGTATTTTATTGTATATGTTTTACTTTATAGTTTTCTCAAAATATTGGTTCAAGAATATAGAAATTTAATTCGAGTATTTCGAGCTAAAACTACGTGTATTGTAATTGGTTAAGAGTTGCAATTTCCAGCGTTATCCACTTATTTCAGACACTGCCAGATTATTGACGGTATGCTCTTGTTTTTTTTATTTCAGGTGTAGGTACTCTATCATAGTATCGTTATATTTGTATAACATTAACGGAAAACCGCTCTCATTATAGTCTGCAGAAAAAAAGTCTGTACAAGCAATCATTTTTATTGTGATTTCCATAATAACGGGTGATTTTTTAAGAGTTAAGTTTTTCAGGTTGGCAGCACTGGTAAGTAATGGCGTCCAAACGTCATCTGTCAAAGTGAAAACTTACAAACGAGCAACGATTGCAAATTATTGAAATTTATTATAAAAATTCGTGCTCTGTGAAAAATGTGCACCGTTTGTTACGACCATATTATGGTCGTCATAATCGACCTGGTGAATCAACAATTTTTTGACCCAGTTGGCTGAGTTGAACTTGGTTAACATGTGGTTTCATCAAGACGGTGCCACATGCCACACAGCTCGTGAAACAATGGAAATGTTGAAGGATGAATTCGGTGAGCATCTTATCTCTCGAAATGGCCCTGAGAGTTGGCCGCCAAGATCATGCGATTTAACGCCTCTTGATTATTTCTTGTGGGGTTTTGTAAAGTCGTTAGTCTATGTGGACAAGCCGAACACGATTGAAGCCTTACAGGATAACATAACACGCGTAATTCGTGGAATACAGGCCGAAATCTTCGAAAAAGTGACGCAAAATTGGACCTTCCGAATGGATCATTTGAAACGGACCGCGGACAACATGTATTTACATGAAGTTGTCTTTAAAACGTAAATGGCAAAGGCCTATTTATCGATTACAATATCGATTTGAATATTTGATGCAAATTTGAGTGTTTTATTCGATTTTTAAAAAAACTACGCTAAAAAAATCACCTTTTAGGATCCATTTTTTTTTGTTTTCGGACATCTGAATATAGGCACTTGGCAACTCAAGTCATTCTCCCCAAACTATTTAACTTTGGAATATTTGATTGGTTCGAAAACTATTGTCATCTTAAGTTGATTAGATTTAACGTCACTTTTACTATGTTTTACAATTCAATATGAATGTTTACTGAGAACTCCGCTAAAAATTTGTGATAAGGGGATGGTTAAGAATCTAGTTTAGTAAGTCTGACAGTTAAATGACTTGATGTGTCCCTGTTTTAATTGGCCTAGATCTGTCATTTCTAAAGTTTTCTCATTTGACGTTTATGGGGGGTAGCCGAAGAATAAAGTCAAGAATTTTGAGGAGTACTAAGTTGACAGTTTGTATCTCACATACATAAAGTGACGTTACCGACTAGTCTTGTTTTGGCGTCAAGCGGTATACATCTAGTTCAGGCCGAGCGAATCAACTTAAGACAACTAAGTTTTTGAATGTGCCCATGTTTGTTTTGGCAGTTTTCATAATAACAATAAAGTCGTTTGGATACCTATTTGGCGTACTTCAAATAGATTAATATCGAGCTGAGTTTTAACGAACGCATTTCAAAAATCTTCAGTTTGGCGTTTCATTAAGGTATATACAAAATTTAAATTTATAATTTTTATGTTTTGAAATGTCAACTGAGTATTAGGAACGCTCTTCTTGACTAAATTTGTCGGCAATCCCTCACTGTCAATTGACAAATGGTTTACGTCATCAGTTTAGTTCAGTATACTAAACCAAAAAGTCCGAACGTCCTCAATATTTTGGTAGCACTTTTATTTGTTTCGGAATAGTATCAATGCGAATTCTATACTATCATTTTGACAATCTTTTCCATTCTTACTACAAAAGTAAAGGAACAGACCTATTATAGCGGTTTCGAGGTGCAAGATACTAACTGTCAAAGTTAAAGCTGTCTTCCATCTGACATTCCTTTCGTTTGTCGGTGTTGTGTGTTTATTTTTGTTGGCCGCATTCAATGATAAACCACATTTTTTTGCAGCATCTTCAAACCTACCAGTTAGCGGTCGCTGAGTTTTGAGCTCCAACGATCGAATTTTGATCATCAAATGCCAACTATTGCAGAGAAAAATGGTGCCCCTAGTATTGGATTAGTTTTGAATAATTTCTGTTGAAGAAGCCACATGAAAGTGCACTACCCTACAACCTTCGTCGTTATTTTCGACATAATGGCTCAGAGAGCGTTTTGATGAGCTTGACAAAAGCAATAGACTCGGCTCCTTATATCTCGTTCCTTTAGATCGTATCCATTACGGCTTTCGGATTGAAAACCTGAAAGCGGTTATTGATTTTTCTTCTTCTTCTTGGTTTTCTCTGCAAGATCTGTCGTAGTGTGTATTTTTGGTCTAATCTGAATCTAGCGGACATAATGCAGTACTGGAAGTCATCAGTTAAATACGTTTACAAATGCTTTCAGGCAGTAATATTTATGCCTCTACAGCTCGCGCAGTTCAGAGGGTCTGGTTCTCGATCAAGTCGTCTTTCTCTGCCCCGGACGGCTAATAGCCTCACCTCACCATTTTAGCATATACTGGTCTTTTTACCTTCACAGGTTCTTTTAACTATCAGTAAAACTGCCAAATACTGTTCCTTGGGAACCATCTTTCTATTTTTTTTCTATAGCGTACTTCCTGCAACAGGTTCTTATACAACCCTAGATGGCGTACACTTTTCGGGGATCGAATTTGAGACGCCTCATTTAGTTTTCCAGCGCAACACCGACAGAGGCTATCTAATCACGTAACAGTTGCACAGAAATTCGATCTCGAATTGTCTGTAATTTTCCCATTTTGACACCGGAACTTCAATGCAAGGTTGTCAACGAACCGTTTAGTCAAGAATACTTGGCAGCAGGTTTAGCATTATTTTTCTGTATTTATCTTGGGCCTCTTGGCACACATCCAATAACCCTACGTCTCTGTGTTAATAGGAAAAGCGAAAGTTCTATCTAATGCACCTCACTTCTAGACGTAATTAATCTCGAACTCAGTTCGAGAACTCAAGAGAAAACTAGCTACAATTCCATTCAATTACATAAATAGCGTTTGGCCTACAGTTTCTCCATAAAAGAAAAAAAGAGCAAATAAAAAAACAATATTAAATGAGAAATTTGATTTGATATTTTTGGATTCCCTTATACCACCGACAACAACACCAGGAGGCTATCGTATAGAGTGGAATTTCGTAGGCCCTCCCACAGCTCCGCCAACCCAAAAGAATCCGAAACTGTGTCATAGAATCTCGAAATAGAAACTTTTTGTTTAAAACATTAAACTAAAGTGAAAAAATTTCCTTTCCCGATAATAGACAAACTCAAACGTCTTGTACGATGCTTGTTGTTTAGGATTTCGTTAGCTAGGTGAGCTGTTGTTTCTTCCGAGCGCACACAACCAGCAATGGCCATCGACAGGCGCAAAATACACAACAATTCTCGAAAGTGTCGGACCTAGAACACCCCCATATCGGATCGTTTTATTCTTCAGAAGGCACAATTTTTGCAGGTTGTCAGAAATATCAGGGTCATAGCTCGGCTTTTATTCTATGTGTATTCCATCTCCGCCAATGTACGTTTGTTCAAAAAATGCTGAATCAGGGAAATAGTATTTACAATGGCATCTTGACCGAAACTAGCAAGTAACATACGCACACACTTAGCCTTGCTATGTTGGGCCCCAATGATATCCAACACTATCTAGAACCGAACATATGAATATTAAAAATAGAACCGACACAGCCAATACACATACAAAAGGAATGCGGCGGCTCGGGCTGCTGAAACGTCAGTCGCTGGCATGTGTGTGTGAGCGTGCATGTATTCTCAGAGCATACACACTTAGTATGGTACTGTCAATTTAGACATAAATCCGCTCGGTTGTATTCACCTCTGAATTACCTTTACGTCTCTTAGTAGCCAAACAGTGTTCAGTCGAGACCGAGCTCATCCGCGAGTTAGTTGATTTTTCTCATTCAAATACAAAATGGTGAGTGCAAGTGGTTCGCCGAAAGATACCCTACCTGTATTTTTTTTTTTTTTTTTTGGAATATATTAAATCTGCAGAAAGATTGTAGTCGAATTTTGTAATAAAAAATGTTTCCTTCCGTTTCTTCCTGTTTCCTGTAGGCCGATGTACCAAAGCGTGAAGTGGAAAGTAAGTAAAGATAAGAAGTTGTATTTTCCAAAGCAAAACAAAAAATGGATAACTTGACCAACACAGCCTTGTGGAATCTTACTATCAATCTAATCTAATAATTGTGCCTTTAAAAACTGAGACAATCCCTGAAAAGTGACAAGAGTGCTATTAGTGTTAAATAACCATCGTAAATTTCGGCTTCACCCCTATTGCATAACAACTCGGGGGGGAAAAAATGTGAAAAAGTTTTCTGAACACAGCCACAATGCTCTCGAAATACGGTTATTTTTAGAACCACTAAATTGGACCTGTGCGTTTTTTTCTCGATTCGTTGTCGTGCTCATTACGCATGCCTTATTTTGGCGAAGTGAAATACAAAATGAGTATCTCTCGGTTTCGTCATCACCGTCGTGCGATGAGTCGGTTCTAAATAAGGACAGTGGATATACCGAGCATCAGATCATGTTACAAGAGTGTAGAAATTTATGATTCCTGTGCATGTTTGAACTAGTAGTTTATGAAACATCATGGTTGGAAATTCTTGAAAATTTATTTGGACAATTTAAGTGGGTGAAGGTTACGCCACAGATGATGTAGACGTGAAGGGAATTTTCGATTCAGAGGAATTCTGAAAGGTCGTAGTCTTGTTTACTTTGAGACATGGTACTGTCAATGTTTCCTAAAAATAAACTCTCAATTTAAATTCAAAGTGGGAAAGAATAAAGCTCATTTTGGGATTATGTAAACTTCAAGTAAACAGAACAGGAAGACAGCTTCGCCAACGCAAACATATAATTGAATATCACATATAAGTCTACTTAAGCCGAATATGTTTCAACAAGTTGGCTTAACAAGTCCTTGAGCTATTTTTTTTTACTAAATTCTTGGTGCGGATATTGTCAGGACGATACTGAAAATAGCGTAAATATGTTGCGCAATTTGTTGTCAACTATTGCTAGTACAAGGATCACCACTGCTGAGATAATGAACAGTTTTTACAAATCTTGTGAATACCATCAGATAAAACAATTATCATTTACAACAAAATTGAAATATGGATGAGACCAGAAATGGTCAACCAACATTATGGCAGACGTTTAATAGGAATACACTTCTCCGGGCGAAGCATGTTTGCGCATCTTTAAATCAGCAATCAAATGATTTTTAAGTTTGATTGCTCAAATTACACCGAAATCAAGATGCCACTGTTTGTCGATGGAATGAAAGACGAAAACTGCAACATTCCTGACCCCATTCCAAGAAAATATTACGTATACGCCCACGACTTTAATGCCTATTATATTTGAAACTGAGAATATTTTTGATTTATTAAAATCTTGGTCAAAGGTGACAGCATTTCACCGCTGTCATTGACTAATAAATATGAAAGCTCTACTTTAAGCGCACGTGTAAAAACGAATAGGTGATTCAAAACGCTTCATCCTAATACTCCAATATTCAACTCAACACTTATAAACCCTTTTGAAACAGCCTACTCTCGAGAAAAGCAATACAGTACGCCCTCGGTAAAAGCAACCGATGGAAATTCGAGCAGTTGCGTTAATTGAGGTTGTTGCTTTAACCGAGTCGCAAAAAAATTGTGCCTTGAATTAGAATTTGAGGTGAAAATCATAGTATAAAAAATAAAAGAATATTGTTCATCGTAAAAGAAAAGAAAAGGAATAATTCATTTAATTCATTTAAAAAACATATTTATACATTATACAGTTAATACAGTTTTTGGTTAAATTGCTTTAAAATATTGGGAAATGTTCGTTTGCTTTTTCTTAGCGGATATATTAATGTCAACGGCCAGCTCTATCAGTTTTTGAAGAGTCAAGGTATCTTCTAGTGGAACCGTGTTTTCTTTAGCCCATTGAATGCACCTACGATCTATGTGTGTTTAAAATTCTGAGAGAAGTAGCTGTAAAATAACTGCCCAGTTACAGTAAAACCAATCACAAAAAAAAACGAAACAAAAATTAAATGAAGTAAGAGCATGGATGGAAAGTTGCGTTTACCAAGTCATAGTTTTTTGAAAAGTTGCAATTACTGAGTCACTAATGGTAAAATTGTAGGTGTTGCTTTAACCGAGGTATTGCATTTATCGCGGGTTGCTTTTACCGAGGGCGTACTGTATTTTCCTTCATACAAAGCAACATTTTCGTTTTCATCCACAGACCCAATTACATTACAGCAAAGCAAATCAGAAAGTGTACTAGAATTTCCTCTAACCAACCCTGAACGATCAAAGGTATTAGCTTAGTTTTACCAGGGATGGCAATATGTGACGCCTATACTTTTGCGAAAATTGTAATTATTCTAATTGGCTGTCAATAAAAGTCAAATTTATTTCGCTGTCAATATCTTTGATTTATTAGTAGATATCTAATAACAATTTGGAATATTTCACTTGGAATTATGCCATCTATATATGTACATGGAAAATGTTTCCCATACAGATTTATTTCAACAATTCACCGCCTCTCGGGCGTTGTTAGCTGTTTCGCAATAGTTAACTCCCACACGGAAAATTAATGCGTGCTATACACATAGAGCTATTTTTATACATAGCTTGAGAACATTTTATTTTCGCATATTTATAGATCGTCTGGTGTTTGTTATATTTGTGTGTATTGTATTAAACAAAATATCGAATTACGTACATTGTTTTAGCATTTTGAAGGCCCGGGGCTAAAATTTTATAACGGATATTTCTCAGAAAATCAAACTGTTGGGGAATTTGTCGAAATGTTTACATAAATGTAATCATTGCCATGGATAAATGAATCGGTTTCGTTATCACAAAAAAAAACAAAAAATTGCAAAAGCGCACGGAAGTAACAAATTACAAAAACAAACAACAAGTGTCACATTGTCTTTACATTAACGAAAATTGTCAGTAGCATTTTATAGGAACAGTAGGTAATTGGTACATTAAACTTTTGTTGGGGAAAATATAGACATATCCGTACAACAAAATGATTACATTTGATGCACTGCTCCAGGGCAAATGCATTGCAGTTTGCCCGACATTTATTATTTTGCTGTTTATTCAAAATGACTTTAAAATTACAATTTTTAATTGCGAAAACGTCAAGTCAAATTTTGTTATTTTATAATTTCGGTTAAGGGCACAATTCATTCGCAGTCCAGTAATAATTTCTAGTGTATATTTGAATTCAAAAAAACAAAAGCACTTTGTGAAAGAAGTTAGCTCTCAATATTTACAAATTAAACACGCAAAATAAAAACGATATGATAGAAAGGCGCAGAGTTGCTTAAAATGTTCAGAATCCTTACACCAGAACAAAAACTAACCACAAACGTTTTGTTTTAATTTAGATGTCGAATTCGTATTCGAGGTTATGGGATCACCCAACGAGGGTATCGATGCTGTTGATCTAGGAGACGCTCTCCGCTCACTGAATCTTAACCCAACTTTGGCTCTCATCGAGAAAATGGGTGGCACGAAGAAGCGTGGCGAGAAGAAACTCACAATTGAAGAATTCCTCCCAATCTACTCCCAAGTCAAGAAGGAGAAGGATCAGGGCTGCTATGAGGATTTCATTGAATGTCTGAAGTTGTACGACAAGGCCGAGAATGGAACTATGCTTCTCGCTGAATTGCAACACGCCCTGCTTTCCCTTGGTAAACTCAATTAAAAAATCTTACTTGTTCAAAATTGTGATGTTTGTGTTCTCTTCGTTAACTAGGTGAAAACTTGAACGACGAACAGGTTGAGGAACTTTTCGCTGACTGTATGACACCCGAGGATGATGAAGGCATGATTGAATACTCCCGTAAGTATTTTGATTACAAGCAATTTGTTCCTATTTCTTAGAATTAAAGAAATGTAGTAGCCATGTTTTTTAATGTCAAACTCTGGCTAAATTGTTTAGATTTTGTTTCCAAGGAACAAATACTGAACTAAGTTTGATTTTTTGAACATGGCCAGCTATGAAGATCATGAAAAAATATTTGTTAATGTTATGTGTTATCCAAATGTTAGTAGCACACAATTTGTAATTTTGAGTGCACCAGCACATTTACGTTTAGTTATGTTTTGTATTATTCCTTAACAAATATGTAAAAGTAGTTAGTTCAGACATTAGAACAGTGCGCCTTACCAATAAATATTTTTATTTCCGGCTTTAAATTTATATAGTTCATAGTGGCTTTATTTTCCACCCAAATTTTGCAGTTTTGAGCTTCCGTAAATTTAAAGTCGAGACTTAATTTTTTTATTAGTACTGAGCAGTGAGTATAAGAAAGTAGACTATTTTAAAACTTAACAGAGAGAATCACCAACCTTTTATTTTAAAACATACATACAATGGATTTTAATTCGTTGCTTCATACTTATAACAAATTCTAGTCTTGACTTTAAATTTACGGAAGTTCCATGCGAAATATGAAATATATTGAAAATAAAAATGGTTATTTGTAGGGCTCAGTGCATTGAATTTATTTCATTTCCAAGCAAAAGAAAAGATACGCATTAATAGAATATTGTACTGTTTAGCCCTCGAAGAAGAATCACTTATTTAGCGAATACGAACCACAATTGTGTCAAAAGATTAGCCAATTGTCAGACCATCTAAAATAAAGTGCGCTCTCAATAGTTTAGTTGTGTGGACTTGATTGTCGGCCAACGCGGCTGCGTTGATTGCTATGGAATCACAATTTTTGAATTTTTGACGGCCATTAATTCATCATTTTACTTTTTTTAATAAAGTCAAGCAAATTCTTAGGATTACATTTACATTTTTTATCAAGAGTTGTATTTAATGTAGAAATTGCATATATCATATCAAATTTATTTCATATTGAAGGTGACAGTCATCAGTCAATTCAAATTCTGTAAATTTGACAGCTTTTTCGTTAACCGGCTGTCAAACTAGGTAACCCGCAAGCAAATTTGTATAAGCCATAAAAAGAAAACTCACGCTGTCACGTTCAAGAAATACAAAATGAACTTTAGTTTAATTTTGACAACTTGACCAAGCACCACAAAGCAACTCTGTTCTTGGCTCTTATTGCACTTAAACGAAAATGGAATCGTTTTGTTGCTACGCGTGTGCCTTTGCTGTCAGAATTAAATAAACGCACAAACAAAACCGTACTCCATCTTGAATGATGGCCAGCAAAAGTTACAAATTGATCAACTTGCGCGTGCGCCACGAATATTAGCGAAAGCGACAGGGATCAATGAGGGGTTTTGGTGATCTTAATTTTGACAGCGCAATGGACTATATTTAAGCTAAGCATCAGTTTCCCATTTGCTGTTGAGAGCGGTTAAAAAAATACTTCTAACAAAATATCGGTTGATTCTTTGCTTCCAAAGAATATCTGCAAGACTCTCTTTTTAATAGACAATAGCATTTAACATTTAATTAAATCTTTCAACTTAGTTTAAATAATAAATAAAACCTGTATAGAATATGTAGATGCAAGTCTAGCTTTATCAACACAAAACTTAACTTCAAAACATTATATTTTAAGTATTTTATAAACACAATTCTAATGACTTTATTTTTCTTGCACTTTTATTTATATTTGCCACGTGTTTGTCCTTGTGTTTATTTGCACAATATCTCATTGTTGCACCAACCACATCAAACATTCCCATACACCACGTATCCCCTTTGCACAAAAATAAATAAAAATAAACACAGAGTTCATCAAGAAAATGATGAGCGATCCAGTCGTCTTCGATTAAACAGTAAGTTATAATGTTGCACAATCTAAGAATAGTAAGCTTTCTCTGCCAAGAAATTGTTAACCGCTTTTGCAAATATTCGACAAAAAGGATAAGTAACTCCCAACTGTCATTGTGTTTGCCACTACTAACAACAAATTTCCTTCTATTTTTCTGTCTCATCTATATCTCTCTGAAATAATTTTAATTCTTGTTCTTTTTTAATAAATCTTATAAGCAATTAAATATTATTTTGAACTAAACAAATATTTAACGAATTAAATCTCCTCACAACAGCATTCCTAGCAAAAATGTGTGACCGCAAAATCGATCAGGAGTAATTATGTCCACCTTGGCATCAACAACAAGAACATCAACAGCCTAAATAACAACAACACCATTCTCCATCGATGTTATTTATCCATTATTTATTTAATTTATTATTACGTCTGCTATTGCTACTTCTACTATCAACATAGAAAAGAAACGAATACACTTCAAGATAATCTTATTTTTAAAAAAAGAATAAAAATTTAATGAAAAGAAAAGAAAAAAAACCTTATAAAACATTTTGTTTTTTGTTGCAACTTTACACAATTACACCACACATACTCATATAACCAACAACAAAATGTGACAACATAATTGTAAATGGAACTCAATCTGACCGACGCGATGATGTGTAGACCTTTATTTAACACCAACAATGATATGTAGTTTCCAATTGAATTTATGTATATATGATATAGTATATTATGCTATATATGAAGCCTTTTATGGGATTTTTGTTTTTCATGTTTTTACAAGATGAAGGAAACAAATTTAAATAAAATTAAAAAATGCTTATTTCTTGGTTTCTTCTAAATGTTCTGAGCTATAGCAAGTAAAAGAATCACAGGTAGGCCATTTTGAACTTCAATGTGAAAGAGGAACTCGTTCTTTTTGTCTAGAATTTTGAATGAACTGGAAATTTCTCAACGCGCCCGGTACTGCAAGAGTAGAGATTAAACACAATATTTGGTTCCATTCGAAAGTCCATCGTTCGCAGTAGAGTTTTTGAGATGCATTCAGTATTGGGCCGATGATAAATTCAAAGACATTCATATAGACAAGTGTAACGTGTTTTTTTCGCATTAAAATGCTGTGAGAAAATCAATGACTCTACACGTTTTATTTATAACTTGTATAATAGATCTAGACAATTTTTAAATCTGATATTTTGTTAATACTTATTATTATTATAATGATTTTACAGAAGCGAATAAAATGTGCATAACAACATCATGCCATCGACAGTGATTTGTTTTCTTCTTTCTTTTTTTGTTGCTTAATCGTATATAGGTACTAACAGTAGGAGAGTATAAATTTGTAAATCCCTTTACTTTAATTCCGATGCAGCTAAGTGAAACTGCGTATAACAGAAAAATAGCTTATTGGCTGTGGCTGCACATGTAATTATAAATACATGCTCTTTCCCAAAATAGCAACCCAGCGGCCAATGCCGAAGCTGTGATTCTTACAGCAAGTAGGTACGAGTAGTTCAGTTTCCACAGATATAATCAATGATACATTTACAACTTAATTTTATGGTAAGAGATGCTTAACACAAAATTGTCAACTGATGATAAGGGACAGAAATACCTGGCGTGCAAAATTGCCTGACACGTTTTTTGTACGGACATTTTTTTCCGCGCCACAAATCATGGGAATGATCTGCAGGTTTATTTTTTTTTAGCTATGACCTACGGCATTTACCTTCCTATAAAAAAATGTCTTCCGAAAGTTACGAGGGGTAAAAATTTATTTATAATTTTTGCATATGTTATCTAATGCATCGTTACTGAAACCAATTAGGTAGCTACATACTATAGACTTATTATATATATGGACTGCTAGTAGCCAACTTCTAGTTGGTTCCAACATTAGCGCGAGCGTTCTGGGCTCAGAGCGGAATAAATTGGAAAGAAATTAAAAGCAGAAGATGAAATAAAGTACGTTTTATGGAGAAATTCAAGATGGCTGGCATTTTGTTACACTTTTTATTCGCTCTGAACCAAGAGCGCTAGTTATGTAGGCGGCATTTTTTTGGGCAGAGCTTGTATGGAACTGACATTTCACTAGCAGTCCATTTTAGTATGTCAATGGTAGTTACTTACTACTTCTATTTTTCTTGTTTCAGTTTCTTCTTGACATTGTCAAATGCTTAAGACACTGTGTAATAATAATAATTTGACTTTGTTTTGCGAGAGCTCCCAAAGGTACCCTTTAATAACAAAGAGAAGAGCATGAGGTGTATGGTTTCCAGTTCAATATTAGTTTGCAAAATAATGTAAAATTTAATTTGGCATGAAGGATTTTATTCTAGTCTTATTTAAACTAATTTCCATTTGGATTGGTTAAACCGTAATTAGCATTAAAGCGGCGCTTTGAAACCACAACGTAAGGATCCGCTCGCCTGATCCGAAAGCCTGAAAAATCCAAGAAGCCATTAAAGAATGGATTCCATTAAACTAATAAAACCGCTCTCTGAGTGGTTTTATTTTTGGTAACACACCCATAGAAAAACTACTAATTCGCAAACACATTTGTTTTTTATCACAAAATAATACAAACAAATACAAAATATTAAAACAATTTGTGATTCCAATGGTTCTCGCCGGTATTTTTTTAAATACATACCTTAAATTTATGTGAGGTTCCAATTTAGTTCTGACAAAAAAAAAATTGAAATTGAAAAAAATCAAACGTATATTTTCTATGTGGTGACAGCAAAAAGTCAAATCGGAAAAAGAGCAATGGTACGGTCACAACGGGAATGGAGACGAGACGTCACTTGTCCTCTCTTTTGTAAATATTCGTGCAATTGCAATTATGTGAACTTTAACACTTTCTACGTATTTTCCATTTACTGGTTTAAATTTTTATTTTAAATCATACGAAATTTGCGCCCTGATTGATTCCTTAACATTTTTTACATAAATATTTAACAAAAAAAGATTCATCCGAATGTCTCTCTGAAAAATGTTCGTAAAACACAAACAAAGTGCACTAGTTGCCAAACTCAAACGCACGTGTATTGCCAAAATATAAATGCTCTGCGAAGAACAATCGAATAGGTACCACATAAGTATCGAGTAAACAAATTTTTTATAATCGCCTATGTCGAACATACCCTGTACAGTAGCTAGCACAGCCCTGCCAAGTAATTAAAAGGTAAACAAAAAGCGAGACAAACAGTATATCGCTGCACTATTGTGTATTTTCATTTTCAGCTGTCATCAGTTTTTTGTTGATAACACAATTTTTGCTGTTGCAGCTGATTGAGGAAAATAAACTTTAAATCTTAAACCAATTACTACTCAAAAATAATTGCATCAAAAATACCTACCAACTATGGGTAATCAACTAGTTGGTATAGCACCATCACAAATCTTCCCCGTGGAGCACTATTTCTCGGGTACCTTCGGTACAGAATTGGTGTTCGATTCGAAGTAAGTTCATAGTAAAATAATAACAAATCAATTTCACATATGTGTGTATATATAATTTAAATAAATATCTGCATAGTATGGGAAGTACACGTTTCTTCAAAGTGGCCAAAGCTAAGTCCGAAGAGGGTTTGATTGTTGTAAAAGTTTTCGTTAAACATGATCCCACATTACCCCTGGAGGACCACAAAGAAAGAGTGGAACACATCAAGAAAACTCTTGCCAATTCGGTCAACTGCCTACCATTTCAACGAGTTGAGGTAAGATATTCAGATGAAATGAACAAAAACTTAAAACGAACGCCCCTTTAATAGATAACGGACAAAGCAGCCTACATAATGCGAGAATTTGTAAAGCACAGTCTGTATGATCGCGTCTCCACAAGACCATTTTTAACTACATTGGAAAAGAAATGGATTACGTTTCAGATATTGTGCGCTTTAAATCAGTGCCATAAGCAGAAGATTTGCCATGGAGACATTAAGGTACCCAATGTGCAATTCAAACTGTTTTCAGAAAGTAACGAAACTGCCTTTAGCTTGAAAACATTTTGATCACTTCATGGAACTGGATTTTGCTGTCGGACTTTGCGTCTTTTAAACCTACCTACCTGCCGGAGGATAATCCAGCCGATTACACTTACTTCTTTGATACGAGCCGTCGCAGAACTTGTTATATAGCTCCGGAGAGATTTGTAAAAACAATGACATCCGATGACGCTGAGGGTAGTGTTACAGAATCTATGCTTCCCACCGATTCTTTGGTACGATTGGGATCGTATTACTCGGGCAATACATTACTTCCAGCGATGGATATCTTTTCAGCAGGGTAAGTTTTGAGTTAAATGTTTGCTGATGAGCAGTTTGTCTTTAGCGCAATCTTCTCCATAGGTGCGCACTTCTGGAATTATGGACCGAAGGCACTGCCCCATTTGAACTATCTCAACTCTTAGCTTACCGACGCGGCGAAAGGGAGCTAGTTGAAAAACACTTACACGGCATCGAGAATGATAATCTTCGCAATTTGCTCGCCTCAATGATAAATCTGAACTCAATAAATCGCCGCAGTGCGGAGGATTACTTAGATCAAGAACGCGGCCGACTGTTTCCCGAATATTTCTACTCCTTCCTTCAGTCGTACTTACAAATGTTCTCGTCCGCTCCCATAATGACACCCGACGATAAGATATTGCGCCTGCACTCCGACATAACGCACTGTATTAAAGTACTGACCAATCGCCCTTTGAACACTGATGATAATATAGAAACATCCGACCGACAAGCAGAAGCCGACAAAGAATTCACCAATTCATCCCAAGAACAGGATGGACTGATCTTAATCATTACCGTGGTCACGTCGTGCATTAGAGGCCTCCAACATTCGAATAGCAAAATTTGTTGCTTGGAAATTTTACAGAAACTTTCGCAGTACACCACATCAGAGACGATTCTCGATAGAATCCTTCCGTATATAGTAAGTTTCGAAGTTCTGAGTTGTACTTAACATTAACATAACATTTTTAATCGTTCTTCAGTTGCATTTAGCGCAAAACTCGTCGGCAAAGGTACAGGTACAGGCTGTAGAGACTCTCACCACCTGCCTTGGTTTGGTCAAGGAAATCCCACGAAGTGATGCGAATGTCTTTCCCGAATACATTTTGCCATCGATTGCTGTTTTGTCCAGCGAACAGGCGGCCGTGATTGTTCGCGTTGCGTTCGCCAGGAATATTTGTAAGGCTAAGAATACTATTTTGCAAGGCAACCAAGTTATTAATGATCGTGTGCTTTGTTCTGTTTCAGCTAAACTGGCAAAAATCGCTATCTACTTCTTGGAGGAGACTCAACGAAATACCCCAAGTGAAATGCCCTTCCGACGTTATCAGGCTGAGCTGAATGCACTGCATGAAATTATTCAACAGACAGTTCTAAGTCTACTCACCGATTCGAAGCCCATTGTGAAGCAAACACTAATGGAGTCCGGTATTTGTGATCTCTGCGCGTTCTTCGGCAAGGAGAAAGGTATATTTAACTCTTGTCAGTTATGGTTTTATAGCTTCCACTACTGATTTATTGCCGTTAAGAGGCTGTCAGCAGAAGATTATGAAACCTAGATCGCTTCGATTGCTATCAAACTGGCCAATGGCACAGTAAAACCAACTTACGTTGGTTTGATTATGAATCACGCCGCTTAAGCGGCCTTTCACAGCTCTTCAATGTTCGTCCGTCAATTCTTTCGTCGATTTTTAGATGCCCCCATGGGCAGGAGAGCTGATGCTCATTCCTCTCGGTTTATCTAGAGATCTGCAGAGCCACTTATTACACTTGACTATTTTTCATCTTTCCAGCCAATGACGTTGTGCTCTCGCACATCATGACATTCCTCAACGACGATGACAAGAACCTACGTGGAGCCTTTTACGATAACATTTCCGGGGTTGCGGGCTATGTCGGATGGCAGGCTTCGGATATACTGGTTCCTCTACTCCAACAGGTTGGTCAGGCCATCCAAACTGTTATAGAGCTTCTCCTTTAGCAACGGCATATGTGTTTTCAGGGTTTCAGTGATCGCGAGGAGTTCGTCATAGCCAAGGCAATCAGAGCCGTAACAATCCTCATCGAGTTGGGACACATTCGAAAGCCCGCTGTCACTGAAATGATCGCAGAATCCGCTTGCTATTTGTGTCATCCAAATCTTTGGATACGTCACGAAATCGCCGGCATGATTTCGACTACCGCGAAAATCCTTCACGAGATTGACGTGCAGTGCAAAATTATGCCAGCCATCGAGAAATTCCTTCATCGGCCATTGATCCAGGTAGAGATGCCCGAACTCCTGCTAGACAGTCTCTTGCCACCAGTTCCAAGGATCATATACGATAGTGTTTTAAAGTGAGAAAACTGCTTCAACTCTCACGGTAGTGAGATTAACTTTTGTTCATTGCAGGTACTCGGACATTCAAAAGTTCGTCACCACCTTGGAGGATCGTGTAAAGGTGCGGCAAAGTACTTCCGAAGGAATGCTGCCACACTATGACGAAGTTGGGACATCTCTCAAGAACGTTGGTAGGCCGATGTGGCAAAAGGCCATTTAAATGACACAGTTTTCTTTGCAGCTCTTCCGTCGTCTAAACTCTGAGGGACTGAACGAGCAAATTGAGATGCAGCTACTGGAAATGAAGGCATACATACTCAAGGTTAAGTACAAGCATTTGGAGCCAGAAGAACCGTCACAGAACGGACGAATCATCATCAACCGAAAGAAAGTGCTCTGTCACGACTATCCGCTGGCAGATAAGTCAGCAAAGATGGACCAGAGGAAGAAAAACCGTCAGGACGGTGATTCGAACTTGAACTTGGAATGGCAGCATATCTTCAATGACGGACATTCCACAGCTATAACATCACCCTCGGGGGATGTGACTGTCTCACCAGTGCTGGCTGGGAGTCCATCGTCTGCGGGACAGGTTCCACAAACAGCTGCCGCTCTGCTGGGTGAGTACACGATTCCGGATCGCAACTTTTGGACCGGTAAGTCAGAGAAAATGTTGTCACCTTGCCACTGTGTTAATAACTGGTATTTAGAGCGTCCTTCCGAGTGCCGCCAGGACGTTGAGAAGCTTCGCAGTAAGATCAAATGCCGCTACAACGTCACACAGAGTTACTACCACGAGCGAAATTCGTCGCCCTATCCACCCGGTTGGCGTATGAATGGTACGATCATCGCTCACTTGTACGAGCACCGTGGGTCCGTGATCAAGATGACTTCATTGAAGCCATATGGTTCGCTATTCGCGAGTGGCAGTATCGATGGCACAGTTCGACTCTGGGACTGCAACAAGCTCTACGGCCATCAGGGAATCAACAAATCCCGGCAGGTGTACTGCGCCAATACTCCGATTTACTCGCTGGCAGCTTGCGACGGCGGTCAGTCGCTAGCAGTGGGAGGAAAGGATGGTAGCTTGCTTATAATGCGGATCGACAGGAACTCCTCAAAGATGACGCTCCAGCAGGCAATCCACTTGGACGAGAAGTAAGTCAATATCTACTATTGAGTACTTATGTTTTGAGTTGTTTCTATCCTTCACAGTGAGCATAACGACGGTCCAGTGGTCGATATGCAAACATACGATCAATCCTCGCAGAGTATGATCATCTATGCCACCCTATACGGAGCCATTGTCGCCTGGGATACTCGCATGCAGGACAGCGCTTGGCGTTTGCAAAACGAACTTCGCCATGGTGTGATCACAGCAATTTGTGCAGATCCCACCGGGTCATGGCTAGCAGCGTGTACCAGTGGAGGCAAACACATATGTTGGGACCTGCGATTCCAACTACCCATCGCGGAGATCAAACATCCTTCTGATTCCTGGATAAGGAATGTTGCATGCCATCCAACAGAGCCGTCATGTTTAATCTCTGCCACGCGATCGAATAACGAGGTCTCTATATGGAACATTGAAACTGGTCACCGGCAGACTGTGCTATGGGCCAGCCCTGCACCGGTCCTTTCAAACACCAGTGTGGTAATACGACAGTGTTTTCCCTTTACCTACCCAACTAATTGTGAGTATTTTAGAACGACCCATCGACCAGCAGTTGCGGCATCCTTGCTGGGGTAGTGGACAATTCGCCATTCGTATTGACAGGCAGCTCAGATCAGCGCATTCGATATTGGGACTTGATGTCGCCCAAGAACTCATCGCTTATTGTCCCGTCAGCTAAGGACAACTTGTCCGATGTTTCCTTCACATATAAGTAAGGCCCATCATCCAATTGTTAACTCGTCTTATAGTTTAAAATTATTTTTGAACAGTTCCCGCCTGATTGACGGGAGCCAGGTCATCGAAGAGAACATAGTCTCCTTGGCAACGGCTGAGATGGGTTCGCTACGTGCCTCTACAGAGGAGACTCCCCGATCTGGTCCCGAAATGCCATCGCATAGCCATCACGATGCTATTACCGATCTGTTGATGTGCAAAACCGACAAGCAGCAAACGTTCATAGTCTCATCAGCTCGCGACGGTGTGATTAAGTTGTGGAAGTGAATTATCTTATTATTGTAATGCTCTATCTACAATTATTTATGTAATATATTATCTGTGATTATTTAAGTACGTTTGGGGCATTTTTAGTGCAAGTTTCTTTTAACGAATGAGCTAGTCGAAGGAAAAACGGACGTTTGTTGGATATACGATGACGAATTAAGACTGCAGTTTTATCCGCATGTTTATATTTTTGGTCTTGTCCTTGTTTACTAATTTTGAAAAGTAGTGGCGTGAAGGCTAATGGGTATCGTATACCGTATACCCTCTATATTAAATTAACTAGATACGCTAGCGTAACCAACTAATAGTGAGGAAAGGTGACACTACGACAACATATCCGCAATTTAAATTATTTTAATATGAAATCCTTATAAGACACTCAACTCAGATATTAAAAGCCTCCATCTGATTCTTTTCGCTTCAAGTAGCCCATCAGCTCTCCGATTCCGTCAGCAATTCGAGTAAACTGTGTTGTTCGCTCTTTGTAAGCTTGCAATTCCATTTTCTTCAAAGTTATCAACTGGTGCTGGTGTTTTTGACTGTCCTCACGGAAACTTGAAATTTCTGTTATTATTCTTTTCAAATGAGGTACATTATTTGCCAGCGTGATTTCGGGTTCTTTGGATGACGAAGGTTTCTCATCAAGCATAGTAGTTGGCTTCGTATCTTCCAAATGCATCGGGTCCAATTCATCTAAAAGAAGGACAGAATATGCACTTATTTGTACCAATTCCAAGTCTAAGCTGCAATATTACCACCACCGGGGCAGGCTTCTTCGAATTGGTATGGCTCTTCGTCTGTGTAACCATCGTCGTCGTAAGGCAAGCTCTGGTCATTGGCAAAACTAATGTCCTTTTCAGATAAAGAATTGAAAAGCTCAGGCCATGCACTATAGTTGCTCTGTAGTCTGGCGAAAGAGCTAAACAAAATTTAAGTAAGTATTTATACCTTTTAGAGGCAGATTGCACACCCTTTAATTTTCCCTTTACGTAGTAGTTCCAAGCGACCACGGTAGTGTCGCAACAGTGCTTTCCATTTGTTCTCTACTTGTGAGGGGTGGTAGACGAATCCGAGCGCATTCAGTCTTTTGGTAATCTCTTCCCACATCTGTTTCTTTGTACGCAACTGTGACCCGAGCTGTGGCCGGAGTTCTTCGAGTAGGTCGAGGAAGTTCTTTGTCGCTTTAGGAGACCAAAATGCCTTCTTATCTTCGTTTTCTTCAATTGATGCTTGAATAGATTCTAGTTTGGTTTGGTTTATGGAGAGAATAAATAAAACATAAGTATACCTACTGTCAAGGTTCGGACGTCTCTCATCATCGGTGATTTCAACTTTAGCTTTCTTTTGCGGAGGCTGTTCCCGTTTCTGATCTTGGTTAGCCCACGAATCCTTGATATCACCAAACAAGTTAATCAATTCCCTAGAGAAGTACTCATTTTAAAAGGACGAATTTAAAATATACCAAACTTACTGTTCCACTGTTTGATTTTTATCCTTCTTGTCCTGGTACATCTTTTGAAGGCTATTGTACTTCCTTTCAATTTGGTCAAGGGTGAACTTGTACCTTCGTTCAGACATTTTTAGAGTAATAATTTCTAGCATATCATGTTGATTAGAGAAGTTTCCCTTCTTGACATTTTTTAAAATTGATATAAACAGATCTAGAGCTTGCTCGGTCCAGATGGAGTTGGGAACATCATTGGACTCTTCTGTGTCTTGAATGGTTAGCAAAGTTGTTTTTAATGTTTTGTTATAATTCAATGTATATTCAAAAAAAAGTTCACTTACAATCAATTAAATCTTCCATCAACACGTCGCCGTAAGTGTCCATCTTTAGCAGGAGTTTACGCGATTGTTTTTATCTTGGGTAACTAACAGTAAATGCACATTAGTGTTTAGAGTGCAACAGTCGCTTGATCTATTTGAAAAATATAAACAAACAAATCTTTAGTTCTGAGGATTTCTGTAAATCCGTTTGTTAAGTTGTATTCCGGGGCGGTTCCCTGTTGGAGAGAACTGTCGGAGTAGACGATCCAGTTTGCGCTTCTTATCACGGCGAACTCGATTCAAACAAATTATTTAAACATGCAGTAACGTTTATATTTATATATATTATATATGAAAAGCTTGCAATATTTATCTTGTTTAGTACTCCAAAAATATTATACTTGAACTTGAAAGTTGAAATAAAATGCGTTCGTTTCTATAAAAGAAAACTGAACACAAATTTCAACATTGACAGTTCTGTTGAAAAATATAACTTGTACAGAGATGTTTGCGGAAATTCGTTGATTTGCGACCTAACTACCAGGTTTACATGACGACTCGGGAATTACAAATTTCCATTAGGGCCCGGTTCACATGAAAAATCCAGTGATCTTGGTAATTTCTTAATTTACGTTAATCCGTTTTTTTTTATTTTTTTTTTTTTGTTTTTCCACTTTGGTCCATGCAAAAATTAAGATTTGAAACCCTAAACCGACAGAAACAACATATTTTAAATATTAGTCCATTTCTGTTGAACGACTTAAGACAAAAATCATATCTCAAGTACCATAATCCATAGACAAACCATACTGGGACCCCCAACTCACAATCCTCTTGCCGCTGGGCCCCTCAATTTTTTTTTCAAATTCGCCATTTTGTATTCCTATCGGTGTTGTGTCAAAAAAGAATCAGTGTGACATGCAAAAACACACAAAAACTACAAAAATAAATGCTGCCAACCGCGGCAACCGTGGGGAAATGTGAAAGAGTTCGGGAATTCCACATTTTTTTCTTTAATAACTGAAGAAAACTTGCTCAAAATGTTTTTATTTTCATGCAACCATTCTCCATTGACAATTTTTCATAAATATTTTAAGCAAATGTACACTTATTCCTAAAAAAATACTATCCACACGTATATAAATAATTTCAAATTTAACGGACAACATTTTATGAACGCTGTCAGCAGCTTTGCCCACAGCGGAAGGGGCATATGCAAGGTGCGAGTGTGTTGGTGAGCCGGAATTTTTGAAGTTACGTGACATTTGGCAATACGAATTTCTATGTAACAATACTAACGCACTTAGCGTTTGCCACCCCGTGAAAATATAGCTTGTAGGCAAGTAACGGGAAATCGGCCGAAGTTGGTGGTCTCAGTATTGTCTCTGCCATAATCAATCTCACTTCTGAAATTCTGCAAGGGTAAGAATAGTTGATTTACTTAATTTTGTTTTTTTTTGTATCTCAATTTGTGATGATATCTCGTGAATCGTTTCCATAGGTCCCGATTCTGGCGCAAATATCCGGGTTTCGTGGTTCCTCTTCTTTTTTTTTTGTTGAGTTATGCGCATCTCCAGTGTTTCTCTGCACCACTTCGCTTAATGATCGCTTAATTTTGACAGTGTAGGATCCGTCAAAAAAAGAAACTGTGTTGGAATTTTTTTTTTGTTTGTGGTTTTTTTTATTGTACTTCCTCGAAAACCTCTCCCTCGTTAAAATATTGCATTTCTATTAAAAATTAAATTACCTACAACGAACTTTTTTTGTGCTGAATTTACCATTCTCCGTACTGTTTTTTTTTGCTTTCGTTTGAAATACCGATACTTTCTCTGATCAGTCAATATTTAGCTGTGGAAAAATGTATTTTGCATTATTACGCCTACTTAAATTCTGTAGAGATTTTTCGTTCAGTGGCTAACAAATTTAGCTTGAACTGCGTACTGCTTGGTTTAACTGCTTTGCTTAATTTTATCTTTGGAGACATTTTTGTATGGGGGCTTAATTTAAGCGCAAGCAGCATACTAGGCGTTGTTGTTAATTTAATTTCTTTTAGAAATGCAATATTTTAACGAGGAGTAGGTATACCTGGAAGAAGTTTTTATAGGAAGAACAAATAAAATAACTACAAAAAAAATCCAACACAGTTTTTTTTTGACGGAACCTACACTGTCAAAATTAAGCGAACATTAAGCGAAGTGGTGGAGGGAAACATTGGAGAGGCGCTTAATTTTAGCTTTCCTGGAACAGCACTAGGCATGCGAAATAGAATAAGCGGCAACGGTAGGATCTAAAAATACAATACATAGGGGACGTTCAAGTATCTAGTTCAGTAAATCTGACAACTCTCTCACTAGATGTATCTCGGTTTTGATTGGGGGAAATCGGTCATGAGAGCAGTTGTTTCAGTTGACGTTTATGGAGGGGTAGCCGACGAATCTAGTCAAGAAATTCGTGACTGAGTACTAATGTCGTTTTCCATTGGGACCACCAAAAATCTTTTTCAGATCTCAGATTTAACGCGGCTCATGGAACATGCTACGAAATTAATCTGCTTTTGTGGATGGATTAGAGCGTTATTTGACAGCAATATCAGCTGTTCAAATTGCACTCGTTTTTGGAAAAATCAACTACCTATGGATATCGACATGAAAAATGTTCCCCTATTGTAGATTTTCACGAAACTTTGCGCATTTGTTTTGAAAGCAAACTTCTTAAGATGACGTAAAACAGCTGTGCAAAGTGTATTGGTACTTGTGGTAGTATGTGTAAATCTGAAAAAATATCGAGATCTGCAAAAAGTCATCCGAATCGAAAAAAAGATTGATTATTTTGCCTAATGGAACATGAAAAGTGATTATTCAAAAAAAGATTGATTTTTTGTCCCAATGGAAAACGACATAAGTTGACAGTTCTCATATGTGGCTGACGTAGAAAAAGTGACGTTCCCGACCCATCTAGGTTTTGCGTTCAGGTAACATCTCATCCAGACCAATCTAGTCGACTTAAGATAACTAGATTCTTGAATATCGCCCTAGGCTCAATCAATCTCAATCTCGTACCTTAATAGATTCAGAAACCAACAACTTAAAACTAGACATCTATTTGATTTCGGTTGCATAGCAGAGAGCGTAAAATTCATGAAACGCTCGATTCGTGTTTATTGCAATTATGTATACCAGACACTTAATTCCATTGCGGCAAATGACGACCTCATTTGTATGCATCTCATTCATTCATTACTTAGACTCCACACAGAAAAAATCCCAAACGCGCCGTATCTCTTCGTGGTAACATTTTCTTCACATTCAAATAACGAACTTTTGTGTGGAATTCCTTTCATCTTGACCACAAATGAATATTTAACAATCATCAGTTAGAAAATTCTTGCAGTGCAATTATTTAATTCACAAAAGTGACAATTCATGCTTGACAGCAGCGCTTTAGGGGTTTTGTTTAATTTTTTTAAAATAAAAAAAAAAACAAAATTAATTGTTGGCCGTCATTACAATCACTTTCGGCATTACTCACTAATGCGACACATTTGTCAATTTCTTGGAACTAACCAGTTTACCAGTCGATTCGAATGAGAGTACACTGGGTTTTGATGTTCCCTATAATTGTTCACCTGCATGAGATGAATCATGACATATTTTTCTCTCGAAGGCTGGTATGCTATAACAGCTTAACGAATTGAACTTGAAGTTCATCTTCATTCGTATATACCGGAATTGTAACCTTGTCAGTATTAATTGTTTTAATTTTGTTTGTGCACCTTACCCAATGAGGTAAACTTGTGCCCACATGTGCACAGTATTCGTTTAAACTGTAAAAGAAGGATGTTTAGAATTGAAATATTCGACCACAATAGCCACTGCCACATACCGTAGTATATAAAACTCGGAAGACGATTGGTTTGCAATAAATGTTTGGAGCAACAGGCTCATTGTCCTTGGCATAGCCTAACTACGTTCGCTAAAGGTGTCGAAGTAGAAAAAAAGCATGTGGTATAGGTCTGTTCCTTTAATTTAAAATTTTACGAATTTTAAAATAACACTTACGAATTTTTGCTCAATGCGATTTCTTATCTCGAAAAATTCGTAATACAGTGCGCCATCGAGAGAAAAAGATATTATATTTTCTGTGCTTTTTCGGGGCTCCAAACTGAGACCCTTCACTCAGTAGTTCACTAACCACTGAGCCACTGTATCAAATTTCTAGGGTTTCCTTTGTTTTTTACGAGCCACAGAAATTTTTCTCTGTGCGTATACCGAGTGCTGATCACTTCGAACAAGTTCTTCTTCCTCTAAATATTCCGATTTATTTATTTCTAGCCGGTTTCTGCGATTCGCTGTCAATTCCTCCTTTGCCATCATCTGTCAACCATTTCTTAATTGCTTGTGCTGCATTCTTTAATAAAAGTAAACGACTTTGAAAAAGAAAACAAGCAAAAGCGCCATACCGAAGCTCAGTGCCATGCTGGTGTTTTCGACGGGTATGCATTCTAGTTATTCTTTTAAATTAAAAAAACAATACGTTTACATGATATGAATTAATTGAATGTGCCCACTACGTCTCAAAGCCGCATATATTATAAACACCGAAGAGGGTTTGTGCGTTTATTGTACACTAAACCATTGACTTATTATATTATAATAAGTCAATGCAATAAACTTGTTTGTTGAACTTATCGTTCACGACGTAAAGTAAGTACTTCTTATCAATTCTACTCAATTAAAACTCGTGTTTGTTATTAATATAACACAACTCTTTTACAAAACAGCACGAAGGAACTCAAATTACGCATAAGCGAAGCTCCATCTTGAAGAGTCCTGTGCTTATTAAAACAGTTCTAAAATGCTTTAATTTCATTAGCACTTGTTGAACAACATCATGGCCAACAACAAGCTCCTTATCAAGCAATCACCGTGCAAATAAACAGGGGAAAATAACACAACTCATCTTCATTGGCAACTACGCACTATACTCGTAAATGCTTGAATACCTGTAACGTCCGAGTCACGTAAAGTCTTTGTCCATCCAGCGGCAGACAATCGGAGTCCCTCAAGTGATCCACGTTATTGTTTTTTTATTAATCACATCCGTAGCAGGTACATACGTACAGGTTCACACACCACACACACATTCAGCCGTCACAATCGTACGAATACCCATATGACCAGTGCGGTAGCGGTTACCAATCGTTGATCTTAGTCAAGTAAGATGTGATCTGCATAATTCGCGCCATTATCAATCCTACAGACACGAAGTCAGCAATTCCCGAGGAATCACACATCATATTTATCTTGGTCATAAAATTCCGTCCAGAGCAGTTAGTTCTAACCGCAGAAACTACCTTCATCGTCAACTTCGCTGTCAACGCAGAGCGAGTGCTATAAAACAGAAGATCATGGAAATTGAAGAACAATTCTTCCGCACACAGTCCTAGTGTCCACTTCAAAGTTGAGACAAGCCAACAACGATCAGCTACATAAATCTACGAACAAAATGCAGTGGACTTTGGTTATACTAGTCATAGTGGCGTTGCTGTTCAATCTATCACAAGGTGTGTACTTCCCATACCGCCGTAGTGGTTATGGTGGTGGCGGCTATGGCGGACGACGCACTGGAAGAACGTATTCGGACATCGCCAGAGTTGTAAATCCAAATCCGTATGCATCGCCAGGAGGTCGTCCGTTTCCGGGACAACCCTTCTGGCCCTATGGATAGGAGGCTGCAGCGGACAAAATTATTATTATGGTTTCTAACGTCTAAGCAACAGTATTACAACAAAAGTGTTAAAGTGAAAATATACACATCTTTTTAAGTGTCAAAACGAGTTTGGTTTCAATTGTGTCTTCAGTGTTTGAAAGGGAAAGGGAAAGGTTATGCAAATCCGCTTGCGGTGGCGACGCCATGATGTGGTAAAAACGACGGTTATGGCTTGTTTCCGCACAAAATATCATGAGTTACAGCATCTCTGAACGTTAATTGTTGCGGTAATTTTGCACAAAATTATGTGAACGATCGTGAATACTAGTGCATGTCTAAATCATTATCAGATGGCATACGGAAAGTTTGAAGTGTATACTAAAAGACCAATTTACTGAAAGTCTTAGAGCACGTGATGTGAATTAATGTGGCTGATCGTGGGATGCACACTTAGTAGCGTTGAACGGTTTAACGAACTCATTGGTATTCAGTGCATGCCTTGCGGGAATCACAATGATGTCTAATGTGTGGATCAAGTTCAGGGAGGGTGCGTATTCCGTGTCATATGGACGGTAATAAAAGTGAATTTTTTCGGACCGATGGTGACTATTTTAATGGAAGGGTACTTCATGGCAAAGTGGTGGAAAATGTTGTTTTAATTGGGAAATTTCGTTTAGCTTGGCTGAGTGTACTTACACACCTTTTACATCAACTATGTATTTGCTTAGCCAGAATTTGTGTCGAAAACAGGTTGATTTCAACACTTTTAAAATATGTTGCACTTGAAAATTACACAGCCTCATAAAACAAAAGTAGGACAACTTAAGTTAGTTGTTGTTCTCATGAAACGTAAAAAAAACGTATTCTACTGTTCAGTTCAAAATCACAAAACACCTTCCAAGTACAATTTCTGTTAGTCATAGGTGTATATTAAATTTTTCACAGATAGTCGATTGAGCAGAACAAAAATACGTAATGGCTTTCTCACTCTGTCAGGAAAAATTTCATATACGCACCGCTACTGCAAGCATTAGTTTAGTCGCTTGTATGCTCAGAACTGTATAAAGCATTGTTCTTGTCCTCATCACATCATTTCTCCGGAAACAAATCAGAATCCAGCCATAAATAGTTGCAACAACTATCAATTCAAATCAACTTGATACAGTATGGCGGTCAAATCGAAATACGTACTTCAGTATTTTACAAGCTTTTTAAGAAATTACCCTTATAGAAAGTTGTTGTGTTCAACCAAATTGACTATTAATTAGAATAACAAGTGTATGTCATAGCTGAGCCTCTGGCATGTGGCCTATAGTTTAGTAGGTAAAATTAAATTTGCTTCCTTGCTCCCCATTACGGTTATTGGATTTTTGTGTTGAAATAATAATAATAATAACTTATAAGCTAATCTTCAAACAACTGCTGAATGATATGATTTTTAACTGGCAAACGTGTATATCCCGAAGATTGCTTCCGATTACAATTTTAAGTGCTGATTCTTGTAGCTTTCAATGACCTTGCTTGTCATTTGAATAACGTTTGAGTCATAAATGTTTGCTGAGCCATGGTACCCAAAAAAATGTATTTATTAACTTCCTGTGCATTCCTATTAACTTATTATTAACACTATTACCTACGTGTCTAACTGTGCACTACAGTTTCTCACTTCCGAAGTTATCCCACATACACGCGATAAGTGCTGACAAGCACGCCGGCAAATTTGGCGCCAAAAGTTTGGTATTTTCACTTTCTAGTAAATAGAAGGTGTAACAGACACTTCAAATGTTGCTTTTAGATAAGCAATTACTCATCTTAGAGATAGAAGCCCAAATTTGACACAGGCTATTATTTTTGGAGTCCCAAGCTAATGAAAAATGGCATTCCCAGACAAGTGGAAAAGGTATTATATGGATGGTGTGGTAAGAAAAAATAGCACGTATACGCCATAGCTGGGCACAAATCCTCATTCTTCAGTCCTTCACGTGGGCGCCCGCCTGAAAGTGGCTAACCGGTCAAATGGTTAGTGTCAGCCAAGGATTTACGCTAACGTCTCAATCGTTTGAGGTAGGAGTAAACCTTTAAATCCAACCTAATTCCAGTGGTGGTGTGAGCAGATAGCAAACCGTACCCAAGGATGAAAGGCTGGGGGTAAAACCAGCCGCGAACGAGCTCCCTCCGACGCTCAGGCAAGGTCGGTTGTAATAAGTGCCCTATCTCGGTAAGTCGGCTCTGCCGGGATCGACTTTCTTTCCGTACCTACTCGTGGGACTAAAATTAAAATGAACAAAAACTTAAACAAAAAAGAAACAGAAACTAAAAAAACAAAAAAGGAAGAATCCCTCTTAGGGAGCCTTCCGAGGAGAATCTACTAGCCTCCAGCCAGGAGACAGTAGTTGAACCCTCAAGCCTAAGGAGCACCAGCCATAGTACTCCTTCAGGCAGTCCACCAAATACCTCATCCATAGCTGCGGCAACAATAGGGGCCGAGGATACCAGACATAGTATCCAAAAGCAACCCAATAAAAATGATTCAGCCTCAACTGGGAGCACCAGCCATAGTGCACTCAAATCCAAAAAGTCCTCCGGCTCCATCTTGAAGTCAAGATATACTAGGGCTGTCTTTATTCTTGCAAAGATGGAGTGACTGACGAGTGGGATAAGGAGGACAAGATCAAATATCAAAAGGTGGTCGACGAGTACGTTAAATACCACAACAATCCGAAGCAATCACAACAGAAAAAAAGAGAGCGTGAAAAGAAACAGGTCCCAAGACGAGACCTCTCACGCCTCTAAAAAGTCGAAGATTGCTCCGAGACTAACCAACCTTCAAGGCCCATCCACTTCTCAGGCAAACAGGACCTTCACCTTCAAGTTGCCATCATAGACGAGCTGTCTAAAAGTGGAAATTCAATCATGTCACACTGGAGCCGAATTGAAGCCAAACTATCAGAGATGGTTGTGGAACATGTTCTCTCTGGTGTTGATAGTAGACAACCAGGTTTTGACTGCGCGGAAATTGTTCGAGGGTACCGGGTGATTAAATGCGTGGACCAATACTCCAAGGATTTTCTTGGATCTTGCATAGCCAAGATTGGGGAAGCTTGGGATGGCTTAAAGCTTAAGCTCATCCCAGCCAGGGATATCCCCACGAGACTCAGGGCACGTATTTGGTTACCCGTGATGAAGATAGACTCTGAGAGTCTTCTGAAGTGCCTTAAGATGCAAAACCCGCAAATACCCATGGACGACTGGGCTGTCATTAAGGCAGAAGCTCCCCAGAAAAACAGCTTATCCTACCTGCTGCTCATCAACGAGAAGTGCCTAGGGGCACTAGAAGCGGCTGACTTTAAGCTTAGGTTTGGCATAAGGCTAGCCAAACTCAAAATTTTCCGTTCGACAGGACCTGAAGACGACACGGACGACGTCGTCGCTGCCAACAAGTTGTTGGAGGACCTGGCGATCGCCAGCAAGATCCAATAACCATTATGCTGAAAGTTATCCAAACGAATCTCCAGCACTCGAAATGTGCATCGGAGAATCTTTTGGTCTTCCTCAGAGAGGAATCTGCTAGACTCAGTAAGATTCTATCCAAAGAACGCTCAAGCCCATCTTTCATTATCCTTAGAACTTCTATTCAACACTCACTTTCCTGGTTGTAAAGACCACTGCGAAACTCCGTCCAGTTCGCGGGGGAGTTTTCCTTCGCACAGGGAAGAAGTTAAACGCATTATAACCAAGGAAAAGATCTCCTGCGCCATTCACAGTTTTGTTCCGTATAAATCACCGGGACAGGACGGCATTCTCCCCATCATGTTGCAAAAACATGAAGGGATAGTGCTGCCCTTACTCGTTAAAGTTTACAGAAGCAGTATCCTGCTAAATCACATACCTCAGTCTTGGAAGTATGTCCGAGTAGTTTTTATTCCGAAAGTCGGCAAAAGAGGTCACGAATCTGCGAAGGACTTCCGACCTATTAGCTTAACCTCCTTCATACTCAAAACTTTAGAACGTATACTTGACCTTCACATAAGAACAGGCCTTGAAAGGTCTCCCTTATGTCACTCACAGCACGCATACCTCAAGGGCAAGTCCACGGTGACCGCTCTCCATGAAGTAGTGCGTACAGTTGAAAGGTCACTTTCCCATCATCAATACACCTTAGCTACCTTCTTAGACATAGAGGGCGCTTTTAACAACGTACACACTGAATCGATCCAGAAATCTCTCTTAGAACTTGAGGTAGAGGATTTCGTTACTTCATGGATCATTTCCATGCTGAAAGCAAGGATCATTCAAGCAAAACTTGGTAACACCCTTTTAACCAAATCAGTAAGCAGAAGAACACCTCAAGGTGGGGTAATTTCGCCACTCTTATGGATTATGGTACTCAACAAAATTCTGTCAAGACTCGACAGTGAAGGTATTAAAGTCGTTGCGTATGCGGATGACGTGGTTGTTCTAGTATCAGGAATGTTTCCGAACATGATAAGCGAAATCATGGAAGGAGCACTGGGTAAGATTAGCGGGTGGGCCACAAGCTGTGGTCTTAGCGTTAACCCAAGTAAAACTGAACTGATGCTTTTCACCACCAAAACCAAAATACCAACCTTCTCACTTCCCCGCTTGAATAACCAAAATCTTACTCTATCCTCCAGTGCCAAATACCTAGGAGTCATCCTCGACCATAAACTCACCTGGAAGTCAAATATCGAACACAGAGTGAAGAAGGCAAGCATAGCTTTCTACGCCTGTAGTAAAACTTTCGGCAAGAAGTGGGGTCTTCGACCAAAGATGGTTCGTTGGATGTACACAGCTGTCGTACGTCCCATCCTCACATACGGATCACTGGTATGGTGGCCCGCCTTAAGTAAAGCATATAACATCACGAAAATAGGTAGAGTCCAAAGGACAGCTGGTATTGGTATCACGAGAGCCCTACGATCAAGTCCGACCGAAGCGCTCAATGTGGTTCTTAATTTCCTGCCAGTGGATCTGTACATAAAAAATATTGCAGCGTGTAGTGCAGTTAGATTGAAGGAATCTAAATGTTGGTCAGAAAGACCTTATCCAGATGATATCCTTATGATTACAAAAACCTCCAAAGAAGAAGAAGAAGAAGAGAGCTCCGCGTTAGAATTTACAGTCGATCAATTTATTTGCAAATTGCAATAAACATTTCGCAGATGATGGAAGCTTGGGCCTTACCAATAAACATTTTTAGTTTCTACTCTAAATTTAAGTCGTTCACAGTGGCTATATTTTCCATACAAATTTCGCAATTGTGAGCTTCTGTAAAATAAAAGTCGAGACAAGTTTGTTATTAGGACGGCACTATGTCTTAACCCAAATCTAAAATCAATTTTTGTTGACCACAGATGGACAAAACAAGAAACTTCGCCAGTTAGATACATAAAGTCACGTTAGGTGTCAAACTTCAGTTCGAAATGCGGCTAACAATCGCAGCCGTAACCATTTGATATTAAAAAACATCTCAGACAAGGAAATTACAAGTTTTTTAATATCATAATTTATTCACAAAACTTGCACATCAACATCAGAGGTATTTTAAAAATCTGTGCGGCAGTTTTTGTAATCTCCTGGTTGGGTTGGGGACATGTGTGTTTAACGTGACTGAGAAGTTGCTGTTTGAGGTTAATAACCTAACGTACTCTGATAGTGTTAATAACTTAACGTACTCTCTCCTCACACTGTCTCTTCGAGTCATCTTACCAATACAACGAACAAATCTTTTTTCGGCAGCTAGTAGTCTCGTGACCTTAGGTAATTGCAACAACAACAAACTGTTCGGTCCTCCTGATAACGAAAAGTTTAAAAATTCAACCAGCTTAATCCAATAACGCACAGTTAGGAAAGTGCTCAGGTGTTTACAGATTAATAACATGTAAAAGTTGACACAACTAAAAAGGTTTATGTTAGTTAGTTAGGTACTCTGTAATAATTTCGGAATTCTAAATGCGACGTAAGTACATTTCATTCCACTTTCGAAATACAGAGTAGAAAAGGTTTGTTTTCGAAAAATGTTACTATGCATACGCTCCTCTTTATATTGCTTTTCGTGAAGTAAGGCTACTAAAGTCTGCAACACTACAACCTTAAGTCAAATTCACGGAATTTCTGTTAATCGTTCACCCCTACTACAGCAACGGTATTGTTTACTTTTCTTTTTGACTGGAATGGTACAATTACTACAGCAATGTCACTCTAGTACCACAAAGAAAACGGACAAAGTGCATTTGGGTTCATCCCGACTGTCAGTGATTTCATATCCCCGTACACAGAAAATAATAAATGCATCTGCGTAAAATAATCCACTTTACTCTTTATTAAAGAACAGAAAAACAAGCAAGTTTAAAAATGAATGGCATTTCTTTAAACAGCCAAAATAATGTTACGGAATGCAGCGCTTAGGTTGACGACTTTGGTCAAAAATTCAGTTGGATTCGCCATCCACATTTCTGGTTGTTTGTGTTCAAGAAATCCGAAAATCGTTGTCAACTGGTCCATTAGCGCACTGAGGCTATTCTTAATATCGACGCAAAGTGCGTCATTCCACTGCATACGGTAAAGTCCCTTCCTGCGAATTCCATACATAAACACCTTATGACGAACCCCGCCTGACGCAACCACATCCTCATGCAGGGTTCCACGAAGAGCAAGAATTAAATCACTCGCCTTCAGTGCCGCTATCAAGCCAGACTCCTTTAGAATCCAGCTATCGGTACAAGTACCCGGAAACGGCTTGGAGACGAATGCAGTTCTTCCACAAGGAGAATAAGCGATCAGGAACTTCATCGATTTATAAGGGGCCGTAGCTAAGAGGAAACAAAATGAGTATACATAAACGTGCGACACAAGTATACCTTACCATAATCCAACTGCAATTCAAGGACGTCTACAATGGCGGCAAGTTGAGGACCGAAAATATCCCTTAGGAACTTTGGTATCTTCCGATCGGAAGGCCAAGAAATATGAAGGTGATCGGTAAGATGGTTTACACTGGTGGTAAAGATCTTGCATAACGGCGCAAATGGAATCTCAAATTTGAGAGACATGTATGCGAGTGGCAGATTCAAACGCAGCTTGACCATCACCATTAGCAATACACTCATTTTGGAAACTCCAGGATACACACATTCCGGCAGGTAATTGCCGACGACACCAACAAACGCTGCGAAGCACTTGTAGGTAACGAACCCAGTGTAGAACTGAGTTTTTAAGTCGTCGTCGACGAAGGACGATTCATCCATTATATGGTGTCGCAATTTGGCTTGCAGGCTATGAATAAGTAGATCCTTCTGATCCAGCATCCATTTGAAATTGCCCATTGATTCCACTATAGTTGCCAATTCGTCTGGGACTTTCCCCTCAAGTTCATCGGCTGATGATTGGGTCTGCGATTCCTCATCAGGGTCTTGTTCGGCATCCATGCCGACTGAAGTATTAGCTGCAGTTTTCATATATTTTGCAGCTAGAGGACCAGATCTTTCAGATAGTTTACGCGTTTTCTTAGGTTTGCGTTTGGCTGTAGCCACCGACTCAGCTATCGGTGTAAGGTTCAGTGACGGGATCCAATCCGGATCAGTCACATCTTGAACTTTTGACGGTTCACCTGTTAGTTTTTTCGAATAATTTCAATTGTCTAAATCAAAAAATAGCGTAACATACCTGATTTAAAGTGCTTGGAGCAGACATAGTGTCCAGCAGGCCTATTTTTGAGGTCATCTTCTGTTTTGCGCAGTACGCGAAGCCACTCATGGCGCCGACGCTTCGAAATTTCTTGCAAGTGCGATAACTTATGCGTGATCAGGGCAAAATGAAATAGTTTAACTTTAGATTTTTTGGTTGCACCACAAACTAAGCACGAAGCCGGCATTTTCGCGATATTTTTATTGTACGTTCCTGCTGAAAAGACTTACTCGATTTGAATTGCAACGCCGTTGAAAATTTCGGATCGACCAAATGGAGCAAGAAATAACGGAATTGATTTAAGGGGGAAGAAAAAGGACGTCTGCTCTACTCTCTCTGTGCATGTGTGCATGCATGACAAAGGTGCGGTCACAATGACACTTTCACAGTGATAGATTAAAACCAAGTTCCCACTTCTCATAACTGTTGGCAATAAAATAAAAAAAAGATCAAAGGGATTTGATTCGGGTTGTGAAGTTCCTTTTTTAAAAAATCAAATAAAATGAACAAAAATATTTGCGACAACAGCGTAAGGGTTTTATCAACCCCCAAATGCGAGAATTTTATTCGTGAACATGGTAGTTGCGAAAAAATATCCATGGCCAAATCTTCTTTTCCACATACGCACCACTTTAAATCACTTCCTTTTAGTTCTTGTAAGAATGAAATTGAAAAAGAGTTAATTCAAGTATTTCTATGAAATTTCATGAACGACTTTTGTTGGGTTCAAAGCGGACTTTGTTATGCTTACTGAAATTGACGTTTCCTTAAAGCTTCTTTATATTGTCGGTGGCCCCTAATGTTCTATCTGACCAATGGCTACAGCTTTATTCTGATCTGAAGAACTGTTTGGTGAAAACGTTGCACCCACGAACGAATTGCCTATCAAGCAGTTGCATTCTAGTGACACAAACCAACCACATCTCGCCAATAACTCTACTCAATTGACTTGATTTTCAAATAATAAATCTTCCACTAAGCACCCTGTATAAAAAAATGCCTAACTTTGTTCATTAACGGTTGATGTCGTCATTGTTTCAAAACACTTTGGGTTCTGATATCTAATAATAATTATTATTTTACTTGTGGCTTATGTCTCCGATATATAATTTTCGAGTTCGTACTGTACCCTACAGTTTGGGAGGCATCATTTCTTGGTTTTGACATTATATACCCCAAGTCCAATCCACTTATAGCCGATACATCCAACGGTTGATGTCTCTGGTAGTCGCCATTGTTTCAAAACACTTTGGGTTCTAATATCTAATTTTAATTATTATTTTACTTGTGGCTTATGTCTCCGATATATAATCTTCGAGTTCGTACTGTACCCCGCAGTTTGGGAGGCATCGTTTCTTGGTTTTGACATTATATACCCCAAGTCCAATCCACTTATAGCCGATACATCCAACGGTTGATGTCTCAGGTAGTCGCCATTGTTTCAAAACACTTTGGGTCCTATATCTAATAATAATTATTATTTTACTTGTGGCTTATGTCTCCGATATATAATTTTCGAATTCGTACTGTACCCTACAGTTTGGGAGGCATCGTTTCTTGGTTTTAGCATTATATACCCCAAGTCCAATCCACTTATAGCCGATACATCCACCGCAAAATCCTAAGTCCCGAAACGCCAGGAATAGCGGACTTTCACTTCAGAATCGGACACTAAGCCGAAAATTCAGGAAATTTCACCAAAAATTGCGAAAAATTGCAAAAACCGATACTTTCCAAACTGACGCGATAATAAATAAAATATCAATCAGACTGACTTAAGGGAGTTGAAATTGATTGTTTTACTTCACTTTGGTTAGACCGCAGAATCCTTTTTGGTTGGAGAAGTCGGGCCTCAGTGTTTGGGCGTACTAAGAGATCATTGCCCAGCTGCTGGTGAATAATATTATTAGATTCCTTGGTATCGTCTGTTGCCAAAATGCGTAAGCGCTCATGAACTGATAAAGGACTCGGCAAATTAACAATAATGTCCATAGACAAACCATACTGAGACCCCCAACTCACAATCCTCTTGCCGCTGGGCCCCTCAATTTTTTTCAAATTCGCCATTTTGTATTCCTATCGGTGTTATGTCAAAAAAGAATCAGTGTGACATGCAAAAACACACAAAAACTACAAAAATAAATGCTGCCAACCGCGGCAACCGTGGGGAAATGTGAAAGAGTTCAGGAATTCCACATTTTTATATTACTGAATGCCATTGGTTAGTTATTATAAATTGTTAAAACGCGAATAATTTGATTTGGTTGGTTAGTAAAATTATATAAAATATATGTTTTATATACTAGAACATATTAGGACAAACATGGTTGTGTATTTACCTCTTTTCGATATCATTAAGATCGATTTATTGTGTGAATTTTTCTTTAATAACTGAAGAAAACTTGCTCAAAATGTTTTTGTTTTCATGCAACCATTCTGCATTGACAATTTTTCATAAATATTTTAAGCAAATGTACACTTATTCAAAAAAAAAAATACTATCCACACGTATATAAATAATTTCAAATTAAACGGACATAATTTTAAGAACGCTGTCAGCAGCTTTGCCCACAGCGGAAGTGGCATATGCAAGGTGTTGGAATTTTTGAAGTTACGTGACATTTCGTCGTGCGAGAATAACAAGGTCGTATGTCGAAAAAATTCAAATTTGACATTTTGATGCAATTGTGTTCCAATTTCCTTTAAGAAGCATTTCCTACTTTCTACAAGAGAGCAGCACATATAATAGGAAGAAAAAAGCCATAAAATCAAGGTTGTTAAAAGAATATTCACCGAATATTTAGATCAAAGTCGTATGTTTACATACAACTATGCAATTTTAGACTGCACACATAAAAATTGTAACAAAGTCGCATGTTACCTACATACGGCTTTGTTATTCTTAAATATTTGCTCTGATTTATTGGTTACTGAAAGCCGGCACAAAACGTGATTTCTTTCAGTCGGTTTAAGTAGTTGCAGGCATTGTATGTATTTTTCCTAAATAAACAGTTAGACGTTAGACCTTCAACAAATACATTTTTAGTCTTTTACTTCAAAATTAGAGATTGTAGGTATGTAAGTACTTAATTTAAATTTTAAAAGGGACATAACATCAATTTCGTTGGTGTAGTAAAGAAAAATGGAATTGCAGCCGGAAGCTGAAATTGACTTGGATTTCGACAGTCTAGTACCAGGTGCTCAAATAACTGATGATGGCATTGTGATAGATGTTATTGATAACTCCAACAAAAGAACAACTAAAAGGAAGCGAGACTCTAACAAGTGGAAATCTAACATACGTAGAGCTCGTTATCAAGCTGGTGAAGCCTACGTTTCGGGAAGAAAAAAAAATGTTGAAGCTAAGTCCATCAAAACGACAAAAAATTGTGCAGTTACGTGCAAGTTTCAGTGCAGGTATATAACGGAAAAAGAAAGACTTCAGTTATTCAAGGCATACTATTCTTTGAACGCCGCAGAAAAAAAATTATTTATTTCATCAACAACTGAAAAATTTGAATGTATTGGAGGCAGAACTGGAAAAACAACGGATAGTAGAAGAAAATATACATTCAAATATTTCTTTAATGTTTCCAATAATACTATTCAAGTATGTAAGCAATTTTATATGGGAACTCTTAGCATAAGCGATAAGCCCATTCGAAATATTCATCTTAACAAAGATCAAGTTACAGGAGTACCAAGACCATCTCAAAGCGGATTGCATACAAAAAAAACTATAAAACCAAACTTAAAAAACAAGGTAAGGCAGCATATACTCTCCTTTCCATTAGTGGAGTCCCACTATTGTCGTCAAAGTACTACAAAAAAGTTTCTTGAGGCCGGACTCTCAATTGCAGAAATGTATAGGCAGTATAAGACTCAGTGCGAAGAAAATGAGGAAGATTTTGTAAAAGAAAGTCTATACAGGCAAATATTCAATTACGAATTTAATATTTCGTTTCATACCCCAAAAAAAGATAGGTGCGATATTTGCGAAGAGTTCAAAGCACTTGGAAACTCGAGGAACCGCCCACCAAATTTTTATGAAGAGGCCAAATTTCAACGACATAATGAGGAAAAAATAGGGTGCCGTAATCAAAGAAAATGTGATAAAGACAATACTATTCCCGTTTTATGTTTCGACCTCAAAAACGTAATTACTTGTCCAAAAAGTGAAATTGGGTCGTTTTACTATTTAAGTAAATTGAATGTCTACAACCTCACAGCTCATTTATCAAGCACTGGGCAAGTATATTGTGCAATATGGAATGAAACCATGATGGGTCGAAGTGCCAACGATATCGCCAGCGGATTGACTAAAATTTTTAAGGCCGTTATCATTGATAACCCGGATATAAAAGAACTTGTTCTTTGGTGTGATTCCTGCGTTCCTCAACAAAGAAATTCAATCATGAGTCTGGCTATACTATTATTTTTGGAATCCAACAGCCAGATCATGGAACTAAAAATTAATTTTTGTACTCCTGGCCACTCCTCCATCCAAGATATTGCACGGTGCATAGTGTTTTGGAGAGAATACTCAAGCCAAGAGAATTCTATTCTCCAATTTCTTTGATGCGCATTTTAATGAAGGCCAAATTTAAAGGGAACAAAATGAAAATGTTGCAAATGCAAGCTCAAGACTTTTTTGATTTCCAAGCTTGCTCCTCAGTGTTAAATTTTAAGCAGATACCTTATTTCAAGGTAACAAATTTAGAATTTTCTCAAAACCTTACTTCTGTGAAATATAAAACATCATACCTGGAATCCGAATACATGCAAGTTGATTTAAAGTACCTTTGTCGTGACATTAATAAATAATAAATCGCCAAAAAAAAAATCTCTAATTTAAATAAAACAACTACTATCATTATTATTATTATCATTAATTATATTTTTGCAATTAAATTAACTCTTCTTTTATTTTAATAAATTTTGATTTAATTTATTATTTAGTTTCATTGTTTTTAAAATAAAATGTTTTTCATTGAAATTTTTCTGTTTGAAATTTGTCGTTTATTAACTTTAGTTCAAAGTCGTATGTCCGACATATAACCTGGCAACTCAGAAAGGAAAAATAAAATTTAGCAACAAAGTCGTATGTGGATTTTTAAACCTCTTTTGTGGAGTTTGTTGACATTATTGTACATAAACTTTCAATGTATTTTTGTTCCGATTTATGACATTAACACGTAAGCATTTAGTCTTTGAACAAAATCAACTACAGCTGCAATAAAAAAACTGTGATATTTTGTTTTCGCTGTATCTCAAATTCACAGTTTTTCACATGCGACCTTGTAATTCTCGCACGACGATTTGTCAATACGAATTTCTATGTAACAATACTAACGCACTTAGCGTTTGCCACCCCATGAAAATATAGCTTGTAGGCAAGTAACGGGAAATCGGCCGAAGTTGGTGGTCTCAGTATTGTCTCTGATAATGTCCTTAGATTGTGGTAATTGTTGGTGTAAGGTATTCTCAATATTTGCAAAACTATGCTGCATCCTATCAATATTCGCAGAGTCAAAATGCAACGTCTTCTGTAATTCGGCAAATATAGATGCGATATTTTTAATACATTTTAAAATTAGTTTAATTAGTTTCCAGTGAAGGAAATCGGGGTAGATATTGCGATGTTTTTCGCAACAAAAACATAGACCCAGGAGTAGAAACGATTTTATCTTTCCCTTATAGGCCTACTCATTTTGCGTGAACAGGTTGAAGACAAATTCCACACGAAACGCTCACATCGTTCGTGTTATTTCTTTTTTCTGAAGCTACCAATAATACAGCGTGGTTCAATATGGATTGATGATACCGATTACGTGTTTATAATACTCCATTGTAAATGAAAAATGTCCTGGGATAATTGTTTGACATTTAATGTCACCAATTGAATTAAAACTGGCCAAGGAGGATTTTCTTTAGGAATTGTGCTGGAAGTTCATTATTCCCAAAAATGAAAAACTCACACAAAACGAATGGTTGTGAGAAGCTTGGCTTTATTGACCTGTTGCACAAGACTTTTTTTTGTTTACAGTGAGTGGTAGCGGTAGGTACCGGTTGGTGATAATAAGCGTCTCTTTTTTTAGCTTCGATCTCAGCAAAGCAAAGTAATGTAGGATATTTATCACGCAGTTACAACAACTACTGTGATTCCTCGAAGTGTCAAGTAGAGCGTATTTGTTGTAGTTGCGTGCTGAAAATCCTACTTTGCTTTGCTGAGATCGAAGCTCCAAAAAACATTCCTGGAAGAGAATTTAATTCAAATAAAAAAATAATCCAAGTCAATGGCAGTGCTACCAGACAAAAAATCTGAAAATCTTGTTTTTCCGAAACAAACTCGTTTTTTCAAGATTTTGTTCAAAATATAAAAAGAGCGAAATTTAAAATACAATTTTGAAGTACTTTACTATCTACTAATGCATAAATCACCTAAATATCTAAAAAAAACTTTGGTCACAAATTAATGTTAGGTAATGTTTTTTGAAATTTTGGAACATATTTGAATTAAATTGACATTGAATTAAATAGGATTGCATTGCTTACCTATATCAAGATCAGAGAATTTCGGTTCATTAAAGCAACAAATTCTCTGTAAAGATAGAAGTTTCAAAAACCGTTTCAGTTCAAACGAAACCATTTTTCCAAAAACACGTTACATCAGTTATTTTATCAAGTTTGTTAAAATTCATGTTTCCTTAGAGTTGATGAAAACGTTAGTGAGACAGAAATTGTGCATGGAATAATAATAATGGAATAAATCGAAAACGTTTTTCTTCAATAGAAAAGGTTATTTTAATGTGCTAGATTTCAAAAGTTCTTGATATCAAAAATCTTGAAATTTGGTGATTTCGAGGTAAAACGTCTTGTACATATTTCGGAGCTCAAAAATGTTAAAAAAAGGAAGATATATCTTTGAGTCTGGCATCACTGGTCAATGGGTGCATTCAGGAAATCAACAGTGCTGTGAAAAACTACTGCCTTTCGTCCATTAACTTATTTTATATTTATTTATTTATTTATAAAATAGTGAATTATAATCGTGGGCTGGGCCATGCCAATGAGGAATATTTTGTAGCCGTAATCTCAAAAAAAAAAAAAAATGCCTATAAATGCAAGCATCCCTTTGGGATACTAAGATTTAAATCATTATCGATTACAATACTAATGTTTTTATCACAATCAGATTTTTCAGCTGACGTCTATGGAGGGGTAGCCGACGAATCTAGTCAATAATTTCGTGACTGAGTATATACTAAGTTGACAGTTCGCATATATGGCTGACGTAAGAAAAGTGCTGTTTCCGACCAATCTTGTTTTTGCGTTCAGGGTGCATCTAGTCCAGACCAATCTAGTCGACTTAAAATAACTGGATTTTCGAATCTTCCCACTTATTATAGGTAGGGATTATAGCGTCTCCTAAATGAATTCATGTGTATTGCCTGTACTGTAGATACGCGCAGCATTTTTTGCAGAAGTGATAACTTCTTATGGGAGGGTAAACCGCTTCGTTACGTAACGCGTAACGGGGCTAGTCTTTCTGGCTTTCCTTTCTCTCACTCATACGGCAGCGGTAGGCAGGCTCCTACTCTCTCACTCTCAACCCACAGCGCTAGCCGTATTTCGGACAGACGCTTGCCCCTCTCTACTCAGTGTTTAGTGTGTTTATTGTTTAGCTATACATATACTGTTGACAATGAGGAGTGAGCATATAACCTAAAACTATCACTGTTTCTGAAAGTTATGTTATAAATAATATGATGAAAAAAGCAGAAAATGATCCTCGGAACCATAGACAAACCATACTGAGACCCCCAACTCACAATCCTCTTTCCGCTGGGAACCTCAATTTTTTTTTCAAATTCGCCATTTTGTATTCCTATCGGTGTTATGTCAAAAAAGAATCAGTGCGACATGCAAAAACACACAAAAACTACAAAAATAAATGCTGCCAACCGCGGTAACCGTGGGGAAATGTGAAAGAGTTCGGGAATTCCACATTTTTATATTACTGAATGTCATTGGTTAGTTATTATAAATTGTTAAAAGGCGAATAATTTGATTTGGTTGGTTAGTAAAATTATCTAAAATATATGTTTTATATACTAGAACATATTAGGACAAACATGGTTGTGTATTTTGTTGCGGTCACCTGCAAGTAGATTTAGTCGATGAAATGTGTTGTGGGAAATTGCGAATTGCCTAAAAAAAAAGGAATAAAAAAAATTAACATTTAAAATTACCGACAACCTTCCTTTCTGCCATTTGTTTTTATTGTCTGCCTTTGCAATTTCTTGACATCTGTTGACTATCGACTGAACGTAGCCATTGCAGGGATGGCCGTGTTCCAAAACAAAAAAAAAACAAAAAAAAAGTTCATCAAGAAACACGACCGTAGACACGTACCTTAAAAGGCTATGCTGATAGGGAAGAAAAGGAAAACTATAATTAATGACTTGCACTGAGAAGAATTAAAAAAACGGAAAATTATATCAAATGATGGCACTGATTGCGGATCCGTAAAGCACGGCAGCAAGTGAATGGACTTTGCTTTGCCATTGTGCGTGAGATCTTCATGGGAAACGTTTAAGTCCCCAAGACCCGAAAGCTAAGTGTACAATATTTATGTATGTACAAACAAAACAGAAAAGTGTTCGTACCTATAAGTTCTAAGTAAAGGCAGTGCATTTTTTTTAGTTAGAGTGCCAAAGGCAATAATTATAGCGAGAAAATAGCAGTTGAACCAGGTGGTGAGCAGAAAATACAGGTGGCAGATCTACGGAGTTGAATCCGAATGAAGTTGGCGGTCAGACGGCACAGTCGTGGCCGCCGAAATTAACTTGATACCGGCAAAAATTTAAAATACTATTAAAAGTTAAGAATAGTGACAGGGTGAGATTTTTGTCCGTACTAATCCACGCACAAAAGAAAGGTGACAGCGACCGGCGGCTCCGCAAAAGGGAAGGTGCTCCGCTGACACACCAACTACATCACAAACGCTTCGGACCACAACAAAGAACCACCTAATACCATAAAATTGCTGTATTGGCCATAAGATCAGCATTGCCAACCCCACTAGTAAATGTAATTTAGTGTTTTTTTTTATTTTGACGTGAATCATTGTTATTTTTTTTGTTTACGTAGCTTAATTCATTTATATTCCTTTCCTTTTTTTTTACCTGTACAAGTTTTGTTTCGCCTGACTCTTTGTTGTTTTTTTGGAGCCCGCGTAAAAAAAAAAAAAGGAAAAAGTTTAAAAGGAAAAACCTTCTATTAGAGCTCTAGATAGGTAGGCATCGCGAATAATTTAGATGTTAAAGGGAGATGGTAACAAAAAAAGTTATCAAGATTAAATAAATACAGGGTGAAACCAAATTTAGCTTTAGTTTGATTTTGTTTTATTTTGTTATTTATTATTAGTACTTTAGGATTGTTAAGTTCAATAGTTGTTGTTCAATCTCATTCTTTTTGGTCAAATCTTAGTCATTTTTTTTTTGTATATTTAAGATTAATTTTCATTTAATTCAATTTAAATAATAATTTAGTTTAAACCGTATGAAAAATTAAATATCATGACATGATCACGTCACGTTTTGAAGTTCGTGAGAACTTGATGATGCCCTAAAGGGAATCTTCAGGGGTGTGTAAGGATTGCTATGGTCTTTTCGGTGAGCATGGGCTGAGGCAGTTAGAACAATTTTGGGGAAGTTTTACCCTCTGCCGCAAACTTCCAGGAGGGGAGGGAAATGGCCAAGCTGCAACAACATCAGCAGCCCCTCAGTGTGGTAGCTTTCCGTCCGCTTTTCAATATGGTAAGTTTTGGCATGTTTAATGTTTTGTGGTAGGTTTTGTTAAGTGCGTGGACAAGAACCACCCCATCCGGCGAGTAGAGCCGTGCTACGCTAGCATGCCATGCTCCTCGCACTTAACACTCCATTCCTTTCTATTTCCGCTTCCGTCCTAAGGTCCCGTCCACCTCCTTCCATCCTTTCATTCTTCCGCTCCCAACGCCCTCTATAATTCCTCATAAGACCTATTACAATTTACCTCTTTTCGATATCATTAAGATATTTAGATTTATTGTGTGAATTTTTCTTTAATAACTGAAGAAATCTTGCTCAAAATGTTTTTATTTTCATGCAACCATTCTGCATTGACAATTTTTCATAAATATTTTAAGCAAATGTACACTTATTCCTAAAAAAAATACTATCCACACGTACCTATATAAATAATTTCAAATTTAACGGACAAAATTTCACACACTCAACCAATCTTAACAAATTAAGTGTCAGAAAAAAGATATTTTCTGGGTGCTTATTTTTGCATTTTTACTTTTGTGAAATATTAACAATTGAAAAAGTTGTATGTTGCTACATTCAAATTCAACTACGCAGTTGTGTACAAACTTTTTTTTCCTTCATCATGCCAAGAAATGACGCCTCGAAAGAGAGTCGACGGCCGAAGAGAGTACAGTCATAACTGTTTACAGATAGGAAATTTAAGAGAGAATTTCATTTTCAAAATTTGCGGAGGCAGCGTGACCGTTGTGCGACTAAAGTTGCAATTTGGGACTTTTTTCGAGAGCCTGTTACAATTTTTTGCCATTTAGGCCCTTTTTTTGGTTGGAAAAGGCGCTTCAAGAATCTTTCAAATGTGGTTATTTACCAATAAAAACCTTTTAAATGAACGCAGTTGCCGATCATAATACTATTATAGTTTTAAAGTAACCAATACTTGTATACATAATATAAAAATGGTGTAAAAAATGTATAGTAATTCATCAATTGAGAACGGCTGTGCCGATTTGGTTCACATTTTTTTTTCAGTTATTCGTAATTGCCAAGAGAAGGTTTTTACGGAAGAAAATTTTGGGAAAACCCTCCGGAAAAGTCGGGAAATTGGAAAAATCGAAAATTGATTTCCAATTTTCGATTTCCTCAAATTAAACAATTTCAATAATATATAGTTCAACTTAGATTAGTTTAAGCTATCACTTCTATCGCGCGTCCCGGGACGCACACATTTTTAATTTTTATACTAAGCATTCAATTCGATAAAGAAATATGAAAGTAGTTTGTGAAAATTATAAATTTAATATTTGGTGAGCAAACAGAACTCTGTTTGATGTAGGTACTTTCCTATTTTTACGGAGTGGTCACGATTTGGTGCGCTAGTATTATGGGCGCATTCAAGAATCTACTTATCATAGTCAAGTCATACTGAGAACCCCAACTCGCAATCCTCTGCCGCTGGCCCCCTCAAATTTGGAAAAAAAAAAAAATAAGGGTGCCAGCGGCAAGAGGTCTTAGTATTATTTCTCTATGGTCAGTTGTTTTAGTTGTTCACAAGAAGCTTAGATATAACTTTCTTTATAAGAATGAAATACTATAATGAGTATTAATCATTGTTAGAACGTATCAGCGTTTAAAAAGGCAAATGCCCTATTGACAACGGGTTGTTTTAGCTTTGTCTACGATTACATTACGTTTTATGGAATACAGCACAAAGACAGAACAATTCGATGTTTTAGAAATAAATACAGGACCGTCATGTATGATATAAATAAAAAAGATATGACTCTCTTTTAGCTGTATCCAACTTGAATAACATATTCATTGGGAAAAAGCTTATCAACGCGATATACGGCAGTTACGTCAACTCACTGACGCCTGAAATTGATATACAACTAGTAAGCTTCGTGGAGAGAATATTTACATTTATTTCCGATCGGTTTTCTAGGTAGTTGGGGGTGTTCCACAAGTAAATATATACTCAGTGGGCTTTACTAATAATCAATCATAACCTTCACTATATATATTTTGTATGTCACAATATGCAATTTTGTATGGAAAGTCTAAAATCTACTCGTCCACATTCTTGTTAATTAACATGGGGTATGTGTTTTTTTTTAATATGATTATCCATACATAATCAGACAAATTTAAAAATATATAAAAAAAAATAATTTATTAATGTCAAACTTTATGTAAATGAAATGGTCGACTTATACTTATTTTGCGGTAGAGCTCAAATCACTTGTCAATTTATTAATACGGAGTTTTTTTTTCACGCCCCTGCCAATTGAACGCGGATATGTGACAGTTTGGCTGATGCCATTTTGTCCGAGTTTTTATTGGACTGGATTGATAACGTGAGCAGTTTTCGAGTTGACGTGGACGAACGTAGCCGCAAAAGCGCTTTGTCTTTTGCTCAGCTGATTGTTCCTTGCAAAATTTAATAGTCGTCGGAGTTTTATTTTTGTTCAAGTAATGCTTTGATATTAAAAAAAAAACCGGTCAAGTGCAAGTGTCACTCGCGCACCGAATGTTCCGTACTTCGCTAGAGTTGGAAATTGCGAAGATTCTTTTTGTAAGAAGGTGGGAACCATCGAAAGCCTGTATGTGGGACTTTGATCCACTACCACCCCTGCCGTCATTCCAATTTTCCGGCGGAACGATTGTTTAGTATTCCTGAATCGGGGGAAGTTAGCCGACACATAATTTATGATGTGTGTTCGCCTTAGTTCATTCCTTTTTTTACGTGGAACCATATGAGATCAGTATAACTAAATAAAAAAATTGCGAAGTTTTCATTAACAGCCAACTAAATTATCTAAGCGTAAGACTAAGGAACCCGCTCTAATGAAAAAAAATTACCGAGAGCTTGTTTTTACACAACAATATCGCAATATATGTCAAGTCAAGTGTTATGTCTCATGCAGTGTTGTTATGGATATTGTTTGAGAATCGTATATTTTCTCGATTCAAAATCGTATTTGTCGTATTTTCTAATTTTACGAGTACAAAAAATGCGTTTAAGAGCATAGAGGTCATTTTGCACTTAATATGAATGTATATTTGTAATGCTCGAGAAGTCGGACAGTTTGATCTTTAAGATGCTTGTTGTTTTATTAGTACATATTTTAACTATTTAAATATGTCGTTTTCGATTTGGCTTTTCAGATTTTGATCTGAGATTTCAGATTTTTGCTGCCAAATCGAACATAAAATCTAAATATTATTGATCCTTGTGTGTATTGAGTTGGCCGGAATTTTTTTTTTTTTTCACTTGTATCTACCTACTGGAAATTAATTTCCACGTTTTTAGTAACACGTTTATAGTAACGCATTTCGAAATAATTTAATACAAATACTCGTTTCCAGACGCGTAAAATGAATAATTCAGTTAAAAAAAAAAACAATCCTTCCAACGATAAACCGCCGTCTGTGTGCCATACATCTGAGAAAAAAATCGAGTTTTTCACAAGTGTCTCAGACAAAAAAAAAAAAAGATTTATTTTTTATGAAAAGCAATCTCGATAAAAAAAAATGGGATTTTTTTTCTGAAAAAATTGATCTTTTTGCCAAATCGAAAACGACATAAGTTTCAAGCAAATTTAAATTCAGAAGTAGGTATTTACTTTCATACCAATAATACTTATACCTTCCGAAGTCTATTGAACCATTTTTTTATATTGTAATTCTACCCCATATAAAACTGCACATCCCCATGGTAAGCGGTTAAGGACTCATATTCCTTAAAAAAAGTAATTGCTTTTAAAATTTTACACATTACATTAACCATTTTGATTTATCAACCAATCTGCAATGTTTAAAATAAAAGGGTAAGGGTATTAAATATATAGTCTTGAGCCAATGTGAAAATGCCTTATCACTATCCTAAGACTTTTTTCTCTGATTTGCGAACGTAATATAAAAAAAACGACATGACACTGTAAAAACTAAAAGAAAAGTGTAGAGTTCCTAGCACATTATTTTTATTTATTATAGCACACATTTCTAAAACACAAAAAAAAAACAAGGCTTTTAAAGTATTTAATTTGGGAATTTAGGAACTTAGTCAGTCTTTAAGTAGTTAAACAACTGCTACTTTATAAAATAAAATAAATAAGACTTAACTTACTAATGTAATAGTAATATCTACTTTAAATACTTTTGCTGACCAAAAGCATTCTTTTGTAAACTCAAATTATTTTATTTGATTTTTAAAATTGTTTGTTTAAAAACAAAACATTTATAAAAGATAAAAGACTCAGTAAGGAACGTAGAAGGAACTTTGTCAGTCATATATAACAAAAATATTTCGAAGTTCACCATCATTCTGTCAAAAGTAGAAAATGAGTGCATTCAGTAATTTTTTGAACAAAATAGGTTTACATGGATGGTGCTGACGCATATGCAAATGCAATGCTTTCACTCAGAAACAGTACAGCATTTAAATGAATTGATATCGAGTTCGTATTTTTGGTGCTCTTGCTCAAAAAGTTACCAAAACCAGATAAAAATTACCAAATTACCAAAACTCAAAAAGCAAAAAAAATAAATTACCAAAGTGGCAACCGTGACACAAGCAAGAAACAACGCAAATATTCAAAAGGAAATATAGCCATTGCTAATTTGACATAAAATATAAGTAGCATCGCAAGTAGGCGGCAACCCATCACGCAAACTAAAAAACGGGTATGCTCGGTAATCGATGCCGGCTAATTGCATGCAAAGGGGATGTGCGGGTAAGGTAAAGTTATAGTTTCTAAATGCATTTCTAAATCTTTGTGGGTTCTTTTTCTGAAATTGTATTTTATTTACCGCGTCGTATTTCGGTTTAGCCATCGTATTTAATGTTTGTATAATATCGGAAAAAATCGGAAAAATATTTAGGAAATCGTAGAAATTGGAGCGAAAAGGGCAAAAATCGGAGCGTCGTATTAACCTTCGAAAATCGTAACATTTACGATAAATACGATCACATAACAACGCTGGTCTCATGTGTGCATGAGGAAGAGTATTCATTGGAAAAGTTCCAATGGAAAACGATTAAGAGAATACGATTTAATGAATGGATACTTGGAGAATGGAGATGACCGAGAGCACACACACTAGTGTGGAGCAGCGTTGCCACTTCAATAAAAGATGACCGCCGTAGATAATTTAAAAAAATGCAGTTGATTCCATCTTTCCGCAGTAGATTTTTTGTTAAACAAAAAAAAAACAAAGATCAATTGCTTAAAACTATATTAATCATCACTTTAATGTTTTTTTATACAATAAACTGACAATAAGTTGGCTTCGTTCAGAGGTTCTTTACAGGGGCTATTGTTATGCATGGTTTTTGTACACCTGTTTAAAAGAATGTTTATCAAACAAAAAAAAGTGCAGTAGATTGGATTTAGTGGCAGTAGATTTATTTTTTTTGTAAAAACTGCAGTAGATCTACTGCAATGGCAGCAAAGTGGCAACGCTGGTGTGGAGTGTGGTCTGTGACTGTGGTGTCGGTGTGTGAATGAGTATGAGTAGAGTTCAGCATGCATTCAAAATTCCAATTGGAATCGATTAAGAGAACACACCAATATCGAATAAAAAATGGTTAAAGGGAGCGTACTTTATATAGTGATTGACAGTTTTTTTGTAAATATCTTTTAAAGTATTAACTTTTCCGCAAAACAGTCTTGGGCACATATATAGCTACGAGCATGATCTATAACAAAAAAGTATATATCAATTTTTTTGTAAATCAAGAAATAAACAGCTTTATGTGCGAATGAAAATATATTTTTTTTTCACCAAATTACGAATTACTCTGAAACCAGTCGTTGTATCGCTACCATTGGTATTTATATTGTATGTTGTATATAAATCTCAGCCTTCTACGACAATTAATTTCTGAGAACAAAATTGGTCTAGTGGGCTCGAAAGTATAAAAGCGAAACTAATAAGGTTCCGTTTTTTCCCTTTGGTTACGGAACCTTAAAAAATACAAAATTGGATGACCATTTTTTAAATCACATAAAATTTAAGTATTCCACTTTTTGAAAAAGTCGAGTTGACGATGCATTTTAATCCTCTTTCTTGAGATCTTTCTATTACTGTTTTCTGTTAGTTTCAAAAGCCAACTAATTCCAGAGACATTTTAAGTTGAATAGGTGGGTTAGAATCAAAACATATGTATTCCTTATTTCACTTTCTTGTTAAAATCAAAATAACTCTATCCCAGTACTAAATTCAAATATTTGCTTATGTAAAAATCAAAATATGAGTATTCCACGGCTTAAGAAACTTTTTCTTTGAATATTTCAAAATTAGTAAAAGTGGATTACGTAGTTTTTTTATTCTGATAAACATCCTGTTCAATGTAATTACGTACTACCTCACATGCCTAAAATTTTGCATGACTTGTATGCAGTGGAGGGTATCTTTTTGTAACTTGTTTTTTACCCGACTGGACACAGGGAGGGTTATGTGTTTCGCGCGTATCCTATGTACGTTCCTACGGGACTCCCTGTAGCCTAAACGGCTTGACCGATTTTGAAGAGTGAGGTGTCATAATATTCGTATTCTTCCCCGGAGTGTAATAGGCTAAAAAATTTTAAAATAAAAAAAAATTAATTAAAAAAACCAAAAAACCCGACTGACTGTAAAAAAAAAGAATTAAAAAGATGTGAACAAGACGCATTTAAGTACCTATAACTAACTGTTTGGCAGTCGTAGGGTACTCAGTACCCATACATATATTTGTTAGACTGTGTGGGTATATAGTCTCCGATTGTCAATTAGTGAGGTATAGGTACTTACATGCGTCTGGTTCACATCTTTTTAATTCTTTTTTTTACAGTCAGTCGGGTTTTTTGGTTTTTTTAATTAATTTTTTTTTCTTAAATATAACGGTCACTGACATTCCCACGTGCCGTAGCAAACGTTCATGTTTTAAATGGCGTATTGAGTATCATCTATTGAAAACCACAACAAGAGATAATTTAATATTCAAGCTCAATTAATTATCAAACAGCTGACTTGGCAGGTCGACTACGTCGGTATAAACTATTTCTAATCGTTTTATTGTAGCAGTTTCGAAAAATGACGAGGTCAGCCCAACAGCTTTCATATAAATGCAACATTTCTGGTAAAGCACTTTAATATTCAATTGGAGTCTATCGCAGTCGCAGCTAGAGTCTTAAGGATGAAACTGTTCGTTGTATTGTGCGTGCTAGTTGTCAGCTCCCTAGCTGATGAGGTATTTAAATTTCATAAACATATTTACAACCGTGCATACGGTCTCTATAGCGAAACAATATTTCCAGCTTAATTTCAACAGAAATTCAAATGACAACGTGCGCTCAAGGACCAGAATCACACCATTTTCGATGCAGGACGAAGAACAAAACCAAAATGAATGGATTGGATCAAGATACGATAGGAATTCATTGAACGCACAACAGAATTCCAATGAGCACCAGAGTAGGCACACATCAAACGGCCGTTCATATGTTGACTCAAATGGACTGACTCCAGAGGCGCTCAGGGATCTTTTCCAAACAGCCCGCCAAGAGGAACAGAACCGCAACTCAAACAGCAATCCATCAGAGGATTATTGGGCATCCTATCCCGATGCAGCTGCTTTCGATGCTAAGGTTAAAGCTCGCCTAGCATCATCCAGAGTTTTGACCAACAAACCAGATATTCGCCAGAAGGTCGTTCAACTGGCCGAGGAGAAATTCAATACATGCAAAGGCAAGGTTCAGAATGAGGAGAGAGCATGCCTTGCACGCTCCACCGGACAAATTATGCAATTGGTGGCTGCTGTAGAGAATATGGCTCGCAATCAGTAACATGACAATACGTTGAATTATTCGCCGGTAACCAGATTTTCAATAGGCAGGCAGTTGAAAACTGTTGAATAAAATAAATTCCTGTTATTTCCTTGTTATATAAACATTCTTAAAATCCCAAACAAGTGAATCATTTTGTTGTTTTTTCTTATATATAAAGAGCCATCACATCAGATTAAAACTGCGAAAGCCAATAGCAAAGAGATTTCCATCTAATTTGGGACTGATCATGTCTATTTTTGCTGCGAAGTTATAATCCTTTTAAATTGAAATATTTTTGACGGAACAACAAAAAGTTTTTGCAAACAAACTCCTAAGCCTTTATGAGTTAATAATACGAATAATTCATCATGACACAGAATTCTGAGAATTGATTGACAGGATCAAAATATTGGGGACGTTCAAGTATCTAGTTTAGTAAGTCTGACAGCTCTCTCACTAGATGAAACTCGGCTCTGATTGCGGGAAATCGGTCGTGAGAGCAGATGTTTCAGTTGACGTTTATGGAGGGGTAGCCGACGAATCTAGTCGAGAAATTCGTGACTGAGTACTAAGTTGACAGTTCTCATATGTGGCTGACGTAGAAAACGTGACGTTCCCGACCAATCTAGTTTTTGCGTTCAGGTTACATCTCATCCAGACCAATCTAGTCGACTTAAGATGACTAGATTCTTGAATGTGGCCATTCCTACAACCTCTCAAGGAGTTTATTCGCGACAAAGTTTAGAATAACTACAATTCCAAACAAAGTGTTTGTTTGAAAGAACTGCCACTTTTTCCACAGTAATTATTCAGTTGACAGTTGCTGATGGTTTGTTGACATTTTCCTCTCAGTATGGTGTCAAAATATTATAGAGCGATAATAATTGGCCTTGTTCCACTGGCCGCTAGATGACTAGTGGCATGTCAAACTCTATATAAAAAAATTCACATTTTACCATTTCCGCTCGACGTCTAGTAATTTTTGTGAAATATCACTTTCAGGGATATCTAGAGTAGAACTTCCTGTTGCATTGAGAGAAAAAAAAAAACGAACTGTCAAAGGAAATCGTTCAGACGTTAACAAAATAAAAATAAATACGAAGCCGAGCAAGGGTAATTGTGATAAAATCGGTAATAAATTAACTAAAATAGCAATGATATTGTTTTTATAATATTTTGTATCATTTCTTTAAATTGTAGTGTGAGAATAATTAAATAATAATGTCACTTTGCCGCTGGCACTAGGGTTCTAGCGCGGGCGTTTCTTCATCTGGGATATTTTCTGCTAGACTTCTAGCGGGCAACGGAACGCGGGCATTATTCAACACAATTGGACACACGGCATAAATGTGTACAAAATAATGAGCACATTCAAGAATCTAGTTATCTTAGCCACAAATGCGAACTGTGAACTTAGTACTCAGTCACGAATTTCTTGACTAGATTCGTCGGCTACCCCTCCATAAACGTCGACTGAAGCAGCTGCTCATATGACCGATTTCAGCCAATCAAAGCCGAGATACATTTAGTCAGACAGCTGTCAGACTTACTAAACTAAATACTTGAACGTCCCCAATCCTTTAAAATTTAATAAACAACTAGAAGATCATAGATTGCCGGTAAAGGGTTTTTCAACAGGGACGCTACAAAAGTAGAGCGACAGGGAGAGCAAACGACGCCGAATTTCTTGCCGCTCTTTTGACATTTCTTCAGTAAGGTTTGCCATTTCATGATGGAAAGATATACGAGCCAACAACGAGTCGAAATTATTAAAATTTACTACCGAAATTCGGAGTCAGTGGCCTCAACGTTAAGAGCGCTATGTCCAATTTATGGTCGTGAAATCGTCCTAGCAGATCAACAATTGAGCGTCTAGTGGAAAAATTTGAATCCACAGGTACAGTACAAAATGTTCCCGTGCCAGTGAGACAAAGAAGTGCCCGTAGTGTCGATAATATTGCTGCCGCTGAGGCTTCAGTTGAAGAAAGCCCAAATGTGTCTCTCACACGTCGTTCTCAAGCGTTGGGCATCTCTGTGACGTCGTTGTGGCGAATTTTGCGAAAAGATCTTGGCCTACATCCTTACAAGATTAAATTGACGCAAGGACTGAAACCGCTTGACCACCAGAAGCGTCGTATGTTCGTGAATTGGGCTGAGCAACAACTTGAAAATGATTCGGATTTTCATCGGAAAATCATCTTCAGCGATGAGGCTCATTTCTGGCTGAATGGCTTCGTCAATAAACAAAATATGCGGTATTGGTCAGGCAGCAATCCACACGTACTCCATGAGTCATCATTGCATCCCGAAAAAACTACGGTTTGGTGTGGTTTATGGGCCGGCGGCGTCATTGGGCCGTACTTCTTCCGTGATGATCAAGACCGGCACGTTACTGTGAATGGAAATCGCTACCGTTCAATGATAACCGAATTTTGTTGGCCCCAATTGGATGATATGGACTTGGAGGACATGTGGTTCCAACAGGACGGCGCCAAAAGCCACACAGCGAATGTCACAATCAATTTATTGGAAACCAAGTTTGGAGAACGTGTTATCTCACGAAATGGTCCAGTCGCTTGGCCGCCTCGGTCGTGCGATTTGATTTGCCGTTAGACTATTTCCTGTGGGGCTACGTCAAGTCTATAGTCTATGCCAACAAGCCAGCGACGATTGATGTACTTCGTACGAATATCGAAATTGCAGCAGTATCGGCCGATTTATGCTTGAAAACCGTCGAAAATTGGGTTCAGCGTCTGGACTTCTGCAAGCGTGCCCGTGGTGGCCATGCAAAAGAAATCGAGTTCCATACATAATGGCATCGAATGTACTTTCACAGGAATAAAGAATATCCAAAACCGTTTTTGTTTTTTTTAAAAACACTTTTGTAGCGCTCTTATTGAAAAACACTTTATAATTTAAACTTAGGAAGTGGGGTGAATCGTGGGATGAGGACATCTTTTGCTCAGCTGATTGTTCCTTGCAAAATTTAATAGTCTTCGGAGTTTTCTTTTTGTTCAAGTAATGCTTTGATATTAAAAAAAAACGGCCAAGTGTAAGTGTCACTCGCGCACCGAATGTTCCGTACTTCGCTAGAGTTGGAAATTGCAAAGATTCTTTTCTTTTTGTAAGAAAGTGGGAAGTAGTGTTCCTTAAACATCGATAGTTTGGCATTTCGATAGTATCGATAGTTTTATATACTTTTCTAAAGACGGGGTTGTAAATTTTTCCATAATTTATTAATAAAAAACACGCAGATCTTGTAGCACTATCTGCGATTGTAAATGCTACCAGCGAAAATAATTCGATGCAATTGGATACACGGTATAATTTAAATTCAGGAAGTGGGGTGAATCGTGGGATGAGGACATCTACTACCGCGTTTTAAGGGTAGCATAGAATCCATCGTGTTCGTTACAACAAAGTATTCAACTGACAAATGAATAGAACACATGCCAGATTATTGATGATGGCCCATAAGGAACGCGTTTCGGGATAAGGAACGTCAACTAAAAAAAATTATGCTGCTTGTTGACGACAACCTGTGTCAACAAGTGCATGTGCACCAAACGCACCCACTCATACAGAAATTTCCCAAAGGGGAATTATGTCAAGTTAAATCGGTCAAAACTCATTTTTGTAAACAAAGTAAAATTTGTATATAAAAACTGCATTTTTAATAATATAATATAGAACATTTTTATAACGTTGGAAAGCGGTTGTTTTATTGCGGAAATTTCAAGCGTTTCTTTTAAAACAGTATAGTCGCAAGAAATAAATTTGCGTTATTTTCTTTTGTTCAACACCCGAACATTTTGGTCCTTCGAGCCGGATTTAGTTTTGCTTGCGATTAATTTTATTCAAATTGAGTTTTATGCGATTTGTGTGCATCGCTAATATAATTAAATTGTGTGCTGTGTGTTCGCCATATCTGGATTTTGGGAATTTTAACTTTCATCACCATTTGGAAAAAAACTGTGAACTGCAACTTGGACTTGGACTGCAACACGGACTTGGACTGCAATTACGATCTGGTGGACTTTGGACTTTCATCTAGAATAATCAAAATTTCACAAGTAAGTGATTTTTATTTTACTTTGTGTGGCATTTACGTATTAAAGAGTGGTAAAATCGAATATGAAACCTACGAAATTATGTCGAGTACTTACCCAACTCAAAAGGGACGTCGTAAATTACTCCAAAAAGGGTTCTAAACGTACGGCGAATTATTTGTCAGGCCGCTTAACTCTTTTAGAGCAAACGATGGAGTCGGCGTCTGAAATTTATGAAAAGTTCATTGGTGCGCTGGAGGATGATGAAGAAGACACTGAAATCGAGAATGTTTTTGAAGAAATTCGGGAAACATACCTTGATTACCGGGGCGATATACTCGACGCAATCGACAAATTGAAAATGATGGACGACGTCAAGAAGGATGCCAAGGACATGGATTCAAGCAACATAAAACCAGTTTCCAATAATGATATAAAGCTGAAAAACATTCCGGTTCCAGTTTTCTCAGGGAGCTATGAGTCTTGGCGAAGTTTCCACGATTTATTTGTGTCACTTGTTCACAATAATTCATCGCTGTCGGAAATCCAAAAGATGCACTATCTTAAAACAAGTGTATCTGGAGAAGCCGAGAAACTTTTGGCTCATTTGTGTATTGCTAATGGCAACTACACAAAGGCATGGGCTATTCTTCAAGATAGGTATGACCATAAGCGGTTTTTTTTTTTTTTTTTTGCACAACACACCGTATTTTAGAACCGTCTCGGGAGAAATATTCTTGTTTACTTTTCGCTGAAGAAAATTAGTTCGCAATTTGTTGTTAAGAAAAAATTATTACGCGCACATACGTCCACGTCTCGCAGCTACAACTTTTCAACTGAAAAAGCCAAAAAAATTCTTCAAGTCTAAAGTGCAAAGCCGACTACACCATATACCAAAACCAATATCAAACACCACCACTGAGAAGGAGAACGACTATTAAGCGATAGCGAGCAACACCAACATACCTTGATTACCGGGGCGATATACTCGACGCAATCGACAAATTGAAAATGATGGACGACGTCAAGAAGGATGCCAAGGACATGGATTCAAGCAACATAAAACCAGTTTCCAATAATGATATAAAGCTGAAAAACATTCCGGTTCCAGTTTTCTCAGGGAGCTATGAGTCTTGGCGAAGTTTCCACGATTTATTTGTGTCACTTGTTCACAATAATTCATCGCTGTCGGAAATCCAAAAGATGCACTATCTTAAAACAAGTGTATCTGGAGAAGCCGAGAAACTTTTGGCTCATTTGTGTATTGCTAATGGCAACTACACAAAGGCATGGGCTATTCTTCAAGATAGGTATGACCATAAGCGGTTTTTGGTGAACACCCAACTCAAGTGTTTGTTTAATTTGGCAACATTAACCCAGGAGCGAGCTGAATCCCTCAAAGAGCTGTTAGACACAGCAACAGAAGTGGTGCACAGTTTGGAAAACTTGAATGTGCCCGTTCAATACTGGGACGTGGTGCTAGTTTACATTCTCTTGCAAAAACTTCCTTCGAAAACGCAGCAGCTTTGGGAAGAAAAATTGGGATCCAAAGCAGACAGCAAGGAGCTACCCACTTTCGCGGAATTTACCCAATTCCTCGAGACTAGATTCCGTACTCTGGAAGCGGTGAGCTATCAACAGGCTCGCTTATCGGTAGATCCATCAAAAAAGGCATCACAGCGAAATTCGTTCCATGCTCAACAAACCACCTCGAAGTTCACTTGCAAGCTTTGCAACAAAGGTCAGCATGCTATCAGGAAATGTAACAAATTTCTAAAAATGAGCATTTCTGATAAATATCAAAATGTGAATAAATTAGGTCTATGTATTAATTGTTTAGCGTATAGTCATTCGTCACAACAATGTCCAAGTACACGTAGATGCTATTATTGTCAACAGCCACATCATTCACTCTTACACAATAGTACAAATAACGCTTCTCATTTACAAAACTCACACCCGCAATTACACCCTTCTAACAACCCTTCCACTACTCGCAATAACCCATACAGTTCTAATTCCTATAATACAAACAACACAAATCAATTTTCACATTCATTTCCACCCAACACTCAAAATATCCAACAACCACATCCAACACAAACATATATTACCTCAACTTTTAACAGCGAAGCTCCAGCTTTCCATCCATCCATCGAAGAGCAGCCTTCAACCAGTTCCGGCGTGAGAAACCATCACTCAACACATGATGCCAACACACAGGTTTTACTCGCTACAGCAATTGTGAAGGTAAAGACGTCATCCGGAAATAGCATACCACTCCGGGCATTGCTTGATTCTGGATCTGAAGCTTCTTTTGTTACGGAGTCCGCCGTGCAACTTCTCCGCTTAAAATCAAAACCTACTGATGTCGAGGTGTCAGGGTTGGGTTTGGTCAGCAGTGGCACTTGTAAAAAGGTTGTAGACATTACGTTTGCGTCGTATAACACAGCCTTCGAAACAACCACGCAGGCGTTAATCTTTCAGTCACTGTCTGGGCATCTTCCAACCCAATTCCTCTCCGTTGGGGATTGGAGGCACCTCACCGGTTTACAATTAGCGGATCCATCTTTTTATAAGCCAGCTAAAATCGATCTTTTGTTAGGCAGCGACGTGTTAGCTGACATTGTGTTGCCGGAGATGTCACGTCATCCAGATAAAACTGTTCCTGTTGCTCAGAACACCAGACTGGGATGGATTTTGTTTGGCAGATCACCAGTTGCTCCTAGATCCATTAAGGCTTTCTTCCAAACATCCGATGTCGACACACAACTTCGAAGATTCTGGGAACTTGAAGAAACCACTGAAGATACTGTTTGTGAAGAACATTTTTTGCATCACATTAAGCGTATGGTAGATGGACGCTATCAAGTTGCACTACCATTCAAAGGAAATGTTCATCCCGTTCTAGGTAGATCACGCGAAGGAGCTCTTCAACGTTTCAGGTCCCTTGAGAGACGTCTAGCAGCTGATCAACAATTACACGACCAATACGCTTCTTGTATTGAGGAGTATTTGAAGCTGGGTCACATGAGTGAAGTTGACGAAGACGACATATCCAACAGAGGCCACTACTTTCTTCCGCATCATGCCGTCGTGAAAGACACGAGCTCCACCACCAAACTCAGAGTTGTGTTTGATGCATCGTACAGGACATCCGATGGATCCTCTTTAAATGACCATCTGATGACTGGCCCTTCTTTACAACACAATGTCACTGATATCACTCTACGTTGGAGACTGTACCGTTTTTCTTTTTCTGCGGACATTGAAAAAATGTACCGCCAGATATGGGTTACGGAGTTAGACTCAAACTACCAACTTATTTTTTGGCGCAATCGTCCAGCGGACCCATTGAAGGTCTTTCGCCTTAAAACGATAACGTTCGGTACGGCTTCAGCTCCTTACCTCGCAATTCGGATACTGATGGAAACAGCGAAAGCGGCTGAAAGTGAATATCCAAGAGCTGCCAAGATGATCCGAACGGAAATGTATGTCGACGATCTTTTTTCTGGTGCAGATTCCATTCAAGAAGCTGAAAGTAAGAAGAACGAGATTAAGTCTGTCTTAGAAAAGGCAGGTTTCAACTTACGGAAATGGATGTCAAACGCAGAAGAGCTTCTTATGGACATACCAATCCATGATCGAGAGACATCTTTGGCAGTTCCGTCGGAAGGATCAGACCGAATCAAAACGTTGGGTATTCATTGGCTTCCCAACGCTGACAGCTTCTGTTTTCGCTTCACGCCTCCAGATCGCCCACAGCCAACAAAACGGTTCATACTGTCAACAATTGCTCGGCTGTTTGACCCAATGGGCTGGATATCTCCTTGTATTTTGAAGGCAAAAATCATCATGCAGCTTCTCTGGATCCAGAAACTATCTTGGGATGATCCAATCGAAAACACAATGCTTGAAGGATGGACCAGCTTATACAACGATTTACCAGCCATTAACAACATTCGAATTCCAAGGTGGGTTCAAACAGTCGGCAAGAAGAACCGTTTCGAGTTGCACGGCTTTAGCGATGCGTCTGAGAAGGCATACGGAGATCAGTTTATCTTCGAGCAGAAGATAGCCAGGGTAAAGTACATATGCACCTCGTGATGTCAAAGTCTAAGGTCGCACCAGTACAGCCAGTTAGTCTGCCACGTCTAGAGCTCTGCGGTGCTGTAACGTTGGCTAAACTGCTACACTACGTAGCTCATACACTCGAGCTTAACGACTGTACCATTCACGCCTGGACCGACTCAACCATAACACTGGCTTGGATTCTTGCACCGGCATCAAGATGGGAAACATTCGTCAGGAATCGAGTAGGAGAGATCCAACGACTCACGGACATTCATGTATGGAAACATATCCCAACACATCTCAATCCTGCAGACTTAGCATCCAGAGGGGTGCTGCCATCGGCCTTGTTGGGCGACACACTGTGGTGGAACGGCCCGGATTTTTTGCGTTCATCGTGGACTTTCAATTTGCCTACGCAGCCAACAAGTCTCTCTACGGAAGAAGGCAAAAGGAAGGTTCAAGTTCACTGTTCGGGAATCATAGCAAATGTACTCACCCCATTAATTCATCGTACATCTAACTTCAGTAGACTTATCAGAATAGCAGCCTGGTGCCTACGTTTCTTTAATAACGCAAGGACCAACCACTTAAACCGCCACTTTGGAACACTCTCTCCCAAAGAGCTGGACAACAGTGCAAAAATAGTTGCACGCTCTGCTCAGCAGGAAATGTTCGCCAAAGGCACGAACTCCAAAGGAATGGGGTCATTAAATCCATTCGTTGATGGTGAAGGAATTATTCGCGTCGGTGGAAGGCTCAGGAATGCAAACATTCCTTATGACCAACAGCACCCAATCATTTTGGAACCCAGACACCATCTCACGCAGTTGATCATTCGCGACTCTCACTTAAAATCACTGCACGGTGGAATTCAGCTGATGATAACCCTCATACGCCAAAAATATTGGGTTTTCCAGATCAAGAGAGCTGTAAAGAAACTCATCAATAATTGTACTACATGCTACAGGTTTCGAAATCAAACAGCACAGCAGCTAATGGGAGAGCTACCCGCACCCCGAGTGACAGTATCAAGACCCTTTTCCCACACAGGTATTGATTATGCTGGACCTATCAATATTCGAGCCTGGAAGGGTCGTGGGTCCAAATGTCACAAAGGGTACATCGCTGTTTTTATTTGTTTGGCCACCAAAGCTATCCACTTAGAAGCGGTAAGTGACCTAACAACGCAAGCTTTTCTAGCGGCATTCAAAAGATTTACTGCACGACGGGGAGTCTGTGGTCAAATCTACAGCGACTGTGGCACCAACTTCGTGGGAGCCGATGCAGAACTGCGTCGCCTTATGAAAAGCGCGATTTACGACTGGAAGGAGGTTGCAGACGTAATAGCAACAGAAGGAACGAAGTGGAACTTCATTCCCCCCGCTTCTCCGCACTTCGGAGGATTGTGGGAAGCAGGGGTGAAGAGTGTAAAGCACCACCTAAGACGGATTGTCGGAAACGGTACACTCACGTTTGAAGAGCTCGCCACGCTTTTGACGCAGATCGAAGCGTGTTTAAATTCGAGACCTCTGTGTCCTTTAACCGAAAACTCCGATGACTTCCAACCGCTAACTCCAGCACACTTCCTTATAGGCGAAACACTTTTCACCATACCAGAACCAGACATGTCCATAGGCAAACAAGGACACATCGACAGATGGAAGGCAGTGCAAGCGCATCTACAAACATTCTGGAAGCAATGGCGGGCAGAATATTTAACTCGCCTGCAGCAACGCCCGAAATGGCTTAAAGAAAAGACACAACTCAAAATAGGAGACCTTGTTCTTGTGAAAGACGAACGACTTCCCCCCACGAAATGGAGTCTAGGCCGCATCACGGAAACCTACCCAGGAACAGACAACATAACACGCGTCGTAAAAATCAAAACACAACAAGGAATTTTTAAACGACCTATAACTAAGCTTTGTCCATTACCAATGAACGAACCACATGCTACGGAAAATGCGATTTAGAATCAAACCGATTAATTATACTTCATCTACAATACAAATTCTACACAGCTATATATAAATATTCAAACATTCATCAACACTTCAACAAAAATAATATTAAATAAAATATATAATTGCTTCCCAACAGCACACACACACACACACAAAACCCACGAAAAATAATATGATTTAAATAAACAATAATAAAAACAATAAATGATAAACACTTAAAATAAATTTTCATCGACAGAAGAAAACTTTTCGCACCACTGTCATCATACTAAACAATTCTCTATACTCAAATCAGAATTAATCATACTCAAAATATTTTTTAACACAAACATTCACACACACAGTTAATACAGTCCACTCACTCGCTCTTACGCATTTATTCTATTCATTACACAATGAAATCACACTTTCAAAGCACCATCGCTATAGTGCAAACTCCATTCACCCAATACACACACACATGCACTTCGCCGATGGACGCCAACGAAAATTTGAAACAAAACCAACACTGAATTCACATTTAATTAATATAATTTTAATTTAACTCACCTGCAATATACTGGAACACACACGAAAACCCATTTTTAAGCCTTACTATTTATAATAAATTGTTAAATCTAATAATTAATCTACGCACCACCGAAACTCAAACGCCCGACCGTATGAAGAAGAACCTAGCAACAACAACAGCATCAAGAGAGCTTTCATTGTCACCATCTCCACGCCAACAACAGCTGCATTGGATATCGACTTCGTGTTCGCCTTCGTCATCGCAACAACAACAACAACGCACAATGTGCAAGCAGCACACAGTGCTTATGTTGGCAATTATCAGCGGGAGAAAGTGTTTCAATGCAAATCAAGCAAACAACTTTGCATACGATCGCATATGAACGGGATCGTGTGTGAGCTTGTCCGCTGGACTGCAATTGTTATTGTTGTTTATATGTTCTATAACAGTGCCGTCTGTTACTATTTTTGTTGTCAGCCTCGTATCAAACAAATACAATAATCTGTTGTTTCTTTTTATGTACCAAACACATGCATCCTATGTACAATTGAACAGCAGGCAGATCAGTGGCAGCAATTTTGGTCACCAGCATGATGATAAGGAGAAGCAGAAGAAAGAAGGGGCGCGTAGCAGCGAACTAAGAACTTTGTTCATCGTTGGGGGAGAATGTTGACGACAACCTGTGTCAACAAGTGCATGTGCACCAAACGCACCCACTCATACAGAAATTTCCCAAAGGGGAATTATGTCAAGTTAAATCTGTCAAAACTCATTTTTGTAAACAAAGTAAAATTTGTATATAAAAACTGCATTTTTAATAATATAATATAGAACATTTTTATAACGTTGGAAAGCGGTTGTTTTATTGCGGAAATTTCAAGCGTTTCTTTTAAAACAGTATAGTCGCAAGAAATAAATTTGCGTTATTTTCTTTTGTTCAACACCCGAACACTGCTAATGAAGCTAAAGTCAGGCGAAACAGAAATGCGATGCTATTTTTTTTATAAGCTTGTAGTTTGCACTATTTAAATTAAAAATAACATCAAATATAAAAAAATACTAGTTTCATTTTTTTATAGCGATATGTAAGTTTTTAGGTTTATTTCATTGACACAAAATTTGTTCACAGATCATGGTTTTGATTTGACACTAAATCTAATTTATTAACACATAACAAAAAAAAAATTTTTATTTAAAGTCACAGCACCTTTTTTGAGAAAGAACAAAAACTCAGTCGGTAAAAATTCTTTCGAATGTAATGACATGAGAATTACAAAATTTTTTTTCTCCACTTCCATTTTTTTACGTTCCGCTTTTAAAATTTCCTTGTGCCGTCGCTCGTCCTCTATAGTTTCCAAAAATTCCATTATTTGATTATTTGACAATTTTGAATCATTTTTGTGTAATCTTCTTTTTTGGAATTTCATCTTCCAAAATCATCTGCCACAAGCTGATGTGGAAGTTCAACATTATCTCTGCATGCGTTGCGTACACAATTGCTGCTTGCTGCTTTGTTTGTTTCTTTTTTTATCCTTGGATAGGCTGCAATTTCTTCTCTATTGAAAGGCATCAATGGCGAAAGAGTTTTCATTTCCGTAAAAAAATGTCCCCAAAGAACAGATTTTTTTTCGGCCTGCTTTAAATTCGGTACCCATTCCTTAACGGATCGAAATAAGCAGTTTGGTATCAGCATCCGACCACAATTTTTGTTCGGATTCTATTAAATTTGTATTCATTGTACTTACATATTTTTTCCTGGCATCTTCCTGCAACTCGGCAACAAAAAAAAATTCAATGCAGGGTTGATCGCAATTTGACTGTAATTTTGCTTATAAATACAAGGTGGCGCAAAATAACCTTCCGATGTTTTTTGGCTGTAATTTAAAAAAAAAAAATGAAAAACTTTGATTCTTCTTGTGGATTATTTTTATTTGGTCTTTTAATTTTTTTTACATCAAGTCGAGAATATGATGTCATGTAAATGGCCGCCACCACAGTTGTTTGTCATTTGAGCCCTTTTTATGGCATTTTCCATCACTTTGGCCAAAACTTCCGGCGATAGGTCCTCACATTCTTGACGGATATTGTCTTTAAGAGCTGCAAGAGTCTGAGGCTTGTTGACATAAACCCGCGACTTCAAAAAGCCCCACAAAAAGAAGTCTGGAGCGGTCAAATCAGGCGATCTTGCTGGCCAGTGCAAATCGCCAAAACGGGAGATTAGGCGCCTGGGAAATGCATCCTTCAGCATATCGGTTGTGGCACGTGCAGTGTGTGCCGTTGCACCATCCTGTTGGAACCACATGTTTTCCAATCCCAATTCATCAAGTTGCGGCAAAAAGAACTCGTTGATCATTGCTCTGTAGCGCTCACCATTCACAGTAACCGTTTGGCCCGCGACGTCTTCGAAGAAAAAAGGTCCGATGACTCCTCCAGCGAAAACAGCACACCATGCAGTGACTTTGAGCGGGTGTAATGGCTCTTCGTGGGTTACACGCGGATTTTCAGTGCCCCAAAAGCTAAACGTCGCAGTGTTTCACCAGTAGGCGTTGGACGCAGATTTTCTCTGCGACGAAATTCACGTTGTGCCAAAGTCACCGACCGATTATTGCTCAAATAAATAGTCACCAATATTCCGCGTTCTGGAGCAGTGTAGCGTAACATTGTTTATTAACGTGTATTTCGCATGTGTTTACTACACAAATGTCAAAACAGAACTGACATTAGGGGCCAATCGCAAAATTTATAGCATTTTCTGATAGGAGGATTACTTTTGCGCCACCTTGTATGAACGAAGATGACAACTGCGTAAAGATAATGCATATTTTTTACATTAACGAACGAAAAAATTGCCTACCGCATTTTTACTTTTATGAACTCAGCCCAATATGCGCGAATAATAATAATCATTTAAAGTGTCCAGGATAGATTTTAGGAACTCGCAATGGTGAGATTTCCATATAAAATTACACATTGTGAGCTACAAAATATTTAATGTGACAGTCGCTGTGCCGGGTAATACACGTTTGATGTTGCATTTTAATTCACTCAAGGCACCAAGTGACAAAGAACAGAAACAGGAACAGAAACATAGTCCCATACATTTGCAACAGAAACAGAATTAGGAACAGAACATCATTTTTTCAGCAACAGAATTAGCGACAGAAAAATGGCTGTTTGACAGAACGTAAACAAGTCTACATTAATTGTTTCTGCCAGCAACAGAGATTTCGTGAGAAATCACCAAATAATGTAAATAAAGGGTGATTTTTTAAGAGGTTTAGAACTTTTTTTAAAAAAAAAACACAAAAAATTCGAAAAAATGAATGAAATATTTATTTGAATCGATAGTTTGAACCTTGCAATTTAATGTTTAAAGATAATTTCATGCAAATGTTGACCGCGGCTGCGTCTCAGGTAGCCCATCCGCTGAGTCCAATTTTGGCATACTCTCTCACACATATCGGCCGGTATCTCACGAATGAATGCATGGATGTTGGCTTCCAGTGCGTCAATCGAAGCGGGCTTGTCCCTATACACATTAGCCTTGGCATACCCCCACAAAAAATAATCTAATGGTGTCAAATCGCACGATCTAGGCGGCCAATTGACCGGCCCGAAACGTGAAATTAACTGTTCACCAAACTCGCCTCGCAATTGCGCCATTGTTTCGCGTGCTGTGTGGCATGTGGCACCGTCTTGTTGAAACCACATATCATGCAAGTCAAGAACTTCCATTTCGGGCAAAAAAAGTTTGTTATCATCGCTCGGTAGCGTTCACCATTGACAGTAACGCTGCGATTCGCATCATCTTTGAAGAAATATGGCCCAATAATGCCGCCGGCCCATAAACCGCACCAAACAGTGGCTTTTTCGGGATGCATTGGTAGCTGTTGCAATGCTTCTGGCTGATCTTCACTCCAAATGCGGCAATTTTGCTTATTTACGTACCCATTCAACCAAAAATGAGCCTCATCGCTGAACACAATTTTTCGATAAAAAAGCGGATCCTCGGCCAGCTTTCCAAGAGCCCATTCACCAAAAATTCGGCGTTGTGGTAGGTCGGCTGGCTTTAGTTCTTGCACCAGCTGTATCTTAAAAGGCTTTACGCCCAAATCCTTCCGCAAAATTTTCCACGTAGTGCTGTAACAAAGGCCTAACTGCTGGGAACGGCGCCGAATCGACATTTCGCGGTCTTCTGTCACACTAGCTGATACGGCCGCAATATTTTCTTCACTACGCACAGTACGTAAACGTGTTGGTGGTTTAATGTCCAACAAAGTAAATTTGGTGCGAAATTTGGTCACAATCTTCCGAATAGACTGCTCAGAAGGTCGAGAATGCCGATCATAAAATGGAAGCAGCGCGCGATGAACATTTCGAACCGAGCACGAATTTTGATAGTAAAATTCAATAATTTGCAAGCGTTGTTCATTTGTAAGACGATCCATGGTTAAATTGCAAACCAAACTGAAGCTGTTTGACAGTGACACAAGGTACTAAACACACGTCAGCTGTCAAAACCAGTGTTGCCAAAACCAAACCAGCTAAAAAATCACCCTTTATAATGTAATGACCCTCACCCAATATTTTCTGTTGTGTAGCTGAGCGAGCAACGTAAACATAACCAGAATTTACTACAGAACGAAAAAACTTTCTATTCTGTTTCAGTTTCTGTTCTTTGTCACTTGGTGCCTTTAGGGTATAAATTACGGTGGCCATCTGTTCATTATAATAATGAACAGTTCTGTATTTCAAGACGATGTTCATTATGAATTATTTTGTATACAGAAACAAATAAGTATACTGTATTTTGGAAGATGTTCATTGTTTCTTCTGTATTTCATCTAAATTTTCAAAAATAATAACGTAAATATTAAGAAACCTAAAACTGAATGAACAAAATAATAATGCTAAAGTACTATAACTTGCTGAACGAGCAAGTAATCTTGTAGATACCTACTAAAAAATGTGTTCCATTTATGTTTTTTGTAAAGTTTACTTATTTATCAAAACGAATTGAATAGGTAATTGAAAATTGTTTTTCATTTTTTATTCTTTTTCTTTTGTTCATTATATGGAATTTATAGTATAATCAGAGGCACCGTTATATATGTAGCTTAGATTAAATTGACTCAGCGGTCAAACTGAGCGCAGCTTATTTTGACAACAAAAGATATGATTAGTGATCAGAAATGCTGATACAGAAAAAGAAAGTTGATTTTAAAAAAGACTAAAGAAATTCTACAAATACTGTACATGGGACCTTATAAGAAATTAGTTTTAACCTTAAAACTAAATATTTCGTAGGTCGCAATGTTTTTTTTTATGTGGAAAGTGTCATCATTGCGAATTCGTTAAAATCTAGCCTTATATGATATTAATGCCGATGTTGTATTGTCAATTTGTCATTGCTCAAATGAGTTTCAGTAATAAATCAGATGACTCTAGACACGTTCACAGGTTCAGAGAATGCTCGACACGCCCGAGCTGTGTTCAGTGTTCTCCTCGAGAAGCAACACGTCTAATGGAAAAACAATTTTCTGCATATTGGCACAGTAAGAATAATAACGTCACACAACTCCAAATATACCTCTTTGTTACAACCACACTCAAGTCTAATTAAAAAGGACAAAAACGATTGAACAATTTTTGTCAGGATTCTATAAAGTATAAGGAGGGTCTTAGCAACGAAAAATGTTCTTCTATGTTGCTTTAGGTGCCACTTTGAGTGTGTTTCTATATATGGGTTCCTTTATTTTGCTTTTTCTGAAGAATTGTTTTTTTTTTTAGATATGACGTTATTGTTCTCAACGTGCGATACTTCTCTTTGATCAGCAGAAGCAAAAATACTGACTTAGTGTTCGGTTATCAGCGAATGTACTCGAATAAAACAATTTCAATTAAAATGTTTCAGTTACCTTATCATGTAATTTATTTACACGTTAAAACACATAAAATCATTACTCGTAATCAATCAATTTAGCAGAACAGCAATAATCTGTTCAATAGTTCAGCATTCAGTCATTGCCCTAAAGATTGATTGCCAGATAGTTGAGTAGCATGTCGATACAAACTTGCTTGTTTTGCACACAGCTAAATAATTTGCCCTAACAGTTCAGCCAAGCTTTGTGCAAATAAACAAACAAGAAAACAGAGTTTTCTTTTTAAACACATTTATAAAAAGTAATTGCAGTTGCATGCAAACAAAGATAGCTCTTATCTGAAACTGTAAGAGGTAAGGAAAATATCTTGCAAGTATTTAAGTTGCTCTCTTGCAAATGCCTTTTGGCATCACTTTCTTAAGTTGATATTTAGCTCAAGAAAAATTAAAATATATGCGGTAAAGTGAGCGGAACTGAATAAATAAACAGGTTCATTGAGGACCCCAAGCTTAGCTGACAACCATTCATTTGGGTACTTAGATTGACCGTTATAAAAGGATGTGAAGTATTTCTGTTAGTCCAACTTATATGAAAATAGGGATGTACAAAAAAGTATTCCACTTTCCACTCTCAAACTCAAATGCCTGATTCTTTCCTTGATTTCTGAGGTGATGTCATTTTCAGAGTTAATAGTGGAGCCGAGGTAGACAAAGTCCCGAACAATCTCAAAGCTATAAAGCTGTTTATAGTGACGTTCTGTCCGATTCTTCGATGTTGTTTGTTCCATCTTATTAACAGCTTATATTTTGTTTTGACCTCATTTACCACTAAACCCATTTTTGCTTCTGTATATATGTACTTGCATGCACCAGTGACAGCTCGCTGTGTTCCGTCAATGACGTCGATATGTTGTCAGCGTGAAGCCTAGTATGCTGCTCGCGCTTAAATTAAGCCCGCATACAAAAATGTCTCCAAAGATAAAACTAAGCAAAGCAGTTAAGCCAAGCAGTACGCAGTTTAAGCTAAATTTGTTAGCCACTGTACGAAAAATCTCTACAGAATTTAAGTAGGCGTATTAATGCAAAATACATTTTTCCACAGCTATATTTTGACATATCGGTATTTCAAACGAAAGCAAGTTAACAGTATGGAGAATGGTAAGTTCAACACAAAAAATTCGTTGTTGTTAATTTAATGTCTTCTAGAAATGGATTATTTTAACGAGATGTACCTGGAAGAGATTTTTGAGGAAGTAATAAAAAAACGAAAAAAAAAAATACCAAGAAAACCATTTTTACTTTCGAAGAAAAAAAAAAAATTGTTGGCGGACCTGGTTAAAGAACGTCCTTGGTTTGTTGCTACCGCTATGACTTGCACAGCTGCACTAATTACAAAGTCTTCTTCTAACCCTCTTCTACATATTCATGGTTGTTTTTTTTTTTTTAATATTTTAATTGAAAACAGGTACCAAGTGACTAAACTGTCAAAATAAAGCGAACATTTAGCGAAGTGGTGGAGAGAAACATTGGAGAGGCGCTTAATTTTAGAACAGCATACTAAGCTGAAGCACGCAATGTTTTAATATCGTGTAATTTTTCCTTTTTTGTCCATAAAAAACCGCTCTTGTAAATCGTCTTTTATTAAAATTTTCTAGTACCAAAAAATAATCATAGCAGTGTTACAATCTGCGGTTTTTATACCAAAGGTTAATTTAACTTGATTTTCTTTCCGTGTACTACAAATTTTACTTTAAAAAAATGGATTTTGACGCAAAAAAGTATCGTGGGATTTTAAAAGGAAATTTGAGTACGGTGAAAAGGGAAAAAAGGGACAAATTACCACGCTTCGTGGGATAAATGAAGAGAGAGTGCTAACAAAACTGGTCCAGACGCTTGCGAGTTTCGCACAATTTTCTCCAGAATGATGGTGTAAAAGTCACATGATAGCTCGTAAGCTTGCTCGCAGTCTTTTTGTTGGGGGCACTGCCTAAATGAAAATGTCATAAATTGGATAGCTCCGTACCGGGGCAAAATAATTGTAGTTCTGCAATGGAGGGCGCAATACAACCTCCACAATTTTTCGTTAATGCGCGTTTTTATTTCAATTTATATCCTCCTTATTCGGCTTTCAGAAATACAATGAAATAAACAATTGTCGTATGACATCACAAGTAAAATTACAGATAGGAACAGATTGCTACAAAAAAGTTAAAGGCGGAAACACAATGAGTCCGCAACAATAATGTTTTTTAAAAAGTCCAAATATTTAAAATTCATTGTTATTTCATATCTTCCTTAACAATATAGAAATTTATTTTAATTTCGTTTTGTTTTATTAGTTCTATGGATCTGCCAGCACTATGTTCAGGATCTTTTCGAGCCGAGTGATAAGGGACATCATATCTCCTGTTGCTACTCCTAAGCACGAATGATGGTTATGAGCTGCGACATCTTTTTGGTTTAGCGATGTCTCACATAATGCCAATAATTTCAACTTGATATTTGGTTTATCGGCTAAAACCGTCGACGTGTTTAAACGGGCTCCGATTTTTGCCATGGAGATATCCACAGAGCTAATATGCTCCGATGTGGAATTGTGCTGCGATGAGCTGTGTGTATCTGAAGCAGATAATACTGCGTCAAGAGTCTTAACCCCCACAAGCCACAGATCGGGCTACAAAAATTTCAAATAATTCGTTAAGAATTTATAACGAGTAAATATAACGAATCACCTTGCAGCAGACACCTCCGACATGAACGAGTAGTATGAAAGCATGTATAGCCTTCATTTTTTGTGCAGGTGTTTTAGGGAGCTCAAGCAACAGAATGAGCAGACTTCAAGTAGAGCAGGATGACTTATATACCCCGCAATCGAAATTTGGAATTGATGAAAGGGCGAACGAGTTTCATCGCTAAAGCATTTTGCTGACATTGTTGTTTGTGCTATCGATGTGGGAGGTTTTTAACCGTGATGAAGCTTAAAATATAAATAAATCACATGTGGCTTTAACTCTAAAGATTCTTTTTGTTTAAAATAAATGTATATTGCTTCTGGTGCATCTTGCATCTCGTACCAGAAAATGATTAATCTGCTCATACAATAGGCGTTTTTTATTGAGCACCTGTCTCAGCAATGTAAAGTAAAGATTGGTCCAAAATGCCTACCTTGAGGGACGCCAGATGCTTCCGTCTTTTATACACAGGATGAATATAAATATCTATTGTTCTTTTTTACGAATTAAGATTTTATTCATGGGATCGGAGCATTTGGAACATCTTCCATCTAACATTTGACAAATGCCTGAGAGTTACATACGCCAAAAGAAATTTCTTCGTATTGCAATGAAGTGGAAACGTTATGTTCGCTTTTGTGTACGGAAACGGAGTCTGATAAAAATTTGTGATTGCGTTATAATACTCCCAACAATAGTTTAGACCGATAATTATCTGTACCTACTCACCTCACACTTACAGCCGCTGCTTAGTTTGACAGCAAAATTGTACTAGATTTTTCGAAAACTCATTAAACCTTACTAATACGCATTTTTAACCTGGAAATTTATTTCTGATATAAAATAAAGTTTACGCCATTTTTAATTACATAATTTAATTATGAAAGCTGTAGACTTAGCCCTACGGATAGAACCGAGGAAATATTAATTAAGCGAAGGACGGTTGCAGTTGCAATGCGGTTCAGTGGTAAGCGGGGACACCTAAGCTCACACAAAAAATAAAAACCACCTATACCTATGGGCTATATTCGATTTTTATTTTATCCACATGATCTACATATATAGATCATTGATTTCCATGGTTTACAACAACTCGATCTCGAACTATTGTTGCAAACCATGACAATCAATGCTGATAGGTGATGTAAGTAAAATAAAAACAGACTTAAGTCAATAAAATTGTGGACCTTCTCTTTTGGTCCGAAAAATACAACTGACAATAACGAGTAAGTAGCAGTTCCCAGACTTTGAATGCTGTTTTCCCCTTTTTTTATTTTCCCTCCCCCTTTTTTTCACTAAGTGAAACTTGCACTTGTTTTCATAAATGAAAAAAAAAACAGAATATAACCGTTTTTATTAACAAGCTTAAAATAAGCGTATATAATTGAAAACTATTTACTATAAAATAATCTCCTTTTCTATTAGACATAATTTAAAAAACGAGTGAATGCATTCGCATTCAGATCCACAACAATTCTTACGTAGATGTTCGATTATGAGCAATTCGTTCTATGAATTTTTATTTTTAAACAATTTACGTTTCACAGAGATTTTTGATTTTTTTCGCCTTTTTTAAGCTTTACCCTTGTTTTCCCCTTTTTCATTCAAAAAGCACCAAAATTGGCGCTCTTCCTCTCAATCTGGAATGACTGGTATCATTGACTTATTATATTTATATGGACTGCTAGTAGACAACTTCGCTATACTTCCAACATAAGCGCTAGCTCTCGCGGTTCGGAGCGGAATAAATTGGAAACTCACATCTGACGTTGTAGTTATAAGTACTTTAAGAAATATAGATGTAAGCTATTTATATGATGAATCAAATTCTCATGTACTTGAATGTGATATTCTTAACAATCACAAGTATTTATTGATCAGAAATGTGATTGAAATATACGCTGAAGTGTTATTACATCATATTTCTAAAATTAATAATGAAAAACAACAATAAAAACTAATTCGCGATATATATACGAAAATTGTGCCATAAATTGACAATGAACAACGATTTTTTATTCAAATTTTGTTGGTTCCATCTATTATTAATTATTTAAACTAGCACAATTTCAAGATGACATCTATTCAAAACAATGCCGCAACAATTTTAATTTCAACCGTTTCACTTGGCAAATCCACTCACGCCCAATAGGTGGCTCTAGCATTCTATGGAGAAATCTAAGATGGTTGTCATTTTGTTTCACTTATTTTTCGCATAGAACCACTAGCGCTAGTTAAGTGACATTTCACTAGCAGTCCATATATAATAAGTCAATGGCTGGTATAGTTGTGGGAAGCTTAGCTTGTGGTCACATATTAGTCAGTGGCGCCCTCTATTCATTTAGACCATTTAACTCGACGAATGGTTAAATTAGTATGTTTTACCATGGTTATAATGATCCACATAAATATTATTATAGTATTAGTCTGTTAGGTAGTATACTAAGTATGGTCCAATATGAAGTGTAAGCATTGTTTACAATTTTTCGCGGACTAGAATTGGAACTCCGTTGAGTCGCTATGCCTTTTTCTGTCAATTTTGATTTCAAAACTTTAAAATCGACGGCTGTCCTCATGCAAAAAATGCAAAAGATACTCCCCAACCACAGCACGCATTACAAATACAACTTGCATTGACAGTTCTCTAGGTGCTGTCAGAATGACAGTTTTTCTTTTAAGTTTATTGACAGCTATATTAATAACATTCATTAGGCACATTAAAAAATCAAGTTAAGTCGACCTGATTGGCCTGGATTAGATGTAAACTGAACGCAAAAACTATATTGGTCGGAAACGCCACTTTTCCGACGTCATATACGAACCGTCAACTTAATACTCAGTCCCGAAACTCGTGAATAAATTCGAAGACTACCCTTCATCAATGCCAACTGAAAAATCTGTTCATGTGACCGATTTTTGCCAATCAAAACTGAGACACGTCAAGTCAACCAGCTGTCAGACTGTCTAACTAGACATTCGAACGTCCCCAATTATACTCTGTACGCCAGAAACTGTGACTTATCATTACGTAAGCATTGCCTTGAGTTATCGTTATTATGCGGACACCCACTATTACGACGTATTGTTGTTTATTCCGAAAAGCAAAATATTTTCTTCTCACCTGTACGTTGCCATGCACATTTATTACATTCCTCCGATAACTTGTGACGCACTTGTTGACATCGAGCACTAGGCGAGTCATTATTTTTAATCTAATGCGTCTTCTTATCTGCATGCACTGTGTTTTTCTACTCCAATTTTTCAAAACAAATATTTGCTGCAGAAATTCAAATCTTGGAGATACGTCCTCTATAAAAGATGCACATTTTATCAGAATATCATAGAAACGAATCAAGTAATCACCTGAGCTACTCCAGCGTTCAGAAGAGTTTATCTAGTTTTGCCAATTAAAGTGCTGCATTAAAGTAATTGTATTATTTTCGCTATGAAGTTCCAAGTAGCCTTCGTGTCCCTTCTAGTCCTGGCCATTAGCGCTACCGCAAATGTAAGCGTTGTGTAAATTCCTTAAAAGGGTTACATAATTTTAATTTCTGTCTTTTCAGTCACAGGCGGCCGGAGCTGGCCCGGTAGGTCCACCATCATTTTGCCAAATCCACTTGAACATCCTTCAATCGGAGGCGAATAAGATCAACACTCCCGACCTGCCGGCGGATCTGAAACTTAGGATAGCCGATGTGCTGGAAAATGCTGCGGCCGGATGTGCAAATTGCGACGGCTTGTTAATTTGGCAGAATAAGGTTTGCCTTGTCATGAATTTACGTCTGGGCTTGAACCAGTTGTCGGTAATTAAGGCAGAGGCCGACGCCAGAGCCACTACAACTGCCGCCGCTCCAGCGCAATAAAGAATTTCAATGTGTTTTCAATAATTTCATTTATTCAGTCTTAAATTATTGTAACAAATACACTTCAAAATAAACAAGTAGACTATTTGCGTCACTGTAGTAATTATGAGCATTTTGCACATTTACCATTGTTGCTGACACCAAGTTGGGTTAAGCGATGTTTGCGTTTGGCCTCCATTGTGTCTTTCCGGAGTACATCGCGTTTGTTCTCAACTGCCAATGAGATGTCTTGGCAATCTTTGGCGGGGTAAACGAAAGTCCAGGAGCCGAAAATTGTCGGTACACCACCGCACGTTTTGCAGAGACCTGGAAGAGACGAATGATCAATATGAATGATCAAAGAATGAAAAGATATCTATGAGATCGATATTTAGGAGAGGCGATCAAGATTTCAAAATGATCGATGAAAACGAAAAGGAGACTTAATACAGGACGGTAATACGGGAAAAACCAACCAATGTTTTCATTGCACGTGATCTACCAGGGGATGAGTTGCTTTCCAGTTTTAAACTTTTTAACGCAAAGCTGGTCGGAAATCGTCATGAAAATCGGCTCCAAAATTCACCTTACAATTTAGTTCAACCAGTGCCGGCTCTAGGCAAACTAGCGCCCTGTGCAAGATTAACAGAAATCGCCCTTTTTTCATATTTGCACCCAGGAAGTAGACTTTCAATACGTTTTTTTTTTTATTGGGGTATTTTTTGTTTTGAGATTTTTGAACTAGATTCTTTTGTAAAATGAAAGTGGATTTTCAAGAAATATACCTACTCGAACAGGGTGGAATATTTTGAGATTATGTAGGTAAGAAGTAAACTTGCATAGGTCTACTGGAATTTTTTATTCTGCGATATTTTGAGTTATATTCACCTTGAAGTTGCAACATTGCAAGTGATGTGAGTTAAGGTGCAAGAAATAATTCAACACAGGTGTGATGGATGTTGTTATTTTGGGCTTATTTGAACAAGTTTTTTGTTTAAAATGCAAATGGCAGTAGCAATGCTCCCCCAGAACTTGCCGCCCTGTGCATTTGCACATCAAGCACATATGGTTAGTCCGAGCTCAGTTCAACAATGGCTTCAAAAGTGGTCCAAACATTATCCCACTCAATCCCCTCTTAATTTGCCTCTATATCAGAGACGTCACTCTTAAACCTTTTACAATCGGGTTAAAGAACTATATCTTAATATGAAATACCCTGAGATATGAGATCGCCTCAAAAATATAAAGCTGTTTCTGTAAAACAAGCATGGCAATAGATTACAAATAGACACAAACTGTCTACACAAAGTCAGAGAAGTACTCGTTAAATATGTAGTATACTCAAAAGATAGTTTTGGTACAGTTCTGATATAATATAGAAAACTCCATTTTTTGTATCCGCATATTGTTAAAATTCCTATAAAATTATTTTTGAACAATAAAAATAATTTAAAATTGCTGCCGACCGATCAAGTCAGTCATGTTTTTGGCCCCCAATTTTTAACGAGGGGCTTTTAAAGATGTTTCCTTCTTTGTTCTACAATTGTAGGTACTCCATTTAAGAAAATTAAATTTGTGTTGATACTACAATTTTAAATCCAACAATAAAATTTGTCCTTGGAGGCGTATATTAAACGCGTTATTTTAGCTCCCATATCTAGAGTAGAGAAACATCCTAAAAAACAGACAGAACCAAACGCGCTCTTTTTCCCACACGATAGACTTTTACCAAATAACAACGAGAAAGGTAAATTTTCCATCACCAACGAACACTGATTTGGTACTCTTGCTCTAATTACAAAAAAAAAAAACAATACAGAAGGAAATTAAATGTGGATTGTGAAGCGCGGAAGTATACTTTGCTACTTGAAAAATTTGAAAAGTGATGCCAGCTTTGCTGTTTCTTCGACACATTTATTATAAAACAAAAAGCTGTACAAAAGGGCAATATACAAAAAAAGCAAAATGCAGTACAAGACAGAGGTGAGCAGTACGTATAGCGCTCGATCTCGAAAGCTTTAAATGCTTGTTGCACTAAAACCGCACAAAATTCACTTAATTAATAGGTTAAAAGCCAACTTCAACGTCGTTCTAGATTGGCCATTAAAAATAAAAATAAAAAATGCTGGCGCAATAGGTCCGTAGGGAACCTATGCATAGCTTCTCAAAACCGTTCGTTTTGTGTGGGTTTAAATTTTGATAGACGAATAGAGGAGATCTACATTTTGTGGAGGCCAAACGGCCGATTGAGAAGCTCTTTCATGACAGTTATACTCTCGGATGATTGTCAGACGCTCAATGGAAAAAAAACTTGATATGCAATTTGTGTGTTTTCGAGGAATCGAGCCTGGGACACCTCGCTTATTTGTCCAACACCCTAACCACTGCGCCATTAGAATCGTTTTATCAAAATATCAATGAAAAGTTATCTTTTCAACAGGCCAAAAAGATCCAATTAAACTGAGCCCATAGTAAAGGGTGATTTTTTAAGAGGTTTAGAACTTTTTTTAAAAAAAAAACACAAAAAATTCGAAAAAATGAATGAAATATTTATTTGAATCGATAGTTTGAACCTTGCAATTTAATGTTTAAAGATAATTTCATGCAAATGTTGACCGCGGCTGCGTCTCAGGTAGCCCATCCGCTGAGTCCAATTTTGGCAAAAATTTTTTTTTCGGGCAAAAAAAAGTTTGTTATCATCGCTCGGTAGCGTTCACCATTGACAGTAACGCTGCGATTCGCATCATCTTTGAAGAAATATGGCCCAATAATGCCGCCGGCCCATAAACCGCACCAAACAGTGACTTTTTCGGGATGCATTGGTAGCTGTTGCAATGCTTCTGGCTGATCTTCACTCCAAATGCGGCAATTTTGCTTATTTACGAACCCATTCAACCAAAAATGAGCCTCATCGCTGAACACAATTTTTCGATAAAAAAGCGGATCCTCGGCCAGCTTTCCAAGAGCCCATTCACCAAAAATTCGGCGTTGTGGTAAGTCGGCTGGCTTTAGTTCTTGCACCAGCTGTATCTTAAAAGGCTTTACGCCCAAATCCTTCCGCAAAATTTTCCACGTAGTGCTGTAACAAAGGCCTAACTGTTGGGAACGGCGCCGAATCGACATTTCGCGGTCTTCTGTCACACTAGCTGATACGGCCGCAATATTTTCTTCACTACGCACAGTACGTAAACGTGTTGGTGGTTTAATGTCCAACAAAGTAAATTTGGTGCGAAATTTGGTCACAATCTTCCGAATAGACTGCTCAGAAGGTCGAGAATGCCGATCATAAAATGGAAGCAGCGCGCGGTGAACATTTCGAACCGAGCACGAATTTTGATAGTAAAATTCAATAATTTGCAAGCGTTGTTCATTTGTAAGACGATCCATGGTTAAATTGCAAACCAAACTGAAGCTGTTTGACAGTGACACAAGGTACTAAACACACGTCAGCTGTCAAAACCAGTGTTGCCAAAACCAAACCAGCTAAAAAATCACCCTTTATATCTATTTAAAGAAAGTAATGCCAGTCTAAGAACCGAATAAAATTCGTTCAAATAATTTTTTACTTTAAAAAAAGGCAAGAAACAAGTTCGATCAAGGCTTTCAATTTCAACTCTAAAATAAAAAATAAGTAAACAACAGGAATGCGGTTGTCTTATTTGGGTGTCGTCATGCTGCCAATAAATGACGCTTTTGCTATCGCCGCAATCATTAACATCATCTCCTTCCACTTCATCGTAAATGTCTCAACGGAAGTAATCACCAAATTACATTAAAACTATCCTAAGATACGCTATAGTACTGGCGCTGATATTGCTCTTTAAGTCGGCTGTCAAAATCACTTCAAAAATGGCGCAATCCTACGAGAATACGATTTTGAGATTTCTTGTGTAGATTGAGTTGGTCGCAAAAAAAGGAACATTTTGTTTTTTTAACTGAATCATTAGAATATTGAATTATTTCAAAATGCGTTATTGTAAATGTGTGGAAATCAATTAAACTGAATTTCGAGTGCAAGTGAAGAAAAAATATTTTTTCCGGCCAACTCAATACACCCAAGAACCAATAAAATTCAGATTTTATGTCCGATTTGGCAGCAGAAATCGGAAACCTCAGATCAAAATTTGAAAAGCCAAAACGACATTAATGCCATTCGATTGGTTTGCAGTAAATGTAAAATATCTATTTAGATGAATAAAAAAAAAACATTTTTAGGACAAATTGCAACAAAACAAACCTTGCTCAAAAGATTATCTTGGCGGAATACATTAGGGATCATCCGAACTTGTCAAAGTAAAGCTACAGCTATAAAAATTAAGGACATCGACAAAAATAAATATTATGGACCTCCGGTTAAAGAAGTGAAAGCGGGAAAGAAAGTTGGAAAGCACATTTTGTTTCTAAAATCGCTTTTGATAAATTAAATTATTGCTTTATTCAAAAAAGATTCTAAGAACAACACAGAAGGTGGGGAGGCCAGATCTGAAAAATTAGCTGCCGGGACATTTTTGCATTTGAAGTGAAAAAATGTTTTTATTTTAGTTTACATTTTATTTGTTGTAATAACTAATGAGTAAGAGTCTTTTAGTTCATATTTGTGCATTTTCAAAGCAAATGCTTACGACGTATTCAGTTTTCGGATTTTCCCGATAAGGTACATGTTTAAAAAATTAAAATTCAAGAAGGAAGATAAGGGTATTCACTTAAACGCGTAAAAGCCTCATAAACTGCGTAAACTGCAGAAATTTACCACCTCGTAAATGAACTGTCAGATTTTGTATGGAGAATAGTTTACGCAGACCTCGTAGTTTTCCGCGACGATTTAGGCTCGGAAATCAACCGCGGAAAGTTGCGTAAATCACAAATGTCAAACTTTGACATTCGTAATTTTTTTTTAGGAAGATCTCAAAATGGTAAGAACTCAAGTATAAACAAAATAATTTTGAGTACTAGAAATGAAAATGTTTATGATTTGCAGCAAAACGAAAAAAATATTTGAACAGCTGAGTTTGACATCCGACTTGACAGCCGATTTACGCAATGATATTTCCGAGGGGTGTTCACTTAAAGCACCGGAGAAATTTATGAATTTTCGAGCTGCATAAAATTATGAGATTAAGTGAATACCCTTAATAACAAATATTTTATATGAAGATTATATATTAAGATAATATTTTACCAGTCTTTGTATTGACTAAGTCATTTTTATATAAAAATATAAACAAAAATTAATTCTACAAAAAGGAACAGTAGAGATAGAGACTAACGATTCATATCACGAAACTAACAAGTTAAAATTAAGAAGGAACTATCTCACTTAATGTTATATTACTTCCAATTTATATTGACGAAAGCCAAACCTTACTACTTATCAGTTGAAGTTATTTTCGAAACTATTTCCTCTTTTCCAAAATCAGTTTCGCAGAATTATGTATTATTTATTTGTAATTTATTTTATTTAATAATGAAGTAATAATTGGGCGACAAGTTGAAAGGCGGGACATTTTACGGGACAAATTTTCATTGCGGGACACTTTTCATTGTTCTTTGCGAGCAATTTTTTTTATTGCTGTCACTACTATCACCTGAAGTACTTATGCAAAACACCGCCGGGTCCATTTAAGCGTGTAAAATTATATCTTTGAACCTACATATGTGAGCATTGTATGACACAATCTCAATATGTTCGTTCGTATGACGAATCACGTAATTGTTGTTCGTATTATTTCACGGAAGTGGCGATTCGGTCCCAGTGTTTACTCCATGCACGGCTACTTACATCGAGGTGAATTTACATCCAAAGTCAGCTTATAAATTCTAAGACCCATCGACAAAATGTGGACGATGATGTAACACTCGATGTCAAAATATTGACAAAAACCTGTCCAACCATTCCGTTCATGTGGACATTTTAGCAAAAATAATAAAGAAACAACCTCTTACCAGCGAATGTTGCCACGATGTATCTATCTGCTTTCTGTGCAGTGATGTAGAAAGGTCCACCAAATTGCTTGACAGCTCTTCCTGCCAAATACCAATCACAATCCATTAAATCGTGTCTCCGTGCAGGCACCCTTTCTGTTAGCTCTAATTCGATTTGTTTGCCTTCCACAAATGTTCGCGACGACGGAGATGGATCCGCTAAGGATATATGAAATTGTAATCCAATTGTTTCCGAATTCCATGAACCCACGATATCACAAGGCGATCCTTAAACGACAAGAAAAAAACAATAAGCTTGTAGGCATCTGAGATGATATATATTATTAATGCGGGTGTTTGAACGTACAAGGGTGTTTCGTTTTTTGTTTACCCCTTTCTGGTGTTTTCGTTTTTACGGATCGACAGCTGGCACGACAACAAGCAGAACAACAATCGGATTATTAGTTTTCGACATCAAGTCGCTTGATGAAAAACAAGTCAACATAAAGCAATGAAAAGCATCAACAGATGGGTAGGTACATCTGACTTGCGAATAACTAACCTCGAAGTGGAGATGGAGAATCGGACAAAAAGCACATCAAGTTGATTTTTTAAAATTACAAGTCTGATTAAATGTGGAATCGTCAATAGCGTATTTGATTTTAGGTTGCCACATTATATTTGTGAAGGCTCTTATCCTTATCCGATTCGGAGATAAGTGACGTTAACAATCAAACAGAGGCCTACAAAATTAACATGAAACCGAGTAAAAGGGCCAAAACCTATTATTTCTAAAATATTCAAAATAATTAAATGAAGTTAGATTTTGTTGTAGAAGTTGGAAGTTTTTTTTTATTAGATTGATCATGAAAAAAAGGAAGAATCTTTTATTTTTATCCTTTAGCGAAAAATTTTTTTAGGCAGTTTTGCCTCTTAAAATTTTATTTAGCGTATTTTGAAAATATTTTTTTTAGTGGTGTCGTTTTGATTCTCATATACGTGGTAAAATAAAACCGGAAGATTTTTCTCTTCCAAAGGACAAAAAGTTTTGGTTTTTGAAATAAAGTAAAAAAATCGAGTCAGAGCAGTACGGAGCTACTTCGAGAAACCCACAGACGTCTGGTTGATCCCCAGGATCTTGCCGAATATTTTTTTTTTGTCTCAGAGATAGGTGGAAATCTTCTAAAAGACACTATGAAGACAAACGGCGCTTGCTTTTAGTAGTGTGAGATTTTTACTCACTAAAACCAAATTCCACAAAATTGTTTCGTGTTGCAACAAAGTTTTGCACGTTTGGCAGGCAACATTCCGGCGGTAGATCCTGCTCGTTCTGCAATTTTAACGCGGTTGATAATTATCGGGCTAGATAAGAAGGTTTAGTTCGTTGTAAATGTAGAGAATTTTTTAACGTGTCCTAATAGTCGATTTCTATGCTTTTGAGAACAATTTATCGTTTCATTCTTAGCTGTGGGTATTCCGAGGTCTCTATCGAGATTCTTATAGCCCCATAATTGTATACCATACGTGTCTACATAGGCTTTAGCACTTTCTTATATTGTAAAAACATCTGCATCCATAATATCTTTACAAAATGTCAAGTCTTCGATTTCCCTCCATTTTTTACCGCAATGATGTTTGAGGAGCTTGTCGATATCCTTCTTTTAAGATTCTTTAATAGCAACCCCAGAGGGCAATGATCTTAAATCCATCAGATCAATTCTTTTACCCGAACGCATAACGGACCTTAAAACTTCAACGTCAGATTTGTAGCTTCTGGTTTTGATAACGGCACAAGCTCTTGCAAACATCATAAGCATCAAGACTAGACCGCGGGCAACAAGGAATCCAATATTTTTATATCAAAGGACGTCTCGATGTAACTATGGAAGCAACGGCCCCATCAATAACTTGACGAAGGATTTTAATAAGTTCAATCATATGATTGATTTCAACCTAACAAAATTAAATTTAAAACTAATTTTAAAAGAAATGTAACTTATGTTTAAATAACTACTTTTTTTTTTTTAAATTATTAGTAATTGATTAACCGTGGCTTAAATGTTTAGTAGTTAAATAAATAAATTTTAATTAAAAGGACATTGTATTGGGCTTGAACTTGAAATAACGTTCAAATAACGTTAAATAGCTAAAACAACTTAAGTCGACTTAAGAAGTTTTATCTTTTAGGCACAGAATTATTGGTCGGCCTTTTTCTGGGGCAGCCGCCTACCAGTCCCGTTTTAATTTTTTGACAGTTCCATGTTCAAAGTTGTATAGTTCCCTTTTGATGAATGAATCCTATCTACTTTTATTTTTAAGAAATATAGAGCCGTTTTTTAAATTCTACCTTTGTATAAAAAATAGGTCGCATTAGATTGTCGTCACGTAAGCTCGTTTGGGGGTACTAAGTGACGTTTAGTAGTGTATTTTAGCAACGACATAAGCGCTAAGATCAAGAGTAGTATAACATCTGCCCGTCGCTATTTCGAAGGAACAATGCACCCTCTAACGAGCAACTAAGCACACCAATACTACCTTCGTACTGCTAAGTGGTGTAAACGCATGCAGTTTTTTAAAGGCAACTATCCGTTTTTGGAGGAGAAGATAAAATGAAGAAGTCTGTGGGCTTTAGAACTAGTTGAGAAGATTCGAAATAATCAGCCAAGTTGACTGAAGTCAACTAAAGAGCGTGTGGACTTTAAAGAGGACAGTACAGGACGACATGCTTACTAAAGCCATCAAAAGCAAGAAAGTGTAAGATGGACAGCACTATTGAGAAACAGGATATCTGTTGGTATTTTGTTTCAATTCTGAGGTTGCTTAAAAAGCTTGATTTACTACTGAATGTTTTCAGACTAACTAACTAACTTAAAGGAGTGTGATGGCGAATTGGTGGCATCACTCGAAATAGCTACTACTCCAATCAAAGTCTTTCTTAACCTGTGTCGCTGTCAGTTGTCTGTCATCACAGTAAGCTCCTTCTCATATTGTCAACATTTTCCCTACAAAACCGGCGATTGATGTCATCCCCGCTGAAATCCCGCCCAGTTTAAATTATATGCAATAACTTTTCCTCACCTTCTGGTTGGCCATTACCCTCATCCTTGCATTCCTTGAGATTTTCCAGTTCGCCCAGAACCTTCTCCATCACATTTGTTAAGTTTGCCGCACCCTCATGTAAGGGTGGTGTTCCTGTTTGCGGTTTCGCTGGTGCCGCTACATCGATCTGTTGTATTTGTTTACCACTTCGACGGATGGCATCGTCTTTAAAAAGTAAAAGAGAGAACAAAAAAATATAAACAACTTTTACAATCACCGACTATTTGGAAAGTAATTTGAAAAATTGACGAAAGCCTGAAACACATGTTCCCACTGGCACAGAGCCCAGACAGTCAGACAGTCAGTCAGTGTATTTCTATTTTCGGTGAGGATTTCACAACACCTCGGGGAGCCATGTTTATACTTATTTTTATTTCCCCCCTCATCATAGTGAGTGCAAATGGGAGCAACAACAGAAAACAAACACACTAAACCAGCCAACAAGAAAGGATATGTCAAGCAATCCATTTACGATTGAAAGGGAATTGTGATTGGGATCTCATCACCTTGTTTATATACATAAAACAGGACGTGGAGTTGGGAACTATAGTATCACACACACCACACCTTCGTGAGGAGATTTTCCAAATTCCTTGCGAAAAATAAATAAATAACTCAACAGGAAGAGGAGGTGAATTCCCCTGTTGATGTTTTTTTTTTTTTTTTGTTGTTGTGTTGAATATTTTCATGTACATTTCTTTGGGTGGTGCGGTCCTTGTTCTATGTGTTTCCTGACAAGATGACTGAAATGAAATTCCTATAATTCACGGCTGAATGCTTCGATTGCTTTATGGCTTTCTGCCAAAGCTTATGTCAGTGGAAAAGTGGAAATCATTTTTTTTTGTATTTCTTGTACCGATTTCGGGAAGCAATTTGTTCCTACAGCGCCGAGAAAGACGAGGAAGGACACGACCTTTAAGCAAATGGGAATATGAATTGGCGGTATCCTGATGAAGTGAAATTATTTCATTGGAGGGATTTTTTGTGAGATCCATTTGGAGTGGATTTTACGTCTCAACAGTGTGGTTGGACTTTTTACGATAAACTCATGAAAATTCGGGGCGGCCAATGGTGGGTCCGCTTTTTTTGGGTTTGAATGAAATTTTGTTTTGGGGTAGCCGTTATTTTGGATTTCAATGGAGAATTGCTGTTTGGGGACAGTACGAGGGATGTTTGTAATTTGAGGAATCTAATTTAATAGTATATTGCCTGAGGACTAGTGAATTAATTATTTATTTGTTAATTTTTTTTAAACGAAAACTTGAGTTATGAAAAAAGTAACTTAAATCCCATTTCGCTGGGCTAACATTTCAAAACAGATCGATTGACTTTAGGAAAAGTATGTTTCACTCAATGCAATTGGCACATATCTGCTCATCAGCGTTGCCACTTCAATTAAAGAGGAGCGCAGTAGATCATTAAAAAAAATGCAGTAGATTCGGTCTTTCCGCAGTAGATCAATTGCTTAGAGCTATATTAATCATCACTTTAATGTTTTTTTATACGATAAGTTCACAATAAGTTGGCTTCGTTCAGAGGTTCTTTACTGGAGTTATTTTTATGTATGGTTTTTATACAGCTGTTTAAGAGAATGTTTATCAAACAAAAAAGTGCAGTAGATTGGATTTAGTGGCAGTAGATTTATTTTTTGCAAAAAGTGCAGTAGATCTACTGCTATTGCAGTAAAGTGGCAACGCTGCTGCTCATACTTAGAGGTCTGTTGGTGGGCCATTTTTGGGTTTGGGCCAGCACCAGGTTTATGAACTACGGGCACTTGTTACATTGTACAAGGTGGCGCAAAAGTAATCCTCCTATCAGAAAATGCTATAAATTTTGCGATTGGCCCCTAATGTCAGTTCTGTTTTGACATTTGTGTAGTAAACACATGCGAAATACACGTTAACTGCTCCAGAACGCGGGATATTGGTGACTATTTATTTGAGCAATAATCGGTCGGTGACTTTGGCACAACGTGAATTTCGTCGCAGATTTTCTAGCCGTCCAACGCCTACTGGTGAAACACTGCGACGTTTAGCTTTTGGGGCACTGAAAATCCGCGTGTAACCCACGAAGAGCCATTACACCCGCTCGAAGTCACTGTATGGTGTGCTGTTTTCGCTGGAGGAGTCATCGGACCTTTTTTCTTCGAAGACGTCGCGGGCCAAACGGTTACTGTGAATGGTGAGCGCTACAGAGCAATGATCAACGAGTTCTTTTTGCCGCAACTTGATGAATTGGGATTGGAAAACATGTGGTTCCAACAGGACGGTGCAACGGCACACACTGCACGTGCCACAACCGATATGCTGAAGGATGCATTTCCCGGGCGCCTAATCTCCCGTTTTGGCGATTTGCACTGGCCAGCAAGATCGCCTGATCCGCCGGTAAGTTCATCTACCTTTATCCGAAGATTGGGCACCTTGTCGTGGTGGGGCGGCTTAAGTAGATTAACAGGATGCTAGACCAGGGTAGTGGCCCAACTCCTCTGGTAGAGCTGAATGTGAATTGAAGAACCAAGACTCAATCCGATCAATCGATCAACCCTTAAACTCCAAGATGACTAGTCTGCAATGTCGAGGGAGCTGTGATGAGGTAGGTAAAACTACTTGTTCACAGGGTTCAGGGGTAACTGAACCGCTAATGGAGACTCCTCAGGGGCAGCTCAATCCTCTGTTGTAATTTAGTTGAGTAGGATAGGTATTGGGGATCTCTGCCTATTCGGTCCGTTTAATTCTCCCCTACTCGTGGGTACATAATGGACCTAAATTTAAATAATAAAAATAATATTCCTTCGGAAAACGAGGTGGAAGGCTTAGGAGGGGTCGAGAAGGCGCTGGAAAGTGCTGACATGAACCCGAATAAGCTCGAGGGGTCAGTGGACTCTGATGGGAAACCAAAAGAGTTAGCAGACCAATCGTCAGTGGAGGTGGACAATGCGGGGCAGAAATGCGCCAAGAGGTCAGCCGGAACTGCGGAAGCCGGATTGGAAGAGGAGAGAAGTCCCGACTCCGAGCGGAAGTTGCACCAGCAACTGAAGCAAAGAATGAAGAGGGTCAGAAGGAGGCAAAGATTGGCCTTGGCCAAATCTGTCTCGGCGAAAGGCATAAGTAAGTCGGTTGAGGAGTTGACTGAAATGGTTGCCAACTTGACGTCGACCGAAACCTCTCCAGAAGACGGTGGATCTAGGAAACGGTTCAAATGTTCCGGGACCATGAATCCACCTAAAACTGAGAAGAAGGGGACGGAAGGCGGAAGGGAAGACGGACAGTCTGTACAATATGGGGTCAGTCTACAGGTACCACACTCCAGTGGTTATGTGGATGGACAACATTTACCACGGACTATTAGTCAACCCGGAAAGCAGGAATCGTGCAAGGCCGAGCAACCTAGACCAAGCAAGGTAAAGCGAAAGCTGAGCCAAGCTATGGGAAGGAGAGCAAAGCAAGCAGATGCTACAAAGCCTTACGCTAGGAGTGAGAGAGCCAAAGTTGACAAGGGTGTAAAAACCTTTGCTCAGACAGCGGCGAACGATCTCCAAATGGGTGTTGCCGACATGAGTCGAGAGGGGGGGATAGAAGCTTCACAGTTGAGTATTTTCAAAAATGCTCTGCTGAGGGCTCTTGACTTACTTCCGACAAATGCAGGTGATATCGGTGTAAAGGAGATAACCTTGGAGGAAGGGATTATAGCAATAAAATGCGTAAACCAAGAAACCAAGGGGTGGCTATGTCAGACTGTAGGGAAGATGACCGACCTATGGGAGGGAATCAACCTTAGAATAGACAGGCTTCACATACTAAAGGATGTGGAAAGGTTGATAATCTTCGTTCCCGGTCAACCCGTGAGCAAAGATGTCATCCTTGCCAGACTTTGTCGTCAAAATTCCTGTGTGAAGGACACTTCGAAATGGAGGGTTACTCACATGGGAAGATATGATGACAACAAAATTGGTGGAACCAAGCTGACGATCTGGTGCCCGAGGGAGGAAGCGAGGCTGGTTAGACAAGCAGGAGATATACTCTTTTGCGGGTTGGACATAGCATTCGTGAAGTTCCAAGGATCATCGGAAAAGACTCAGCCTGGAGAGCCACCCGGTAGGGCGACGAAGTGATAGACACCATGGAGATGGGATCAACACAAGTCGGGCGGGAGGTGGGCCCGTACCGGGAAAAGCTGAGGGTGATTCAATTGAACCTTCATCACAGCAAAGCAGCATCGGCAATGATGACTAAGTGTTTTGATGAGGATTCGTTTGATATAGCCCTGATACAGGAGCCTTGGATCTTTAGAGGAAAGATTAGAGGACTCCCAAATAGCATGGCTGAGTTGCATTATGCACAAACTAGCGGAAGAATTAGGTCCTGTATCTTGGTGAGGCACGGAGTTCAAGCATATAAATTGCTGGATCTGTGTGCCCCAGACCTTGCAACGCAGTACGAGTAGGATCAGGTGCGGGAAGTTTTGCCGTATGATTCTCCAGAACCTCCTCCGACAAGAGAGTTAGAGTCTTTGGTGAATGCATGCACGAACAGGAACGAGGATCTAATAATTGGTTGTGATGCCAATGCACATAATACAGTGTGGGGCAGCACCAACGATAATTACAGAGGAGAAGCCTTATTCGAATTTGTATCATGCAAGGATCTAGCTATCTTAAACAGGGGAACAGAGCCAACCTTCGTGGATGTAAGACGAATGGAAGTGATCGATGTTAACCTGTGCAGTAGCCAGATAATTGAAAGAATATCAAATTGGAGGGTAATGGATCAGGCTACATTGTCGGATCACAGAGCCATTTCATTTGATTTTCGCTATGGATCTAAAAGGAAAAAAGATCGGAAATACATCAGAATTCCGAAGAACACAGATAGGATAAAATACCTTGAAGTGTTGGAGGAAAAACTGAATGTAATGACATTCGGAATACCGAAAAACACTTGGCATGTAGAATCACAGTTGAAGCATCTGCAATCAGCTGTTGAAGTTGCGTACCGAGTGGCTTGTACACCTACTTTAGTGGAAAAACAAGATCCTGCGCCTTGGTGGTGCCGGGAACTTGAAAAGCTAAAAAAGGCTGCGAGGAAGGCCTTCAATCACGCCATGAGGAGGGGAGAACCCGAAGCATGGGATGAATATAAGGCGAAAAAGAAAGAGCTAAACGTTACTCTGCGACGACGTAAAAGGGAGTCATGGAGGGACTTTTGCTCGAGTATGAGGAGTACATATGAAGTCAGTAGACTACAAAAGATTGTCTCGAGAGATCCAGTTTCTAAGATCGGACTCATTCGTAATAGAGCGGGGGAGATGGTGGAAAAACTGGATCACACAAATGAGGTCCTAATGGAGGTACACTTTCCAGGAAGCTATAAGTCAGATCAGCCCTGGGCTCCAAGGAAACAAGGAGCGAACAGGATGGATAGGACGGAAGCAGAACGGATCGTGACACCAAAAGCAGTCAAGGGTGCGATAGCAACATTCTCACCCTTCAAAACTGCGGGGCCGGATGGTATATTTCCAGGTCTAATGCAATGGGGTATAGACGTAATTGCACCAAGGCTCAGGAATATATACGTTGCATGCCTAATAGCAATAGGCTATATCCCGATAACATGGAGGGAAGCAAATGTGGTCTTCCTTCCAAAACCGGGAAAAAGGGACTACACCGAGGCAAAGTCATTCAGACCAGTCAGCCTAACATCCTTCCTGTTAAAAATAATGGAAAGGGTCTCGTATGTCTACAGAAACAGCGCTACATCAAGTAGTACGCGTTGTGGAGGAAGAGCTAAATACCCGGGGCATTGCGATGACCACTATAATGGACATTGAAGGTGCCTTCGATAAGATATGCTTTGAAAGTCTGAAACAACCCTTGTAAAAACGTAGGGTTAGCCCACTGGTGGTAAGATGGGTGGACAATATGTTGAATACGAGGGCGATTAATATTCAGACGGGAACCTCAAAACTCAGAGGAAGGGTTAGCAGAGGTTGCCCACAAGGAGGTGTTCTCTCACCTACACTGTGGAATATCACTGTGGACTCTCTTCTCGACAGACTCGAGGCGACGGGCATTCACGCAGTGGGATATGCCGACGACATAGCAATAATGGCCAGAGGCAAATTCATGGACGTCACCGCAGATATCATGAGGAACGCACTCAGAGTGGTTGAGCGGTGGTGTCTGGAACAAGAGCTCTCCATTAATGCGGCGAAAACAGATCTAATAGTCTTCTGGATCTAATAGATCTAATAGGAAAAATCTGGAATTTCGGCCCTTAACACTTTTCGGATCGGAACTAACAATGACTAAGAAGGTTAAGTATCTGGGAGTCTATCTAGATACTGGACTTACTTGGAATTACCATGTTGAGGAGAAGGTCCGGAAGGCAAAAAGAGTACTACATCAGTGCAAACGTGTGTGTGGACAGAGGTGGGGACTCTCGCCTAGGTCAGCATACTGGATGTATACGATGATAACTAGACCCATTATCACGTACGTCTCGGTTGTATGGTGGGCGAAAGCCTCTCAGAAAACTGTGGGGAAGCACCTGGATAGGGTTCAACGTTTAGCATGTATGGGAATTGCAGGTGCAATACGTACAGCCCCAACATGCGCATTGGAAGTCATCATGGGGACATTACCGCTAGACTTATTTATTAAGAAAACAGCGGCCCGAACGGCACTTCGCTTGCATCGAGATGCGAAATGGCACAATCGTGGTACGATCTATGGACATAGGAAGATCCTGGAACTTGTCAAAGACGAGATTAGGGAGCTAAACATGCCTATGGATCGAATAACATGCGTATTATGGAAAGAAATCACAAAACTCGTATTGAGAACGGATTACTTCCAGAAAAAAGAAATGGTGAAATAGTGATTTTCACGGATGGATCCATGATGGATGGCGGGGCGGGGGCCGGTATCTATTCAGAAGAGCTGGAACTTGCCCGTCACATTAGCCTCGGGAAATACACTTCAGTATACCAGGCTGAGATGATTGCCTTGCTTTATGCGTTGGACTACTTGCTTGAGTGTCAGGTGGAAGGAAGAAATATCCTCATAGCACTGGACAATCAGGCGGTGATCAGATGCATGGAAAAAACAAACATCACAACATCACTGGCACTTGAATGCGTACCTCAACTCAATAAGTGTTCATCTAAAAATGAAGTAACACTGACTTGGGTACGAGGACACATAGGGATCGAAGGCAATGAAAAGGCGGACTCCCTTGCAAAACAGGGGTCAACTGAAAAGTTGCTGGGACCAGAACCATTCTCTTCAATTGGCAGAGGAATGGTTGAACAGCTTGTCCACAAATGGATCACGGCAGAACACCTGAGAATGTGGTCAACCGTAGAACAATGTAGACAAGCTAAAATGGCAATAAAGTGGCCGACCTGCTCCACTCAAAGAAGAGTTCTAAGCATGAGTCGAGGAACATTGAAATGGGTGGTGGCTTTGTCTACAGGACATGGTAATTTCAGGTATCACTTAAGGAAAATGGGCCTTATAGAGGATGATACTTGTAGACTATGCCTGGAGGAATCTGAGACAGCGGCACATATACTGTGTCAATGCCCGGCATTGGCTGGCAGAAGAATGAGGATCTTGGGACATCAATGGGTCGAGACCCAGTCCATGAAACGGATCTCCCATAAACAGATGCTAGCGTTAACACTAGGAATTGAGCCCGGAGAAGAACTGTGGAGAAATCCAGAGAGTCTCTCTGAGTAAGATTTACAGTGGTAGAGAGACGAAAAGAGACCCGACAATGGTGGTCTGATTCGAATATCTCTCGAAATATATATATAAGATCGCCTGATTTGACCGCTCCAGACATCTTTTTGTGGGGCTTTTTGAAGTCGCGGGTTTATGTCAACAAGCCTCAGACTCTTGCAGCTCTTAAAGACAATATCCGTCAAGAATGTGAGGACCTATCGCCGGAAGTTTTGGCCAAAGTGATGGAAAATGCCATAAAAGGGGATCAAATGACAATCAACTGTGGCGGCGGCCATTTACATGACATCATATTCTCGACTTGATGTAAAAAAAATTAAAAGACCAAATAAAAATAATCCACAAGAAGAATCAAAGTTTTTAATTTTTTTTTTAAATTGCAGCCAAAAAACATCGGAAGGTTATTTTTGCGCCACCTTGTACGCCACCCTATCGTGAACACAAATCACAGTGCTTGAGCTTCGTAAAGCAGGACCGGGAAAATAAAGGTCTTACACAGAATCTCGTTAGTTTTTCGGGATGAAAGAGTTATTCTTGATTAGATTTGGGTGTGAATTTATAGCAGAGGAAGACAAATACCAACTCAAAGTTCCAGCGGTCAATTTGTGAAGAACCAAATATTCTAAGAAAAATGGACAAAAGAACCAGCTTCCCTCAGGGTGAAATCAATTCCATAGATAGATGTGTCGAAATCAATCTCGACGGAAACAATGTCAGCCAGCCAGGTTGCTATTATAGCACTTAATTCCTGCATAATTAAGTCAAATCTTGTGTGGGAATGCCTATACAAACTTAATGAACTGGGTAGGAAAAACAAAATAACTCCCTTTTGGGTGCCTGACCATGTGGGAATAGAGGCTTATGAAATGGCCGACTACCTAGCAAGAAAGAGAGCATCGGATACCTTCATAGACACTAAAGAATCACACCCTTAAAGAAGAATTAAGGAAACTAGAGAAGAAAAAAAACAGGGCAAGGACTTGGCATAACATTCAAGGCAGGCCAAGAGAGAAACTTCTGGGGCAATACAACCGAAACAAAGCTTCCAAACGGGGCATTGTAGACTCAAGGAATCTGATTATATCTGAAGAAGGTCTCTGCAGATTCTGCGATAAGTCCAGTAAAATCCAAGAACATCTTCTGGGATCATGGGGGGCATTGAACAACAAAAAACTGAAATACTTGGGCAAGTATCAATTTTTCTGATAAGGAAATACTGTAACTGAACCCAGCTCTCATCCTTGGATTCTTAAAGGAAACTGGACTAGCGAGACTGCTATAACAAAAACAAAAAAACTCTAAAATGATTCCGAAAAGAATTGTAATGTGAGGGGGCCGAAAGGTCGCAGTAAAACAACCCATTTTATATAAAAATATTAAAATCAAAGTTGTTGATCCTTTTTCATTACCTTGCGCCTCCTGGACAGGTTTAATGTCAACGTCCAAAGTCTACATTAGTTGATCGGCTACTTGCGATGTTGCATTAGGCCGAAAGATTAAAAAAATACATTTCCTCTTTTCCTTCTTGTTACTTGTAGAGAGAAGAGAGAGAGAGGTATACCAAAAACCCCGATTTACCGAACACCCAAAATCCCGAATATCTCATATCCCGAAACACCAATATCAAAACAAACAAAACAAAGTAACCCAAAAACAAAATATACCGAAAACACAAAACCCCGAACTTCCAAAATCTCGATAATCCGAAAACCCGAACACCTAAAATACAGAAAATCCAAAAACTCTAAGTCCCAAAAATAAAATATCCCGTAAATCCAATATCGCGAAAAACCAAAATTGCAAAAATTAAGTATCTCGAAAATCTAAAACCCCGAATTTCCAAAGTCGTGAAAGCCCAAAATTCGGAAAATCCAAATCCAATATCCCGAAAACCCAAAATCAGGCAGATTTTCAATTTTCATTAAAATGTCAAGTATGTACTTTATTCTAAATGTTTCCTAATGCCCGTTGCCCACTTATTGCGCATTCCGCAACTCATCAACCAATTCTGTCCATCAGTTCATTTAACTCTTCTGGTCAACGAAATATTTTTTAAACTTCCAAACTATGTTGAGCTACGTAAGACAAAACAATTTAGTTAATAAACGCGTTGCGGTCCAGCTCACTCAGTAGAAATGACACGTACAGTAAGCTCTTCAACATTCAACATGTCTGATTTGGGCATACGAACGCGTTTCTCTAGTTGGTCAACTGCCTTTTCGTTGTGGTTCCTCAAAAAGTTGAGCGACGAATTGTTCCACAATCTCCAACCGGATCAAACAGTTGCTTGCTTAGAATTATGTACATTATGTTCAATTCAGTGATGCCAACCCTAATTTTTAAGTGTGTATGTAGATGAAAGATAAAAATTCTGTAGAATTCTGTATTTATGCTTGACGAAATTCATTAGAAACCCAGACTTTTTAAATTCGAAGTCCATGAAAAATTAAAGACGGATATAAGACGCTCCCTTCGTAAACATTTGCCTCAGGTATTTTTTCTTAATTTGGTTGCGTTTTTGGTGTGCTTTACTTCACTTTCAAACCATAGACCTCTTAAAAGGTCTTTTCTCCCCGACTTTTTAGGACAATTGTACAATTTGTCTCTTTGCAGAAGAATGCCCTCGTGCATCATGTCCTTACATGCGAGCTTCTTCTGAAGAAATCAAAATTGTACTTCCTTATTTCAGGTATCCAGTTTCTTTCAAAATACTATAAAAAGCCACCGGCCAAAGTTTTAACCCATCCCAGAGGAAGTTTGAGTAGTTATTTTTTTTTTTTAATTTTTCAAGACAGTTTATGAAAAAATAGTATAGCTATGCGGAAACCACCTCAAAAGATCCTTTATCTGGTCTGTAGTTCAAAAAAATTTGTTTTAAAATAACGCCGTAATCGGTTCGACAAAACCGAAAATTTTAGTGGTTTGAGTGCTATCTGACAGCTGTTACAAAGAGATCAAATTTTTGTGCAGGTTACTCTTTGTCCAAGTTTATCTTAGGCTAAGTTCGGGCAAACTTTTGGCTTACATTTTCGAACGTGCTCTCGGTACCTAACAATCGTGTGACTTTGACAGCGTCACACGATTGGTAACGCAAATATTAAATAATTGATTGACTTTTATATCACTTTTCCCGCATATTTTACCATCCCAGGTAATACTGGTAAAACAGATTTGGAAGGACTATTGACTCCTTGAAACGAATACCGATACCGAAAACATCTCTCAAACTGTGCGTGCTTAACAAATAAGATGTGCATAATTTTTACCTGTAGTGACCAAGGCCGGATCACTGACTACGCCTGGCGCAGTTGTCAAACGAATACTTGCGTTCCTTAGCGCTTCGGTGAGTCCAGTTGCAGCACCAACAACCGGCAGTGAACTTGAATCGACAACGGGCCCGGTAAACACTTCGGGAAATAGATCAGCGCTGCGGGTGTTAATACGTGGCTCTGCATAATCACCCACGGCTATTCCACTACTCCTTTCCAAAACATCGCCCATTCCTCCGTCGAATTCAATTAGTTTGTTCGACAGAATTGGCCTGGTCCTAGAATTTTTCGATTTCTTTATTCTGCCATCAATTTGCAATTTCTTCCGCCACTTATCGCTTGGCAACTCGTGCCGATTCAATCCATTCATCTTGGAAACGAAAGCAGCATTGATACTGCTCTGCCTCGATGGCCAATTGTTTGCCGGCAGGTCCATCGCTGCCGACGCTAATGGTGTGCCCGATTGGCCCACTGACTTTGACAATGAAGACAACGTTGGGTGCATCCTCCCGTTCGCCCTTGAACTTTGCTCCTTCGGTATATTCGTTTCCGCATATGACTTCTTCGCTCGATGGTGGCGAGGGCAGAACCTGCGGCCTGCATTACATGTTTTACGAGCTCGTCGATGACCCAATTGGTTCACATCCGACCCAACCAATTGCGCGTTTATCAATTGGGGATTTCTTTTGGCAATGCCGGCGGTTGCAGATGCAACAGCTGGTGCAGAAATGCCAAAGGGAGCCGCTTCATTGAACAATTTGTCAGCATAATAAATGTCATTATGAGAATCGGCTGTTAGCTGCTGCTTCAGTTGTTCGCCGAGCATTTTTCCTGTTCGATAATAGATTTGGTCCATTGCCTGCGAGGTCCTTGCTGCATATTCACTTTCTGCTAATTTTGATGTTTCGTTCAATTGGTCCTTGAATGTGGTGTATAAATTGAGTGTGGCATCAGCTAGTCCATCCACAACTACATTCAGCGTTGTCATCAGATAAATAAGGATAATTGCTGGAGTTCCAATGCGGTTCATCGCATTTTTGCCCGCAGTCTTGTAACGGAAAAATTGAAAACAAATTCGCAGTATGAAATAGATTTATGGGGAAACTTCATAAATAAAACTGACAGCTTCCTGCGCTGAGTGGGGTGGCGGCTATATCAAATAAAAGTCAGATAAGGATTTTTGTTTGTTATTTTTATTATTTGCTCCCTGGTATAGAGTACAGATTGGTTGGCTGGGGGCGATGAATGCCAAAGAAAGGTCAAAGGAAAACTTATGAAGTAGAGAGATTTAGTTCGCAGTGCTATGTGCTGGAATGTTCTATACGATGTCCGGAGGGAATCTAGTGGGTTAATTGCAAATAGCGGAGCTTTCTAGGAAGGAAATGATTTTATTCTCTTTGGTGAACGATGCTGGATAGAAATGGGCTTTCTTTGACTAATCGGCTAGAGTCGACTGCAAGCGACTACGACCGTAAACAGGTTGCACATTGTAGAAGTGTTGTATTGTTGTACCGTTTTGAAGATACGAAATGGATAGGATTTAGTTTTAGTTGGTTGGTGAAAGAAATTCTACAGAATTTAAAGCTTGACCGAAGACTAAGTAAGCAACTATATTTTTCACTAGCCGTGACCGCTATGTCACTGAAATATGGACCGATGCTGTGATTTCTCTTATTCCTTCTTACTTCTTACACATTTCAAACGTCTACAAAAAGCTAGCAACAAATGAACTAAAACCACGCAACTACCTCCAGTCTACATATGCGCAGACATTCCCCGATGGGAGTTGACAAGAATTGTCATTGCTTAAGCTTAGATTACACATGTCACTTCCGTTTTCATAATATTGGTCAATTAGTATTTGCCAACAGCGAGTGACTGGCTATCACACGGTAATTAAAATCTGTCCCTTGATCGTGACATTCTGTCACTTGTGTCACGCGCTGTGACAGCCCTCGTGACCAGACGCATGACAGGCGATCACATGTAGTAACCAATTTGGGACAAATGTTTATGTCATAGCGACGTCGGCATGTCAAAATTTGACATGTGTAATCGTAGCTTTAGACTGCATTGGATGTACGAGCGGTAAAGGAAAAATAATAGTGCGTATACGCCACTAGTGGTTAATTTCTTTGAGCGCTGAGTACTAAGCCAAAGAGTTTCCATAGCTGAGCTTTATCCGATTATGTCAATGTCGACTTGTCAATCTTACAAAAGTCATATCCTCCTTTTCTCTAAGAATTTCGTTATAAAACAACTGTAAGTTCTAATCTTTGTTTTAAGGACTTTATTTTCTCATTGATTGTCAACTAAATTTAAATGAATTAAGTTGAATAATTGTCCACGTTGCCTTGTGAATATGGAAAGTTAATTAAGAAACAGCACGAAAGCTCTTCAATCTGTCTGAGACCTCTTCTGATATGGACGACTTCGGTGGTGATTTTGCCGACAAAGCAAATCAAAGTAAAAAAAGAAAGAAAAAAGCTCAGAAAAAAGCTCAGAAAACAGGCCTGTTGTCAGATTCGTCAGTGAAAAACTTGTCCCAAAAGTCTTACAAACATGTGAGCTGACAATGTTGTCAATTAATATTTGCAGAGAAGTCATTGTCAGATAATCCGACCGCCATCTGGCAATGAGATTATCAGGTATCTGCTAATCGTCTGAACACACAATTTGAGCAATAGGTCTGGTCCTTTAATTTTAAATGTTATGATATTTTACAAACTCCTACGCATTTTCACTCAATGCCGTTCCTTAAGCCTTAACTCGATAAAATCGTTAAAAGGAGCGGCTTCGAGAGAGCAAGATACAAACCCTATACTTAGAATGTAACTAATTCTTACTCAACAAATTTAGTAAGTAAGACTTGGAGAAGCTAACGGGTACTTGCCAATTGAATGACGATTTGAAATTTGTAGCCCTATTTAGCATTCTGCCCTATTTGATTTTCTGCGTATTTAAATATCGACTATCGGCAAAATAAATACCTATTGAATGTTAACCTCAAGTATCGTTTAGCTGGTCATAGTTATGTGTTTATCAGTTTCGGTTCTTCCTCTTCTCGAATGCTGCTAGTTCAGTCAGCATACATCTCGTCCATATACTCGGATTCATCAAAACATAGTTCGATGAATTCCGAATCACTTTCATCACTAAATGAATCAACTAATAAATTATCAAATTCTTCGCGTTTATCAGACTTCTCAGTGACACTTTTTTGAATTCTTGAACGAGCCCATTTTCTTGACTAGATCTGTCGGCTTCCAATCCATAAACGTCAACTGAGAAAATCTATTCACGTGACCAATAAAAACTGAAATACACCTAGACAGTCAGCTGTCAGAATTAGGATCTTAAAACCCGTATGACAATACATTTTTTCCTGATTTTTATAATACTGAAAAGTCAGCGGTGTGTAAAAGAGCACAAAGAAACCGCAAATTTTCAATCGAATTTATTTTCAAATAATCTTGAAATGTCAAAACAAGCTGCCAGCAGCTGGAAAATGTTTAATGGATTTTTTTTTGACGTGTCTACCTACATTTATAAAGTTGGTTGGCCTAACTAGAAATCGGAATGTCCCCATTTGCTAATGTCAGATGTTCTGTACCTACTTATGACATTTGACAATTTTTTCATTGTCAGACAAATACTTTTGATATAAGTTATGGACTCATAATTCAAGCCAAACTCAAAACGAACAAACTCTCACATTAAATGATATCTACCAGCGGTGTCTATTTATGCTCTTCCTATTGTTATCACTGAGTTATCTCAAATCAAGGTCAACTCAGAGAAGCTCGCGCCTATGTAAAATTCAAGCGGGACTTTGTGGTTGAATGGTGAGAATTGTTAAGATGAAGCTAGTCTCTCTTGGACCGCGTCGTTGGCACATAGAACACAAATTCCTCATAGAGGAAAATAGAAAGTAGCGTGCAGAAAATAAACATTTAATCTAAACACAATAAAATTTATTCAAAAATAAATGTGTGTTTCATTACAAATAATTGGCGCCCAATTTGTGTTAACGTGATTAAAAAAAAATGCTTAAATGTGCATAATATAAAAATTCGCGTTACTTAGAACTCACTGAAACTAACATTTTGGCCGGTGCTGTACCTTGTGCAAAGGTCTTTCAAATCATTTGTGAAATCTAAATTGCTACATTAATAAATTATAAAATGTGCATTAATCTAAAACGATACGTTTAGTTAACAAAAAAGTGGACAAAGAAAAAAACAGCTAAAAAATAAAAACATAGACATTGAAAAAATACGGAAACTGAATTTGATTTTCTCTTCATCATCTTTATGAGCCATCGTCAATTCTTGGAGGATAAATAAAAACCGTACACGTGGAGAGCCGCACAATATACAGTATACACATATTTTGTTTGATTAAATAGCTAAGTATAAATGATATTTTGAATTGCTTTATATTCGAACTTATATAATTTTGTAAATGAGCACAGTTTATTTTTTTTTTTCTCTTCTCATTATTTGTTAAACCTCTATTAAAAATTTCAAGTCCTAATTAGTTACTGATTGAACAAACTAAATATTAAAACAAAAACATTTGAAATATAATTGCACACTTGTCAATTTTATAACTTATAACCTGATTTTTGTTAAGATAAGATTTAGTTCTGTTAGTTAGTTCGTATTTAATTAATTAGTATCAAACAAGTTATTAATCATTCATATTGAAAGGAGTGTTGCAATTTATAACGAATTTTAAATAGTTAGATTTCTGAGTGAGTCATGGACGCAGGACAGATAAGCGCAATAATTACTGCTGCAGTTCAAGTTGCAACTGAGCAAACAAAACAATCATTCGAGAATACGATTGAAGAACTGACAACTCGACTTAGGGCACTAGAAACACCAACGTCTGTTGAGGAATATCGGCCGGTGACCATTGAGCCTGGAAAAATCTGCGATGAGTCACTAGATTTAGTGAAAACATTGCCTGAGTTTAGTGGCGAGCAGGTGCGTTACATTTCGTGGCGGCAAGCGGCCTTTGCCGCCTATAAATTATTCGAATCTCATGAGGGAAGTTCGAAACATTACCAGGCAGTGGCCATAATTAGAAATAAAGTCGTTGATTCTGCTGATCAGGTCTTGTCTTCGTTCAACACAGTTCTTAACTTTAGAGCAATAATAGCCAGGCTTGACTTTACATATTCCGATAAAAGGCCTATTTATCTTGTAGAACAAGAAATGTCTACGCTCCGTCAAGGCAGATTGTCAATTGTGGAGTTTTACGATGAAGTTGAAAAGAAATTGACACTGATAGTAAACAAAACAATAATGCTTCACGAAGGCAATAAAGGATTAATCGACTCTCTTTCTCAAAAGTATAGGCAAGATGCATTGAGGGTTTTCATCTCTGGGCTACAAAAACCTATGTGCGACATTTTATTTTCGTCCCCACCAACTGATATGCCATGCGCACCACTTGCACTTGCGCAGGAGCTTGAAGCGAACCAGGCTCGATATAATTTCGCAAACTCTTTTTTTAATAAAAGCGAACGCCAGACATCTAAACAGATTAGCAACCATAACCAGTTCAACCCATATAATTCACCCCATTACAAACCAGCTTCTGCGGACCAAATACGATTTAGGCCAACCCAAATGGAAATAGATCCATCCGTTTCTCAATTTAGAAATCCCACAAATTTCCGAAATTCGGAGCAGAATAATAATAAGGCTCACATACCCATAAGATCAAATTCTAACAATTTTCAGGGCCTGGCGCAACAAAACGATTGCGCAACAAACCTGTTCCAAAGACGCATGCAAAACTTTAATGATTACCAGGATCATTCGAACAACCTTACGCAACTCAAACGTCACCGTGAGTCTGATCGGCAAACACTTCCTAAAATGCAGAGAATTAACCAATTGAGTCAGATTCCATTAGATTCAGAAAACCAATACTATTCTTGTCCATATGATTATTATGATGCGAATCAGGTTTATAGAGATAGAGAAGAGCAATATGTTGAAGGTAAAAATAATGAAATCGAACGTAGGAAGACAAGCTTTAATGACATACCAGAGACCTTTGATGAGATTAATTTTTTAGAGGAAAGTCCCTCCTACCATATGTAAGTCGAAGTTGGGGAGGAAGGGAAATAAAACTTTTAGTGGACACTGGTGCCGCTAAAAATTATATAAAAAACCTATGTACACTTAAGGGCATCACACCTACGCGCCCATTTTCTGTCAAGTCAATAAACGGTGCAAACGTCATCACATCTAAGTGCATAATAAATATATTTAATAGAAACACTACATTTTTTTTACTTCCAAGCCTCGAAACGTTTGACGGAATTATTGGTTTTGATTTCTTAAAGGAAATAGATGCAACGTTAGATCTCAAAAAAGGAATTTTAATCTTTAATGGGGGTAACGAAAAATTATTCTATTTTTTTTGTAAAAATGTTAATACTATTTCTCCAGGAAACGAAGATATTTCGAATGTAGAAAAGCTGATTTTGTCGATAATGACACGCCACAGTAGAGTTTTTGCAGATCCCAACGAGGCACTTCCTTTTAATACGAAAGTTGTTGCAAACATTAGAACTACTGACAACGACCCAGTGTATTCTAAAGCTTGTCCATACCCCATTTCAGCGACTGATTTCGTTAGCAATGAAATATCCAGTTTACTTAAAAACGGAATCATAAGACCTTCGCGATCTCCCTATAATAACCCTATTTGGATTGTTGACAAAAAAGGTGTTGATGATGAGGGAAAAAGGAAGTTACGTCTTGTCATAGATTTTCGAAAATTAAATCTCAAAACTATTAGTGACAAGTATCCCATTCCGGATACAAGTGTTATACTTGCTAATCTTGGGAAAGCATCTGTTTTTACAACCTTAGATCTAAAATCTGGGTTTCATCAAATAAATTTGTCTGAGCGGGATAGGGAAAAAACGGCCTTTTCAATAAATAATGGAAAGTTCGAATTCTGTAGACTTCCATTTGGGTTGAAAAATGCCCCCAGCATTTTTCAACGGGCTTTATATGATATCCTGAGAGAGGAGATAGGCAGATGCTGTTATGTCTACATTGATGATGTCATTATTTTTTCGGAAACAAATGAAAAACATCTAGAAGACGTACAAAGAATATTGCAGCTGCTCTTTGAAGCTAACATGCGGGTTGAACCAGCAAAATCTACATTTTTTAAAGAAGAAGTGGAGTATTTAGGCTTTGTCGTGTCATGTAATGGAGTAAGAACATGCCCAGATAAGGTAAAAGACATAGTGGGTTATGAGATGCCATTAACCCTACGCAGTTTGCGATCTTTCCTTGGTTTGTCTGGGTACTACAGACGGTTTGTTAAAGATTACGCTCAAATTGCAAAACCACTCACCAAGTATTTGCGTGGCGAAAACGGCCAAGTGCGGACGACATCATCTAAAAATATCAAAATAAATTTGGATGGTGAAGCAATTGAGGCTTTTAATAGAATTAAAAAAATTCTTGCATCAGAAGATGTTTTACTGCTTTATCCAGATTATCGAAAGCCCTTTGATCTCACAACAGATGCATCATCTCATGCACTTGGTGCTGTTCTTTCTCAAGAAGGCAGGCCAATTACAATGATTTCACGTACCTTGTCCCCTACTGAGGAAAATTACGCCACAAATGAGCGAGAACTATTGGCCATAGTGTGGGCATTGCAAAAGCTCAGAAACTACTTATATGGAGTCAATAGATTAAATATCTATACCGACCACCAACCTCTAACCTTCGCTATTTGAGACAAAAACGGTAACCCAAAAATTAAAAGATGGCGAGCTTTTGTATAGAGGAATTTTCACCAAGATTCTTTTACAAGCCGGGCAAAGATAACTTTGTTGCTGATGCTTTGTCCAGGCAATACATTAATGCGATGGAACAATCCGTGGATTTAGACTCTATGACGGTTCATAGTGAGGTGTCGTTAACAATGACAATACTTAGTGTTCAAAATCCATTGAACTGTTTTAGGAATCAGATTTATCTTACCCAGGGACTAGAGAATTTAAAAAAAACTAAGATACTTTTCATGAAGCAGGTGAGACACATGATTACTTTTGACGACATAAATAGGCTTTTCTTAGTTTTTAATGAAATTGTTAACCCCAATGTTGTTAACGCAATATATTGCGATCTTCCCCTGTTAGCACAAATTCAAAACAAACTCATCACCTTGTTTCCTTCGGTGAAGTTCTGTCACACAGAAAAATTTGTTACAGACATTTTTAACCCGAATGACCAGTTGGAGATACTTGTAACAGAGCATAATCGAGCTCATCGATCTGTTGGGGAAAACACACAACAAGTTTAAAAAGATTAAAAGAAACCGTGTCAAACTGTAGGGTCTGTAATGAAGCCAAATATCAACGACATCCACTTAGAGCTGATATTGGTGAAACACCCATACCATGTCATCCAGGTGAAATACTTCACATAGATATTTACTCAACGGCGGGTGCTCATTTCTTAACGTGTGTAGATAAGTTCTCCAAATTTGCAGTTGTAAAGCCGATCAAATCACGAGCGATTATTGATATAAAGGAACCACTTTTGGAACTCCTCAACCTTTTCAAAAACACCAGAACAGTGGTCTCTGATAACGAGAAATCTTTCGTTTCAGAAAGCATAAGGACATTACTCAGAGATAACTTCAATATTACCATGTTTACTACACCAGCCTTTCACAGTGTAACAAATGGACAGGTCGAAAGGTTCCATAGTACTCTCTCTGAGATAGCAAGATGTATAAGACTTGAAAAAAACATCTCTGAAACTGCAGAACTCCTTTTACTTGCTACAGCCAAGTATAACAGGACGATTCACTCAGTTACTAACCATAGACCCATTGATGTTTTCCAATCGATTCCAACTGATTTGAGGGATGAAATCAAAATGAAGATTACCACCAACCAAAAAATGTTTCTAGAATATCATAACAGGAACAGGCAAACGCGGTTATTCGAGCCTGGTGAAAAAGTGTTTGTGAAAACAAATAAACGTATAGGCAATAAATTTAGGAAGTTATTTGTCGAAAAAATTGTGCAGAAAGATCTGGGATCAACGGTTCTTATTGACAATAAGAAAGTTCACAAAAACAACTTAAGATAAACTTGACTAGACGGACTCTCTTATTCTCGAACATTCTTTAAATAATTGATATATTAACTATCTATTAATCTGATCGTTGTCAATATTATTTACTCAGAAATTAATACAAAAAATAAGGAAAATACATTTTGTTTTTATGATGTTCCGAATTCAAATTACACTTCACTGAGTTTGAAGAAGGTTATTTGTTTGATACTAAGAATATTGTAGGTACTATCTTTTTTAATTCTAAGAAAAAATGTGAACTAAAAGTGCTTAACAAAACAATTGCCTACATATATATTAAGAAATAAGCGTACAAATTTACAAAACAAAAGAATTGACAAGATAAAAAAAATGTAAAACGTAAATCTAGAACTAAAAAAATAATAAAATGTTTTCATATGTATCTATAAGAACGAGGGAATATTTCTCTTAAAATATCCCAATATCCCAATTATGTAAAACTGAAGCCGGGACGACTTCACTTGAAGAGGGGAGTAGTTATGGACTCATAATTCAAGCCAAACTCAAAACGAACAAACTCTCACATTAAATGATATCTACCAGCGGTGTCTATTTATGCTCTTCCTATTTTTATCACTGAGTTATCTCAAATCAAGGTCAACTCAGAGAAGCTCGCGCCTATGTAAAATTCAAGCGGGACTTTGTGGTTGAATGGTGAGAATTGTTAAGATGAAGCTAGTCTCTCTTGGACCGCGTCGTTGGCACATAGAACACAAATTCCTCATAGAGGAAAATAGAAAGTAGCGTGCAGAAAATAAACATTTAATCTAAACACAATAAAATTTATTCAAAAATAAATGTGTGTTTCATTACAAATAATTTATATTTGAACAAACAAACCAAATTTTGGTGCCATTTTCTTTGCACTTTTCTGTAGATCCAAAATGAGGGAATTAAATAGTTTCGAAGGCGATCCAACAATGAAAAGGATCTTTATTCAATGATACTTGTAAAATGATCTCGAAATGTTTATGATATTCTTGAATCGCTTTTTGCTAGGCTCATTGAATTGTTCCGCATACGCCAAAAGATTGCGATACTATTCTGGCTCCATCTGCCAACGGATCTCTCAGTTCTCGAACAATTTTGCATAAAGTCCCTCCTGCTGTCGGCGGCAGTTCACCCAATCCTTAATCCAAACATACCGACTCACGTTTGTGTGGCAATTTATCCTCTTCGCAACCGCAAGTGCCTCTTTTTTTTCCATTTCGATTTCTTTTCTCACCGCACCGCATGAAAAAAGAAAACAATTTTTAATTGTTAAGAAAACGGATCTGCAAATATTTTGCAAACGAACATCTGCCAACCGTGTGCACTGTCAATTTTTAAATAATTGCCAAGCAAATTATGAATGAAATTGTCAGAGCTTGGGACAAAACTTGGCAACCGTGTGAACTGACAATTTGGTATTTTAAGGTAGTTCGCTATTGACAGCTCATTTGCAGCTTATTGTCATTTATAGACCTGACAAAATTGTCAGATCAGGCAATTGTCTGAACATAGCTATATTCTAGCACTCGTCCTACCTCCTCTTCGACAGAATAACTAGTTTGCGTTGAGCTGATCACTGCCACAGACGAGTTCCGCAATCAGGGGGTCACAAGGATTAACAGAGCTATTTCTACACCCGTAGTGTAAATGACTGATCTAAGGAATTTCTGATATCATTCCAATTGTCTCCTGCCTTTCCTTAAGTAGACCAGGAAAGGAAAACCCAACTGCATAAATTGTCGCTAAATACAGATGCGAATTTCCCATTGAAACAATTTAAGAGAAAACGTCCAAAGATAAGAATGCTACAACATTTTTTTAAATCTAACGAGCTCCCGTTACACTACATAGATAACATTTAAGCAGCATCGTCAGAAGGACTACATGTGAATAACTTACTGGTAAGGGATCGGTCTTACACAACGTTGTACTACTCCACATATAATAATATGAGACATACATTAAAACCCTCAAGTAGACCCGTAATCCCTTTTGTAAGCCACATGCGACAACTTTACTTCGTTAAATACTTTAAAACATTTTCGTTGCAAAGTGTTTTGGTTAAAAACTGTAAGCAAACCTATCCCTCATCCTTCGAGAAGGATATACACACTTTGTTGTGTTGTTTAACATTTATATCAGGTTGGAAACTCCGCCACAATTTTCGTCTTACAGTGCAGAGCGGAATTAGTTGCTCGTGGCCCAGAGCGGAACGTAAAGTTACAGATGCCTGCTTCTTATGGAAACTGCTCTGCTCTGTCCTCTCTGTCTATCTAATCCACTTAATGCACATTAAACCATCCAAGATGAGGTTTTTGGCCGCGCGTATGCGGTACCGCGTGTACATCGAAGAGAAGCTCAACGTGCTTGGTAGACGGCCCATGGGGCCACTTCTCTGTGCATTTAGGGAGATAAGGATGGTGCTTTTTTTGTGTTTGCTCCGTTTATTTGCGGGACGACACTCTCCATTTCAGTCGGTTACTGAATCCAACCATCCTCCCTGTCCCCGCCTATAGCGAATGACATGCTTTGGTTAATGTTTTTGAATGTTGCTCCTTGAAAGTTTACCCTCCTTAAACTCTGTAAACTTGGGCCAGATATTTCAATTAGGCGCAAAAGCTTATCGAAGCAGCAAGAAGGGTGGAAGGGGGCTGGCGGAGCACATAACTTAGTTACGGGTACTACTGTCACAGTGCGGTTGTTGAAAGTCCTTGCGACGAGTTTAGATGGAGAGACAACAAAACATTCTCCCTAGACATCGGGTCTTGCATTCACACACACAGCATACCACCCAATCATTCGGCTTGAGCTGAAACTTATGAGGAAAAGGATACAACAGCGTCTCAGAGTATATACTGCTTAATGACAAATGGAATTTAAAGTACGAAATTTAATTATCATTGGAATTATTTCGTACGCCGATGTGGAGCAACGGGGGTTTGTTTGGCTTGAAGGAATATTCTCAAAATTTATGGGAAATATAATGCGAATGTCCTCAAACTGAAATTTACAGCACATTTGTAAGGATTTGTAATGCTTATTCGTGCGGTGCCTGGTGCAATATATCTTCCAGATTGCCTTGGATAAGTATGTTTTTGTATCCTGTATATGTATATGTGCAATTGAAACAAGCTTCTGCTGTTGTTTTCAGATGATTTGAATTCTCATTTACGACATGTAAAATTATGGCAGTCGGGTGAGCCTTTTTGTAGAGACTTCGCTTTGTCTTAAGTGACAAGACAACTTGGAATGGGAAAGTAATAGAAGTTTTCAGACTCTGGGCCTCTGGGAGTTAAAAGAGACATGAAGCCGTTCATACTTGGTTTGGTGTGACTTTGGGTTCTTAACTTGACTCAACTCGCCAGAATTGGCGAACGTTCTTGTCATGATAAACCGTCCCTATTTTCCAAAAACATTCCATCGAGTCAATTCAAGCCAATTACTTTTTTTCTTTCATTCAACAGACGTAGTCGAAGATTTTTGCATGGAGGGGGAAGTTCGACCTAAGCAAGTCATCAAATGAACGCCTTAAAACTCCCCTTCAGCCAATTTTGGTACGTTCGTAATGTAATGAAATGAGGGACAAGCTTAAAAAAAGGGGTAAAAAATCTCAATCAAACGTACCTTGTTTAAAAGTAAAATTTGAATATATTTTGATTGCGAACAAATTTTGAATATATAATACTTAATTTTAAGCACTTTGAAAATTCTAAATTTTTTTTTCTGGATTTATGAAATTTTTTCATTTATTCATACGGAAATTATTGGAAAATATTGGAATTTAAGGATGGTAGGTACACAGTTGTTCCGGAACGAAAAATCCCATACAAAAATGACATAACGAAATCATGAACGAAAAATTTCGCAAAATTTGACATTTGTAGTGCGGTGTTACCAGCTTTTATGAGGTATGGAGCCAAATTTTAAAAATCTTGGAGCCAAAAAATGACAAACTCAAATATAAGAATTAAAAGTGCGCATTTTTTGTTTGCGATTCTTTAGGGCTACTTATTCTAATTACATTGTTTTTAAAGACGACAATATTCAATTAAAATAAAAACAACATACTCATAATTGGGAGACTTTTCTAGTTTCCATTTTTCAATGTTAAAAATGTTGGAAAAAGCAACGCCTATGGAAACGATATATAAAATATTAAATTCTTTCGAAATGAGTTTGTATAAATGTGTGAAAATCAATTGAAATGGACCAACCAAAAGCGGCCAACTCAATACAAACAAGAACCAATAAAATTCGGATTTACTGTTCGATTTGGCAGCAGAAATCTGAAATCTCAGATCAAAATCTGAAAAGCCAAATCGAAAACGACGTAATTGCTTAGAAACTTTTAGTTATACAAATACGACACCTACAATGAACAGATGCTTCCTATACGTTTAAGACTTGGACATACCTGGATAACTAACAGCCACTTATTAAAGAACGAACCGCCAGCTACCTATCACATCTGCCAGACGAACAACACCATCTCCATCAAACACCTTACTTCCGAATGCAGCAAAATTAAACAACTTTTTGAGAAATTATGCAATAATTCTTTTACTAACCTACTTTCAATTCCGTCTGCGGATAATATAAAAAAGGTATACCCAGTATTGCAAGACCTCAAACTAGACAAATGTATTTAAACTTGCCATTTGACTCTTTGTACGGGGGTGCGCTCGAGGATGGCAGAGGTGAGTGCTCTTGAGCGCACATTCCTGCCACCACGTACGCTCCCCCCCACACACACATTTAGACAAAAAACTTACATACATTTTTATTTAAAACATCACTTTATAAAGGTACATCATTTTTAGATCCCAGCCGTAAGCCTTGGAGCTACTGCTGTTAGTTATTAAGATTAACCTGAACATTTATGTTTAAGTAGTTAATAAAATAATAATAATAAGTCCCAAATGACAATTTTAGGGAGCCAATTAAGAGTTCTAGCAGCCAAATCAGAGATAAATAGCCAGCTGGTAACACTGCTAATTTTGTATCAGCTGATGGAACTCTCCACAAACTATTTTCCGCTGCCTTTTCGTTGTCAATTTGGAGACCACCGGAAAATTTCGTTCCGGAACAGGTGCGTACTAGGCTTTAAGGGAGAACTAATGCTTTTGTAGATAAAAAAAAATTGGGAAAACTTCAAAGCCTGGCAACACTGCTCCCATGTACATGTACACATCGACTCTTTCTCTGCCGTTGTGCTAAAACAGAGAAAAAGCCACGCAGTGATTTCAATGTTTGGGCGCCACCCCGAACAATATCAAGAACAGTCGTAGCTGATATTTTTCAATTTGAGAAAATATATTTAAAACCTGTTCTCAATGAAGCTACAAGCTGATTGATAGTTTAAAATATTAAAGCAGGCTGCAATAATTATTCTTTCTTTGTTATGATTAAGTAATGGCAAGTTAAAGGCAGTGAAGTCGAAAAAAATATATTTTTGGTCGAAATCGAATCTCTCCTAAAACACATCCTAAAATTTAAGAGGTAAGTTAAAAGGAATTGGTTCTATTAAGCGACCCTGAAGATTTGATATTTTATCCAGATGTGTTTGTGCCGCATTCTCCAATTTGTTTTCCACGCATAATTTACCAGTTCATGATCGTGGCACCCTTTGGAGATTGCTATATTCCCTTTGATTTATTTCCGCAGCCGAACTAAAATATTTGTTCTTTATGACGGTTGCTATGTCATCCGCATATGCACAGTTAGTACTGATTTTAAAAGAGTTCGATTGAATATAAGACGAACAAAATTGGTTCCAGTTTCGAGCCCTGTGGAACACCAAATATGCTTGGCTTTTCTTTACTAAGAGTATTTGATACCTTCACCCTAATCGTGCTATCAGTAAGGTAATTTTATAGCCAGTTTGACAATAGCCTTATTAAGCCTTTTGTGGTTTAAGATTTCCATAAACTTGTAAGGAGTTGAAGTGTCAAAGGCTTTGCGAACAGAACATACGTCACATCTTAAATAATGTTTATTTCCAACCAACAACGTGTAACATTTTGAACCAATCAAGTGGCGGAACTTTAAAAATATCCCTAATAGTTAGTTCAACTATAAGCAGCAATAAAATGCACGACAACGAAAAGTGGGTCTCACAATTCTGTCGTTCTAGTCTTAAAACGCACTTGCAATGAACGGGGACGACTGCATTTATCAAGTTGTGTACTTGGTTTTTTAGTTAAGCCTCCGTAACCAGTGTTGTCATTCTGACCGAAATCTCTTCACTCTGACCGGAGAAAATTTTGAAATCTGGCCTAACAGATTTTTGGCCGAAACGAAAAAATTCTTTAACCGGAAAAACTTTTTTTGACCTGCAAAATAATATTGTTCTATGTTCTAGATAAATATAAAGGATAGATTTCTATAACTTGGCTGATACTTGGCCATACCTAACGAACACACTCACAATTTCATACAGAAACCAATTTATTGTGAGTAATCCTAGAATACAGCGACTCCTCGCGGCACTATTCCAAAAAATAAAAATCGGTCATTCGGTCAGATTTGACCGGATTCATTTTATTTTTTAGTGGCAACACTGTCGGTAACCAACTGCAGGAACCGATTTCTTTGTCAAAAGCCGCTGCACTATAGTGTAGGAGCGTATTAATATTTTTATTTATTATACCCTCCTCAGGAAGGTATATTCGCTTTGTCATTACATTTGTAACGCCAAGAAGGAGTCACCGGAGACCTCATAAAGTATATATATTCTGAATCAGGATCACATTCTGAATCGATTTAGCCATGTCCGTCTGTCTGTTTTACATTACATTTGCTTTTATTGATCTATTTAGTTATTTTATTCGAAAAACTTCGCCATTGCGATTTCCTAAAATTTAGCCTGGACACTATATATATATATATTTCGAGAGATAATCGAATCAGACCACCATTGTCGGGTCTCTTTTCGTCTCTCTACCACTGTAAATCTTACTCAGAGAGACTCTCTGGATTTCTCCACAGTTCTTCTCCGGGCTCAATTCCTAGTGTTAACGCTAGCATCTGTTTATGGGAGATCCGTTTCATGGACTGGGTCTCGACCCATTGATGTCCCAAGATCCTCATTCTTCTGCCAGCCAATGCCGGGCATTGACACAGTATATGTGCCGCTGTCTCAGATTCCTCCAGGCATAGTCTACAAGTATCATCCTCTATAAGGCCCATTTTCCTTAAGTGATACCTGAAATTACCATGTCCTGTAGACAAAGCCACCACCCATTTCAATGTTCCTCGACTCATGCTTAGAACTCTTCTTTGAGTGGAGCAGGTCGGCCACTTTATTGCCATTTTAGCTTGTCTACATTGTTCCACGGTTGACCACATTCTCAGGTGTTCTGCCGTGATCCATTTGTGGACAAGCTGTTCAACCATTCCTCTGCCAATTGAAGAGAATGGTTCTGGTCCCAGAAACTTTTCAGTTGACCCCTGTTTTGCAAGGGAGTCCGCCTTTTCATTGCCTTCGATCCCTATGTGTCCTCGTACCCAAGTCAGTGTTACTTCATTTTTAGATGAACACTTATTGAGTTTAAGTACGCATTCCAGTGCCAGGGATGTTGTGATGTTTGTTTGTTCCATGCATCTGATCACCGCCTGATTGTCCAGTGCTATGAGGATATTTCTTCCTTCCACCTGACACTCAAGCAAGTAGACCAACGCATAAAGCAAGGCAATCATCTCAGCCTGGTATACTGAAGTGTATTTCCCGAGGCTAATGTGACGGGCAAGTTCCAGCTCTTCTGAATAGATACCGGCCCCCGTCCCGTCATCCATCATGGATCCATCCGTGAAAATCACTATTTCACCATTTCTTTTTTCTGGAAGTAATCCGTTCTCAATACGAGTTTTGTGATTTCTTTCCATAATACGCATGTTATTCGATCCATAGGCATGTTTAGCTCCCTAATCTCGTCTTTGACAAGTTCCAGGATCTTCCTATGTCCATAGATCGTACCACGATTGTGCCATTTCGCATCTCGATGCAAGCGAAGTGCCGTTCGGGCCGCTGTTTTCTTAATAAATAAGTCTAGCGGTAATGTCCCCATGATGACTTCCAATGCGCATGTTGGGGCTGTACGTATTGCACCTGCAATTCCCATACATGCTAAACGTTGAACCCTATCCAGGTGCTTCCCCACAGTTTTCTGAGAGGCTTTCGCCCACCATACAACCGAGACGTACGTGATAATGGGTCTAGTTATCATCGTATACATCCAGTATGCTGACCTAGGCGAGAGTCCCCACCTCTGTCCACACACACGTTTGCACTGATGTAGTACTCTTTTTGCCTTCCGGACCTTCTCCTCAACATGGTAATTCCAAGTAAGTCCAGTATCTAGATAGACTCCCAGATACTTAACCTTCTTAGTCATTGTTAGTTCCGATCCGAAAAGTGTTAAGGGCCGAAATTCCAGATTTTTCCTCTTCCTAGTGAAGACTATTAGATCTGTTTTCGCCGCATTAATGGAGAGCCCTTGTTCCAGACACCACCGCTCAACCACTCTGAGTGCATTCCTCATGATATCTGCGGTGACGTCCATGAATTTGCCTCTGGCCATTATTGCTATGTCGTCGGCATATCCCACTGTGTGAATACCCGTCGCCTCGAGTCTGTCGAGAAGAGAGTCCACAGTGATATTCCACAGTGTAGGTGAGAGAACACCTCCTTGTGGGCAACCTCTGCTAACCCTTCCTCTGAGTTTTGAGGTTCCCGTCTGAATATTAATCGCCCTCGTATTCAACATATTGTCCACCCATCTTACCACCAGTGGGTTAACCCTACGTTTTTCCAAGGCTTGTTTCAGACTTTCAAAGCATATCTTATCGAAGGCACCTTCAATGTCCATTATAGTGGTCATCGCAATGCCCCCGGTATTTAGCTCTTCCTCCGCAACGCGTACTACTTGGTGTAGCGCTGTTTCTGTAGACATACCTACCCTGTATGCATGCTGTCTACTATTTAAAGGATACATCTTAAGCGCAGTACTCTCCATATAGTCCACCATCACCCTTTCCATTATTTTTAACAGGAAGGATGTTAGGCTGACTGGTCTGAATGACTTTGCCTCGGTGTAGTCCCTTCTTCCCGGTTTTGGAAGGAAGACCACATTTGCTTCCCTCCATGTTATCGGGATATAGCCTATTGCTAGGCATGCAACGTATATATTCCTGAGCCTTGGTGCAATTACGTCTATACCCCATTGCATTAGACCTGGAAATATACCATCCGGCCCCGCAGTTTTGAAGGGTGAGAATGTTGCTATCGCACCCTTGACCGCTTTTGGTGTCACGATCCGTTCTGCTTCCGTCCTATCCATCCTGTTCGCTCCTTGTTTCCTTGGAGCCCAGGGCTGATCTGACTTATAGCTTCCTGGAAAGTGTACCTCCATTAGGACCTCATTTGTGTGATCCAGTGTTTCCACCATCTCCCCCGCTCTATTACGAATGAGTCCGATCTTAGAAACTGGATCTCTCGAGACAATCTTTTGTAGTCTACTGACTTCAGATGTACTCCTCATACTCGAGCAAAAGTCCCTCCATGACTCCCTTTTACGTCGTCGCAGAGTAACGTTTAGCTCTTTCTTTTTCGCCTTATATTCATCCCATGCTTCGGGTTCTCCCCTCCTCATGGCGTGATTGAAGGCCTTCCTCGCAGCCTTTTTTAGCTTTTCAAGTTCCCGGCACCACCAAGGCGCAGGATCTTGTTTTTCCACTAAAGTAGGTGTACAAGCCACTCGGTACGCAACTTCAACAGCTGATTGCAGATGCTTCAACTGTGATTCTACATGCCAAGTGTTTTTCGGTATTCCGAATGTCATTACATTCAGTTTTTCCTCCAACACTTCAAGGTATTTTATCCTATCTGTGTTCTTCGGAATTCTGATGTATTTCCGATCTTTTTTCCTTTTAGATCCATAGCGAACGTCAAATGAAATGGCTCTGTGATCCGACAATGTAGCCTGATCCATTACCCTCCAATTTGATATTCTTTCAATTATCTGGCTACTGCACAGGTTAACATCGATCACTTCCATTCGTCTCACATCCACGAAGGTTGGCTCTGTTCCCCTGTTTAAGATAGCTAGATCCTTGCATGATACAAATTCGAATAAGGCTTCTCCTCTGTAATTATCGTTGGTGCTGCCCCACACTGTATTATGTGCATTGGCATCACAACCAATTATTAGATCCTCGTTCCTGTTCCTGCATGCATTCACCAAAGACTCTAACTCTCTTGTCGGAGGAGGTTCTGGAGAATCATACGGCAGGTATGCAGATGCTATGACAAAACTTCCCGCACCTGATCGTACTCGTACTGCGTTGCAAGGTCTGGGGCACACAGATCCAGCAATTTATATGCTTGAACTCCGTGCCTCACCAAGATACAGGACCTAATTCTTCCGCTAGTTTGTGCATAATGCAACTCAGCCATGCTATTTGGGAGTCCTCTAATCTTTCCTCTAAAGATCCAAGGCTCCTGTATCAGGGCTATATCAAACGAATCCTCATCAAAACACTTAGTCATCATTGCCGATGCTGCTTTGCTGTGATGAAGGTTCAATTGAATCACCCTCAGCTTTTCCCGGTACGGGCCCACCTCCCGCCCGACTTGTGTTGATCCCATCTCCATGGTGTCTATCACTTCGTCGCCCTACCGGGTGGCTCTCCAGGCTGAGTCTTTTCCGATGATCCTTGGAACTTCACGAATGCTATGTCCAACCCGCAAAAGAGTATATCTCCTGCTTGTCTAACCAGCCTCGCTTCCTCCCTCGGGCACCAGATCGTCAGCTTGGTTCCACCAATTTTGTTGTCATCATATCTTCCCATGTGAGTAACCCTCCATTTCGAAGTGTCCTTCACACAGGAATTTTGACGACAAAGTCTGGCAAGGATGACATCTTTGCTCACGGGTTGACCGGGAACGAAGATTATCAACCTTTCCACATCCTTTAGTATGTGAAGCCTGTCTATTCTAAGGTTGATTCCCTCCCATAGGTCGGTCATCTTCCCTACAGTCTGACATAGCCACCCCTTGGTTTCTTGGTTTACGCATTTTATTGCTATAATCCCTTCCTCCAAGGTTATCTCCTTTACACCGATATCACCTGCATTTGTCGGAAGTAAGTCAAGAGCCCTCAGCAGAGCATTTTTGAAAATACTCAACTGTGAAGCTTCTATCCCCCCCTCTCGACTCATGTCGGCAACACCCATTTGGAGATCGTTCGCCGCTGTCTGAGCAAAGGTTTTTACACCCTTGTCAACTTTGGCTCTCTCACTCCTAGCGTAAGGCTTTGTAGCATCTGCTTGCTTTGCTCTCCTTCCCATAGCTTGGCTCAGCTTTCGCTTTACCTTGCTTGGTCCAGGTTGCTCGGCCTTGCACGCTTCCTGCTTTCCAGGGTGACTAATAGTCCGTTGTACATGTTGTCCATCCACATAACCACTGGAGTGTGGTACCTGTAGACTGACCCCATATTGTACAGACTGTCCGTCTTCCCTTCCGCCTTCCGTCCCCTTCTTCTCAGTTTTAGGTGGATTCATGGTCCCGGAACATTTGAACCGTTTCCTAGATCCACCGTCTTCTGGAGAGGTTTCGGTCGACGTCAAGTAGGCAACCATTTCAGTCAACTCCTCGACCGACTTATTTATGCCTTTCGCCGAGACAGATTTGGCCAAGGCCAATCTTTGCCTCCTTCTGACCCTCTTCATTTTTTGCTTCAGTTGCTGGTGCAACTTCCGCTCGGATTCGGGACTTCTCTCCTCTTCCAGTCCCTCTTCCGCAGTTCCGGCTGACCTCTTGGCGCATTTCTGCACCGCATTGTCCACCTCCACTGACGATTGGTCTGCTAACTCTTTTGGTTTCCCATCAGAGTCCACTGACCCCTCGAGCTTATTCGGGTTCATGTCAGCGCCTCCCAGCGCCTTCTAGACCCCTCCTAAGCGTTCCACCTCGTTTTCCGAAGGAATATTATTTTTCTTATTTTTATTTAGGTCCATATACGTACCCACGAGTAGGGGAGAATTAAACGGACCGAATAGGCAGAGATCCCCAATACCTATCCTACTCAACTAAATTACAACAGAAGATTGAGCTGCCCCTGAGGAGTCTCCATTAGCGGTTTAATTACCCCTGAACCTTGTAAACAAGTAGTTTTACCTACCTCATCACAGCTCCCTCGAAATTGCAGACTAGTCATCTTGGAGTTTAAGGGTTGATCGATTGATCGGATTGGGTCTTGGTTCTTCAATTCACATTCAGCTCTACCAGAGGAGTTGGGCCACTACCCTGTTCTAGCATCCTGTTAATCTACTTAGGCCGCCCCACCACGACAAGGTGCCCAATATTCGGATAAAGGTAGATGAACTTACCGGCGGAGCCTGGACACTAAATAAAAGTATTAGTAGCGCGCAATGACTGTGTAACACACCTGAAAGTTGTTTAAAAAAACATAAAACGCCGATTCGAATATCCACTGAGTTATTTATTTGCTGCTTTACTCCTCGACCGATGTCACAACAATGAATCCCTGTGCGACTCAAAACTGAAAACTGTGTAAAACTGTGTGTGTGTTGTGTGTTTTCCTCTACCGGTAGTCTCTTTTCTTCTTCGTGTTCTGTCTTTGTTTTAGTCTCGTTACAATTCGGCCTTCCTGACCAGAAATCGCCCCGATTTCACTAGGTTTTATTTTTTTACAATCAACCCATGGCTTTATGTTTGCCACCTCCCAAATCCCCTCGTATGGAACCTGCCCTAGTTGAAAACCTTCCGCATCTTTTATTAAATACCTATCATTCGGCAAAACTTTCATTATTCTGTATGGTCCTTTAAATTTAGGTATTATTTTCTTACATATCCCAGCTCTACTTTCAAAATTCTTTATCATTACGTAATCATTTTCTTTATACGCAACCTGAGCTCTAAGACGATCCTTCAATAATTTATTTTTATTCTGACATTTTACCATTTTACCCGCGGCTTCAACTCTCATTTTACTTAAATCTCTGTCCACTCTTCGTTTGTCACACTCATTAATATTTTCCCTCAAAAAATCTATGACTACCCCTCTTTGCTCAACTCCAAACAGCAATTCGCTAGGGGTGACACCAGTACTCCCATGTACTGTGTTATTTAATGCAAACTCTATCTGCGGCAACACCCTGTCCAAAGAAAGAGTTGTACCTGCGCTAGTCATCTTAGCTATCATTGGACCTAAGGATCTATTCACTCTTTCGACTTGGCCATTTGCCTGGGGAGACCCCGTAGCAATCTTTATGTGCTGTACATTATTTTCCTCCAAAAACATTTCAAAATCTCTGGATGTGAAAGCACTTCCACGATCAGATATCAATATCTTAGGACGACTATAGTGTGTGAAATAAGATCGCATTGAATGTATCACCTCTCTTGTATTGGTAGAACTTGTAGCATATAGCTTTACGTATTTTGTGAACGCGTCTATTACCAGGTATACATATTTTTTCTTAGCTGCCCTCAACAGAACAGGACCGAAATGGTCCACATGTATAGTATCAAACGGTGAATCTCCTTTTGGAATGTTGTGCATTAGCCCTTCATGCTTTCCAAACTTTGGTGAGAAAGCAATGCACTTTAAGCAATTCGAAATGTAGTCTTTTACCTTTTCCTTCATTTTAGGAAACCAATAGGTCTTCATTACTATTCCAATCACCTTTTCAGACCCCATGTGCCCCATTTCATCATGATAAGCCCGTATCACATTCCCTTCCATACTACGTGGGACGTAAAATAAAATACGTTGCCCGACTTTGCGATAAACAAGTCCATTCCTCATCTCATAAAAACTGCTTTCCCCCTTTTCTAGTTGTTCTCGAATTTTATTTATGGTTTCGTCTTTATATTGCTTTATTGAAAGATTTTGTTCGAATGTGTTTTCTTCCAATATCAAAATGTTCGTGGTACGACTGAGCGCGTCCACGTGCTGCATTCTTGTCCCACTCCGATGCTCGAGCACGTAATCGAAATTCTGAAGCTCCAATGCCCATCTGGCTATCCTTGGATTTATTTCTTTCTTGTTCAATGTCAACGTTAGTGAATTACAATCAGTAATTATTTTGAACCTAAAGCCGTGCAAGTATACTCTAAACCTTTTCAACGCATAGATGATAGCTAGTGTCTCCAGTTCGAAACTATGATATTTGGTTTCATGTTCGGAGGTCCTCTTCGAGAAATAAAATATTGGGTGAAACTTTCCATCTGCTTTTTTCTGCATAAGTATGGCTCCAAAGCCCAAGGCACTAGCGTCGCAATGCAATTCTGTCTCATCCTTAGGGTCGTATAAAGCCAATATGGGTGTTTCGATCATTTTCCGTTTCAGTTGTTCAAAACAGCGTAATTCTTCCTCACCAAATGCAAAGGTAACATCTTTTCTAACTAATCTGTACAGAGGCCGTGCTATAAGTGAAAAGCCCTCAATAAATTTTCTGAAATATGAGCACAAACCCAAGAAGCTATGTACTGCCTTTGAACATTTTGGCACGGGGAAATTAGTAACGGCTTCAATACCCTTTTCATCCGGCTTAATGCCTTCCGCTGTCACTTCATACCCCAAGTACCTAACCGTGGATTTCATGAACTGACATTTATCTAGACATAACTCTAATTTGTTTTGGACTATCTTAGCAAATACCTCTTTCATTATTTCTAAATGCTCTTCGACAGTTTCTGTAGCGATCATTATGTCGTCAATGTATATCCTAACTTTACCTGCCCTTAACAAATCGTCAAATACCCGATTCACATACCGCTGAAATTCTGAAGGTGCATTTCTTAACCCAAATGGCATTTTCAGATATTCGAATTGCCCTAAGGGTGTCACAAACGACGTATACTTTATTGAGTCGGGATGCATACTAACATGATGAAACGCACTCTTTAAATCCAAAAGTGTAAAAATCTTTTTGTTCACTAGTCCATCTAACAAGTCTTCTATTAATGGTATAGGGTAGTTATCCTTCAACGTCACTTTATTCAACACACGATAGTCTACGCATAACCTTATGTCTCCGGATTTTTTCTTTACCAAGACGATAGGTGAAGAATATTCCGATTTGCTATGTCTAATAACTCCTAGATCCAGTAAGCTATCTAATATTATCTGAACCTGTTCTTTTTCGAAATATGACAATCTTCGGGGGGCGCAATGGAAGGGCTGTTCATTATTTAAAGTTAGTCTCATTTCGCATCTTACCTCTGGGATTTCGGGGCGCTTTCTGTTTACATAATATTCCTTGAACATATCATCAAATTTCTTTCTTTGTGCAAAACTGATATCTTTGTTATATATATATTCTTTAGCTTGTTCATCGATTTCAATATTAAATAATTCCTTACATTCTTTTACATAGCTTTCACTAGGTAGTACATTTTTCTGAATTTCCATTTTAAACCCACCAATCTTTAGAAAATCTTTTCCTAATACTACAGGACATTGCATAGTTTTATCAGATACAACAAGTAAATTCATTTTTACTTCCTTTTCTTCACATAAAATTATACACTCGGTTTTTCCGAGAACGGATAATGGACTTTTATTAATTCCTACAAAGTTACATTTCTCATTGTTTTCAAGTTTTCTTAAACATACTAATGGGATGAATTGTTCTCGGATAAAGCTGATGGGACTACCGGTGTCGATTAGTGTGCCTACCAAAAATTTGTAATCATAATTTCTACTTTTCAATATAACAAATAAGTCTCTTACATAGTTGTCCTCTGCTTCTTCTTCTTCCATATAGTGAACTCGCTGGACCTTCCTTCTTTCGTTGCAATTAGCCGCTAAGTGACCCATTGTTCCACATACATAACAGGACCCAACCTCGCGTTTTGGCTTGCGACATTCGGCGGCAATGTGTCCCACCGAGTTGCAGTTGAAGCATCTAATTGAGTTTCGCTTCTCGTTGTTCCCGGCATTGGTGAAGTTCGTTGGCCGCGACCAGTCGTTCGAAGGTTTTGGCAAAGTAACATTGGCAAATGCGTCCAATAACTCATTTTTGTTGGCGAAGCGATGCATTTGGGCTTGTGTACGCAGTTGCTGGTCTGGTATTCCTTCAATAATACACTCCACCAGTTCCCCATCTGTAAGATCGACTTTACCAGCTAGAATCAACTTGTCATGAAAATAATTTTGAAAGGCCTCTCCATGTAACCATCTTCTCATCTCAAATGTTCGGCGCATTCGTAGCCTGCTGATGCGGTTGTCGAAGAGCATCCGCATATCGTCAAGGATTGATTCGATTGGGACCGTCACAATGTCAGCCCGTGAATGTAGCCACTTGAGAGCCTTTCCTTTTAATTTCGACGCTATTAGAGCTCTCATGTTGTTATCATCCAATTTATATGATGATTGCACACTCATTAGCTGAGACTCCCAAAGCATAAAATTGTCCTCCTCCCCAGAGTACTCAGATATTAAATCCTTCGGCAGACTGGCACTGTTCTGATAACACTCGTTTTTAATTATTTCGCTTCCTTTCGTTTGACACTCTTTTTCATTACTTTGTCCCACTGTAATATTTTTTACGCTTTCTGTTTCACCACTCTTTTTTTCGTCGCAATCTTTTTCATTACACTCTTTTTCTGACACTTCTCCTCTTTTCTCCCCTAACATAAGACACTCGTTCTCTCGCTTCAATATCTCAATTTCTTTTCTTTGTAACTCCATCTCTTTTCTCAATAGTTTTATTTCTCTTTTCATATATTTTAACTCAATATTACTGTCACTCATTTTTCCTTCCTTTTGTGTTGCAGCTGTCTGGTTCTCGTCGTCGCCGTCGTCGTCGTCGTCCGGCGTAGTAGCCTGTTGCTGTGTGGTGTCATTATTTCCGCTACTGTTGTCTACTTCGATGGCGTCACCACACACATCTGGGGGTTCACCACGATCCTCTTCGGGAATCGACAGCAGGCGCAACAGTAATTCGCTTTTGTTGCCTGATTTTTTCTTTCCCAGTTTCTCCAGCCATGACTTCAACTGCGGCGCAGTGTATTTTTTGTATGTTTCGATCTTTGACATGATTAGACGCGCACTTTGCTATTCACACCGCACACACTCGTTTTTAGAGATACAAAGTTTTACAACTAACACTTTTGTGGATAATCCCACTTCTGAGGATTGTAACACACCTGAAAGTTGTTTAAAAAAACATAAAACGCCGATTCGAATATCCACTGAGTTATTTATTTGCTGCTTTACTCCTCGACCGATGTCACAACAATGAATCCCTGTGCGACTCAAAACTGAAAACTGTGTAAAACTGTGTGTGTGTTGTGTGTTTTCCTCTACCGGTAGTCTCTTTTCTTCTTCGTGTTCTGTCTTTGTTTTAGTCTCGTTACAACTGTTTCTTCGAGCGAAGGTCCTGTTCTTTAGAACCTGAATATTTGATGTGATGTACTGACTGTTCTTTAGAATCTGAATATTTGATGTGCGAATGTTCAAAATTTTTACGAACACAATGAACAACGACTTTTCTGTTATAGACGAATTTAATTTTTTTGACTTAACTATTTGCTGCATGAATATATCGCTTTAGCTATACCTAATCTACATGATTCAGATCCTGAGTGTCGTGGAGAAAAACACCTACAACCCTCCGCGACGATGTTCATTGCAGTACATGCCGCCATCTTGACATTTGACGGTAATGAAACAGGAAATAGATGCAATCTCTCATCTTATCTGAATGCTATTTCCACTTCCAAAATAACAAATGACAATAAATAAGCGACGTAATCCTTAAAACATTTGAGTTGCCATCAACTCCTCTGCCAATCTAAATTATTCTCGATTCCATTGACACGTTTTTATATCTCATCGTTTATTTACCAACAAAAAAAAGGCCACTAAAAAGAACGAACTTTACAACCTACACCCCCTCCGTCAGTTTGATGTTTTGCCAGGGAGAAGGACACCGAAAGTCATTTCGCGGAATTTAAATTTTACAATACAAATGGCATGTGATCCATTATATTAGCTGGTAAATGTGTATCACCGTCATTGTTAACTTTTGCTCATTAAAAAAAATACGAACAGCGAAATCACTCTCGACGTACTCGTCTCCAATCTCATATACATATTTATATTTTTATTTATTGATACGATTTCCCTTGTTTTGCTCATTTCCTTTCCAATATTCGACGACTCTTGGTCCTGCTGCAGTGAAACTGATACTGCTTCTGAAACATTTACTTGGATGTACTGTTTTGAAATGCGTACTCGAATATTAATCCCACTTTCGCCCACATTCGTCGACAATAGATTCCCATTTCGGGTTACGTTACGTACGTGGCAGTCTACAGTCTACACCCTCCACTCAGCGACGGCGTGGCGCCGAATTTGAATTCAAGAAGCTTCATTTCAGGCGACGAAAATGAATGGAAATCCGCTTTACCATCACCCACCTGGCTGGAGTAAGGGGTGCTCGCTGTTGTTCATGCTCCTCTCTACATCGTGCTCATTCGAGGTAATTTGATATGATTGCACGCATTTAGGTAAGCGACTGAAAGAGATCGCAATGATGATGTCATTATCTCTGAGGATGTTCCATGGAAAAAATGAAAAAATAAAAAGAAAAATCACACGAAACCAGATATCCTTGGGTTCATGTTTGCCTGCCCTTGCCTGCTTGTTTGAATGGAAGATACCTTCCAATGCCAGTGTATTTTTTTCCTGAGGAGGGAGGTGGAAGACATCGTCTGCAGCTGCAGATAATTGAATAACAAAGTTAACAACTCAATTATAGAGTGAAGTCAAGGAAAAAGTCACTTTGGGGTCGAATGTGTATAGGTGAATTGTTTTTCTTTCGAATCTCATACTTATGCAGATAATCATCCCCTCTTTTTATCGATTTTTGACGAACAGGGTGTTCCCGTTTAAATACTATACAGTATACAGTGGGTGATCAAATTATTACGGCCACCTAAAAAAAAATACTTGTTTTGAGGATTTAATGCAACGAAAATATCGCCACAAGTGGAGGAATGGTTTCCAAACGGCAATTATTTGCTTATGCAGGACTCTGCACGCTGTCTTAAGGCAAACGGAGTAATTTTTTTTTGGTGAAAAGAGGTCCTTGAAGGGCCGGAAGCTCCCCAGATCTTTACCCCATAGAAAATCTTTGGGGGCTAATTATGCAAAGAAGAATTAACAAATAAGCTACAATTTAAGAAAAATTAATTGAAGTATGGCGCACAGAAGCGAAAATATTAAAAATACGTATTGTAGGAAATTCATTAAATGTGTGCCCAAAGGATCATCAAGGCGGCTTTATCTGCAATAAGGAGGGGTAACAAAATATATTTTTTTAATTTTTTTAATTGCCCATTTTAAATAACAATATGTCTTTTATACGTTTATAAGACGTTCTCAATATACAAAAAAAATAAAGATTGAAAAATAACATATAACTTATGTTACTTAGGTTACTTTTCCAAAAATCTTTTTTTTTTCTAGTGGCCGTAATAATTTGATCACCCACTGTAAGTGTTTATGTGCATTTGCTTAAGAGTAGGTACTGTTTTTTTTTTTAAATAAATTGTTGACCAAAAAAATAAAATCGCTCGGCAGTGACAGTGTTTCTCAACCATAAATGATTAACAACTGTTTAAAGTTGTCGCGAACGTCTGTCGTCTGTCATGGTCATTTGGACAACTTATTTTTTTATTAAGTAATTTTAAAACAATCTGTACATTGATTGAGCTACAGTTAATTAATTAATGGCACACACAATACACAAAGCCTAATGCAAGCCCCGTTTTTATATTTAATTACTTTAAAAGAATGGCCATTCATTTAATTAAAAGCAGTTGGGGGAAGCTCAGAGTAATGTAGGTATATTTTCCACTAAGTAATAGTATGATGTATCACGTGTCTGAAAACTTTGGGTAATTAAATTCGTCGAACCGTTTTTACGGAATGATTAATTAGAGGCTTAGGCGAAGCTTTTCCGATAGAATCAGAATAAAGCTATCAGCAAAATGAATATTGCGGATAAAAGGCTCCGACTATGGCGTGTACACTGTACAAGAGGCGTCTTTTCAGCAAAGATAAGTAGACGAATGCGCAATAAAACTACTCCAGACACATTTATGAAAGGGTGGTATACCACTACTAACAAACTAGTACAGCAGTTTATCAGGATGCACTTAACTAATAGTTATTTTAGTTAAATAAATAACATTACTATACAAATAAAGTGCGAGTCGGACTGAAATTCAAAGTCATTTAAGCAAATCTTTTTTTCGGGATGGAAGCATTACTTGGTTTTTATGGTTTTATCGAAATCGAAAATGGGGTTTTCGAGATAGGAGCAGTTTTTAAAGTGAGCGTTTCCAGCGATTCGAATTGAAAATTAATAATATAATAATAACTCAATAATTTTGAAAACAACAATTTTACTCTAAGTATGCATTTTGGTCAAAATCATGCCGTTTTGAGATAAACTAGGGAAAACTATATTTTTCAAAAATGACTTTTTTCAAAAATCCATTTTACGATAATACAGATGACCATATGATGACCTTAGAAATGCATTTTTGTTACAATCGTATGGACTGTTTTTTCCATATTTCAAAAGTAACGTTACTGGATTTTTTAGCGGAAAAGTGAGTATGCAGTCATGTTAACCTCACCTACTTAAGCTTAAATATCAATTTTGGTTGAAATCGTTGTAGCTGTTCTCGAACAAATCAAACTGGTATGAACATTTCACATGGGAAGTACCATTAATATTGAAGTTACCATGCAAAAAAAAAACGGCCCCGAACTGTAAGCCCCAAACTTTAAATCCGAAGTTTGAACGAAATCCGTTCAGCCGCTTAGGCTCTAGGCCTCTGGACATACATACAGACAGACAGACGGACAGAATTTTGCGACCCACTTTTTTGAGTTCGCCTATCATCTAAATGTCAGAATTGATTAACATCTCGAGTTCGACATTTTGTACGAATACAATATCTTTCTCTTACTAGGTAATAGAGAAATTTAAAAATACGATAAATACGACTCTGAAAAAAAAACAAAAACATGATTGTCGTAAAATCCTATTAATAAATTTATAAGAAAATTACACAAGTATGCCATGGATTTTGAATTTGATTTGCATTTGGGCTGTGCGAGGTGCGACTTGCAAAAGTTTAATTGAATATCTGTTCTGAATAAAGTAAGACGTGTTCACATTAATCTCTCGACAAAATAAAATTGTAACTTAAAATAATATATAATCAGTTAAAAGGTAATTTATTGTGATTAGTGTTTGCAAATTCCATAAAGTTTTGTGTATTTGCATCTAATCCCTAAAAATGTTCGAATTACATTTTTATCAAAATACGTTTGCAAGTTTGTTAAATATGCGAATGCAGTTCGTAAATTTATTAGGTACCTGTCGGTGAGTTTTTTTTATATTATTTAATGTTTAGGAGAGCTGGAATTTGTCGGATTTGTGTTGTACTTAGAATATTTATATGCTCTAAACATAACTTTTGCATAATAAATTATCCTTTATTTGCACAATAGAGCAACAATTTTATGTCGGGGTGTTAAAACACTTCCCGGACGAATTGGCCACGAAATTGTTTAAGGGCACAAAACTTTTCGCTTGGTATGCAAGGCGAATTTACATACAATTGGTCCATTTGGAAGCGCTACCAGTCATTGCCACATGCACAGCCTGTGCCAGCAATGGCCTTGCAAACAATGGACCCAATAAATATCCGAAGCCGTAACATATCCCCGCCCCGTATTTCGCAAATGTTTGTGCAAAGCTCGAAAATAAATTTGCACAAAATTATTTCGAGTGGCAGTCCGTATGGACAGATTATATGCGGATATCAGGAAATGCACGGTGAGCTGGATGAGAGGACGCGCAAATTGCTTGTGGAAGCATCTCTTCAATATTGTGTCTCAAACAATATTGAAAATGTTTCCAAGAGCGAATGCAAGAACCTCGCACAAGAAATCGTGGCAACATTTCCTAAAGAAGCTTTGATAATAATACTTTAATACATTAAATTTTCGGTCATTTAAATTTCTCTGTATTTCTAAAATAAAATAAATTAACGGCACTTTTTAATGCATACATAGGGATATTACTATGTGGAGAGACCTGGTGCTCCAAGAACTAAGACGGCTAAAAAGTTGCAGCCTTTGTAAAACGAGGCCAGTAATGAACAGGAGAACATTAGATAACTTATCGATCGGCTAGGTTAGGTTAGGTTAGGTTGAGCGGGGTTGTGAGATCATCACAAAAAGACCAGGCACCAATACGGGCCCATCGCCATCCCCAGGGAATCAATTACGGTCAAAAAAACCTAAACCAAATCGCCCAAGCAGTCAATTTCCCTACAGAATTTAATTATTGTCCCGATATTGTTGGACGAACCAACCTCTTCTAAGCTGTCACCTGCCTAGGTGCTTCCTTCTACACCGTGCAATTGCTAGACACTCGCACAGAAGGTGGGAGACATCTTCCGTGGCTTGTAGGTCCTCACAGTACCTGCATATATCCGTGTTAGATAAGCCTAGTCTCATGGCATGCTTCCTTAGAAGGCAGTGTCCAGAGAGTATTCCTACCGTTAATCTTAACTTTGTTCTACTGAGATTTAGTAGTTTTTCAGATTTTTTCCTATTTAATACGGGCCAGAGTGCCTTTGAGACCCTATGTGGCTGCTTTATTAGAGGTTTTCTCGAAGATAGCCCTTTTAGCAACAGCCATAGGTGGTCTGATACCCATGATCATTGTGTTTAGTGGGAGCTCCGCCACTTCCTTAGCCAGAACGTCGGCTTTCTCGTTACCCTCGATATCGCAACGCCCAGGCACCCAACACAATCTGACACGGTTCTGCAAACATATTGCCTTAAGCATTGTGCGGCAATTCCTGACTAGTTCAGATTTGGTGGTATGTGATTCTAGTGCTTTGAGCGCAGCCTGGCTATCAATGTAGATGGCGATATCTTTGTTGGATATCGATCTCATCTCAAGTTCCTCCGCAGCTTTGAGTACAGCCAGAATCTCTGCCTGGAATACACTGCATGTGTCCGGGAGTCTCAGGGCCATCTGTAGGTCCAACTCGCTGGAGTATATACCTGACCCCGTACCCTCCCTGGTTTTAGAACCGTCAGTATATACTGAGGTCTCATCTTCCTTCGAGACTAGCTTCCTATGCCAATCTTGTCTGTCCGGGTACGACACATTGTATGGAGTGTCGAAATCAAGTGTACCAAGACTTTCATCCGCTTTTTCCGGGATTTCGGAGAAAGATTCCTTTAAGATAGTGCTGTGTCCTATCCTATTGTTTTTAAATAGCCCTGCGTTAGTGAGCCGTAGCGCACTATTACCTGCATTAAATTGTAATTGTAGATCCAGTGGTAAAAGATGCAAGAATGCTTCCAGTGCAGCCGTTGGTGTGGTACGTAAAGCACCCGTAACGGCAATGCAGGCTGTTCTTTGTACCCTGGTCAACATATCCCGTACATACTTCTTGTTCGCGGCTTTCCACCAGACAAGAGCCCCATATGTAACTATGGGCCTTACTACCATTATGTATAGCCAATACAACATTGATGGCCTAATGCCCCATTTCTTTCCTGCTGTCCTCTTACAGATGAAGAGAGCGTTTTGAGCCTTTTGGACTCTTTCCTGAACGTTAAGTTTCCAGTTTAGTTTCCTGTCTAATACCGTACCAAGATATTTTGCGCTCTCCGAGAGGGAAAGTTCCACCCCAGCAATTCTGGGTAGCTTGAATGGCGGTATCTTGTATTTTGTACTAAATAGTACGAGTTCGGTTTTCTCCGGGTTGACTCGTAGTCCACACCCTTCGGCCCATATTCTGAGCCTGTTGAGGGCTGCTTCCATAAGTTCACTTAACGTATTAAGGAATTTTCCTTGAACAATGATGACTACGTCATCTGCGTAAGCAGTGACGCTGAATCCTGCCTTATTTAGTTCTTTGAGTATGTCATCTATGACCAGCACCCAGAGAAGGGGGGAGATAACTCCGCCTTGGGGAGTGCCTCTAGTGACAGATTTTCTTATTGAACTATTTCCGAGTGTGAAATTGATGTTTCTCGTCGAGAGCATTTCGCATAGCCAATTGGTAATGCGCTGTTCGACATTGACCTTTACCAAAGCATTTTTGATTGCATTCCTGCTGACATTATTAAAGGCTCCCTCAATGTCCAAAAAGGCAGCTAGTGCAAATTCTTTCGGGTGGAGGCTGCTCTCTATTTTACCTACTATTTACTTCGTGTAGAGCCGTCTCTACTGATTTACCTTTTAAGTATGCATGCTGAGCATTACATAGAGTTCCGCTGCAACACTTGCTTCTTATGTGAATGTCGATAAGCCTTTCAAGTGTCTTGAGGAGAAATAACGATAGACTAATAGGTCTGAAATCTTTCGCTGAAGTATGACTTGGTTTACCTGCTTTAGGAATGAAAACCACTCGTACTTCTCTCCATGCCCTAGGTACATAGCCTAATCTCAGGCAGTGTATAAAAATATTTCCGATAATATTTGTGACTGTACCTGGCATCCTTTGAAGCATAACTTGCAGAATGCCATCAGGGCCAGGTGCTTTGAACGGGGCGAAGGACTTAATGGCCCAACGCAGTTTCTTTCCAGTGATGATGTTGTTATCCACCCTTTCGTCTATCCCTGCGCTAATGCTATGATCGTTAGGTAACGGAGACATTGGCGCGCTATTTCCTGGAAAGTGGGCTTCCACAAGTGATTCCAGAACCTCCTCGTTGCTTTCGGCCCACGAACCGTCCGATTTCTTGATGAAGCTAGGGACGGCCGTGTCCTTGGCCAGTATTTTGCGGAGTCTGGAAGTCTCGCTAGTATCTGCTATCGCTTCGCAGAAAAGCTTCCAAGATTTTCTCTTAGATTGCCTAATCAAGTATTTAAACTGTTTCTTGCTTTCTATGTACAGATCCCATGTGATGTCGTCTCCTACAACTTTGGCCCTATTGTAGAAATGTCTAACCTGCCTTCTTTTGGAGTCTAACTCCTTGTTCCACTGAGGCTGGGACCTCTTGGTTGGTTTCCTGAGCGGGCAAACTTGTTCGTAAGCCACCCTCATAATTTTGCCTAAGTTATCTACTGCCTTGCCTAAATCTATTGAAGTGTCGAGACATGGTACCCCATTTCCTAGCTGATGCCTAATTATGGATTCGTACCTATTCCAGTCGGCATTCCTGGGGTTTCGATAAGTATTCGTGGTCGACCCGCGGAAGCCTATCTGAAAGCGAATCCACCTATGATCCGATAGGGATGCCTCTTCTAGTACCCTCCATTTCTCGATTGTGAGGGAATCAGTATAGGATGCGAGAGTGATGTCTAACACCTCCTGTCTGTTCCGTACCACAAAAGTTGGGGCGTTTCCCTTGTTACATATAGTGAGTTTGGTCGATAAGAGAAAATCAAAAAGACACTCACCCCTTGTGTTAGTATCGCTGCTACCCCACTGCGTGTGATGCGCATTAGCATCGCATCCTAGGACAAAGAGCCATTTGTCCCTGGCCATCAGCTGCCTTAAGTTGTCGGAAGGCACCGTCATCGACTCATACGGAAGGTAGGCAGATATCAGGCACACCGGTTTACTTCCCTGTTTTTCGCAGGAAACTGCGGTTAGATCTCCATCACTGAAATTATTCAAAAGAAATGCCCTTATATTGTTTTTTAGTAGGATGCAAGTCCTAAGTTTACCTTCGTTAGCTTTGAAGTAAAGCGTGTAATCCCTTATGGAGAGCCCCTGGATGCGATTATTTTTGTTGATCCAGGGCTCTTGTATCAGTACGGCTGAAACGTCATGCTTGATTATGTAGTTGATCGAGCACGCCGTCGCAGCCCTACTGTGATGCAGGTTTATCTGCATCGTCTCCATCATTTTGGGGTTCTTCCACCTCCGCTCCCTTGGTCACGATCTTGACCATAACCTTCCCCATGCTATATCGCACCATCCCCTTGGTCTTTTCAAGGGGTTGGAGCGATTCCTTGTTCAGGCTCAGCAGGAAGTGCTGACCAAATTGCCTTCTAGGCCCTGTTTTTATGACCTTCCATGAGTCGGCCTTGAGTTCCCTATTCTGGATGTGGAGAAGGCCGAGTAGTTTGTCGGGATACGTGTATGGCAACGGAACCCATACCCATGCTTTGGGCGGAGAGTACCTTGCCAGCTCCGCCACAGTCACGCATTTAAGTTGAGCCCCGCTCCACACCTCGCCCACCCCCAGCACAAGCTCCCTGAGGAAGCCAACGGACTCCCTGTTTCCACAAGCTACAACCTTGCGACCGCCATCCCATCCAGCGCCGTCAAAAAGAAGGTCACCGCCCTCCGTGGAAGACAATTTCTTCCACAGAGCGTCCTGGAACTTCTCCTCGACAGTTAACCACTGTTCCATGGTCAGGCGTCCGCTCGGCTCCTGCTCATTTACTATGGCTACGAGGAGCTCGTCCTTCGCGTCATAAACCGGGTGCACCACGGGCGAAGTACCAGCCTTCACCTTTTTTGCCGCACTCGGCTCAACGACATTGTCGGATCTGCCCCTCTTGCTTAGCAGGGACTCCCTGACCCCTCCAGACACGGACCCCTCCACATCCTTCTTACCCTGATTTGATGTGGCCGGTGCTAGTCCACTAGTGGACGCCTTAATTTTTTCCCTAGCTTAGACCGCTGCGGCTGTCGATTTTTTGGCAGCCTCGGCGGCCACGGTTTCCTTGGCCCGTTCAAGCTGCTGCCTATCCCAGGCGCTAAGCAAGCTGACATCACACCCCCTGAACTGCTCTACTTTGCGCTTCGCACTCTCGACTTTGCGTCGGGCATTGCGCATCAGAAGCTTGTTCAGCTGGTGTGCATTTTTGTTCGTCCCTGATTTTTCGACTGCGGGGGATCCGGAAGCAGCAGAGTACTTGCCTTCTGCGGCTCCCGTCCCCTTCGTCTGTTTTTTGCCCTTAGGGACATCAATGAGAGTACCAGCCACCTCATTGCTATCCCTATTTACTGAGATGAGTGTACCAGCCAACTCACCTTTACCCTGTTCTTTTCTGATGGGCGTACCAGCCGTCCCATCGCATATCCTATCTACGGAAGTGAGAGTACTAGCCACCTCACTTCCTGCTACGTTAGCGTCAGTGAGTGTGCAATCTGCATCCTCACTGTCACTAGCTAGCAACACCTCCTCAAGTTCCCTCTCCAGGCCGGAGATGGAAGACTGTGGTTCAGATTCATAAGAATCCTCTCCCAGCTCCATCGCCGGCTTTGTGGAGTCTGCACCCTCCCTTCCTGGAATAATTCCTTTTTTTGTATGTTTTAATTTATTTTTGTTTAAGTTTTTATTCATTTTGTTCCCACGAGTAAGGCCGGAAAAAACAAGGTCGACCCAGGCAGCGCCGCCATACCTGGGCAGGGCTAAATACAACAGACCCTCGCCATGGCGTCTGAGGGAGCTCGTACGCGACTGGTTTTACCCCCAGCCTTTCATCCTTGGGTACGGTTTGCTATCTGCTCACACCACCACTGGAATTAGGTTGGATTTAAAGGTTTACTCCTACCTCAAACTAAATGGATCACGACAAACGATTGAGACGTCCATCCATAGCCATTTTCAGGCGGGCGCCCACGTGAAGGACCAAAGAATGAGGATTTGTGCCCATGCCCTATCGATCGGCTAAATCGTTGGAAAGGCTGTGTCGCGAAACGTCTAAATTTGTTGAACAACGGGGATGTGTCAAGCAAAAAGCCTGCACGGAAAAAATTTAAAGATCAAATCAAGAAAAATAAGCGCAGAATCACGAAAAGTTTGTCTAGTTTTAGAGCTTAGCTAAGGATTTACTGATTCACGACTTTTTTTTCGCAATTCTAGAAATTGTACGAAGTGAAGATATTGACCCTCAAAAGTCGTGAATCAACACTTTTCAGTATCAATAATGCGATCAAACGAGAAATAGATATTGCCATAACGGATCGCAATTTGACACAAATAGTTATCAATTTGATATTACATGGATTGTAAATTGCAAAAACAATTCGTAAATTACCACTTTTCTGTTGTAAATTACGATTTCCTCCCTTAGCAAATTACAACCATTTAGTCTTGAATTGCAACTCAATAGTGTTGATTTGCAAACTAACAGGGGAGATTTACTACTTCAGTGGTTGCAATTTACAAATTCTTAGTCGTAAATTGAAACTTTTTTTTATCAATTTGCAATTCATATTTTGCAATTTACGTTTCTTGAGTAGTGATTTGAGGAATCGCCGTATTAAATTGAAAATGTTTTGTCGTGAAATTAGAAAACTTTATTCTCAATTTGCAACTTATATCTTGTGATTTACAAATCAAAATTCATAGTTTTATTAATTAGGTTATTTTTGTATTCCTCCTGATATCCAAGAAAATCATACGGCGCCATATCGTCCGGAGGCAACGGGATTTGTCTGGGGTGGTTTTTCGGTCTATGATGAAATTTAAAATACAAAGAAAATATTTAGATGAACTTGACATTTATACGAACCTTTACAATTATTTTCGATTACATATGAATACATTCCAATTGATACTTCTTTTCTAATAGCAAGATGTAACTTCTGAAAAAAAATACAGATTTATATGCGTAGGTACTTCAGGATTTTTGGAATTCAATAGGTACTTACAAAATGTATTCCAGAATGCTTTATAATTAGTAGGACACTCACTATCCATACGAATTAGTTATATTTAAATTTAAACAACTTTAACCCGACTGCTTTAAACAAAGATTGAATACCGACTGCCTGTCTCTGCACCGATACGCAATGTGCACAATGAAGATTTGGCTCCATGATTACAGCTGTCTAGCAATACCACATACATACATTCATCCATAAAAAGAAAGGACTTAAAAGGATTTCGATAGGTACATGGACTATGAACTGTGCATAAAAAAAATCCACACATCAGGTAGTTGATTCCATGGAAATTACAAAAAATATTTTGCAATTTACGACTTCTCTACGTCAATATACGTTTTCAGTTTCATGTGTTAAATTATTACAAGATTTTATTGATTCATCATTCAGTTTTGGTAAATCACCAAATATTTTTCGCAATTTGAGATTGTGAAGTGGTGTTTGAGAAATTTACCTATTAGAGTGGTAAATTGCGCCAAACAATCTCGCAAATCACTACAAATAAAATAAGCTCGAATTGATACTTCTAATCGTAAATTTCAACAAACAGAATTTGGTATTCTCCGCCGTTTTCAATGTCAAATTACCAACTTTTGTATCAATCCATAAAAACTTCGTTGTGATTTGCGACAAATATATAAATCGTAAATTGCAACTCAAAATTTTGCAATTGGTGATTTCAATTCTTTCCGTGTGTGTTCGATTCTTGGCCGCAATATAAAGAACCATATGGCTACAAATTGGTAATTGCTTGTGGCTGTGACTCTTTTTAATGTTATTTATGGTTTCTCTTTTCTAACTGTTCTTTCTTTACACCACTATTCTGATTAGCTTGAATCTGATCCTATTCCTTGACAAACAAACTGGCGTCATGCTATCGCAAGCTTTGCCTCCGGAGTTGAAAAATGCCGCAGATATTGACCTCCTTAGAGAAGTTAATGAAAATAAAGAGAAATTACACCGAAGTATGTCCATTGCATGTTTGCACTTCTGTTATTATGCATAGTTATTTTATTTATTAAATTTGAATCCATTTGAACAGATGCGAATTGTGCCGCAGTATTTAGGCTAACCCAATCGAAAACCCATAAAAATGCTGACGGACTCATCAAACTCAAACCCAAATAGGAAAAGAAAATCGCAACAAAATCTCACAACGGAAGAATCGCGCGATGGATTTATTGTGGTATGTGAAACCGATGCTCTCTATAGAAGTAGGTACTTCGATGAAAAAGTATTAAGAAAATCGTCGCTCGTCGGTTCCATCATATATTACCATAATTGGCAAACTTTTGGCACCAACCAAAATTAACTGCGAATTTGAAAATAACACGTACAAAATGAATAGCCTGCCGCGAGCAATCGACATCTGCTTCAAGGCGTATAATATGTTTCGGTGGGAGTATTCGCCAGACGCGCGACTTATGTGGCAGTTCATAAATACACAGTTTTACGATCTGCCAGACGTCCGGTCGTTCATATAAAGAATATAAAAGGTAACTTAATCCACTTATCCAAAAAATAATGATGTTTGTTTTTAGATTAGGTGAATGTGTCCGTAAAATATTTTTTTGCAATTTCGTAAAATGTAATAACGATTTCATGCAAATAATGATTTTTTTTTTGGGTGTGATGGCATCACCAGCGTCATCTTCAAAAAAGCACGAAGCAATGACGCCGCCGGCATAAAATCATACTATGAGTAACTTTTTGTAAATGTATTGCCACCTGGTTAACCTCGTATGGACTAGCGTTGTCGCAAATACAGTAATTTTTCTTGTTAACATAGCTATTCATCCAAAGCTGCGCATCGTCGCTAAAGATGATGTTTCGGCCAAAATTGGGGCCTACTTCCAAACGCTCCGAAGCCAGCGAACAAACGGCGTTGTCTACGGTCATTATTTTGAGCTCCTGGATCAGTTGGATCATGTACGGCTCAAGTTCCAACGCTGTCGAACAGCCTCTCTCGAATTTGTTCACCATAAGTTGGGGAGTCGACCTTGAAGGGCTACCCCGTCGTCACTGACGAACACAACATTTTTTTAAAAATTGTTTCAGCATTTGGAAGTGGTGCTCAATCATGCAACTTGCCGTGGTGATTTGGCATCAGTGAGTAGTGACTAGTGAGTGAACAATAAACACCAGATAAAACAGATGCCACATAAATGTGGCCGCTACAGGCTGTCAACATCGACAGGTCCCAATAGAAAAACCCTTTAGTTTTGAAAGTCAACACGTCACACCGATTAACTTCTGTATTTTTCTGATAACAATTGAACTCTGTTCCTCACCCGAAACCTCATTTTCACTACAGAGTGTATTTCTATTTTAATGGTGTAGCCGAAAGCTCTGCTAGCTAGCGCTTATTCTTCTGTGTTAGAATGTAATTTATCTTACATTGTAATCCTTAATAATAAGAATAATATTTTAATGGTAGAGAAGAAAAAGAGATCAGAAAATGCTCTAAGCTCAAAAAGAAAGTCTAAAATATATCGCAGACTATGTGGCAACAAGTACTTGTTATTCTTTTTAAAAGAGGCTTTCTCGAAACCCTAGTTCAAGGTAATTCCCATCAAAAGCTCTTAAATCTAATGAAAAGAAATATTTTAGCCTTCATTTTCTGAAGCTTGCATGTTTGCGATAAAGGTTTGTAAACGCTTATTCTACGGTAGTTCTGTGACAACATTTATATAGACCTATTTGAAAGTAGAATAGGTACTCTGGGGTTTGAGTAGTCAATCTAAAGCCTGGATACTCATTCCGTAATTTTCAGACGCTTATCGTCCATACGATAGACCTCCAAAAGTAGCAACTAAGTGCCAAATTACGAGTTTGAGACCTTAATTGAGTTCATTTTCTACAAATGTAATGAAAGCAGTCGATAGTGAAACAAATTCGGGCAGAATATAACTTCTTATGGTCAACAAAGTTTCAAAAACGATAACGTCCCGACGATTATTGTTATACGGAATCTGCACCCTGGTATGACACAATTTTTTTTTTGCATTCTTCTTGCTTTTAAAATGAAACTAGAAACTAGAGCAGTACGATATATTAGAAATATAATTGCAGATAGGAGTGAGTGCGAACACACCAACCTTATAATGGTCCAGCCGTTCAGCGCCAGCCGCGCAGTGAGCGAGGAGCGACAGAGCAATTGAGCGATTTAGCGACATCGCTCTGCATCTGCATATAACAAAATCGCTAATCGCTCAGAGTTTACGTGGCCACCGGCATACGATTTCATTTGTTTTAATTTTTTAGAGCGACGTCGCTCACACATCAAAAAGAAAATGTATTAAAATTACATTTTACAAATGCTGGTAGTTTTTTCTTACATTTCAAAATTATTTGAAAATTTGGACTTGCTTTGCAAACAATTGCTACCCCTTTCGTTTTACACTTTTTGTCTCTTTTACACGCAGCTGACATTTCAATATGATTTAATATGACAAAAATGAGAGACAAATGTAGTGTCATACGGGCTTAAATATCTAAGTATTACTAACTTTGACCTCTAACGTGCTGTCAACTGCTATTTCCAAGGCTTGCGCATACACGTATATCGCCTTTATTTCTGTAGTAAGCGACTGAAAGATAACTACCCATAGGATAATACTCTGATGTCACTACGACCACTCGAATGTGGTATCCAATCAAACAATGTTGTCCCAAATTCCTCATTCGAAGTGACTGACTGCAGAAATTACAAGCGAATTCCCCCCACAGTTCACCCAATTTGACGCTGCTTCTATGTATATTCGAACCTAAATTCCCGGTCACGGAAATTCTAAACCCCGACAGGAAGTTCTAATTCCAAACGGAACATTGCTCTTGATGCAGCGAAAGGGCGGCATTCAATTTTGGATACATTTCCCAAGTTGGCCCATAACCACTTTTAGATAGAGACAAAGTGCAGAAAGCTGAAACCATTTGTAAGTGAAAATTGTTTGTCCACTTTGTGTACCTATTTAATAAAAAATTCAATATCAACAAGAAATTTTAATTGCTTTGCGCGCCTATACAGTCATGTGCCCTGTAGTGCGGCTGTTTTTGTTTTAAATACATTCGCTATTTTTTCACAAGCAGAATGGAACCTATTGGATTTTTTTTATGCTAGTTAAGCCGTTTTTGAAATAAATGTTGTAACATTTTAAAAGAGAACGCTACATTGAGTACTTTTACGAGACTAAACAAATTTTTAACTAGAACAATATCCACGCGAACGGATTACATAAAAAACAACGTTGGTCGTGTAGCTCCCGATCGCCCAATTTCCTGGGCGGCCAGTCCTGCGATGGAACTCAAACTGTATCTGAGGTAAGAACTGCAGCAGACTTTGTATTCCCAAATGGTGCCACCTTGACGGAGTGCAATTTCGCAAGACTGCAGTCCGTCTCTGGTTTCCGCGACTAACTTTTCACCAACTGGCCTCATTTCTGGCGACAGCGAATTCAATCGTTCCGACACAACGAACATAACATTCTCACCGAAGGCGAGCACCTCATTGATGGCCGGATCTGTCACCGAAACTGTCACATTCTCAAGAGCCGATGGAGTTTGACTGGTCACATCGACAGAGGCTGCTGCTGCTGCCGCCGTGGTTGGTATCACCGATTGGGCCTACAAAATAGGTTTAACGAGTGTTTATTAAAATTTTCTTATGAGTTTACCTGACAAAATGCCAAAGAAGCACAGATTAGCAGCACAGCAGAAGTATTCATCGTGCTCTATGTTTACCACAGTCTTGGAGCGGAAATAATTCACTGATGGAAGTAGGTTTCTACTGCGCATTCTATGCCCTCTAAGGCAGAAGCAAATTCATCAGACGATATGATAAGATTATCTCTTGCGCAAAGATGTGATAAGATCTTTTACTGTAGGCTATAAGGAACAGCAATGTCTTGGTACGCACATAATGTTAATGAAAAAATTGTTTGCTTACATTATGATGGCATGCTTTCGAGTAGTTGCTTAAATAATGAATCTACCGATGCAACACATCATCTCGAAATATTTTGCTGTACGTTTTTGGGAAATTTATGCCGCCGCCAAACTTAGGTTCCTAGAAACGTAAACAAAATACAAATTTGGGTCAAAAAAATCGTTCTGGGATGAACAATGAACAACGAGTGAACAAATAACTTTCAAGATTTAACAAGCTTTGATAACATACGCAATATAGTCGTTCAAAGAAGGACGCATTCAGATAACACGTGAAAAAAGAAAACGAAAAATGCGTTGAGTCGCGCCAACGAAAGCGTAGGAAAAAACGCCTGCAAAACTCGAACAAAACTTCGAAAAAAAAACGAATGAAAAAAATTGTACAAAATGCCTGTAAAACGAGTAAAAAATTATGATAAACGCTTGTAAAAAGAGTAAAAAACAAGTAGATATGAAACTCACAAAATCATGAAAGGTGCCTGAAAAGACATGCAAAAAAACAACATGAGAAACCTGTCGGAAAACGTGAAAAAACGCCTATAAACCGTACCAATCAACGCGTCGAAAAATGAGCTAAAGAAAGGAAGAAACACAAGTCAAAAAACCTGACAAAAATGCATCAGCAACGCCTGAAAAAAACATGAAAAATGCTTGAATAACAAGTCAAAAATGCGTCTTAAAACGTGTCAAAATATGGGTGAAAAATGCCTGTCAGGAACGTGCCAAAAAAGCATGAAAATGTTCTGAAAAAATAACTATTCGAAAACGGGTCAAAAGACGTGCCCAAACATCATGACAAATTACTCAAAATCGGGTCGAAAGACATGCCAAAAAAGGATGTGTACAGTCAGCGAAAGTCTGAGCTGTCTGGATGAGAAAATGTACGTTCCTCGACACGGAGTGTAGGAAAATTCTCAACCAACGAAAATTGTATGGGTAAAGCGATTTTCCGGATGGTTATTTGCGTAGGACGACTTCAACGAAGAGAAAAACTCAAAAGAAAACGAGAGTGTTTCCGACAATTCGGTTGTACAACTATGAGCAACAAGTGCCGCAATTGTGCTTTATTCTTCTGTATATACATTTTAATTGGTATAATTTAACTGGATATGCCAAGAGAAAATATGGCCAATGTTTTACAATTGGAGGCAAATTTAAATTGCAATTAACTTTTAGTACAAGTCATATGAAAGGCAAAACATGGTTTAGATATTTGATAAGTAAGTTTTTATACAATTCAACTAGTAAAGTTAAGTTTTAATAATTTTTATTATTATTATGCATAGTGCCCCAACAGGATGAAAAACGTCTGAAAAAACTGTCAAATACTTATCGAAAAAGTGCAATATAAAAATCAAAAACGTGTGTAAAAAGAATCAATAAACGCGTCGAAAAAACATGCAAAAAAGTAATGAAAAACAAGTGTCGAATAACGCGAATATTGGAACATATAGTTGGAGTTGACAGTATGTCAACCTAAGGTCTTACTGAAGCAGGTTAACGAACGCGTCAATTTGAATGGAAAACTAAGACTCAGTTCTAAGTTTGTTTTAATGTTCAGAACAATAATTGGTTATTTCAGTTACTTGAACACGGTATTAATGTCACTCTAACGTCCATATTATTCACTCCCTTTAATACGGATTAATGGTTACACCGGGGTTTAAGCGAGTTTACCCCAAAAACTAAACCCAAGTCCATAATATGCAGTCGTTTATCCCGAGCATAAACCCTGTTTTTTAAACTTGACAGCGTTTAATCGGATTGGATTTAAACTGCACTCCAGAGATCGGTTTAAGTACTTTAACTCGGGTTAAAGCTCAATTTCATAATATTGGCAACAGCGAAGAGTTCGGAGACTTTCATAGTTTTCGTAAATGTCGTCCGCTTGGGAATAGACCACACTATCGGCACTTTATTCCGCATAGACTTCACTTGTTGGTGCATTTTGGTCGGATGCCGAAAAAGTTTGTCCGGTTGGATAACTGATTTCATAGATAATGGAGCTGGTGGTGTCCATTGTCCAAGCTACAATTTCCGAGATATCTGTCTATGACAACAAAACAAAAATGAATCACAAACGGAAAATTAATAAAATACCTTATTGCGGTTTACATCCCAAAATTGGGATTGTTTCTTTTTAATCTCCAGCTCTTCCTTTTTTATTTTCATGCAGAGCTTGTACCACTCGTTAAGGCGTTGATTTTCGTCGGCCAGTATTTTTGACTAGTTTTCCAAGCAACGATATTAGGTAAATGTCCGACTCTGTTAGTCTCACAAATGCGAGCCCTTTTGAGCACATTTTTCATTACATTCTCACACATTTCACGCGGTATTTCATTAATTTCATCACGAATATTTTTTTTAAGTTGCTCCAGCGTTTCTGGTTTGTTTGCATAAACCTTGCTTTTCAGATATCCCCACAAAAAGAAGTTCGGAGCAGTCATATCAGGCGACCGTGGAGGCCAATCAACATCACCATTTCTTGAAATAACTTGTTGTGAAAAGAGGTCTCGCAGTAATTCCATTGTAATCCTGGCTGCATGCGTGGTGGCACCGTCTTGTTGATACCACATGTTAATCAAGTCCAAAGCATGAAGTTGTGGCGTTAAAAAGTTTTCAATCATATCACGATATCGCTCCCCATTCACAGTTAGCGTTACGCCGTTTTCATTTTCAAAGAAGTAAGGTCCAATGATTCCTTCTGACCAAATTGCACACCAGACTGTAACTTTTAATGGATGCAAAGGAGACTGATGAATAATTTGAGGGTTTTCCATTGCCCAGAACCGACTATTCTGTTTATTCACATATCCATTCAAATGAAATGTTTCTCCCAAAATTTCCCGTAACTTTGTCATCGTCACAGTAATCGATGATTGATTTTGATAAAATGTTTTAACGATTATAACACGTTGGTTTATTTTTCCATAATAAATTTGCCACGTGTCTACTTCACGAATGCCAAATATGAACTGTCAAGACTAATGTTTACCAAAATGGCGGCAAAACAAAGTAGTATACCTTCCCGGCCGACACCCTGTACATAAGAGACGAAAAGGAATTAACAACAATTACTCAACTTTAATACTCAACGCGACACCCGGTGAGGCATTCAATGATGTAGTGATTGACTCCCATCCCATCAAGCGGCCTTTAGTTGTCATCCGATTTGTTTCCATGCTGTTGACATTTGAAGACATAACTATGGACAACAGAAGATCCGTTTCCATTTGGGAAAAGCGCTTTCCTCTTTTTGCAGGCCTTACCTTTGACTCGAGATCACTGCTGCTGTTGTCGTTGTCATCGTCGCCGCCAACTTTCATTTTCCGTTTATTTAAATTTTTCGACATAATGCACTATTTTAACCAAACTCGACACACTACAAACCAAATAATAATAATAATGAATAATATGGACACAGGTTTGAATTGTCGGGTTTAAAAAATGCGGATTAATGATCGGGTTCAAAATTAACTTAAATCCGAGTTACACCCGGAGTTAATAATATGGCCGTAAGTGTTGAAAAAATTGGTCATGCCATCAATCAAGACCAAAAAGACTAAACTAGAAATCCCAACATCCCCATTGTGAATAAATAATCAAATATAGTTTCGATAGGTGTATGAATTTAATTCTGTTGCAAACTGTTGACGGTTAGTTAAGCCTGAACGCTGAACAGCCTTCTAAACATAAATTTAATCTATGCAAACAATTCAACACATCCCTGGAGGGAAAACTGCACAAGCTAAGCATTTATTTTCAACTTGAGGATATTAATATTATGAGCCGAATGAATTATGTTCTGTGTGAAATTTGAAATTTGTTGGAGCAAGTACTCCTCCTCCTCGCCACACAATAGTCTACAGTAAGCGACATTTACAAAGGCACACATAATTTAAATATTGCCTGCAGGTATTCGACAAAAACACCCAAATGATATTTTAAGGTTTTTTCCCCTGCACAATGTCATGAAAGAAGAAGAAGTGCAGGAATGCAGAAATTTTAAGTGCATTTCATTCGTTTCAAAAATTAAAACACATGTAAAACGAATAGAACCAATTGGAGATTTATTGTTTTTCATTGCTAGAGGTTGTCTTCAAAGGACAAGGTCCACTGCCTTTAACCTTAGATAAATAAAGGGTGATTTTTTAAGAGGTTTAGAACTTTTTTTAAAAAAAAAACACAAAAAATTCGAAAAAATGAATGAAATATTTATTTGAATCGATAGTTTGAACCTTGCAATTTAATGTTTAAAGATAATTTCATGCAAATGTTGACCGCGGCTGCGTCTCAGGTAGCCCATCCGCTAAATCCAATTTTGGCATACTCTTTCACACATATCGGCCGGTATCTCACGAATGAATGCATGGATGTTGGCTTCCAGTGCGTCAATCGAAGCGGGCTTGTCCCTATACACATTAGCCTTGGCATACCCCCACAAAAAATAATCTAATGGTGTCAAATCGCACGATCTAGGCGGCCAATTGACCGGCCCGAAACGTGAAATTAACTGTTCACCAAACTCGCCTCGCAATTGCGCCATTGTTTCGCGTGCTGGGTGGCATGTGGCACCGTCTTGTTGAAACCACATATCATGCAAGTCAAGAACTTCCATTTCGGGCAAAAAAAAGTTTGTTATCATCGCTCGGTAGCGTTCACCATTGACAGTAACGCTGCGATTCGCATCATCTTTGAAGAAATATGGCCCAATAATGCCGCCGGCCCATAAACCGCACCAAACAGTGGCTTTTTCGGGATGCATTGGTAGCTGTTGCAATGCTTCTGGCTGATCTTCACTCCAAATGCGGCAATTTTGCTTATTTACGTACCCATTCAACCAAAAATGAGCCTCATCGCTGAACACAATTTTTCGATAAAAAAGCGGATCCTCGGCCAGCTTTCCAAGAGCCCATTCACCAAAAATTCGGCGTTGTGGTAGGTCGGCTGGCTTTAGTTCTTGCACCAGCTGTATCTTAAAAGGCTTTACGCCCAAATCCTTCCGCAAAATTTTCCACGTAGTGCTGTAACAAAGGCCTAACTGCTGGGAACGGCGCCGAATCGACATTTCGCGGTCTTCTGTCACACTAGCTGATACGGCCGCAATATTTTCTTCACTACGCACAGTACGTAAACGTGTTGGTGGTTTAATGTCCAACAAAGTAAATTTGGTGCGAAATTTGGTCACAATCTTCCGAATAGACTGCTCAGAAGGTCGAGAATGCCGATCATAAAATGGAAGCAGCGCGCGATGAACATTTCGAACCGAGCACGAATTTTGATAGTAAAATTCAATAATTTGCAAGCGTTGTTCATTTGTAAGACGATCCATGGTTAAATTGCAAACCAAACTGAAGCTGTTTGACAGTGACACAAGGTACTAAACACACGTCAGCTGTCAAAACCAGTGTTGCCAAAACCAAACCAGCTAAAAAATCACCCTTTACAAGTGTTCCCAGACTTTGAAGACTGTTTTCTCCTTTTTTTATCACCAGCATTAGTTTTCCCCTAAACTCGATAAAATTTCCCCTTTTTTCCTCTAACAGAAATTTGCATTAATTTTCATATGAAAAAATATAAAAATGTAAGTCGTTTTATAACAGTTTTTATCTAAATCAAAATTCTCACGTTGACGTACGATGGGCAAGGTACTTTCATGTTTATCATGAACATTTAATTTTTCCAAATTTGTTCGCAATGAACTTTAAATTAAGCTTTAAAACAAAACACGTTTCACAAAGATTTTTGATTTTTCCCCTTTTTAAGCTTGTCCCTAGTTTCCCCATTTTTTTTATTAAAAAAGCGCCAAAATTGGGACTTTCCCCTCCTCGGATCACTGCGGTCTGCTGTAGGTATTTCGTGCACGGTTGCCACTTGAAAATAAAATTTGTTACAAAAATGAAAAAAAGCGACCAAACCAAAGTTCTTGATGCAACATTTGCAAAGGATATTTTTTAACTAGTTGCACTGCACCTACAACCGCCAAACGTTGATATCGGCACACTTAGGTTCAAGTTCCGTTCTAACGAATGCATTGAATCACTCGTGAAGAATTCATTCCCTTGACGTCCAAAGGCAACTATCGAATTACACATTCAGTGTGCATATTTTCAGGCCGTCGCTTACTGCACCAGTCCCATGCAACAATGCACGAAAATTATATTTTAATTTTCCCAAAACTTTCGCTCCTCGTCGTTCTCGTCGGTACATATTACCGTATAGATTCGGCTGGTTGTCATACTGCGACGACAAAGTTTCCAGCTTGTTGTGTGTTTTCCTAGTGAACGCGCGCGATCATAACTGAAGGATTGCACTCGTATTTCAGCAACAGGAATATATACGATATACCTACCTTCTAAGTTCCAAGATGCACAAAGTTAAGCCTTCACGATGAGTTATAACGGCGCAAAACGGTTTGATGCGCGTCACTGTGTGTTCCTTCTGTGCAATGTTAATCGATTGTCGTGCTGGCAGTGACTTTAGAAGGAGTGAACATTCAAACAGCGGAACAAAGACTATGTTGTGTCAGGGTAACTGGCAACGACAGCAGTACCAGTGGAGTTTGCCAAAGAAATTTACACCCGGAAGTGGTGATGTAGAGCATATCCTGTCAGTGCGCCTCTGAAGTGCTCGGCAGTGGTTGCGATGTTGAGTGTTAATGTTCGTGAATGTTTCATTGGCTTCTGCAAATAAACATAATTGCTTTTGGTTTTGGGCGGTTATTTGGCAGAATTAATCATCCTTTATAAATCGGTGGATAAGAAGAAGTAGAAAACTTTGGCGAGCTTCGTCTGAAGGCCTTTTAAAGCTAAGGAAAATAAAATCAAGCGAGGTTCTCAACTAATTTGTTATATCGTTGAACTTGAATGAAAACTGAACCAAGGTAAAAAAATAAATAAATAGTTGGCGCAACAGGTCTGTAGAGACCCAAGGCCTAGCTTCTCACAACCATTCGTTTGTGTGCGTTTTTTTTTTGTCATTTTTGGGACGAATGGAAGGGATCTACAATTTTATGCCGGGTCCAAACGGCTAATTGAGAAGCTCCTTCATGGCAGTTATACTCTCGGATGTTTGTCAGACGTTCGCGAGAGGAACCGAGGTAAGGAGGACGAATTTAGGGCTGGGATTCGACATCTTTGTAGGTATAATTCCAGGAGTTCACTGGTAAGTATCGCTCACCCTTCTTGTTTATTGTCCAGCAATTGGCGTCATGAAACAGAAGTAGGTATGAGTATAACAAATAAACATGAGTTGGCGCAACAAGTTCGTGTACCCTCGGTCGAGCTTGCGGTTTTGGTGCGGTTTTAGGTCCGATAAGTCCACAACTGGAGACGAGCTATACAGAGCCAATTCTACTTTGGCATCCCTGCCAAACTTGTCAGCTTGTGCAGAATGACGATGGAGAATGGTCGCAGCTCCACAAAGATCGGAAACAATCTCATAACTCGCTGTCATGTGACTTTTTCAACATCATTCTTGAGAAGATTGTGCGAGGCTCGCAAGCCAACTCCAGAGGCAGAATTTTCCAAAAGTCAGAGCAACTGTCAGCATAAGCAGTCATTGGCAGAACACAGCGAGTTGTCACTGGTGCTTTTGCGAGTACGAGTACAGAAGCGAAAATGGGCTAAGTGGTGAATTTGGTCAAAACAAAATATTTTTTTTTTTTTTTTGGGAATTCGCTGGAAGTAAAAAATCATCGAAAGACATTGCAGAGCTATACGCGAGGGATGCTTCTGCAATAGTGATGGACTTTAACTCATCTAAAAAAACTCCCGGGGGACTGACATTCGCCATCCCGAATAGGATTGCACCTAGTCGTACGACTAATCAGCAATTTATTTTTGAATTATTCAATGAATTTAAAGAGATAAATCCGCCGTTTGTCGGATTTTTAAATTTGTTTTGTTTGAAATCAATACCTAATTTCTTAGCCCTAGCCAAATCTTACAGATCAAGAGGTTTTATCCGTCTCAATCTCCTGATTACATTGTCATTATTTAAAAGTTCTGTTATTTCTGTGTTTACGTGGTTGAGAAGCCGATTTCTATGCCTCCGAGCAACCTTCTTAACCTCATCTTCAACCATTTCAACATTTAGATCTCTATGCAGATCGGCGTTGCGTATGTACCAAGGTGCATTAACTATGTTCCTTAGTACTTTACTTTGGTAAACCTGAATTTTTTGTAAGTTTGTTTGGCATGTGCATGCCCACAATTGGAGCCCGTAGGTCCATACTGGTTTTAGAACTTGCTTGTATAGCAATAACTTATTGTAGTTGGACAGGGATGAGTATCGCCCAATAAGCCAATACATTTTACTGTATCGCATGTTCAACTCATCTTTTTTTTTCTTAACGTGCGCTTTCCAACGCAGTTTAGCGTCTAGAGTCATGCCTAGATATTTAGCTGTGTTAGAAAATTCTACTACATTGTTGTTAATGTAGACTGGAATGTGTGGTACGTTTTTATACGTAAAATTAATATGGACTGACTTAAGGTCATTTAATCTAATCTGCCATTTCTCAGTCCATTCTGAAATATTGTTTATTGCCGTCTGGAGCTTTTTTGTTGCTATTTCGACATTTGCTCCCACAGCAAGGACGGCTGTGTCATCTGCAAAAGTAGCTATGGTGGTTTCTTCACTTTCAGGCAAATCGCTAGTGAAGAGTAGGTATAAAACTGGACCTAGCACACTGCCTTGCGGTACACCAGCTTTAATCTCTCTTAATGTTGAGCATTCTGTATCTTGCTTAATTCTGAAGAATCGATCTGATATATAAGACTCCAGAATGGTTGAATACTGCTTCGGCAGTTGCTTTTGTAGTTTGTGTATCAGTCCTTTGTGCCAGACTTTATCGAAAGCTTGTGCTATATCAAGAAATACTGTAGAGCACACATTTTTCTCTTCAAATGCTTTTTCGATCTTATCTGTGATTCTATGCACCTGATCAATTGTAGAGTGCTTGTTTCTAAACCCAAATTGATGATTTGGAAGTAGTGATTTTTCATCAATAATTTTTTGCAGACGTTTTGCCAGCATTTTTTCGAATAGCTTGGACAACATTGGTAGTATCGATATTGGGCGATATGAGGTTACTTCGCTAGGTGGTTTACCTGGTTTTGGTATCATTATTACCTCCGCGACCTTCCACATGCTTGGCACATATCTTAATTTAAATGCAGCATTTATAATCTGCGCTAGTTTTTTTAAACCTTTTCGAGGAAATTGTTTTAAAATTTCCCCTGTGATTAAATCGAACCCTGGGGCTTTTTTTATGTTTATGCCTTCTTTGATTTCTTTGGCAAGTTCTTTAGCTGTTACCGGCCGAATAGGTCTGTCTTCTTCGCACGTTTCTTCGTTTCCTTGATAATCTTTATCTTCATAAGGTTTGAAAACGTTCTCAAGGTACTCTGCAAAAATATTTGCTTTTTCTTATATGCTTTTTGCCCAGTTACCTTCTCTGGTTTTTACTGGCGGAATGTGAGCTATTGGCCTGTTCATTTTCTTTGTTGCCTTCCAGAGCGAGTAGTCGGTACTAGCATCATTTGTAAGACTGGTAAGATACGTTTTTAAAGACTCGTTATTAAATTCTCTTATAGATTTTCTGAGCTTATTATTTAAGTTGTTCAGTGTGGTTTTGTCGCTCGGCGCCCTTGTCTGTTGCCAGCGTTTTCTAGCTTTCCTCTTTTCTGTAATAATTTCACATATTTCATGAGGATAAGAGTTTTGTTTAATCTTTTTTGTTCTTTGGGGAGTTGCAGCCCATGCAGCTTTTTGTATATCGAGTGTAAATATTTGCACTGCTTCTTCTAGTTGATCTTCTGTTTGAATAGCTGACGATAGTTGGATACATTCTTCCAACTTCTGCCTAAAGTGGTTCCAATCAGTCAGTCTATTAACTAGTTTAGGGCTATGTTCTTTTATTATTATTCTATCGCCAAGTGTAAGAAGTATTGAGGAATGATCTGATTGAAGATCAGGGCCTTCTTCTATACTTATTTTATTTGATGATATATTTTTGGATATAAAGAAGTCTACAAGATCTGGGGTTTTATTCCTATCTGTAGGCCAGTAGGTAGGTTTCCCCGTTGAGTGATATTTGCCGCCGGCTTCTTTAATAGTTTCATATAATTCTCTGCCTCTAGTATTTGTTAATCTAGATCCCCAATATTTATTCTTGGCATTAAAATCCCCTCCCGCGATTAATCGATTGTGAAATATGCGGAAAAGACTTTTAAAATCAGTTTTCTTTAGTCTATAGCTAGGAGAGCAGTATACTGCTGCAACAGATATTTGCCCACTACTCGTTTCTACACTTATGGAAATTCCTTGGATGGCACATGATTGGAATTTTGTTTCTATATGGTGTTTTATTGTATTCTTTATTAGCACTGCAGCCCCACCTTTTGCACAGTTATGAGGATGTGGGGAGTGATATAATTCATACCCTTGCAGTTCAAAATTAGTTATCAATTTAAAGTGTGTCTCTGAAATGAGACATATATCTATCTGGTGTAAGTCAAGAGCCACTTTCATCTCGTCCTTGCGACTCTCGATGCCATTAGCATTCCATTCAAGAATTTTTATTCTATTCATCATGTTTGTCTTTTTGGCACAGCTTTTTTGTTGCTGTTCTGTCTCTCTAACAACGATATTCTATCTAATATCGTTTTATTCGATTTTTCCATGGAACCAATCCTGTTTAGGATTTGTTTCATGAGGTTTTCCATTCCAGTGTTTGGCTCTACTTTGCGTCTTATCGTTTTATCTGCTTGGTTATTTATTTATTGATTGATAAACAAAATATAAGCTGTCAACAAGAAGGGACACACAGAATCAACGAATCGGACAGAACGTCACTATAAACAGCTATAACCTTGAGGTAGTTCGGGACTTTGTCTATACCTCGGCTCTGAATATGACATCACCTCAGAAATCAAGCGAAGAATCAAGAATCACACTTGCCAACCGCTGTTACTTCGGCCTAAGAAGACAATTGATAAGTAAGGCCTTGTCGAGGAACACTTAAGAGGCTCTATATAAGACCCTCATCATCCCGGTTCTGGTCCTTATGGTCCAAAAGCATGGAAGTTATCATAGACGGATAAAGATCTCCTTGATCGCTTCGAAGGCAAAATTCTTCGAGTGATTTTCGGTCCCGTTTCCGTTGACGGGCTTTGGAGGGGGAGATTTAACGGCAATCTCTACGAGTTGTATAATGTATATGCTATGTCGACTTGTACAGAAAATTAGTCGTCTAAGATGGCTAGGACATATTAAGCGAATGGACACCAACCCTCCGGCTCAGATCTTTCAACTCGGAGGGACAACCCGCCTTAGGTGGCGAGCAGGTGCATCTTGGAGTGCTCAGTTGGAGGTAGTTAGCCAAAGATCGCGAAACTAAAAATAAAATTAAATAAAGTGCACGACTGGGTCGACCGAAACTTTCTCGTTCTTCAAGAGATTGGTTGGTTGTAGGTAAAAATCTGAGAAACAATGCTAGATAAAAGAAACGGCACATAGAATATTGGAAAACAAATAGTGTTAAATAAAATTCACTTTTGGGTTTTTCATCTGATATGACAGTATATATATATTTTTATCAAATAAAAATGTGAGTTTTTAAAAGTTGAAGCTCTCAGTAACAGGCAATTGTCGCAAGTTTTGGTTAGGCAGTTATGAAATGGGATTTTCTGATAGAGTAATTCTTCAGTCGAAGTTTTTGGAATTTTTTTATGGTACATATTCAATAGGTAGGTATGGTTGAAAAAGGAAGAAGTGGGTTATATTTTCTAAAATTAAGATTTGCGTAGCTCTTATTGCATTTTTATCGGAAGTGGGGGAGATTATAACAAAAATATAGCATAGATAAGCATTACTTGGTTGTTAAAGTTTTATCGAAATCGAAAATGGGGTTTTCGAGAAATGAGTAGTTTTTAAAATTAGCGTTTTCGGTGATTCGAATTGAAAACTAAGGACGCAATAATTTTGGAAACATAAATTTTACTCTAAGTTGGCATTTTGGCCAAAATCGTTATTCGCGTTTTCCGGTTAACTAAAGAAAACTAAATTTTTCAAAAAGTACTTTTTTCAAAAACCTATTTATTTTTAACAGAAAAAACGGAGTTGGTCATTAAGTTAGAAATGAGCATATTACCTTAGAAATTTTTGTTTTTGTTACAATTGTTTTAACGGTCCGTTTTCGAGATATGTCCAAATATCAACAATACCGTTATTCGATTCTTCAGCGGAGAACTGAGTATGCAGTCATGTTAACCTCACCTACTTAAGCTTAAATATCAATTTTGGTTGAAATCGTTGGATCTGTTCTCGAACAAATCAAACTGGTATGAACATTTTACATGGGAAGTACCTACCATTAATGTTGAGTTTACCGTGCAAACAAAAAAACGCCCCGAAGTGTAAGCCCCCAATCTCCAAATCCGAAGTTTGAACGAAATCCGGGCAGACGTTAAGGCTGTATACATACGGACAAACAGACAGACAGACAGACGGACAGAATTTTGCGACCCATTTTTTTGAGTTCGCCTATCATCGAAATGTCACAATTGATTAACATCTCGAGTTCGAAATTTTGTACGAATACAATATCTTACTCTTACGACGGAGAAAGTTAAAAACCTTTAAGTAGGAATTGAATACCTGACGGAAACGCTATGCTTGCATACTCTTACATAATTTTTCGACATTTCGAGGAGCTCCGGCTTAGAGCCAGCCACCAGATGCTAGGTTTTCTAATAAAGCCGATGGATATTGTTTAGATTACGAGACGAGACTGTTGGATCTCCTTATACTGGGAGACAGTGTTAGTGTTGATCTACGCAAGATATTTATGTTCTCCCTTTTGCCTTCGTCTGGATCCTGCCACCTTTATCCAGTGTACAGTATATGCAAAAACCATCACCGCCATCACTTTGCCTGATTTAGCTGGTACCCTATACAGTGGTTTTGGCTACTTCTTTGATGATGTCGCGATGTGGGTCCACTGGTTGTTGCCGCCTTTCGATGGCGAGTACATTGAGTTGCAGCTTTTCCGTTCGATAATTTATAAGAGTGCGGTTAGACCGTGTTGTCCGATCAACGATTTCTGTACGGCTTAATTTTCGGCTAAACCATTATTATTATTCTCAAATGGCATCATACTTAACCCGTTTTCGCACACTTTCCGAGGGAACGCCGCTATCCAGTATTATCTCGAAAACCCATCAATTGTAAAGTACAAATACACCACAACGACCAGCTCTGTACCCAGTCCCTAAACTACATAGATTTTTCCAAAGTAACAATTTATGATGATTTACTTATCCCGCCTTGCTACTGCCGAAATGTATGTGAGAAGGCAGCCCACTTGCACGTACGGCAAACAACATCATTGGACCAACGATCAAATATGATCTCAGTTTATCGTCATCGTTCACACATGTGTGTCGCCAACAGATGGTTGCTGATATTGTGAGGCGACCGCACATCGAGGGGGAATACACAAAATCCTTGAAATACTTTCACCCATCCATCCGTTGGTTTGTCCGGCTAAAAGCCAAATCCGTTTGCTGGCCACCAATTGTGTTCGTCGTTCTTATTCGTAGTCTAGGAAAATTTATCGAATAGATATAACTCTTGAGGATGATAACTCATTGCCACATACCTACACGTGCATGTACAGCACTTGAAAGAGGTCGCGCTCAAGGACTCTACTTAGAAGTGTGCAATTTATCCCAATTAGACATTATATCCTTTCTGCCAATTTCAGTGGTTACAGAGCCGCGATGAAAGGATAAGGCACACCGGAGGAGGATATACACGTCATGCGTCGGTTTGGCTCTGTTTTATACAGAATGACATGTTGTTGTGAACTTGTTTCCTTGTGCAGTCATTTCCGCTGAAAAACATCCGAATGCATGTGTCGTAAATAAGGATTTATTGTAAGCTTACCACACTTTGAGCTGTTGATAGGGATTGATTTGATTGTGATAAGATTGCTTATGGGGTTATCGTATAATAGAGAGCTATAGTCGGCACTTAGGGTGGTCGGCGTGAGCGATTGATCAGACTATTTTCTTTTCACCATTTATCAGCATCAGAGATCTTTTACGACTTCCAATAGGTCTTTGATTATTTCGCCTAAAGCACTTCGCATAATTTAAATGGCTTACCAGAACTGAGAGCTTATTATATTATTAAATCTACAAGAATGTTGACAGAAGCTGTTAGTTTGTGTGCAAAACTTTTGTCGAGTTGTCATCTGATTGAGTGATTGTAAATATCTGCCTTTTTTTTTAAATCCGTTTGTGGAAATGTCAATTATGTGGAATGCCAACTATGAGTTTCCACAAAAATCGTACAATTTTTCCAAACCTCCGAGGATTTGCCATACATTTTTGAGGTGTCGAAATCTCGTGCTTTCAGCGAAACCTATTTGAAACCCCTCTGAGTTCATCCGTCCGTTAGAGGTTATCAAATCGAGCTGCCTGCAGCGTGAACTTTGGTTTATTTTGCCTGTGGTAACAAGGAAGAACAGCATAAGTCGACTTATGTCAAAATTGAGTTAACCCTAGAACACTAATCTTTTTTTTTTGTCGCTAAACACTAATCCTCGCCTGGGAGGCTACTTTTGAAAAAAAGCCTAATGAATCATTTAAAACTGTTATTTTTACCTTTTAAAAGTATTTATCATACTTAGCAAAACGTTACTTTTTTAGAAAAAAAACACTAAATTTGAAGTTTTATTAGAACTTTAATAATGAAAACCTAAAATTAAAAAACACATTTTTGAACTTTTTATATAAGTGACGACTTCACAAAAAAAGGAAAAAAAAAATAATATCTTAAAAATTGCACATATACTTTGCAAAACCCAATAAATAAATAAAAACTCTTTCATAGCAAAAAAAAATCAGACCTGTATCACAAGAATTGTGGCCTCCACGTTAATTTAAAAATTAGCCTTTTTTAGGAACTCATTTCTCCGTACATCCGAAGCAGTTCGGCGACCTATGTTCTAGGCAATAAGTACTGTTGCAATTTGCACATTTGTACACGCTCATGCGTCGTTTTTTAGCAGGACAAAAGCTGCATACTGATCTCCTTCCTTTTTTAATCATCGGTTCTTCAGGACAAGGTGCAGAATCCTCATAAGAAGGCAAATTAAGCACTTCGCGTAAGGCTTCACGAACTCGTTTCTTCATAGTGGGGCGCTCTTCCAAACGTGTCCTCTGCCAATTTTCGCACAAATCATTGCTTAATCTTATCATAAAGTTTCTCCTATTCATTGGCTTGATTTTTTTAGCATAGCAATTGGAGACATAAAGGATATAGCTATTCAAAGCCGCCATATTCAACATACCGTAAAATACACACTGTGGCCATCGCCTTGTCTTACGACTACAGCTTAAGTGACCACACATTTGGTCAAATGTGTCGACGGCACCTTTTGTTGAATTGTACGACTCTATTACAGATGGTTTTATTGACACTGGATCAATAGCTGGTTCATCGTGCATGGTCGAAAGAAGAAGAACTGTTTTTTGAGCTTTAGGTTTTTAGCTGACAATGGTAAGCTTATCATGAAAGCCAAACATAGACGTTCCGACCAAACGGGATGTATTGTGTTTGAACTCTTCAGGGATTTCTTTTTTGTTACTCCTGATTGTCCCAAGAAGGGTTAACTTGAATGGTTCAGCAAGTAACTGTTCAGCTAAAGGCACTGATGTAAACCAATTATCTGTTGTAAGATTCCGGTTGGTCCCATGTATTGTTTTTGTAAGCAGCTTGCAATAGTAGCTGCCAAGAGGATTGCCAGTAGCGGACGAGTCTTTGTTTTTTCCTAAATATGGGCAAGCATCAAACATATATTTAGTGTTGACATCACATGCTAGGACGATCTTTATTCCATATCTAGCAGGTTTGTTCGGTATATACATTCTGAAAGGACATCGTCCTCTAAATGCAAGAAGTTGTTCATCTATCGTGACATAGGAACCTGGATTGTATAGATCACGACATTGTTGGATAAATGTTTCCCATATACCTCGGATTGGAGCAAATCTGTCCTCCTTTTTTCTGTCCTCTCGGCTGCTACGATCATCAAAACGAAGACATCGTATGAGGAAATCAAAGCGTTCGTGACTCATTGTGGCAATATACTGAGATCCGCAAAGTGAAGAATCAAACAGTTCCTTAATTGCTAGGTGATTATTTTTCATCGCACCGGTTAAAATTAATAGGCCAAGTAGTGCCTGAAGTTCTTCTTTTCTAGAAGTGGACACAGTGGATGTATGTACTTTATATTTTCCTGATTTGACCTCAATATCTTCATTAGTACGAAGGAGTATTTCGCTGATCATATCTGGCGTAAAAAAATTTTCAAAACACTCCAATGGTTTTACAACATTCTTGCCACATTGTCTTGGTCCTGGCATAACATGAATTATATTCCTTGCAGCCATCCTGCCTGAACTTTGCCGAGATGAAGCTGGTTGCGATGACCAAATATAGTTGTTCTTACCTCGAGTAATGTGTGTCGATGGCGAAATGATGAGATGTTCACATTCTGCATTCGATGAATTTGATGCTCTAAGAACGCCCTGAGGTCTATTAAAAGTTGAAGTTGATGGCGTGTTAGCATCACCTGGATCATCTACATCTATATTAGCCAACTCATCGTCAAAATCTAAATACGTGGGGTCAGCCAAACTATCATCAGAATCGAATTCTTGGATTTCCAAATTATCCTGATTTTCATTTTCATCGTCGGACAGTTCTTCTAACCAATGGCTTATTTGCTCTTCATTGGAATTCATCTTTAAAAAATTAAATTTTCTTAATTTAATTCCATGCAAATAACATAAATATTACAAAAAAGTAAAATTAAAGACTTGAAAAAAACTTACCTTAAACACTAATGCTCGCCTCTCAGGCGACACCGAACTCTATAACTGGGAAATTAACTTAAACTAAAGTTCTAGGGTTAATGTTACTATCGAATGCGACGTACCCCGTTCTATACGTCATATTTTTTTCATTGAAATATCTTTTACGGTTGCAGTGTTATGGACCAGGAAAAAACGCATAAGATATGGGTAGGCATATCTAACTTAAACTTTTAACCTTCGCTCCTGAAAAGTGGCTAAAATGACTTATGCTGTTTTTCCTTGTTGCCACAGTTGTGTTCATTTGTGGATGTCAAAATATTAAGCCCCAAAACAATTGTGGCAATCAAAAAAATAATAAAAGAAGAAAAGAATCTGAATCACAAAAGAAGTAAGTAATACTTTTAAGAGAAAGATTTATAAATGCAATTATTTCGTATATTTTTTTCACAATTCATTTTTAGTAATTCGTCTTTGAAATACTTTTTTTTGCGTCAACAAACACTTTTGAACTCACTTCAACTCGGTGGGAACGACTTAAAAGGTTTCGGTAAAAGTTCATCGAAACCTCGCGATTTCAGTTTGGTGGGAACATGGCATAAGACTGGGCTCTCATCGCGTAAGACGACGATCGTCTAACGACGTCGTTTCGACGATTGTATTGCTTCGTGTATCACTAAAATGGTTGAATCGTCTGGACGACGTCGTTTTGGACGATTCACTAATGCTTCGGGAGCGTATCGGAATCCCGCTTTTTGAAATCCCGCTTTTCAAAAATCCCGAAGAAAAAGTTTTAAAATCCCGTCTGCTAAAATACTGTTTTTTTTAAATCCCGTCTTCTAAAATCCCGCTTGTTCAAAATCCCGATCTGTTACAATCCCGTTTTTTAAAATCCCGCCAAATCCCGCTAATCCGGTTTTTTTAACATAACATTGTTATCAAAAAAATAGATGTTGGTTATATGCGCTTTTTAATTATATTATTATATAGGTACGAGTATATTAAAAAATACTCGACCAAAAAGAAAATGCATCCGTCCGAATGTTTTTAGTTTTTACTGTAAGCACACATTTGTTTTTGCTTACATAATAATACATTGTTTTTACGCATTGCGAAAATAGTATATACCTAATGCAGTAATGCACATAAAAACCTACTTCTTGCTAACGGTATTACCCTTATCATTTACTGCTCTGCTGTAACAATAATTGGGAGTTTGCGCCAATTTATATTGTGTAGTATTGGATTGAGTGCGCACGCAGAACTATTGACCGCGATGAGTTATATTATAAGTGAAGTAAAGTCAAACAAAGGTGGCAAAAAATTAATAGTTGACGGCTACGATTATCACCTTGAAAAACAAGTAGGTGCAGTTTTCCGATGGTGCTGTTCGCAGAGAAAAAATAGATTTTGCAAGGGAAGAGTCAATACAACTTTAAAAGACGGAGAACATATCATAAAAAAGGCACCATCAGAGCATTGCCACACTCCTGACTCATGTGTTAAAGAAATTTGCAAAACAAATAACAACATAAAAAAAGCTGCAGAATCACTCTGTTTTAATCCATCGCAGATTATACGTGATAGTGTAGTGGAATGTGAATCTTCTGTGAGACCATGCTTGCCATCTTCTTCTGCCCAAAAGCAAAAAATATCTCGTGTTCGAGCGTCTTCGATTAAGGAACCTCAAAGTGTAAATGATATTAACATACCAGAAGATTTGACGCATCTTGATGGCGAATTATTTGTTTTGTCCGAGAAGAAAAGCGACGGCAGCAAAATTATTTTGTTAGGAACAATGTCTAATCTGGTTCTCCTAAAAAGAGCAAAATGTTGGTTGATGGACGGTACATTTTATGTCGTTCCCACTGTAATGCGTCAATTGTTTACAGTCCACGGTCAGATTGAGAAAAGTATTGTCCCACTTATTTTCTGTTTTATGTCAAAAAAGACGATGAAGTGTTACGAGCTATTTTTTTCCGAATTGTTAAGAGTTGCAACTGAATTCAAAATTGAGTTAAAACCTGAAAGAATAATAACTGATTTCGAAAAGGCAATAGTTTCGGTTGCGAAAGTGTTTTTTCCGCTCTCAGATTTTAGAGGATGTTTGTTTCACTTTGGTCAAATCATTTGGCGAAGAATACAACAAAAAGGATTTGCGACCAAATATGGTAACTGTAACGGGTTTGCATTAAAAATAAAAATGGTGAAAAGTTTAGCATTTGTACCACCAGAAGAAGTCTCTTCCTATTTTGACTCTTTGCAAAATAGTTTGAAAGATGACGAAGACGCACTTAGTTTTGCAGATTGGTTCAAAATTAATTACATTCGTAATGGAAGTAGAAAAGTGCAGTACTCTCCTAGCTTTTGGTCTGTGTATGACAGTGCAGAAAAACAATTCCCTAGAACACAAAATAATGCTGAAGCGTGGCACCGCAGACTGAAAGTTTTGGTTGGACAAAAAAGTGCTGGCTTGTATAAACTCATTGCAGATTTAAGAAAGGAAGCAATTGTTGTGCAAACTGAAATAGAAAAATTAGAAAATGGACAAGAAAAATTATATAAAAAAAACAAATGTTATAAAGTCACGCGCTGTAAAAAAAATAATGAGAAATAGAAAAAATATGAGTAAAACAGGTTTTTTGCGTCGCATTGCTTACAATATACAGCTCTAATAAAAAAAAATGTTGTTAATGGTTTGAAGTTTTTTCTGTTCTCTTTTGCAGAATATCATATAACATTACTTTCTTTTTTTTTAAATTATTGAAGATTGTCATATTTATTACTTAAAAATTTGTTTTGATATTACTTATTTCTTATTTTGTTACTTCCTCTAAAAATGATAAATGTTAAAATAAACTGCATTTCAAAAAAACACTCATTGCTTGATTTATTTAAATTTTCTCATCAAAATTTTAGAATCAAAAGTAGTTGTTTTATTTTAAAAAATCGCGCGATTTTTTAAAATAAAACAACTACTTTGGATTCTAAAAGCGGGATAATAACAAACGGGATTATAAAAAACGGGATTATAAGAGGCGGGATTTTAAAAAGCGGGATTTTAAAAAAGCGGGATTATAAAAAGCGAGATTATAAAAAGCGGGATTTTAATAACGGAATTTTAAGAATCGGTATTATAAAAAGCGGGATATCGAACCCAACCCAAAATGTATAACTCATTGAACTGTCAAATACAGACGATTGAACGATTGCGATTGAACGATTGCTATTTTACAATCGTTTCATCGTTTTTGGTGCATTTTTTCAGTTTTAGTTAGGTTTGAGAGAAGTATAAAAAAATAATTAAAGAAAGACACATAAGTATGCTCTTTTGGAGGCGACTCACTCTCATCCAAATTGTAAAAGAATGGACTCTTTGCAAAAAAAAATAAATGATAATTGCACTTTTTTGGGATATGAAATGAATTTCATTTATTTGTTCCATAATTTCATACATTTTTAATGCAATCAGAAAAAAATGCAATTATTAAATTGCATTCATTGATTTTTTTTAGAATTCGCCCCTTAGCAATAAAGATTCTACTACCGTATTTCTATCGTTTCTATTTTTGCATTATATGCCATATGCAATTCCATGTCAATCAATGGCAACGAAGAAAAATAAACAGATTCAAAAAAAAACAATTTCTATACATTTTTAATTTTTTTATGTGTCAGAGTTTGTTTACAGTCATGTTTAAACTGTTTTAAATAAAAGCGATGAACGACACGACCGAACGATGCGATTGTGATGATACACGAAGCAAACTTTTGACGACGTCGTTTAATACAATCGTTTGGACGATGATCGTCTTAAAAGTTACGCGATGAGAGCCCTGGATTCCGATGAAACAGAAAAGAGCCAGCCGAGGGAAAGGGTTACCTATTTAAAATTTACATTAAATTTTGGTTTCCTTTTTGTTTACGTTACTGTTTTTAAGAATTTAAACTAAATACAGAACAAATAATGAACAACTTCTAAATTACAGAACATTCATAATGTTTCTGTAGGTACATACAAAAAATCTATCGTCTTCAAAAACAGAACTGTTAATTATTAAAATGAGCGGATGGTCACCGTATATGCGACGAATGTATCGTTTGCAAAGGATTTTCCAATTGGGACCGCTCGATGTTGGCAGACTGGCGGCTATATATATAAAGGGTGATTTTTTAGCTGGTTTGGTTTTGGCAACACTGGTTTTGACAGCTGACGTGTGTTTAGTACCTTGTGTCACTGTCAAACAGCTTCAGTTTGGTTTGCAATTTAACCATGGCTCGTCTTACAAATGAACAACGCTTGCAAATTATTGAATTTTACTATCGAAATTCGTGCTCGGTTCGAAATGTTCATCGCGCGCTGCTTCCATTTTATGATCGGCATTCTCGACCTTCTGAGCAGTCTATTCGGAAGATTGTGACCAAATTTCGCACCAAATTTACTTTGTTGGACATTAAACCACCAACACGTTTACGTACTGTGCGTAGTGAAGAAAATATTGCGGCCGTATCAGCTAGTGTGACAGAAGACCGCGAAATGTCGATTCGGCGCCGTTCCCAGCAGTTAGGCCTTTGTTACAGCACTACGTGGAAAATTTTGCGGAAGGATTTGGGCGTAAAGCCTTTTAAGATACAGCTGGTGCAAGAACTAAAGCCAGCCGACCTACCACAACGCCGAATTTTTGGTGAATGGGCTCTTGGAAGCTGGCCGAGGATCCGCTTTTTTATCGAAAAATTGTGTTCAGCGATGAGGCTCATTTTTGGTTGAATGGGTACGTAAATAAGCAAAATTGCCGCATTTGGAGTGAAGATCAGCCAGAAGCATTGCAACAGCTACCAATGCATCCCGAAAAAGCCACTGTTTGGTGCGGTTTATGGGCCGGCGGCATTATAGGGCCATATTTCTTCAAAGATGATGCGAATCGCAACGTTACTGTCAATGGTGAACGCTACCGAGCGATGATAACAAACTTTTTTTTGCCCGAAATGGAAGTTCTTGACTTGCATGATATGTGGTTTCAACAAGACGGTGCCACATGCCACACAGCACGCGAAACAATGGCGCAATTGCGAGGCGAGTTTGGTGAACAGTTAATTTCACGTTTCGGGCCGGTCAATTGGCCGCCTAGATCGTGCGATTTGACACCATTAGATTATTTTTTGTGGGGGTATGCCGAGGCTAATGTGTATAGGGACAAGCCCGCTTCGATTGACGCACTGGAAGCCAACATCCATGCATTCATCCGTGAGATACCGGCCGATATGTGTGAAAGAGTATGCCAAAATTGGACTCAGCGGATGGGCTACCTGAGACGTAGCCGCGGTCAACATTTGCATGAAATTATCTTTAAACATTAAATTGCAAGGTTCAAACTATCGATTCAAATAAATATTTCATTCATTTTTTCGAATTTTTTGTGTTTTTTTTTTTTAAAAAAGTTCTAAACCTCTTAAAAAATCACCCTTTATATATATGGCCAAAAAAATCAATCTTTTTTTGATCTGACTCTCTTTTGAGAAATATCGATTTCTTCTCAGATTTCACACGTACTTTCACTAATACCAATGTGTATGACACACAGCTGGCGGTTACGAATTGTTTATCGTTTTTTAACTGAATTATTAATTTTTCGAGTATGTAAACGATTCTTTATATTAAATTATTTCGAAATGCGTTGTTATAAATGTGTAAAAATCAATTGAAATGGATTTCCAGTGCAAGTGAAACAATATATTTTTTGCAGCCAACTGAATACACCCAAGAACCAATAAAATTAGGGTTTATGTTCGATTTGGCAGCAGAAATCGAAAACGACATAAGAACAGCTTTTATTTGCCCCACACAGCCGCAACACTCGATGACGAAATGAAAGCCCACCTCAGGCTACCGACATCCGATTTGAACCGGAATTCTGAAGCTGTCAGTCTATTTAGTAGTTAGTTTATGGACAGAATATACTCATTTTCTTCATTTGATTTTGACAAGAGTATTTTGGTAGCTTTTTACTGCGTTTGGTCGCTTTTTTTTTAATTTGCTTAACAAATTTTATTTTCAATTTGCAACTGGCAACCCGTGGATTTTTTTTCCCTGAACCTTGTTTTATTCCACTTTGTCATCGACCCATCCTATATTGGAAATTGATATTTTACTTTTTTTGTAAATAGTTTCCAGAGAATTTAATCTGGTGAAATAATAAGGATGTCAAGCTAGTGTTGCAGCTAAGAGAAAAAAAATCCGCTAGACCACAACGTAAGATCCGCTAGAAATGTTAGTTTTTGCATCGCAAAAATCCGCTAGAATTCGCTAAAATATCAAGCTGAAAGTAGAAGTTCGAAAAATACATACATAATATTTAAAAGTTAATTATTATTGAATAAAATAAATAAAAAAACAAAACAATCAAAAAATCAAGTAAAGACAAAAAAAAAGTTAAAAATTACAAATTAATTTCCAACTCTAAGTTCTTGAATCAGATTGCGAATTTGTTGGCTTTCCGATTTTACTTATGACGACGTCTGGTTGATCGTAATTAAAGGCAGCTCTTGTTCATCACTTTCAATTGATTTCTTTTTGTTATTATTGAATTCAACGTCAGCGTTCAACGTTGAAAGTTGGTTTCGCAATTTGTTCTTAACGATGTTCATAAAAAAAATCTGCCGTGAAAATGTGCAACTACCCAAGTAACAATTTTACTTTGGTAAGGTTCAAATTTGTAATTTCTGTAGGCAACAGCTTCGATAGAGCTTCTATAGTATTTGTTAAACGAAGTTGATCTATTTCGAAGCAATTGTTTCGATAATAACTTCAGTAAGTCCTTTACGAAGCATATACATAGGCTTTATAGAGGGATATGGAATTAAGCTTCGATAAGATCTCTATTAGACATCTGAAAATGTGTCTGGAGATGTGTGGAAAGTGAATTGCTTCGATAAAGCTTGTGGTTCGAAGCGCTTCCTAGAAGCTTCTTTAGAGCTGCTGACCGAAGGCATTATAGAAGCAATGAACTGTCATGCAGTCAACCGCTTGCGATTGGAAGCTGTACAGAAGCACTTACTCGTACTTCCTCCTAACTTACATATGGATGCTTTATAGAGGTAAAAATTAATGAATGAATGAATGAAATGAATCAAAGCTGTCTAAAGAAACCATAGTTAATGAATCGGGGAAAAATTACAAGAAATAAAATACTTCTAGCACATTGAAAAATATGTCAGTAATGTGATTTTAAATAAACACTTTTCGCCCAAGGGTAACACTAAATGTCTTGCTTACAACTTCGGTCGAGTAAGCTGCAAGTTTATTGCACAGATTTAGCACTGCTACAGCATTATGACGAATTAGCCTAGGGGGTAGTGTATTGGACTACTACGCAACAGGACCGATGTTCGATTCTCAGTTCGGCGCATGTAAGTAAAATGTAAATTATAACGAGTACTAAATGTAAACTCCATGAAAATTGCGAAAAGTCTTTGAAAATGTTTATTAAGAAGATAAAAAAAATAAAAAAATAAGAAAATGGAAAATTGAAAAATGTAATAAAAAAAATAAATATTTTTCTTGTTAATTTTGGAGCCTCTATAAAGCTTCCATAAAGTTTCGGTAAGGTCTATCCAAGCTGTTCAGGAAGTCTTAAATAAGTAAATACTTGCAAAGTGCGCCAAATGCGTTTCCTTTAGACCTTATGCAGTTAATATTGCGGGAGGTTAAATAGCTTCGATAGCGCCTTACCGAAGTCAAATTGTTACTTGGGTAACCATACCTACGCAGTGGTAAATATTTTCAAACAGGTCGGACCTGCCACTTTTTTGAACATATTTGTAGTACCAGGGTTTGGTAGTAAAAAATCGCTTGAATTCACTAGATTTTATTTTAGCGACAACATTTTATTAAAAATCGTCGGGAGTCTTAAAAAACCACTAGCAACACTGTGTCAAGCAAACTCAATTTCTTTAAATGCAGTTTAAGCTTCTGAAAAGAGAAAGCAGAAAGCATGCACTCACATCTTCTCCACAAGTCGACAGTATTTTCAATTATGAATTCCCCACAGAATATTAAATTCCATATGAATGCTGATAGCGTTTTCCGAATGCACTTTCGCACGCCGCACGACCCAGCGACGTTGATTTATCTGACACCAGAACCCATTTGGTTGTTTTACGAGTTCCCTGCACAGCGCCCACTATAAAGCATTGGTTTTGGAGCTCGAATCTCAAAACGCTACAAAAAGTTCAAGAGCATTCGCATGTGTGCAGTGGCAGTCGCAGTGCAATGTGCAAATGCACTTCGTGTGTGGTATTATAATCTTCTAAAAATGAATGCCGCACATGGCAGATTCATTCTGGCGCGAGTCTGTCAAACCGAAAATGTAAAAGTTTTTCCTTGCTACAGTGGATAAGGAGCCAAGTTCGGATACTTTGTATATTGCAAAAGTTCCTCGATAAGATACATGGAGTACAGTGTGACACTTGTCTTTTAAGGATGAATAACGCGCGCAGTGACTTTGGGCACGATGCGACATATCCACTCGCAGCCGTATGCATGATGTTGGTACGCCTGGGATGACGATGTTGGTTTTTCATTATGGACTAGTTTTAGATGATGCCTTATACGAGTAGGGTGTGTGCGGTAAGTGCGCTTGTAAGTGGCAACCGCCTAATAAGTCGCACCATCTAAGAATAGCACTTGGAAGTTGGAAAGTGCCATCATGCATGTCAATGCCATCGGTGTGCGTACACAATGGGTAAGTAAACATGACTGTGTGCTTTATAATTTCAAGTTACGGTATGAAACTTATTCCAGTGCATGTATGCAGTACAAATTGGAGTGAAACAACCAGTGCGGCTTATCACAAACGCAAGTCATCATCGTTACAATATAATGTACGCTAACTTGGCCTACGAACTGATCCATAAATTGAAGGAAAAAAGTACTCAAAATGGATCAGTAGCTCTTGAGTTACACGCGATTGATCAAAAGAAAAACGAGAGAGTCAGAGTGACGGTAGTAGAACAAGATCTGCTTGCAGTTTCAACACAAGTTCTGTTCCTACACAGTGGCAGAGCAGAGGATACCTTGACTCACCAACTGATGCAAACAATCCCGACAGCATGGGGTGCAGCGGGGTCCTACTAATCAGCTGGTAAGAGGGACGAACAATGCTACTGGCGGAACGACTAACGGTAAGCGAAACGTTCCTCCAGGTCCGACGCAGAACTCGACGATTTAAGAGAAGACCAGCGTTTTAAGAATCATCTTTAGGATAATACGACGCAAACTCAAAAAGGCCATCATCAACTGTTTATTTTTTTTTAAACAAAACTAGATATGCAAAGAAGCAGCTGTAAACCTTCGGCGGGAGGCTTGTAAAATGTTTGTAAAGAAGCTGCCCGGCAATGCCCACCTGTAGGCTGTCTACTTTGTTCACCATTTCCGCTGAATAAAATACTAGCACAATTCAACAAAAAGCGCTCGGACCCGATGACCCGTTTTAATTGTAATGAGGCGAAGGTGCCTTAAGCGGTCGGTCTTTCCTTAACCCTCGAAACTCAAACATATTTTTTTTCTACCAAAGAGAAAAGAGACATGCTTCTCTTTTCTTTGTGTGAGTTTTTCATTTTTGGAAGGGATCCACAATATTATGCCGAGTCCAAGTGGCTTTATCATTAAGCCTTTTCATGACAGACACTACTCTCGGATGTAGTCCGACGTTCGCGAGAGGTGGCGCAGTGGAAAAAAGCCTTAAAATGGAATTCGGTTCTTTTTTTTTTTCGAGAATTAAACCTGGGATACCTCGCCTGGTCGTCTTAGCGTCTACAACACTCAAAAAGATGTGTTGCTACGATAGTTCTATTAAATGCGCCAGCTCTGTTTAATGTAGGTACAGTAATTGCTAGCTTCATGCCTGGTATAACCAGAAGCATAACACTGTGGTGCCATCAGAGCTACGCGGACCAACAAACAATATTTTCGCTATCCTTCTCATACATAGAACTGCTGGAACCTCTTCGGAGAGCTATAAGTAAACATCGGAAGCTGTAAAAGTTCTTCAGAATATTTGAAGCGCTACAGAGCTATTAGCACCTCTTAAGAGAGGTTGTGAACTGAAATGGGAAACTCGCGTAGCCTAGTGAAAATATCGTAAAACCCATATAGAAAGCGGCTACGTACCTGGGGAATATCATAGCCTCTTAGAAGCTTTATAAGACCGTCATAATTAGCTTTTATAATCACTTCAGAGATCTAAGAACCTCATAGCTCTCAGTAGTCTCTGGAAAACCCGCTTAATTTTTTAAATGCCAATTCACATAATTCGCTTATATATAAAGGTTTTAAATTATACAATAGTTTGGACAGTCAAATGAAAAATCAAACCAACCTAAATGTATTTAAAAGAAATGTAATAGAGTTTGTTAAATCCAATTATTAATTAAGAAAATCAATTATGTAAAAAATAACTTATTATATATGTAAATAGTTTAATTAAACTAAATAAATAATAAAAACAAAAAAAAAAAAAAACAAACATATACCTCCTTAGTAACTTTGTTGTGAGACTTACTCTTCCCAGAAGGAATTAAGGTTGCCAAACACTTTGACGAGATGGAGTCTGCCACTGACGAAGTTTTCGCCAGAAATAAAAATGCGAAAAATTTGCCGGCCCAAAACTGTCCACAATAATCAGCCAGAAGACTTTGGAATGTGTAAAGTTTTAGGCTGCAATTCAAAGCTTACACCTAAAAAAAAAAAAAAAAATAGTTGGCGCAACAGGTCTGAGGGACCTTAGGCCTAGCGTGACGAATGGAAGGGATCTACAATTTTATGCCGGGTCCAAACGGCTAATTGAGAAGCTCCTTCATGACAGTTATACTCTCGGATGTTTGTCAGACGTTCGCGAGTTGGAATAAGTTGGAATTTGGGTTTTTGCGGGATTCGAACCTGGGACACTAACCACTAAGCTACCCCGGCGACCTAATGTAAGAAAAAGTAAAGCCGGCAGCAGATTAAGCTTTAAAACTTCTAGTATTTGAAACAGTATACATCGCAGAAGCACTGAGCTTCTTATGGGAAGCTGCCAAATTTTGATGGTCCAGAACAGTGTTGTTTATCAAACGAAGCGTTTTTTTTTCCTTTTTCACCATACTTAAATTTCCTTTTAAAAAACCACGAAGATCATCGGTATCAGAAGGCTAAGAGTAGGAAAAAGGGGTGCAGGGAAATAACTCTACGGGCAATAACTTCACGTGGGAAAAAACTCCACATCGAGTGGGAAATAATTTCACTTATCTTATGCTCACTTTCAGTGGGAAATAATTTCACTTATCTTATGTGAAGTTATTTCCCACTGAAAGTGAGCTATAACTTCACTTTTTTGTATGGAAATAATTTCTCGTAACACGCGACGACATTTTATGTAAGCTCACAATTCATAAACAGTGGAAAATGTATGGGGTGGCAATGCTGCCCCCCTTCAACCCAGTGAAATTATTTCCCACTCGATGTGGAGTTCTTTCCCATGTGAAGTTATTGCCCGTGAAGTTATTTCCCTCCACCGGAAAAAGGGGAATATTGTAACAGTGGTGGGATAACGGTGGACCCCAAAAACTGATCTCCCTTACGAGGTCAAATTCGGTCGAAAAATCTCCACAGATTTGACCGCGATACCTCGGATTTTTGCTCCGAATGTCCAGATAGAGAAAAGCGAGTCTACCAAGCTTGTGGCTTCTAATAAGACATTCGTTGATTGGACAGAAGAGAGTTCAAGATATATCCCTTCATGAGCGTGCGGAACGAGTTCAGTAGAGTCCAAAGATCCAAAGTGGAAAACGCGTATAAATGGTTCTCCATGAGTTGATAACTAATCCAGCGAAGTAGTACCTGAAGTACCTTCCCCGTCGGGAAGTGGAGGAATATTACACAGGTAAGATTTAGTAAAATGAATAAACATATCTCGCGAATTGTGCAAGCGAAGTGCTACTACTAGCATCTAAAAAGATAACGCACGTCCTGCATAGAAAATATGCCTCCTCTTTCAGTAGAATCTGATCTTTAATATTCCTCCTGCAACTCAAACAAATAAAACATCCTCCCTGCTGTATTCAAATGCAGTTTGTATATTTTATATTTTTGGCGTTTTTGTATCCCTTTTGGATATTGACTTATCCCTATTTTTTCCGCTTCAAAATCCACACATTCACGCCTTGCTTTCAGCTTCGGTCTGAGCGTCGGCATTCTCACCACCACCAGCTGGTGCCTTCTCCTCTGTTGCCCCGAGGACACAGCATGGACATTTCTCCTTCAATACAACCCGATACTTTGGATGACTGCAATGGCAAAAGCGAAACGCGTATAATTAATATCGTTTCAAGTCCAGGCAACAGCCACGTCTACCTAATCCCGTAAACAATCGGATTGTACACAGCACTGGTCTTTGCGAACGTAGCACCCCAAATGGTGGTCAGCGGCGTGAGGCCATCGATTTTGAATAATCCGAAATAGCATATCACCAGATACGGTGTCCAGGCGGCAAACCACAGCGAGATCGTTGTCAAAGCCACTTTAGCCAGTTTCGCTTCGGCGCTCTTTTCCGTGTCCTCGGAAGAGCGCAGTGATTTAACATTCATCTTCTTCGCCTGTTCCCGCATCGCCTTCTCATGTGCCGCAACAGCCTGCCGGACAAACAGACAGAACAAAATGAAACGATTTAAAGTGCACCCCTATCAATACGAACCGCAATAATAAACCAATACGAGTAACAGATAAGGAACAGTGGCGTGTAGTAGACGAACAAGGAATACGTGATGAGGTACGATCTGGGATTCCAGTCTCTGGTCATGTAATCGATACTGCATGCGGTTAGATTTCCTTCTGGCACATACTGGCTCCAGCCGAGCATGGGTGTTACTGTCCACAGGCCGGCAAACATCCAGATGCCCAGGATTTTGATGCAAGCCAACTTGATGGTCATCGGACGACCAGAGACTCCTTTCACAATCACATTGTATCTATCGAAGGCAATCATGCACATCGACCAAATTGAAATGCATCCGAAGAGAGAGCCGCACAGGGCGTAGACATCGCACATTAGGGGACCCAGTATCCAGGTCTCGTAGTAAAAGTTGATTATCATGATGGGTGACTGCGTCAGCATCATACAGAAATCGGAGAAGGCCAGGTTGAGGACGAGCAGATTCGCAGGAGTTCGCAAGGATTTGGTTCCGCCGAAAATGTAGACAACGACACCGTTGCCACAGCAGGAGATCACCATGATAACAAACGTGAAGACGCCGAGTATCTGGCTCCACATGGGGTCCATGGGAGGGAACCGGCTCCAATAGGGATTGACCAGGTGCGCCATGTCCGGAGTGACCTAAGCAAAAACGAGAACGTACAAATGAATCAGTTAAAACATTTTGCATAATTGAGCGTAAGTGATTGGGTTTTGGATTGAATTCGACTGAGCGAATTGAAACAAAGATATGTGGGACATTAAACCAGTGCTAGATGGCATTTATTTTTAGACAAATCCCATCAACCAAGTGGGAAGCTCCCTTTTCCCGCAAACCAGTAAAATGGAAACGCTCATTTATGGCGTCGTTCACGCGTTTGCCATTTTGTGTAAAGCACGGGGAATGATACATTTTGAGCACAACAGTCAGTCTTTCGTTTTGAAATAACTTTGTGTGTAGTTTGGAACGGAATACAAAATAGAAACAGTTTTTGTTTTACTGCTGCATTTCACAGTTCCCAAGCATCCTGTTGGTTTTATGGTTGCAATTACTTTCTCGAAGTTTAAGGAGTGGTAACCGGATGAAAGTGTCATTAAATATGAAATATTTTCCTTGTAACTGCAGCACAACAAGGTGCTCGAAATTTGCACACAAAAAATGCACAAAGTACACAAAAGAAAATAGAAAAACGAAAACTTCGATTCCGAAAAGAGTTTTTGCTTGCGTTACTTTAAACTGAGTTTGTATTTGGACTTCCCGCGATAATCCTTGCATTTTACTTGAAGGAATTTTATAAGCAAAATAAATTCCCACAAAATGGAGGAGGAAATTCACACGGCAAGAAATTTTTCCCCATGATCCCTGAACACTGCCTCCAAAACACGAATGTTATCACTTTATTACATATATTTTTGTGCTCTGAGGCCTCTGAAGCTTATTGCGATATTTTTATGATTTGAGAAAATATTGCAATGGCATGTGGTTAGGTTAGTCGTCCCCTTTCAATATATCAAAGACTGTCTTGGGATTTAAGATATACGATTTTTTTGGTATGGGAAGTGCCTCGCCCCTTTGTACAATTTTGACCAAGGTTTAGTCGTAAAAAGTTAGTAGTCAGGAAGACTTTATATTTATATTAGTGTGATTAGCTGTGGGTCTACTATGTTCTACAATGTTCGCAAAGTCACATGGACAGACGCCCAACGCCACCAGCAATAAAAGGCAAACAACGTAAAAAAGAATCAGTACATCCTATCGTATTTTATTCAAAATACTCTCTGAACACTGCCCGCACCGAAAATAGAACAAACTGTTGAATTCGTATAAAAATCGATCGAGTAGTTAGTAGTTTTTAGACCTATACGCCGCACACTTTTATTCATATTGGGCCTTACCAACAACCAAACCGTAAACTCGAGTTTAACTAATTTCGAAACTAACTATAGTTTCGACTTTTAATTTCTAGGTACCAACAATCAAAGTAATCGGAACTTTAACTACATCCGACTTTATAGCAAAATTATAACAGTATAACTCAAAAGCGTTATAATTTGTTTCTGCGCTTTCAAATAATTTGCTGAAATTGGCAGTTGGTCGTATTTTGAGTGAAATATAAAAGATGGTTACTTGGTTTTTTGACTGTATCATTGCAGCATTTTTAATTTTGCTATCAATGATATCAGCCAATGGTTTGACACAGTCAACTAGGTAATAGTTCTCGCATTGCCTGCGTCCAATTTAAGCTGCGGCTTCTTTTTATTTGCTGTCCATTTCATATTTCATATTTATTTATTACAAAGACTGACGTTTAAAATTTAATAATGGGTTAGACTCAACTTTCTCCGGATCGAAAGTTACAGTCTCGATTATCTTAAAGTCAAAGATAACTTGATTATTGGTACACAATTTATTTTAATTTCGAATATTGCCCTAAAGTCGAGTCTAAATTTGGTTGTTAGTAAGGCCGATTCTACGAGCTATGTCTGTCTGTCTGCCTGTTGAAAGCACGATAGCGCCCAAAGGAATTGATATAGGAGAATGAAATTTGGTGGTAAGACTTTTATCGGCGTCAGGTTGGTATTAAAAACGGGCTATGTCGGTCAAGTATTTCAGGTACTTCTCAAAAGACGATTAACCCACTTTGTTATTAAGTATGTCACACCTTTACTATTTTTACAACTATTTTTACTATTTTTCTAGAAATTTCATTGCGTCTTAAAATTCAATGTGAAGAATCCAGTTAAGAAATTTTTTCTTAGTTGACCTGTGCTATCGACTGGGCTTTTACAAACATGCCCATTGATAATGTGAAAGCAACTATGTACATACGAAACTGCTCATAGCTATCATGAAGGTATTATTTTGCGTATAAGTTAGAGTAAGATCGTAAAAAGTTAAAAACTATTTCAGGTCAATTTTAAACTTAGTACTTTCCAGAATTTTGCGCAATATAAATGATTACCTGTAGGTCCGGGTCATAAAATTTTAAGAAAACATAAAAAATTAACGGAAGGGTTATAATAGTCAATAAATAATAATAAAAAAATGTACCTTGATCAGGTAACAACAGATAGAATTGTAATTAGATTACTCAAAAGCTGATTTTTATTATTTGTGGACCTCTACCTACACCTGTTTATGAGAATCAAGAGCGATATATTCCACTGTTTGAAAAAGTCCAGTTGACGATGCCTTTTAATTCTCTTTCTTGAGATCTTTCTATTACTGTTTTCGTTAGTTACAAAAAATAACTAATTCCAGAGACATTTTAAGTTGAAAACTTGGGTTAGAATCAAAATATGTATTCCTTATTTCACTTTCTTGTTAAATTCAAAATAACTCTATTTGAGTACTAAATTTAAATATTTGCTTATGTAAAAATCAAAATATGAGTTTTCTTTGAATATTTCAAAACTAGTAAAAGTGGAATACGTTGTTTTTTATTCTGATAAATATCCTGTTCAATGTCCAAAAATTCTATTCACATTGCCACCTGTCAAGAGACTGGACATACACATAAAAGTAGTTTTCCATTTTCTCAAAAACTAGAAGGCATAGTTCAGTCTGTTTTTTGAAAAACTGGTTCGAGCAGTAAGAACTACAAACAAATTAAGTATCGAATTTCACTATACCTATTTTTATAATTTTTTTTTCCTTAAATTTCAAGTTAGAAAGGTTTTTTTTTTTGTAAGTGTTGGAATTGATTTTTAATATATATTTTTTTTTTATTTTTTATATTACCCTTCCCGCCTAATCGGAGCAAGATAGATAAAAATGCATGTATTTGATATATCTTCAAAAAACCGTTTTTATTTTTTGGCGTCCAAGTTATCGTTCTTTCCCGGAAACCTAATTTTGCTTCAGTCGGTTATATATTCCCGTCAATCCCAAAAAAATTTAAAACAACCGTAACAACTCACCCGGTCAAGAACAGATCCATTTGCATATTGTGCTGCGAAACGCGGCCCAGCGTCGAAAACATCAGCCAAACTATTGGAAAACAAAAACCGATTAAACAAACACCACGCTTACATCGTTGGCGGATCAAACCCCATTACCGATCCATGGAAGAGCCAGTATTCATGAGTTCTGCGAGTACGAATGATTCACACTAAAACAAACATCTGGTGTATTGAATTTACTTATGATATAAGTTGTTTTTTCTTTCTTATTTTTATTTAAAAATTTGAATAAATTTAATCAATTTCCGATAGGAATCGTCGTCCGTTCTCATCCATGCCAGTGGGATGTTGACTACCTACGTATCCACATTCGCGCTGCGAGTGTGCTTTTATGCATCCGTTTAATTGAATTATGTTTGTGCATGTTTTGCATTTGACATGAGTATGATGCCTTTGTGAATAATTCATTTCGGATATTTTTCTGTTTTTCTTGTCATTGGGCGATATTTGTTTGCAATAAATGCTTTATAGCATTGGGCAGAACTATTTTCAGTTCAGTTGGTTTTCATTTTGTCCACTTTGCATCAATTTCGCGTTCGATTTGCGAAATATGAGAGGATTAAATTTGGCGTAAATATGCATGCGTCGTACTATGAAGTTATTGGAAAATGTTGGTTGTTGCTGAAATATTTAGAAAGGAACAATATTAAACAAAAGCCGAATATATTTTGCTGTTTTGTTAACCATTAAATAGGTCGATCCCTCAGTTTTTGTAGCCTTTTTCCCAAAGTGTAAACTTTTTTTTTATTTTACTTTACATTTTCCTTACAAACAATAAGCTTTGTGCAGGAAAAGTTTCGACTGTATGACTAAAATAGACAATTGTAAAAATTATGTTAATTAAATCGAAATGACATTTATTTTATTCAATTTTATTTATTTGTGTATGAGTATGTGTCATGAGCTAATTTTAAAATTTTATAATTATTTAATAGCTATTGAAATAGAGAGCTGCGAAAGACGAAACGAATTATTTAATTTCTTGACTAATTAAAGTAAATTATCTTTCAATCTTCATTTTTAAATATACCTATAATTTTTAATGTACATATTTACTGAAAAATGATGCATTCATAATTTTGTAATGCTTCTTTCTTTAATGAGGGTTCCACGGACGGACAGCAATTGACATGGTGGCTAGTGCTATAATAATCTTCGTTTAATAATGTAATTGAATTACTTATTAATAAAGCATGTATGTTTCGACCAGCCCAAAAATTAAATTTTTAGCAGGTATTTGAGTCTATGCACCAAACAATGTTTGCTGTAATATTCTCTGGTTGAGGTTATTATTTCCGTGAAACTTTCTCATTTTTGAATTCATTAAATAAATAGGTGCTGTTGCCTTTATTTAGTGAATTGAACTAGTTACGCTTTAAACACAGTATTTTATTTGGCATTGCTCTCTGGCATAGTAAAATGAATGTTTTCAATTTTCTAAGAATTCCTGCTCAAGCCGTTGCTTACACTTTTCAACCTAATGATTAATTTCCTTTGTTGGCTTTCGCCCTTGACAGCAATGCTGTCGGTTGTACTTTTGTACTACCCATCAGTTGTCCGTACTATACCCTTGTCTTTATTTGCACCATAGACAAACCATACTGACCCCCAAATCACAAATCACACTCCTCTTGCCGCTGGCCCCTCAGTTTTTTTTTCCAATTCGCCATTTTGTTTTCCTATCGGTGTTATGTCAAAAAAGAATCCGTGTGACATGCAAAAACATACAAAAAATGCAAAATTAAATGCTGCCAACCTCAGCAACCGTGGGGAAATGTGAAAGAGTTCGGGACTACCACATTTTTGCAGTACTGAACGCCATTGGTTAGTTATTATAAATTGTTAAAAGGCGAATAATTTGATTTGTTTGGTTAGTAAAACTATCTAAAGTTAAAGTTCTATATACTAGAAACATATTAGGACAAACACGGTTGTGTATTTTCCGCTTTTGGATATCATTAACTTCGATTTCGTGTGTAAATTTTTCTTAAATAATGAAGAAAATTTGCTCAAAATGTTTTTATTTTCCCTCAAGCAATCTACATTGTTCATTTTTCATAAATATTTTAAGCAAATGTACACTTGTTCCTAAAAAAAATATTATCCACACGTAACGAACAATTTCAAATTAAACGGATAAAATTCTATGAACTCTGCCTGATATCTCCTGGGAGTGTGTTGGTGAGCAGAATTTTTGAAGTTTCGTGGCATTTGTCAATACGATTATCTATGTAAAAATACTAGCGCACCAAACGTGAACACTCCATAGAAATATAGCTTGTAGGCTAAGTAACGGGAAATCGGCCGTATTGATAAATGTCACGAAACTTCAAAAATTCCGGCTCACCAACACACTCCCAACAGATATGAGACACTTCCGCTGTGGGCAAAGTTGCTGGCAGAGTTCATAGAGTTTTATCCGTTAAATTTAAATAATATTTTTTTTTTAGGAATAAGTGCACATTTGCTTAAAATGTTCATGAAAAATTAACAATGTAGATTGGTTGAGGGAAAATGAAAACATTTTGAGCAAATTTTCTTCATTATTTAAGAAAAATTTACACACAAAATCGAAGTTAATGATATCCAAAAGCGGAAAATACACAACCGTGTTTGTCCTAATATGTTTCTAGTATATAGAACATCAACTTAAGATAGTTTTACTAACCAAACAAATCAAATTATTCGCCTTTTAACAATTTATAATAACTAACCAATGGCGTTCCGTAATGAAAAAATGTGGTATTCCCGAACTCTTTCACATTTCCCCACGGTTGCCGAGGTTGGCAGCATTTATTTTTGCATTTTTTGTATGTTTTTGCATGTCACACGGATTCTTTTTTGACATAACACCGATAGGAATACAAAATGGCGAATTTGAAAAAAAATTGAGGGGCCCAGCGGCAAGTAAAAATTGTTTACTTCATGATACCATGTGTTTTCCATTCATACCTACTCCTTTCACTGAAAATGCCACGAATAGTGATAACGAATAACGAATATTCGGCCAAGCTCTAGGCTGAATATTGGGCGGCGGTTACAAATTGCACCTGTTTTCGGAAGCTGGCATTATTAATGAGAGCGCAATCGGGTGCTACCAACCAAAATGCTGAAAAATTTGTTTTCATTTGACACAACCGTTAATAGATTTTAAGTATCAAAATAACAATAATGATAACTATCTATAAAATAGAGTGACCTCCGTGTGTGCACGCATAACTCGAGAACAAATCGTTCGATTTTCACGATTTAAAGCTTGAAGAATTCGTATTGGCCCAAGGAAGGCCATAGGCTACTTTTTGTCGAAAACAAAACTTTAAGGGGATGAAATAGGGAGAATTTGTATGGGGAACGGAACTTTGAAAAAAATAAATAAACAGAATAGAAAAACGGGGAGTGCCAGTGCCACTTCAAATACAACAAAGATTATTTAAATTTTTCAAAATTATATTAATGATTATTTTCGGCTGTTCCAAGTCTTATTCGATGTAGTGATGGGCTATGGTTACTATCAAATGAATGCGACTGCCCATAGTTAGTAAGTGTGATTGCAACTATCAAATGATTTCATTCATTCAGTACCTAACTCATTTCATTATTGAGACATTTTTTTTTGTTATAAGGTAGTCGATTGGTAATTCGCAAGAGCCATACTAACAACTTAAAATCAGAAACTTATTCAAAAATTTTAAAACAAAATGGAAAAGTTAAGCGCAAACCCAACCCCAGGAACAACAAAAAAATAAAAATAAATAAATAAATAAAAATACCTACTTATTTTCTATAAATATAAATTAATAACACGTAATATTACAAATCAAAAGAAGTCGCAACATAAATATTTTAGAAATAAACAGAAGGCATAATTCCACACTCCCCGTAGTTTCCATTGCATACAACAAAAACAAAACCCACTTAAATCGAAAAGCATTCAGTCGAACTATCAAATAAAAAATAATCGTTCAGACTCAGGCTTACCTATCCTAACACAAATAGTAGTGGAACGAAACATTCAACGAGTGAAATCATTCAAACCTACTATCGAAAGAAAATATTACCTGAACGATTGAACACAATTTGAAATTTAAGGTCGGCTCAGTGGCAATTTTGTTGCGCAATCTCAATGCACCGAAACTTTATAACGGAACGCGTTCGATGGCTAAGAATCTCAAATCAAATGCCATTCAAAAGACGATTTTGAGGCAAAAGTTCAAAGGCGAAGATATTCTCATTTTGCGGATTCCGCTTATTCCGTACGATTTCGTCGGCTGAGTTCTATCTTGTCCATATACCATTTTGGTCTTACTAAATTGGGGACACTCTTTGGTTTGGTGAAATCCGTTTTGTTCTATTGCATTTATTTTTGAAGTTATAGAGATCTATTTTGGTCAATAAACCACTTTTCTTAGAACTTTGAATGTATTGATTGTTCAATAAACCATTCAAAATACTTTTTGTACAGCGGACGCTCAGACATTAGAGCCACTTTGTTCCTGAGGTAATTCTAATTTCCGAAATGTTCTAATTTCTGGACGTTTTCTTAGTTCACTTATAAATAGTGAAACTACCTCCAAAAATTATTATTTTTATATAAATCTCTTTTATTAGTTAAAAATAAATCTATTTTGATTAAATTGTTTAAGTTTTCAATGGCTGTATAATGAGAAATAACTGGTTCGACATCGACAGCATCGTCTCGTTGTTATCTGAAGCCTCATCATCGCTACTGAGTTCATCTTCAGATGCGCCTTCAAGAACATCTTGATTCCATTCTTCGATTTCCCTTATACAGATGGAATTGCTTGGTTCAATTTCCGCTAAAACATTTTGATTTATTCCAAGAACTTCATTGCAATCCTGATTTTTTTGCACCAATTGTGCAAGTGGCAAATCATCGTCGCTATTGTAGTTCTCAGAGTCCCAATTTAACAATTCACAGGCGTATAACCATCTATGTACATACCTAGTATGACAAAAACGCGAAGGGAATCACCACATACCTACATAATTTGGGGCTTCCCCTTTTTATATTCGCCTTGCTGAAGCAAAATAAACACAAAAATGGGGATTCACTAATGTGTACAAAGCTAAGAAAAAAAATCGTTTAGAAATTAGAACCTCAAGTTCTAATTTTAGAGCATACAATGCATTAATAACTCAGGCTCTAATTTCTGGAAGATTCGAATTTCCGAAAGTTCGAATATGTGAGCTTCCGCTGTATTACTATATTGGACAAGACTTAGTACGCGTTAAAGAGAAACACTTAATTTTTTATATATATATACAATTTCCTGTACTTTTTGTTGAATATCCAATACTAATTACTAAGTTGCCGTTCTATCTTATTCAATATCGGGAAAACACGCATCACGTCGGTAATCTTAAAATGGATCCCAAAGAGATGTAAGTGCTCCTCAAACCTCAAATATGTCTTTAGTTTAAAGTGTGGTTTTATTTTGGTCATCATTTTGTTATCCATTCATAATGTTTAATGGAAGGAATTGAGTACTTATTGTCTCCCGAGCCCGAATTACCAGAGGAAATTTCAATGTAAATAAAAAAGTGTTTGTTAGTTTTTTGTTTTCTTAAAACTTAATCGTGCTATGTTCTTCAGTGTCTTAAATGAAATTGAAATAGACTCACCAAATGAAAGTGATCTTTTAAAGTGAGTTTTCAAAAGTCTTGGGCTAATTTTTTTATCAGTGTTGACAGAATCTTACCCTGCAGTAAGTGACGATGGTTGGCCTAATCCATCACTGAATCTTGCATCGAAAATCGCTTTAAAAAATGAAACACCGAACAACTATCCTAAAATGCTTTTAAGGTTTGCTAAATATAAACAAAATTTGTCTTTCCTTTTAAAATAACAAAATGTTTTTCCTCCATAGTCTGACTAACGCAGCAAACCCAGATTCAGTTATTTCAGAAATTCATGCTTCTGATGCAGATCCAAATCCATTGACTATTATTTAATAAAAGCCTTATACTCAAAGAGAATGTTTGTACTTTTCGTAATAAAAGAATAATAAAGGAAAAGACTTTTAACTTAACTTTTTTAAAATTTAATTTGGAATTCGTTTTGCCCAATATACTATAAGCAACACTGTTTTCGGAATTTTATTTTCTTGATTTTCTATCGTGTTGAATTTAACTTCTTTTTGTTCAATATTATTGGGCAATATCCGAAATGACTTGGTGATACATTTTTATGTTTAGTTAAATAATTATTGTACAAAATTGTTTGAGCTTTCATAAAAAAAAATACTTTAGAACAGAAATCTCGTTAATTGAATAAAAGCTTTGAACCTAAACTATAAAAATCGATTTCCCAAAAATTTTGAAAATGGACATTCGACAAGATAGAACTCAGCCGACTTTTGACATTTGTATTTAAATTCCCTGTACGCTATGACAAATAATAAGTCGCAAGGACAATAGCTGTATGTTTTTGTGATCAATCTTGAATTCTAATGTTTGTCACATGGTGAATTCTACGTGGATTGCTCACGTGTCGGCAAACGTCCCGCTTTGTACGTGCACGCGCACGAATAGAACGAAAAATATACCATAAGGCAATTCAATGAAAAAGCTGACACGTCAATCATTGCGGTTTGATTGAAACACATCAACATTGTTATACTTCCTTTTGAATAAAGGACTTGATTTGACCGAATTACATGAAGCAGGAAGCAGCATGTGCATGCTCGGAATTATTATATTCATTACATTAACGAATTTGGGCGGAATGAAGTTCGCCGGGTCGGCCGAATATTCGTGGCATTTCTACGAAAATAGTTGCGGGCTATTTTAATTTACGTAGGGCATACTTTTCCTTAAATATGAATGTAAGTACGTTCGTGAAGTACTATACCTTACTATCAAAAATTGAACACCAAAAAAATAATGAAACGACAGCCCTGGTTGCCAATAGTGTGTACGTGACATCGCCTGGCAGAAGTTAATATGACCAACTGCAACTGCAATGATTTTTGGAGCGCAATCCTGCAAAATCTCCTTGTAGACTCAGAAAAAAAAGATTGTTTAGCGAAGAAATTTAAGATTAAAAAAATATTGTAAGTTAAAAGTTCTTGGTTCAAATATTATTTTTGTTAACAAGAGCTCCATTTTAAGTTGTCAAAAATCAGGTATATACAATACAGCGTAAGAATAATATACGCTCAATAAGTATTTTATTACAACATTGCCAAAAATTTCTTTCTTAAATCAACGGTTTTGATATTTGGGTTCATTTTAACTAACGAAAATTGTTGGCATTACAATTTTTTTTTCTGAGTGTATGACAATATTTCCAAACGCAATGCAAATTACCGCAAAAACTCCAAGTCAATGCGAAAATATAAAATATCAAAAACGTATTCCTTTCAGTGCGTTCCTAGTTGACAAGACATCCCCACTGACGTAACCTCTATGCAAGAAGAGGAACTTCACCAGCTCGAGGACTCATTGCTATCCCAGATATTGAACTTCCATCCGCAAACTTTTGAAGGCGAACTCTCCCATGCATAGCTGCACGGATGTGCCTTTCCGTTCGCTTCCCATTAACCGGCACGTACTATATGACAAGTTCAGATTGAAACCGTGCCCCAAACCACACAACAGCACTGATTTTTGATCTCAACTTTCAATGGCGCAATCCGCAATATTCTACACGGAGCATACAGACAAACTTTCTATGCAGTTGAAAATTCTGCGGCAAAATAAATGTGCACGCAGATGAAACATGTACCTAACAATCACGAAATCGAAATCTAATCGAACATCGGGCTGGTTATGCGTCCTGCTGCTGCGACTGTACCAAACACAAGGGCACAGCCACTGCTTCGTGACGGATATTGAAAACTGTGGTACAAAAATCTAACCATTGCGTCGGTGGATGGGGTCGCATGTCAGTGTTGCTTATTTCAAACATGCTATCTCAATTCTGGCGTTCTGACATTACTCCTTGTCAGTGGCACTATTCTTCATGGTGGCTCCAGGTCTGCGACGTAGACCAACTTTGCCACAGCGATACTATGATACACAAATACAACTAATCATTATTCAGGAAAGGATTTTCAGATTTCTTCTCCTCGGGTTCCATTTTGCCACCATAACGAAACACAATACAGACAGTTTCCTGTGCATTGTTTGTTGTCTGACAGGAAGTACATGAATTCCGGATGCATTGTAATATTTTGATTATGGTAATTTGTGGTTCGGAAGTCTTCGTCTGCAATTTGCTGAGTCATTGTCCATCCTTAGAAGAAGGGGTACTTTTTCTGGCGGATGGAGCGTAACAATTCGACGTTATTGGGTTAAGGTTTCCTTCCCAATTAAATCGGTAGTGGGTTTTGTTATTTTCCCAATAAAAACACCAAGCTGTGCTAGAAGGAAGCTCATATTGATTTTTAGTTCCGAGGCGGTATCCTTACTGATTTGTTTCAAATAAATTATTGCAAGAATTTATTGAAAGGAATAATTGCAGCTTTCCATTGCTTGGCCTAAGGGAGATGTTATTGTTATTGGCTGCGCTGGGGTCTTAGGGTCTTAAAATTGTTTTCTTTACTGCGCCAAGGGCCTTGGGGCTCAAAAATGGGGCCAAGGGGGCCAAGCGCCAAGGCTGCTGAGAAAGCCTCTTGATTCAGACGTTCGGAATTCGGATTCTAAAAGAAATTGTAGGTTTCTTCCATTCATTTAGAAAATAAGACAGTCGCAAGGAAATAGTTGCATGTTGTCATCGTTAAGAGTACTTTTTGTTAGCATGATTACTGAGCTCTTATGAGCACTAACTATATTAAACATTCTGTTTTTAATTGACTGTAGTTCAGCCTAGATGGATCGAGAAGATAAAAATGGACTAAACGGACTCAGAGTCAGAAATACAAAATGAAAAAATAAAGGAAAGTTCACTTTCACCAGCCAAATTTATCAGCGGACACCTTCTGTATGAAGCCTGTCTACACCGAGTTAAGTTTTTTTTTTGCCTCTCCTTCGATCTTATTACCAAATTCTGGAATTTTTAAGTTCTCTTTTTGGCGTTGTCCGGGGTCAGCGCATTTCATATGCGATGGAATCAATCGAGCTAGAAAGGTTGTTGGGCAATACGACGAAGAATGCCAATTCCAAATTAATGGAAACTTGAAATTCAATTCCCGACACATATAGCTGCTTGAAAAAGTTGTCGTTTCCTGTATTGTCAATATTTTCGTCTACGTATGTGTACAATACTTATTTTCAGTAATGAATAACATTAAATTTTTGCTTGGAAACCGTTTGTCAGATGATTCCAGTTCAGCCTGCAGTTTGCTTAAAGTGACAAAATACAGCCCTGATAGGAGTATAAACTACTTGGCATCAAGTTTGCAACAACAAAAGGCACACCAAAATAGTTCGTTCGTTGTTTATTGTTTTTGTTTGTTTCTCTTTTCTTTGCTAATCTGAAAGTTGTTTCTTTTATTTAAAATGAATTAAAAAATGTTAATCTCAAAAATTAATTATATGTTTACAAATAAAATGCTACGCAGTGTAAAATTATTTATTTTTGTTCGTAGTAGTCACTAGAAAACTAAATCAAGACTGTATGATGGCACGCCAAAGGCACATCAAATTATTTAATTTTATAAAATGACACGAAGCTCTAAAAGGGTTCGCCATCCCGGCCATAGACTGTAGACAAATCATACTGAACTGAGACCCCCAGCCAGGGATGGAAAAGTCGATACAATTGTATCGAATTCGATACAAATGAGTGTGCTCGAGTACAAAAGTACAATTTGCCTTAATTCGATACAATTTTTCCTAAGAAAACAATTAAAATAATCGAGATGATGATGCTTTGTCATTTTGGAAGACATACACAAGAAAATTAATATTCAAAATCCCTTCCTAAATTTGCTGGATTATTTTACATCAGAAGCAGTTGTATCCAGGAAAATCTAATTTTATATTTGATTTTGTTTTTGAATTTTTTCCCTAATGCAAAAAAGAATATTCAACAATATATAGCCGACTGCTAAATAATTCAGCGATTTAAATATTATTCGATTTGAGAATTTTGGGCTGAAATAAATTCAATTAAAAACGAGTGTAATGAGCTGATGTTTGAAAATATTTACAAAATTGCTCAAGCCGTTCTCGCTATTCCTCATCAGCAAATGTCGAAAGGATTTTTTCTTGCCAGACATTAATAAAGTCCAAATGTCGAAACCGACTTCAAGTCGACACTTGCTGGACTTTGATTGATTAGAAACTCTTCCAGTTCGGAGTTTCAAGTTGGCAATATTTTGAAGATGAATGTGCACATTGAGAGTATAAAGCCTGAAGAGCTCATAGATTAAAAATACCTACCATTTTCTTGTACGTATGTATAATTTTGCTATGAAGTCATTAAAGTTTCTTTATGTTAATTTTTTGTTAATTTATTTTTGTTTATGTTTTTGAAAATTAAATATTTTGAATTCACGTCTGTATACGAATAAATGTTTTCAATACAACTGGCTCCATTTCAGTACGATATTACAACAGTTTTCAGTACAAATCGAAAATGGCATTTTCCATCCCAGCCTCCAGCTCGCAATCAGTGTTCCCATAGATGAAAAGTCTGAAAATCTTGCTTTTCCGAAATTAAAAATCTACAAAATTATAGGATGTAGATACAATTATACATGCATTATACATAAATCACATAACTGTCGATAAAAAAAACTTTGATCATAAATTAATGTTATTGCTTTTTAAAACTTTTGAATAGTGAATTAAAATGACTTTGAAATTCATTGCTTATGTCAAGATCCTATCAATTCGCTTCAATAAGTCGCAACAAATCCTTTTTAAAGATTAAACTTGCAACTGTTTTAGTACTCAAACGATTACGAATTTTTCTTTTATTTAAATCTACAGTAGAAAATATTCTTTCAACATTTGCAGAGGAATCGACGATGCATTCTAATTCCCTTTCTTGAAATCTTTCTATTACTGTTTTCGTTAGTTTCAAAGGCCAACTAATTCCAGAGATATTTTAAGTTGAAAACGTATGTATTCCTTTTTTTTTTTTTTTGTGTTGGGAATTCGCTGGAAGTAAAAGATCATCGATAGACATTGCAGAGCTATAAGCGAGGGATGCTTCTGCAATAGTGATGGACTTTAACTCATCTAAAAAAACTCCCGGGGGACTGACATTCGCCATCCCGAATAGGATTGCACCTAGTCGTACGACTAATCAGCAATTTATTTTTGAATTATTCAATGAATTTAAAGAGATAAATCCGCCGTTTGTCGGATTTTTAAATTTGTTTTGTTTGAAATCAATACCTAATTTCTTTCTCCTGATTACATTGTCATTATTTAAAAGTTCTGTTATTTCTGTGTTTACGTGGTTGCGAAGCCGATTTCTATGCCTCCGAGCAACCTTCTTAACCTCATCTTCAACGATTTCAACATTTAGATCTCTATGCAGATCGGCGTTGCGTATGTACCAAGGTGCATTAACTCTGTGGCCACAAGCAATAACCGCCTAAGTTTTTTTTTCATACTTTTCAGGAGAGCAGATTAAAGTGTACTTTTATTAAATAAAAGATTATGGTCATAAAAAATTAAGTGGAAGTAGATTTAAATGCTGAACACGATAGTGACTATAACTTCATTTTGTCCTAACTCGAGTTAAGCGGTTATGGCTTGTGGCCACTGAAATATGTTCCTTAGTACTTTATTTTGGAAAACCTGAATTTTTTGTAAGTTTGTTTGGCATGTGCATGCCCACAATTGGAGCCCGTAGGTCCATACTGGTTTTAGAACTTGCTTGTATAGCAATAACTTATTGTAGTTGGACAGGGATGAGTATCTCCCAATAAGCCAATACATTTTACTGTATCGCATGTTCAACTCATCTTATTTTTTCTTAACGTGCGCTTTCGAACGCAGTTTAGCGTCTAGAGTCATGCCTAGATATTTAGCTGTGTTAGAAAATTCGACTACATTGTTGTTAATGTAAACTGGAATGTGTGGTACGTTTTTATACGTAAAATTAATATGGACTGACTTAAGGTCATTTAATCTAATCTGCCATTTCTTAGTCCATTCTGAAATATTGTTTATTGCCGTCTGAAGCTTTTTTGTTGCTATTTCGACAGTTGCTCCCACAGCAAGGACGGCTGTGTCATCTGCAAAAGTAGCTATGGTGGTTTCTTCACTTTCATGCAAATCGCTAGTGAAGAGTAGGTATAAAACTGGACCTAGCACACTGCCTTGCGGTACACCAGCTTTAATCTCTCTTAATGTTGAGCACTCTGTATCTTGCTTAATTCTGAAGAATCGATCTGATATATAAGACTCCAGAATGGTTGAATACTGCTTCGGCAGTTGCTTTTGTAGTTTGTGTATCAGTCCTTTGTGCCAGACTTTATCGAAAGCTTGTGCTATATCAAGAAATACTGTAGAGCACACATTTTATCTGTGATTCTATGCACCTGATCAATTGTAGATTGCTTGTTTCTAAGCCCAAATTGATGATTTGGAAGTAGCGATTTTTCATCAATAATTTTTTGCAGACGTTTTGCCAGCATTTTTTCGAATTGGACAACATTGGTAGTATCGATATTGGGCGATATGAGGTTACTTCGCTAGGTGGTTTACCTGGTTTTGGTATCATTATTACCTCCGCGACCTTCCACATGCTTGGCACATATCTTAATTTAAATGCAGCATTTATAATCTGCGCTAGTCTTTTTAAACCTTTTCGAGGAAATTGTTTTAAAATTTCCCCTGTGATTAAATCGAACCCTGGGGCTTTTTTTACGTTTATGCCTTCTTTGATTTCTTTGGCAAGTTCTTTAGCTGTTACCGGCCGAATAGGTCTGTCTTCTTCGCACGTTTCTTCGTTTCCTTGATAATCTTTATCTTCATAAGGTTCTCCTTATTTCACTTTCTTGTTAAAATCAAAATAACTCTATTCCAGTTTTAAATTCAAATATTTGTATTGCACGGCTTAAAAAATTTTCTTTGAATATCTCAAAACTAGTAAAAGTGGAAAACGTTGTTTTTGATTCTGATAAACACGTATCAAATCCGTTGAAATTCATGTTTCTTTAAAAAGATGAAAACGAAGAAGCAGAAATTGTCCATGTGCTCTGTTTGACTGACATTAAATATAATAATGCAATCAATAGAAAACGTTTTTCTTCAATTGGAAAGGTTGCTTTAATTAGTTAGAAGTTTTTTTGATATCAAAAATTTTGAAATTTGATGAATTTAAGGTAAAAAATCTTGTACTTATTTTGGAGCTCAAAAATCTTTAAAAAAAAGATATATCTTCTAATCTGGCATCACTGCTCGCAATCCTATTGCCGCTGGGCCCCCTACAATTTGTTTTTCAAAATCTGTCATTTTGTTGTCCTATCGTTGTTCTGTCAATTAGAATCCGTGTGACATGCAAAAACATGCAAAAAATACAAAAAAAAAAAATGCTGCCAACCTTGGGGGAATATGATAGAGTTCGGGAACACCACAATACATTTTGTAAAATTTTTATTTGTTTGGTTAATAAAACTATCTGAAGGAGATGTTTTACATACTACCTAAAAACATAAAGGGTGTTTTTTTAGAGGAATGGAACTTTGAAATGTAATAAAACCAAGATTATTTTTTTTAAATTGACATGAAATTTACTTTATTCAAAAGATAATCTTCTGGCATTATAATTTAAATATGTTTTCTGGCATATGACCGTCACGGCTGGCTCGGACGTAGTCTAATCCAATTTTCGATGATGGCAATAACGCGGCGAACGTTTTCCTCAAAATGGTCAATCGTTTCGAGATTATAGACTAGCGACTTCACATATCCCCACAGAAAATAGTCAAGGGGCGTTAAATCGCACGATCTTGGAGGCCAATTCACGGTTCCGCAACGTGACTCCATGCGGTTACCAAACGATTCCTTCAATAAATCAATTGTGGCACGAGCTGTGTGAGATTTTGCGCCGTCTTGTTGAAACCACAGCTCCTGCACATAATGTTTGTTCAATTGATGAACGAAAAAGTCAGTAATCATGGCTCTATAGCGGTCACAATTCCCTGTAACGTTCTGGCCAGCAACGTTTTTAAAGAAGTACGGACCAATTATTCCACCAACCCATAAAGCACACCAAACAGTCAGTTTTTGTGGATGTAATGGTGTCTCAACATACACTTGAGGATTATTATTATTATTATTATTATTATTATAAACACCCTTTATTTGGACAAACAGGGTTGGCTTTTGAATATCATTAACTTTGATTTCTTTTTTCTTAAATAACTGAAGAAAATTTGCTCAAAATGTTTTTATTTTTCCTCCACTAATCTACATTGTTAATTTCTTATGAATATTTTAAAAAAAAGTGCACTCATTCCTAAAAAAAAATTACAATCCACAATTTTATGAACGCTGCCAGCAACTTTGCCCCCAGCTGAAGTGACTCATATTTTTCGCGGTTGTGTTGGCGAGCCGGAATTTTTGAAGTTACGTGACATTTGTCCATATGAATTTCTATGTAACAATACAACGGCGCCAAATCGTTACCGACCACTTCGTAAGAATATACCTTGTAGGAAAGTAACGAAAATCGCCCGCAGTTGGTGGTCTCAGTACGGTTTGTCTACGGTCACCATATATTCATAATCCATATTTCAAACCCCATCAAACCTCCCATTAGGACAAGCAATCAGTCGATAATAATATGCATTCATTAAATAACTCACCCGAAGGGGTACTTCTCTAAAGAAAGAGAGGTAACGGGGGCAACGACCTCGCGGACCCTAGTTACACTAACCCAGAAACGTCTGACCCATATTGGGCGGCTCCCTGGTCAGCGTCTGTTCTCCATGTTAGGAGTGGCTGTGCACCCAAGGTAGGCATGCCTGTCGTAAAAGGCGACTGTAATCCAAACCGTTTAAACTTTTCACAAAAGTTAAAATTAAAACATCCAATGAACAAAACAAAAGATTTTAATACCCCAGGTGGTATGCCATTCACCCTCTTCGGAGGTCGGTCCCATGGATTCTGGGGGGGGCCATTTATTCCTTACCGAGAACCCTTTTGGAAAAAGTAAGAGGGTAGATAGATCACCCCCATCATCATGTAAAGTGGATGAAAACCAAACTCTGAATCCTAAATATTCAGAAGTCTGCAAGGAAAGAGATGGGTTTAAGCAACTAAACGAGACATTAATCCAAGAAATTAATAGTTTAAAGCGGGAGTTGCAAACGTTGAAAAATCAGATCAACAGCCAAAACAAAGAAAAAGAAATAATTAAAGTAGTTGAGTTCTCAACTGATGAGGAAGAACTACTGAAAGAGACGGAAAGAAAACCCAAAAACGGGAACAAAAAAAAAAAAAACGGAAAATGAGCACATCCCCAAAGATCTCATCTCCGAAAGAAAGCTATCAAGCTACGAATTATGTTCCAAATATAGAAAATAAAATTCAAAAGCCAGTCAAACCTCCTCCAATTATTGCTCTGGAAATTACAAAGTATGAAAGCTTAGTTAAGTCATTGGAGGAAAATAAAATTAAAGGTAATACAATGCTAATAAATGGTAATGACATTAAAATAAATGTAGATGAAGAAGATTCTTATAGGAGACTTACCAAAATACTTAACCAAAAAAAGGTGCAATGGTACTCTTATGAGAATAAACAAACTAGGCCAATTAAGGTTGTTGTAAAGAAACTACACTTCTCATGCTCGCCAGAGAGTGTAGTTACAGATCTAAGAAGAAAAAAACCTAAAGATACTTATAAGCTGTCAATATGCCAAAATCTAAAAGCAAAGTACCGCTTCCAATGTTTATGCTAACTTTTGAGCACGACGAAGGTAAAAAAAAGGTGCGTAAAGTGTGCAGGAAACCACCATACTAAAGATTGTATGAAGAAAAAAGACGAACCAACAAAATGCGCTAATTGTAACGAAAAGTATCCAGCCAACTATAGAGGCTGCTTAGTTGCAAAAGAGATTCAATTAGCAAAAGACAAAAAGCATAAACAAGCTATGCCAAATACAAAAAAGGACGCACCTAAAGACATAAAGGACTTGCAGTTGCGAGCGCCAAAAGAAGTACCCATAGCCGATAAAAATATCAAAAAGATGTTAGTACCAAAAACAGGATCGGGTACAGTATTGACATATGCACGCACAGGCTGCATCGAAAAAGTAGATAATGTCGCAAAAGCGATAACTACAACTAACACTAAATTCAATAATAATATGGAAACGTTCATGGAAAAAATCCTAAGTAGAATAGAAAGCATGGATAAAAGCGATAAAGCTATATTAGAAAGAATCTCGCTCCTTGAGAAAAAAAGCAGCAATAACAAGGCTGCACAAAAAAGAAGAACATGTTGGATAGTTTAAAAATCCTGGAATGGAATGCTAATGGTATCGAGAACCGTAAGGATGAAATCCAAGTAATCCTCGACATGAACCAAATAGATATATGTCTTGTCTAATGCGGGGCTGCAGTTATAGTAAAGAATACGATCGATCACCATACAGAAGCCAAGTTCCAATCATGCGCTATACAAGGAATTTCTGTTAACATTCGAACGAAAAGTGGACAAACTATATCAGTTGCATCAATTTACTGTTCTCCCAGTTACAATCTAAAGAAAAATGACTTTTTAGGTCTCTTCCGAATATTTAGCAATAGATTTATTGCAGGGGGAGATTTTAATGCCAAAAACAAGTATTGGGGATCTAGATTGACAAATACAAGAGGAAGAGAACTTTATGAAGCAATAAACGAAATTAGCGGCAAGTATCACTCAACGGGAAAACCTACGTATTGGCCAACAGATAGAAACAAAATCCCTGATCTTGTCGACTTCTTCGTAACAAAGAATATCTCGTCTAACAATATAAAGGTAGAAGAAAGGCCAGATCTTGACTCAGATCAATTCACAATACTTTTAACACTTGGCGATAAAATCACTATTAAAGAAAATAGCGCAAGGCTAGGAAATAAGCTGACTGACTGGAGCTACTTCAGGCAGCATCTAGAGGATAGTATTCAGCTCTTAGAAACAATTGAAACAGAAGATCAATTAGAAGATGCTGTTCAAATATTAACTGTCAATATCCAAAGAGCTACATGGGCTGCAACACCTAAAACGAAAACTAAAATCCAACAAAACTCGTATCCAAAAGTAATATGTGATATAATTACGGAAAAGAGACGAGCTAGAAAACGTTGGCAACAAACAAGGGCGCCCAGAGACAAAACAATACTGAATAATCTAAACAATCAGCTTAAAAGATCGATAAGAGAATTTAAAAATGAGTCTCTTAAAAAATACCTTACCAATCTTACAAATGATGCTAGTACCGAGTACTCACTCTGGAAGGCAACAAAGAAAATGAAAAGGCCAATTTCTCACATCCCACCAGTTAAAAACAGTGCAGGTAACTGGGCAAAAAACAACCAAGAAAAAGCTAATTTATTTGCTGAATATCTTGAAGGCGTCTTTCAACCATAAAGTAACCAAACTAGAGAGCCAACTGAGAGCAGAAACGGTATATTTGCCTACAAGCTGTCTGCCATACATTATATTGCATAAGTATTCGTGCCTGTAGAAATCAAAGGAGCGCCATTGCTGCCGCACGAATACTTATACAATATAATGTATGGCACTTCATGTCATCCGGCGGCCATTTTCTGGTGGGATTTCAAGTGGGGGCGACTGTGCCCATGAGTTACACGGCGTTCACATCACAGTTGAATTTAATATCGTTTTCGATTTGACTTTTAAGATTTTGATCTGAGATTTCAGATTTTTGCTGACAAATCGAACATTAAATTCGAATTTTATTGGTTGTTGTGTGTATTGAGCTGGCCACAAAAATATTTTTTTTTCACTTGCACTGTATATCCATTCCAATTGGTTTTTACACATTTACATTCGAAATAATTTAATATAAAAAAATGGTAAAGGCCATAATACAAAAATCTTCGTAGATCGCATTATATTTATGTGAAATACTCGGAAAAAAAAAAAAGTTTTGATCACATTTTGTATCCCAAAAGCACAATGAGTGCACTTGTTTTTGTCATATAAATTATTATATTTTTTGTTTTTGTTAGGAGTTTAATCCCTTTTTTTTTGCTTTCCGATACTAATCCTTTTTTTTTTTAAATATGAATAGCAATTGCATTTTTTTTACGTTCCTAAGTAACATTATTGAATACTGGTCAGTGTTATTAAACGACATCAAACGAATTTGGAAACATTCACCAAGCCTAATAGAAATTTATTCAATGTTCATGAAAATTATATAAAATTCACTTATGCCCTAGTGGAAGCTGGGTTTAACTTGCATGTTCCTAACTCATTTTTGGAACAACCCCCTACGGATTTCATTTATGCAGCTGCATGAATTTTGCTGTCAAAAATAGAATTCATACAAATAAAACTAAAAAAAACAACTGAAATGTGAATGGATGAATAGTTTTTGGTGCCGAATATGAATAGAGAACAAGTTGTGTTATCTAAAAAACCATAATCAACATTTACTTTTTGTACATTTATTGTTATAAATCCATTTACAAATTGTTTGTAATTGAGAAATAGTGCCACCCGGCGACTACACGTATTCACAGACAGGAAAAAAAGAGCGCGCGAGAGAGGGCTGTCATTCAAAATTTGCGGGGAAAATCGGGTAGGTGCACTGGAAGTTGGCTCTCTAGTTTGGTTACTCTATGCTTTCAACCATATGAAGATAAAGACTGTCAAGAAAGCGAAGAATTGTGCGAAGAGGAAAGACACATTCAACCGGTAACGACTAAAGAAATTTCCAATGAAATAAAAAAGGGCATCAGTACTAAAAAAGCCCCGGGATTTGATTTAATATCAGGGGAAATCCTAAAACAATTCCCAAAAAAAGGGCTTAAATAAACTAGCACAGATCATAAATGCTGCATTCAGGATAAGGTATGTACCTAGCATGTGGAAAGTCGCGGAGGTGATTATGATACCAAAACCAGGCAAACCGCCTAGTGAAGTCACCTCCTATCGCCCCATATCTATACTACCTATGTTGTCCAAGTTATTCGAAAAGATGTTGATTAAACGTCTGAACAAAATAATCGATGAAAAATCGCTAATCCCAAACCATCAATTTGGTTTTAGATATGAACACTCCACGATCGATCAGGTGCATAGAATAACAGATAAAATCGAAAAAGCATTTGAAGAAAAAAAGATATGCTCTACTATATTTCTCGATATAGCACAAGCTTTCGACAAAGTGTGGCACAAAGGACTGATCTATAAATTGCAAAAGCATCTGCCAAAACAATTTTCAGAAATTTTAGAGTCCTATATATTAGAGAGATTCTTTAGAATTAAACAAGGAAATGACTACTCCACATTAAGATAAATAAAAGCTGGTGTACCACAAGGAAGTGTGTTAGGTACTGTATTATATCTCTTATTTACTAGCGACTTGCCGAACAGTGATGAAACAACTGTGGCAACATTTGCAGATGATACTGCTGTACTTGCTGTGTTAGAAACTGTCGAAGTAGCGACAAAAAAACTACAGAAGGCAGTGAACAATATAACAAAATGGACAAAAAATTGGCAAATTAAACTAAATGACCTAAAATCGGTCCATATAAATTTTACAAATAAAAATGTTCAGCACATACCAGTAATCATAAATGATAAAGAAGTAGATTACGCAAACACAGCCAAATATCTAGGCATGCCACTAGACGCAAAACTGCACTGGAAAGCACATGTAAAGAAAAAAAGAGAAGAACTAAATATGCGCTACAGTAAAATGTATTGGCTTATAGGGAAATACTCTTGTTTGTCAAATTACAATAAATTACTGCTTTATAAGCAAATTCTAAAACCAGTATGGACCTACGGGCTCTAGCTGTGGGCATGCACATGCAAAACAAATTTACAGAAAATTCAAACATTTCAAAACAAAGTTCTACGGAATATAGTAAATGCACCATGGTACATAAGAAACGCTGATCTGCATAGAGATCTAGAAATAGAAATGATTGAAGATGAAGTCAAAAAAGTAGGTAATAGACATAACTTAGGCTTCTCAATCACGTCAGCTCAGAAATGAAGGAACTATTAAATACTAGCAATATGACTAGGACTTTAAGAAGAATAAAACCTTTTGAAATAGCTACATAGCTCGAAAAATGAAACAAAAACAGTATTAAATCCTCTATGGACAAATACTTAGAATATGAATTTTAAAATATGAAAGACAAATTGCTGATTGGTTTAACTACTAGGTGCAATAATTGGAAAGCTGGCTAATCCCCGCCCTGCGACAATGAAATACCAAGAAGGTTGTATCGCAGGGAAAACGTGAAGACCGGAGAAGGGGTTAGTGGGTAGAAATCACCACACTGTTACTGAGTACGGGCTCGGTTTCGTCTTTGGAAGATTACCACCTCCCAGCGTAAAAATAGATAAATAAATAACTAGCCTTTCACACGCTTTCAACACCCTCACCCATGTGCATGTACATTTATTTAGTCAGTAAGTTGAAGCATATCCGCAATGTCGTCCAAAAAAAACAAATACCAGTTCTATCGTTGACAGCAAGCACAATAGGAAACAGCAGATATGCGTGATGTACGTACGTGGTATATATTGGACGCATTCGGCATAATAATATGTGGCCCATGCTACTGAACTCATATCGTGTCCTTGTCACGCCTTCCTTAATTATTATGACTGTAATCATTATTGAAATCGGAAGTTATTACATGATGAACACACACAAGGCAAAACGAAACAGCAAACTCATTTGTGTACGAGTTGTGTGGCAGTTGGCGGCATGTTTTATCCGATATATTGTCCTCATGGCCAGGTACAAAAATGAAATCCATTCGCGACGGGAATAAGTTTTTATATTGCGTATGTATACAGCTTGTCGGTGGGACAGGTGGATGCTTTTTATTATTTTTATGACGCGCACGGTAAGGTGCTTCGTGGCCCCTATTGCCCGCATTGGAGTCTCTTTTGCAGCATTGTGATTCAGGTGTAGGATTTTATTGTAGGCAATGTATGAGGGTGACTCATTCAAGGCAATGTAAAGGACTTTCGTTTGTACTAGTTTGATAGACATTTTTAAAGTAATCTCATATGGTAGATGTGGAGTCTTCTGGACTGAGAACAGAAAAACTGCGTTTATAAATTGGTGAATATAAATACAGTTTCTGGCTGTAGATTTGAGAATTTGCAGCTGTAATGCACTTATGCGCAGGAGATATGGCAGACAACAAGATCCAATATTGTGCGTTCCAAAAATTTTAATTTTTTAATTAAACTAAACTTACACTTACGCTTAAAGTAAATACCTGAAAATACGGCACTTAAAACTAGGACATGAAAAGCCTTAAAACTAAGACTTAAATATAGGGAGAATGTGAAATTGGAGTTGAAGAAATTAGAGTTGAAGAGAGACGCGAGTCAGAGAGAAAACGATAACTGAAAATAATATGTGGCAATATAAAAGGATTGTCCCATGGCAGACCTCGAAGATAAAATCAAAGAAAGAGAAAGCGACGTTGAAAGTACTCAACATTAAGAGATATTAAAGCTGGTGTACCGCAAGGCAATGTTCTAGGTCCAGTGATATACCTCTTATTCACTAGCGATCTGCCTGTAAGTGGAGAAACCACTATAATATAATAAATATCCTGAGATTCCTCAGATAATTCATGACTTTATTTTCTTGTCTTAGTTAATTTCCAAAACAAAATGGAGAGAGCGAGTAACAGTTCCACCTCTTCCTCCTACATTCATTTTTAGTGATGCCAAGTCAGTGTTAAAATTTGGTTATCCAAATAGCAACCTTTATAGATGATACTGCAGTACTTGCTGTGGAAGGAACTGTCGAAATAGCGACAAAAAAGGTTCAAACGATTATAAACAGTATCTCAGAATGGACTAAAAAATGGCAGAGTAGATTAAATGACCCTAAGTCAGTCCATATTGATTTTACATATAAAACGTATCACACATTCCAGTATACATATTAGTGGAATACTCGAATACAACCAACTATATCAGGAACAGTCTCAATTTATTTAGGCGGATAATTCTCTATTCTCTATTCCTGCCTTAAAATGGCGAATTTTTTCAAATAAATTAATTAATTAATGGCGATTGATCGAACGACTAGTTGCCATGCACTTCACTTTTGGGATTACAAAAGTCAGCTAGCCTCCGGGAGGTACTATTAGATCAGCATCCAGCGAGCCCTATGTGAAACATTAATAAAAATAGTAAGGTATAAGGTACTTAAATGCGTCTTGTTCATATCTTTTTAATCCTTTTTTTCAGTCAGTCGGGTTTTTTGGTTTTTTTAAATTAACTTTTTTTTCCACTTTATGTTAGCATTCGTTGAAATTTTGACAATAGTTTTGCGCCACTTGAATTGAACTTTTTTGTTAATTTCGAATATTTAAAATAAAACAAAACGTAAAATGGGTCGGGAAATGCCTCAACCAAGGCGGAAAAGGGACAAATCAAAGCTTCCAAGGACGCTGGCCTACCTATAGCGAAAATAGCTTAGCTTAGTCGAAGCTATATCCATATTTTAATTAGTACCTAATGAATCTAAATATGGAAAAAATCATGAAAGGTCGCAAACACAGTGTGCTTACTAGAAAAGCGTCAAATCCTCACGACTCTTTGGCAAAAATCAGGGAGAAATTTGGAAGCAAAGCAAGTCTTCCAACTATGCGTCGTTTTATTTCGAGTGCTAAACATACGAGTGTAAAAAGACTAAGATCAAAAACAAAAGCCCCCCCCTTAAGACGGCTCGAAAAGCGCAACGCCTCAGTTTTTGTCGCTCACTTATGGCCTGGACTTCTGAGTGGCATCGCGTGGTCTTCTCAGACAAAAACAAACTTAACTTGGGAGGTCCCTACTATTTCCATGACCTCGGCAAAGAAACTCATCATTTGGACCTGCTGCATAACAAGCTTGGAGGTGTGATGGAAATGGCCCCCCACTATTTCATATTATGGCTCCTGCAAATTACAAATTTTGCCAACCACAATGAATGCGTTGTCTTACAATGGCATATCCATCCATACTTTCATAGCCTTCTTGGGCCTCCACCGAGGATTTATCAACAATATAATGCGCCAATACATACAGCCCGAGTAGTTAAAACGTATATAGAGAGCAGAAATGTGGAGCTATTAAGCTGACCACCCTATTCACCCCATTTGAATATCATCGAAAATGTATGGGGATGTTTGACACGTCAAGTAAAGGGTGATTTTTTAGCTGGTTTGGTTTTGGCAACACTGGTTTTGACAGCTGACGTGTGTTTAGTACCTTGTGTCACTGTCAAACAGCTTCAGTTTGGTTTGCAATTTAACCATGGATCGTCTTACAAATGAACAACGCTTGCAAATTATTGAATTTTACTATCAAAACTCGTGCTCGGTTCGAAATGTTCATCGCGCGCTGCTTCCATTTTATGATCGGCATTCTCAACCTTCTGAGCAGTCTATTCGGAAGATTGTGACCAAATTTCGCACCAAATTTACTTTGTTGGACATTAAACCACCAACACGTTTACGTACTGTGCGTAGTGAAGAAAATATTGCGGCCGTATCAGCTAGTGTGACAGAAGACCGCGAAATGTCGATTCGGCGCCGTTCCCAGCAGTTAGGCCTTTGTTACAGCACTACGTGGAAAATATTGCGGAAGGATTTGGGCGTAAAGCCTTTTAAGATACAGCTGGTGCAAGAACTAAAGCCAGCCAACCTACCACAACGCCGAATTTTTGGTGAATGGGCTCTTGGAAAGCTGGCCGAGGATCCGCTTTTTTATCGAGAAATTGTGTTCAGCGATGAGGCTCATTTTTGGTTGAATGGGTACGTAAATAAGCAAAATTGCCGCATTTGGAGTGAAGATCAGCCAGAAGCATTGCAATTAGCTACCAATGCATCCCGAAAAAGCCAGTGTTTGGTGCGGTTTATGGGCCGGCGGCATTATTGGGCCATATTTCTTCAAAGATGATGCGAATCGCAGCGTTACTGTCAATGGTGAACGCTACCGAGCGATGATAACAAACTTTTTTTTGCCCGAAATGGAAGTTCTTGACTTGCATGATATGTGGTTTCAACAAGACGGTGCCACATGCCACACAGCACGCGAAACAATGGCGCAATTGCGAGGCGAGTTTGGTGAACAGTTAATTTCACGTTTCGGGCCGGTCAATTGGCCGCCTAGATCGTGCGATTTGACACCATTAGATTATTTTTTGTGGGGGTATGCCAAGGCTAATGTGTATAGGGACAAGCCCGCTTCGATTGACGCACTGGAAGCCAACATCCATGCATTCATTTGTGAGATACCGGCCGATATGTGTGAAAGAGTATGCCAAAATTGGACTCAGCGGATGGGCTACCTGAGACGCAGCCGCGGTCAACATTTGCATGAAATTATCTTTAAACATTAAATTGCAAGGTTCAAACTATCGATTCAAATAAATATTTCATTCATTTTTTCGAATTTTTTGTGTTTTTTTTTTAAAAAAAGTTCTAAACCTCTTAAAAAATCACCCTTTATATGGTTCAGGACAACAATATTCGAGGATACCCGAACTAACCCAAGCCATCGAATAAGCTCGATGTTGTTAAATTATTTGGCCAATTCTTATGCATCCCTTCAAAAACTGACCAACTACGAAAAATTCTATTTTATGTAGAAAATTCTGCCAAAACTGCCTTTCTGATATTTTTCCTAGAAATATGCAAAGCATTTAAAATTGTTGGTTGACTTCTGCCTTTATGCACTAGAAATCAGGAAACAAAAAACTTGTTTAGCGTTTTCCCACGAACTACGTTTTTGCAGTTAGTCAGTTTTGCTTGTATGCCGTGGCGCGACAAACTATTAACTTTTTTTTTTTTAATTTAAAAGACCTTAAATTTAAATAACGTTTAAGTTAAAAAGTTTCTGAATTTTCTAAAATGATTTTTCGTTACAGTGTCCTATTCAAGTGGCGCAAAATTAGGAACCCACATTTTGCCAATTTTCGGGTAATATATTATTTTGTTAGTAGGTACTTAAAGATTCAGCATTATATCTTCCTTCCGGTTAAACTACAAAAAATAAATGAAATTTAATTTAGCATAAAATGAAGTCTCTAGCATTCTTAGTTTAGGAACAGTGGTCGATAGAAAACGGACTTAAGGGGTGTCCTATTCAAGTGGCGAGGGGTGTATGCTAAACAATTCGAATCAGGGTCGGCATTCTGTAAGGCGAAACGTTCAAACGTTTTCCTGTGGACGAACAAATTTGCTTGTGTAACATAGGCCAAGTCATTCGTGTGCACGAAAACGTTTTCGCCTTACCAGTGACGTGCCGTGGTGCTTTCAGTAGGGTGTTCACTATATTTTCTACAGTAATAAGATAGTGTATTTTTTGTTCTATTCCAGGACCCCACGAGGACGTTATAGACAACGATCCCATTACTAAGTTTTTGAGGTAAATTTATTTTTTGTTTTTTACTTTTTCTATTGGGAAACAATGTGCTTATTTACATCAACTCTAAAATTATCAGATAATTTGAAATGAGCAGGCAAGGCCTACAGAAGACATTGTTTATAGAATGGCAATAATCATAATCAGCTTCAGCTTGAATTCATAATTTTTTTTCATGAAAGTTCCTAATAAAAGATATATTAAAATTTGGATAAGGTAGTGTTGGACTAACATTATAAATAACATAGGTCCATATTTCCAATTTATCAGCTGAACAGCTGTGAAAATGCAGTTGCAATTTCAAATATTCGAATATTCATATTTGTTTTCAGTTGTTGTCCGACCTCTATAGTCTATTCCATATTTATGCACTCAGAGGACCAGAATGGGAATAAATAATTATATAAAATTACAGCTTTAAGCAGTGTTCGTAGCTCGCGGGAAATTTACCTTTTCGTGGGAATTTCGATGGTAAGAAACCGTCTCGTGGGAAATAGGGAAAAAGTAAGATTTAGGTAAGGTTCTGTGGGAAATTTGGTCAACTTACAAAAAAAATAAAAATTTCCATCAAACTTCAACCTAATATCATATTTCAACTACCTTATTCTGTGTTCACAAGCAAGCCTATCTGTTGTTATGAAATAAATCTACAACAAATTACAAAACACGTAGGAGGCTAAGAGTATCACATTTCTGGTTTTTCTTTCATACACATTTTGAACTTTTCCTTCTAACTTCCACCGGTATTTTCATTGCTCATGTTTTCAACTGAGTTGCAGTTTTTATTCATTATCTAACAGTTTCTTATTATAGAGATTATTTGCGCTAAATGTTGTTTTTTTTTTTCTTTTTATTAACTTATTTTATTGATTCTAAAATACACAAGCAATGTGATATCATAATGAATTATTTGTGGGAATTTTGACTAGGTCCAAAAGGGAAAAATGGGAAACAATTAGATGTCCGAGGAAAAAACCATCTCAATGACATAGTAACACTGGCTTTATTCTGCAAAAAATAGCGCACCACAGGAGAACGAAGAACTAGGAATTGAATGGGACTCTAGCTCTGGTGTGGATGTTCACTGTTGTAAGTTGAAGTTGTAAGTTGTAACTTGCATGATCTTGTGTTGGGCTTGTTCGTGTTCCTGCACAGGCACCCAATAGTCAGGCAGAGGCAGTAGGCATAGGAGGCACACCGCACAAGCACAACAACTCTATGTTTGCCATGATGGAACGAAAATGAAAATGAAACACAAGAACCGTTGCGAAGCAAACTGCAAAGAGGTGCGCTCGATATAGGAGAACATTATTTTGTCTTTTTTTTTTAATGTTATTTTGCCTGTCCACGGTGCTCTAAAGCGAGATGAACAGGCTATTGGGTGAGTTTCATTACAACCAAGTCGATTTGACTGTGAAATGGAATTATTGATACATGTAGATTTGGATTTTGGTTCGATACAATTCTTTCAACATCTTATGTTGATTTCAACTATTCATTTACACATACTGATTAGTTCATACGTACATTTTTGCAAAAAAACTGAAATGTGTTTCTTAATGAACTTACATAAATTCAGTGCATTATAATAATAGATTTGGGTAGGGTGTGCATAGAACACCTGCGCAACTTTGAATAAACGTCACTGTGCCTTACAGAATCTGACACCTGAACTTACCTTTCTCACGTAGGTTTAGTTGTCTTAAAAGCCAATATGAATGTGCGCCTCCATTCCCCAAGTCTGACCCTAATAAGAACCTGAAAAAATAACTTTAAAGCTTTTCCTTAGAATGATATAAGTCGTTGGCCAAGCGCTTACCCTAGTCTACTAAACTCCGACATCAGAGCTGGCCTTCATGATCTCGTCGGCGATGATGTGTGATATCACGCTCTAGTCGGTGATAGCATTAGATAGGTATTAACCTTCAATATCGTATGGTGGTGCCAGGATAATAATTCAGCGCCTCACTCTGCCCTATAGAAAAAATTAACATTTTTCCTATTCCAGGCACGTCCAAATAAACATTACTCGTTTTTTTTTCTTTTTCTGTAAAGCTCTCTTAAGGATATCGTGCACTCGGTTGTTTAACTGGAGGCCTTGTCGGCCTACCCATATAGAAGACATCACACAAAAAGACACAATCCCTATTTATGTGTATAGTATGCGTAATGTATGCTCCGTTGTGGCTTTTGCCCTTAATCAAATCCCTCGCTTCGATGCAGGATTATTTTTTATCAATTTGTTTGATGCCAAAACAATGTGCAAACAATTTGAGCTCTCCCCGACTTCTGTCGATACTATACATACATGGCATGTCAGCCATTTGTTATTTGCTGCATTATTTCCTGAAATGATGGATTGGATTTTGTATCCGTAGAGAAGGAGCCTATTTTCATCGTTAAATCGAAGGTTAATATTGTTTTTTCGCTTCCGTTGTGTTTTTCCCCTGCATAACAAGTGGCTTTCAGACGGCTTTGTGTGGGCGAGAGGGTGTGGTGTATGAAATATGAGATTGTTATATGTTTTTTATTTCATTTTATGATTTATGCGTTCTCCTTTGGTCTGAGCTCTGAGGCAATTAGCGTGGCGGAATGAAATGCAGCGACTATATTCTAGTACTTGGATCTTTCGGATAGATTGTGTAATACGGTCGCGGCACAGGACCCGCCCTGTAATTAAACAGGCACGCAAATCGGTAATGAAATGGAGTTGCTGTGCAGTGCTATCGCGTATTGATCGGGAGGATTGGCGGCCCGGCTGCCAGGAGGTTGATGTACTGTAGATTTATGTCTGGCGGGTGAAGGGATGTGGTGCGTACACTGCATAGAACGAATTGACTGATGTACAAGGTGGCGCAAAAGTAATCCTCCTATCAGAAAATGCTATAAATTTTGCGATTGGTCCCTAATGTCAGTTCTGTTTTGACATTTGTGTAGTAAACACATGCGAAATACACGTTAATAAACAATGTAACGCTACACTGCTCCAGAACGCGGAATATTGGTGACTATTTATTTGAGCAATAATCGGTCGGTGACTTTGGCACAACGTGAATTTCGTCGCAGATTTCCTAGCCGTCCAACGCCTACTGGTGAAACACTGCGACGTTTAGCCGCTCGCCTCGAAGAGACTGGCACTGCACGAGATGCTGCCAGGCGGGGCAGACCCCGGAGTAGACGTTCTGCTGGAGGAGTCATCGGACCTTTTTTCTTCGAAGACGTCGCGGGCCAAACGGTTACTGTGAATGGTGAGCGCTACAGAGCAATGATCAACGAGTTCTTTTTGCCGCAACTTGATGTATTGGGATTGGAAAACATGTGGTTCCAACAGGACGGTGCAACGGCACACACTGCACGTGCCACAACCGATATGCTGAAGGATGCATTTCCCGGGCGCCTAATCTCCCGTTTTGGCGATTTGCACTGGCCAGCAAGATCGCCTGATTTGACCGCTCCAGACTTCTTTTTGAGGGGCTTTTTAAAGTCGCGGGTTTATGTCAACAAGCCTCAGACTCTTGCAGCTCTTAAAGACAATATCCGTCAAGAATGTGAGGACCTATCGCCGGAAGTTTTGGCCAGTGATGGAAAATGCCATAAAAAGGGCTCAAATGACAATCAACTGTGGCGGCGGCCATTTACATGACATCATATTCTCGACTTGATGTAAAAAAAATTAAAAGACCAAATAAAAATAATCCACAAGAAGAATCAAAGTTTTTCATTTTTTTTTTAAATTACAGCCAAAAAACATCGGAAGGTTATTTTTGCGCCACCTTGTAAATATATGCATGTATCAGCTGATTAAGATGGATATCGCAGCAATAAAATATGATTGAGCTGTCTTTCTCATTTTGATTAATTGCCACAGTTTGCTTCTGCTTTGAGTTGTACTTTATTGGCAGTTTAGATGTTTGAATTGAACGGGTGAAGGAAGATAATCAGTGCGTGCGTGGGCGTATGGTTGCTTATTGACTGACAGCTGAATCAGGGGACTGTTGTAGTGCTACTCAATTACTAACGCAGCTTGTCGTTCGAGATGCGTGCTTAATGGGTTTATTATTTGAGATTCGAAGTGCGATAGAAGAGTTTGGAGAATTCAACTCCGACTTCGGTTGCGTGTGCATACGAAATGGGGTCACTTTTATTATATTGCCTACATGATTGCAAACATTGTCCTTTTAAGTAAAAAATGAATTTCGTTAAAACTAATTTACTGCTTTGTGTTTAATCAACTTAGAGCGTTACTCGTAATCTTAAAAGTTGGTATAATAATAAAGTAAGTTGCTTAGAAATTGACTTTTAAAGGGTGTCCAGCGAAAAGATTAAATTCAGCGAAATTTTGCACTGGAAAGATCTCAACAGCGCACGTTATTTTTAAAAATTCTCTAATGCCCGTCGTCCACTACGTGCCTAGCTCATCAACCAATTTTGTTCAACAGTACATTTAAATTCAAATTTGATCACAAACTCAAGTTGTTCTTATGGAGTAGGTATACTGCGAAAATAAACATGTAGTTGTAAAGCGCGTTGCGGTCCCCGGTACACGTACAGGGTGTTCCATAATTCACGCAAAATTTTAATTCTGCGCCATTTAATAAATAGTACAGTGATGCCAATAGAACAAAATATAACAATGTGACAGCTGACAGTATATATGGGGGCTAGTAAAAATGGAGCGCTATACGACAGAACAACGTATTTTCATTGTTGAGCAATATTTTAAATAAGTATAGGTAATGAAAGCTTGTCGGAAATATGGCCGTCATAGTGTTTTAAAACCATCAACTGTGAAGAGAATAATTGAAATTCAGGGAAACTGGATCAATTAGTGATTGACGCATACAGCCAGGATTACAATGGAATTACTGCGAGACCTCTTTCCACAACAAGTTATTTCAAGAAATGGTGATGTTGATTGGCCTCCACGGTCGCCTGATATGACTGCTCCGGACTTCTTTTTGTGGGGATATCTGAAATTTGTGAGACTAACAGAGGCGGACATTTAGCTGATATTGTATTCCATACATAATTACCGACATTAAAAAAAACATTTATCAATATAAGATCCATTCTCTTTCATTTAATCAAAAATTATAAACAAGCAAAGAAGTATACCTCCCCGGCGGACACCCTGTATGTATAATAATCTACATCTACCCAACTGAAAAAAAATTCACTCTGCAAAACCTTAAAGATATGAGCACTTGACACTTGAGCAGACCAAATCCATTCGACTCCAGTACCAGTTCCGATTTCGAGTATTTATATGAAAAAAAAACTCTCCCGCTCTCTCAAAAAATACGAATATAACTTGAAAGAAAACTAAAAAGAAAATACCACTGAGATCGATTTGAAAATCTTAATATTGCTCAGCTGATATAGTTAATAGAAACTTTGGACTTAAAAGATGCGCGTTTTAGATATCCAAAAACTGGAACTAATTCCATTCAAATAGACGAAGGAGAAGTTCACTTTTTTTGTGTTCAAAGTCTAATTATTGAATTTCTTGAACTTCCACAATCAAAATCAAATATTTTTAAATGCACGAACTTGCTCCTCATAAAAAGCTAATAAATAAAAAAAAAGTTTTAAAATCCGTTCACCCGTTTGTTGTGTAGCTTCCTACAAAAAAAAAAAACTCACTTTGTTTTATATTATTAGGGACTAGGGATAATAATTTGTTTGTCTATATATGTAGACTCAAAAAGCATTCTAATAATAACTTATTTAAAGCTTCTGGAATGTTTACAGAAACAGTTCCCCATACTTATTATATCCAGCATGTTATTTAAACTGATTTGCATAAACAACAGGACAACAATGGTTATATTACTAAAACCAAGTGTGCTATTCGGGTTGGTTTGAATTTCATTAGATGTGAATCCTTAACCAGTTCCATTCAATAACAAACAATATGTTGAAATTTTTATATATTTTTAAACAACTATTAAATTTTTAGTTCCCACTAGTTCTTCTTACCGTGCAATTGAATGCCTCAATCACCTGCCAATTAAAGCCCCTTTTAACCCTGGGGACAGACATTGTAAGATGATGATCATCTGGACGATATCTTTTTTGAAACGTCCATGACCAAAGTAAGTTTTCAATACATTTGTGAAGAATGAGCTCTCCACGCCGTAATTTTTGCACCTAGTTGCTAGTAGTTCTGGATATATTTTATAGACACTCAGCAGCACTTAACCGGTACCAATCGATTTAATTCATTTTCTGGGACAGTCGTTAAGCAAACCTGTAATGGATCAAGCACTTTTCAAGTCACGAATAAAGTCTGAAAGATTGAACTACTAAACTCCACTCTGAATGCAGCACGAAAAGAATTGAAAATCACCAATTGCAAAATTTTGAGTTGCAATTTACGAATTATATATTTCTTGCATATCACAACGAAGTTTTCATGGATTGATACAAAAATTGGTAATTTGACATTGAAAACGGCGGAGAATACCAAATTCTGTTTGTTGAAATTTACGATTAGAAGTATCAATTCGACAGACAGGCAGTCGGTATTCAATCTTTCCTTAAAGCAGTCGAGTTAAAGTTGTAACTAATTCGTATTGATAGGTTGCGTACCAACTTCTAATTATAAAGCATTCGGGAATATATATTGAAAGTACCTATTGAATAATTCCAAAAACGACGAAGTATGCATATAAATCTGTATTTTTTCAGAATGTAGGTACATCTCGCAATTAGGAAGGAAGTATAAATTGGAATGGATTCTAAAATATGTAATCAATGTCAAGTTCATCTAAATATTTTGTTTGCATTTTAAATTTCAGCATAGACAGAAAAACCACCCCAGACAAATCCTGTTGTCTCCGAACGATGTGGCGTCGTATCACTCTCATGGATATCAGGGGGAAAAAGAATTATTAAATATGACTCTAGATATGTATTCGAAAATAACCTTAAATAAAACTATGAATTGCGAGAATTTTTTTCTAATTTCAGGATAAAACATTTTCAATGTGCCTCAAATCACCACACGAGAAACGTAAATTGCAAAATATGAATTACAAAATGATAAAAATAAGTAATTTGTAAATTGCAACTTCTGAAGTAGTAAATCTAATCCGGTTGGTTCGCAAATCAACACTATTGAGTTGCAATTCAAGACTAAAAGGAAATCGTAATTTAGAACAGAAAAGTGGTAATTTACGAATTGTTCTTGCAATTCACAATCCATAGTTATATAAAATTTATAACTCTGTGTCAAATTGCGATCGGTTATTATAATTTATGTGTTTCTCATTTGATCGCATTATTGATAATGAAAAGTGTTGATTTGCGATTTTTGAGGGTCAGTATCTTCACTTCGTACAATTTCTAGAGTTGCGAATAAAAAGTCGTGAATTTGTATCGCAGCTGAGGGAAGTTAAAGACCAAAAAATACAAACCATCACACGCTCTGATTTAGAACTATCACCGTGAAAACAATTAATTAAACAACGCATTTTTGAGAATGTTATAAAAACCACTTTTATTAAGTAACCTGCTCCTGCTCACGCAACCTGCATGGTTGGTTCCTGCTGAAAGACTGACTTTCGTCATACAATACTAAGAACCTTCTCGGTCTTTCGTTAAGTTTATATCTTCGCTCAATACATCGACAGCAGAGTTGCAATTCTCATGCAGTTCGATACAGTCCCGGCGAAAACCTACGGCTTTCTACCCTTTCGCTTTTTATTTTAACATATTCCTGCTAAAGATAAATATAAATTATAATAATTGTATAAATCATTCCAGCTCTTCGATTGGCAGGATACAGATCTTCTGTACTGGCCTCGTAAGTTGATTGGTTGCTGTCTGCAGAACAAAGCTCCTAACTAGTCCGTCTCTGCTTGGTATTAATCTCAATATCCGCCCCATCGCCCATGTTGATGGTGGGTAATTCTCGCTCTTTATTAAGCACAATTGTCCTTCTCTCAAGCCGTATTCTCCTTTCGCCATTTCCTTCTCTCATACAGAGTAGATAAATACTCTTCCTTCCACCTGCTCCAGAAATGCGCAAGCATAGCTTTACGCTCCTTCCATAACATTATACCTTTTGTATTTGGCATCTCATTTGTAACGAATGGTAACGGTAACACAAGTGGCTCACCAACCAAAAAATGTCCCGGCGTTAACGCCTGCAGATCATTTGGATCATCGCTCAATCGATGTAGCGGTCTTGAATTCAAGATGGCTTCTATCCCTGCTAGCAGTGTTAAAAACTGCTCATATGCTAAAACCTTCACTCCAACAATTCTCGTCAAATGATATTTCATTCACTTTACCGCTGCTTCGTATATACCACTTTGATGTGGTGCTGCAGGAGCCATAAGCCTCCATTCTCTCCCTTTCAAACTTAAGTGTTCAAAAGTATCCTTCACTAATCAACGCTCTTTTGCTTTCTGTAATTCTTTCGCTGCACCGACAAATGCTGTACCATTGTCGCTATATAACCTTTCACACCTGCCCCTTCTCGCTATGAATCTTTCGAAACAAGCAATAAACGCCATTGACGTAAGTTTTGATACCAAATCAATATGCACTACTCTCGTTTTGAGACAAACAAAGACGGAAACCCAACATTTCTGCCTTATTATTTGCTCACCTGCTCTGTCGATCATTTTGATCTCAAATAGACCTGCGTAATCTATTCCTGTGTGTAGAAAAGCTTTTCCTGCTGTTACTCTCTCTGATGGCAAATGAGCCATCAATTGCATCTCAAAGCGATGATTATGTCGCACACAAACCAAGCACTTATGCAGGTAATTTCTCAGCTCACTTCGGAGCTTCGGAATCCAGAATCTCTGACGAATGTACTGCATCATGACCTGCACTGCTCCATGCTTGCTTAGTTGCTGAATGAGCGCTATCAATGATCAACCATGCTAATCGAGAACCTTTTGGCACTATCACTGGATGCTTTCTCCATCTCTGCTCTCTCTTACCTTCCTCCAACTCTCAGAATCTTTTTACCATCTACAAATGGTTTCAAGGATTCTATCCTGCTCTTGTCAGGTAAACACCTGTCCTTCTCTATACAAGTAATTTCATTCGCAAAATACTTCTCCTGCTCTTCTCTTAGTAAGTGACCAATTGATTCCATCTTCTCTTCAGCAGACGGTTGATCAAGTACCCCTGCTATATTTCCTGCTCTATTACCTGCTTTATTTCCTGCTCTTTCTCTCCTTCTCACCTGACGTACAGAACGTCTCCGTCTCTTACCATATCTTTTCTCATCATCCTTCCGTTGTTTTATCTTTGCTCTAGTTGAATTGATAAAGTGAAGAACATAGCTGATTATATTTATTGCCTTCTCTAATGTAGACGTGTATTCGATCAATGGAATACTCCTTCGCCAGCACCTCACATAAATAGATAAAGGTTCTGTGAATTTCATGACTACAAAAACCTTCATCTCATTCCTCCCCCCATCTGAAACATTGGTACAAACTTTTCAGATGACCAGCTCGACCGAGGTTTTGTCAACCATTCCGGCCCATGCAACCACAACTTGTTATCAACCAATGCTGTTGGGTTTACTCCTCTACTTAGGAGATCAGCAGGGTTATCCTTCGTTCCAACATGTCTCCACCTTTTGACTTCAGTGTTTGTCTGTATAGACGAGACTCTATTCGCTACGAATGTTTTCAAATTGCATGGTAATTTGTTTATCCAATGCAACACTACGAGTGAATCCGTCCAGACATTATACTCAGTACCTTCCCATTCCATTGATGATGATGATGACGCTAACAATTAGTCGTCCCAATAGCTCCGCTGCTGCAAGCTCCAAGCGCGGTATTGTCACCGTTTTAAGTGGTGCAACCCGTGTTTTTGCTGTGAGGAGATTCCCTGAAATCCAGCCACTTGCCCATGTCGTTCTCACATAAATCGCTGCTTCATATGCTCTTTCGGAAGCATCCGAAAAGCCATGAATTTCCTTCCGTACCTCTTCCGAGGTACCTATCCATCTCTGAATTCTTACATTCTCTAAGAATGTTATTTCCTGCCAAAAATCTCTCCATCTCTCATCTATCTCTTTTGGTAATTTCTCATCCCAGTCAACGTTTAAACGCCATATGTCTTGGATAAGAATCTTCCCCACAATCGTAACGGGAGCTATGAACCCATTAGGATCATAAAGTTGCGCAACACAGCTCACTATCTTTCTCTTTGTCATTGCCTGCTCAGTCACTGGTGTTTTCACTACAAATGTGAATTGGTCCTTCTCAAGCAGCCACTTAAGGCCTAAAATTGATGCCTTCTCGTCATCTTGAAACAAGATTCACTCCTGCTCTTCATAGCGCATATCCTTCACTAGAGCCTTGGAGTTAGACTTCCAATTGTCTTCCATAATTGCCTGAGCAGCTTTTGGAAACTCCTGCTCTGCTTCTCTTGCACATTGTATTAACGCTCTTACAGCGTTATAAGCTGATGAGGTCATCCCATAGGTGACTACCGTCAGCCAATATTCTCTCAAATTACCATTCTCTCCAGAATATACGCTGCAAATCCCATTGCTCCTTCACAACTTTCACCATTCTGAACATCATTTTAATATCCGCATTAATGGCAATTCGGTGCCTGCGGAAGCGCATTAAAATTTCGTGCAGATCTTTCTGTAGCTTTTCACCCAGCATTTGCACTTCATTTAATGAAATGCCCTTATTTGTCCTGCAGCTCGCATCAAATACGACTCTAAACTTTTTAGTGACGCAATGATGTGGTATGTGGTATATAGAATATAGGCCATGCACTGTACCAGTTACTGGTGTAATGTGCCCTGCTCTTTCATACTCTCTCATGAACTATACATACTTCTGTTTCAACTCAGAATCACCTGCTAACCTTCTCTCTAAAGCAAAGAACCTATGTCTTGCTATAAGCTCTGAGCTTCCAAGCTCCTTCTCTGATTCCTTCAAAGGAATCGTCACAACAAACCTGCCAGAATCATCACGTGAAAACGTATTGATGAAATCCTGTTCCACCTGCTCCTGCTCTTTTGACCTGCTTGATGACATTTCAATGTCATCCAACTGCCATAAACGCTTAAGCGATTCATGAAGTTCATTGTTGTCCATGTACATGACATGTGACACCTGCTCAAGCTCATTGCCCCTGCTATCCTTCTCGCTTTCATACTCTCCGAGTATGATCCTGCCAAAAATAGTTTCCATCTCTAGAGCACCACCTGGCTGATTCCCTAAAACAGAAATAAATGTTTCTGCTATAAACTTGCACCCTAGCAATAAATCTACAGGACCTGCTTTCCAATAATCTGGATCAGCAAGTAGCAACCCTGTAGGAATGTCCATCCGTGGCGATCCCAAATTGTGTGTAGGCACAATTGGCTGCCATTTACTTTCCTTGGCCAGTACCCAGAAATCCTGCTCTACTGCAACCTGCGAATCAAACCATGGACCTACAAGAAGTGTGGTTTTGCATTTGATGTTAAAAGGCTCGCCTTCCACACCAATTACTCTCTTTGCTATTTGCACCTTTGGTAATCCTAGTCTCTGAGCAAGCTGATAACTAACCAGATTAGGTTGTGCCCCTGTGTCTAAAAATGTCCTTATTGGCCCATACTTCCTGCTATCCATCTCGATTCTTACCTGTGCCGTAGGCATCAAAGTACATTTTTCCTGCTCCAGCTCCTGCTCCTGCTCATTATAATTGAGAGACGTTAAATAAACGTTATTTGTAGCTTTATTTTGTTACCCTCCGACTCACTATCCGCTTCCTTCTCCCCTGCTGTACCTGCTATCTCTCTTGTCGTGCTTTTGTCCAACCGAGGGCGTTTCTCAGAAGGTACAACTAGTCAATCTCTCTTCTGTTTGTTTTCGCCTTCCTGCTTGATCCTTTTTTTCCTTCCCTTTTCCTGCGCATTGAAGACCGTTGCTTTACCCTTCCGAAACTCTCTCATAGCACAGAGTACACTGCTGTGCATTTCCTTACCGGGGCACCGTACGCACGGTCCTTGGAAACACTCCTTCGGAGCATGTCCAGACTTAAGGCAATTCGAGCAGAGTGCCTTCTCCTTCACGTAGTCCTGTCTGGCCCGCAAGCTCATCACCACAAACTCTGAACAACACCACATTGGATGGCCCAACGATTTGACGGCAAGGTAATGGTTTCTTGTCCCCTGCTACTTCCTCTCTCCGGGCATTGCTGCCACCTGCTCGCACATTCTCACACCTGCTAAAGGGACGACGGCTGCTCAACTGCTACACCTGCTGTTGGAGCTTTTTCGGCTACCTTCTCCTTTAATGCTGCATAGGTGGCAAAATATATTTCCTTCGCTTCAGCAATCATGCGCTGCATCTCAACGTTGATCAATAAATCGTCGGCCAACGCAATCCTGCTCTCAGACACCTTCACCTGCTCCCAAGCATCCTGTTCACCGAAAATATTCCGGCATCCAACGTATAATTATCGTTGCGTACCTGCTCTTTTTCCATCTCTTTACCTTTTCGTTTTTTTTTTTTTTATTATCAATAAAAAATTGCCTGCTTGCTTTTCTTTTCCTAAAAAGGTATAAAGGAAACTGTATTGCATTAGAAATCATATTTCAATAATGCTTTATCCTGCAAAAAAGAAATAAATAAATAAATAATAGTTCGCATTAGGTACTTCAATGTGAAATTTCCCAGTATGTGATAGTAAAATATTTTGTAAATATAATACACCGATAAAGAAAATATGGTTAGTAGTGAACGAAATAAATATAAATAAATGGAGTGGCAATTTGTTGCTGCTTTTGTAGCTGTTGTTGTTTTTTATTCCTGCTCTTTAATTCCAATCTCACTCACAACAATCAGAACTCAAGTCAATTTGAGCAAATTCTGAAATATTTGTTCCTGCTGCTTGCAAGCATTCCTTCTCTTAAAAACTAGCACCGTCGTGCTTTAAGTTTTTTCCTGCTCCTGCTATGTCTCCTTTTTTTTTATAAAATCAAAAAATTAACCTGATATACGGCTACTGGTGCATTTGGACTCAAGTTCCTCCTTCACTCCTTCTCTTTATTTTGGTAACTCGCACACAAGTGCTCTGAGTTCCACCTGCTCTCCTTCCCATTCACATTATTAGTCTTGACATATTTTTCGCTCTGTAAAATTAATAGCGACTGACACATTTGTGATCAAGCCCCTCCTTCCCCTTCTCATTCAATGTCTCGACAAAATAAATAACTTGGCAAGAAAAAAAATGACCAAAAAAACTTAACTCAAGTACCTAACCTAGAAGAAAAAATAAAATTATCAACCCCTATCTCACAACACAGCAGCAACAACAAACACCATTATTTGCCATTTAGATTTTTTTTTAAAATATGAAATCAATATACTCCCATCACAACAAGCACAGAACAGAATATGGAATTATTGTTATTCCCTATCTCACAAGCACAAAACAGAATATGGAATTATTGTTATTCCCCATCTCACAAGCACAAAACAGAATACGCACACTCGCTTCACTCATTCGCATATATTTTCCTTCTCCATCTGAACCGTAAATGATAACCAGACACCCTTCCCCTGCACCCACGTTGTCGACGCCTGCGCACATTCTCTGGATAATAGAAATTTCGGTTGTCCTGCTATAAATGTGGACTGTATTGTTGGATTACCTAAGACATTTTTATTAAAGTATCATTTCTTTTAAATATAAATTATTTGGTTGTTGTTTCGTTTTGTTTTTTCGAATTAACGAAACCTTCTCGTAGCCGCTGCGAGTGCGCGGCAGAATATTTTGTGTATAGATTCTCGAGTTTCGACATTCGATTCTCGCTCGCTGCTCGTAGTAAGTGAGTGTGTACTTTTCGCGGTTGGGCGAGAATGTAAACTCTCTTACCTGCTCCTGCTCTTAATTCTTAATGAAGAATTTGTATCGGTCGCTCCTGCTTTGCAAAGGTAAAAACAACGAAACAATATCTATTCGCTTACTTACATGCTGCTAGGTACAAAATGAATCTGTATACAGTATACAGTGCTCTTTTTGCACTACCTGTTAGGGATATGCAACTTCCTACACGTATCATGTCGTTACATGATTCCTGCGCACATTTTGCTTTATTTTGCGACTGCGTAATTTTCATTGTAGCACGTCTCACCATCACAATTTATGTTCGTAATAAACGAAACCCTGCTCACTCACAATGCACTTATTATTCATTAATTTTTTTTTTAAAGAAAACCTGCACCATGACGTCACTAGCACATTATCCGGCTCGACACGGACCAAAATATATCGTAGCTCAGGGAAGTTAAAGACCAAAAAATACAAACCGTCACACGCTCTGATTTAGAACTATCACCGTGAAAACAATTAATTAAACAACGCAATTTTGAGTGGAAAAATGTTATAAAAACCCCTTTTATTAAGTAACCTGCTCCTGCTCACCCAACCTGCATGGTTGGTTCCTGCTGAAAGACTGACTTTCGTCATACAATACTAAGAACCTTCTCGGTCTTTCATTAAGTTTAAATCTTCGCTCAATACATCGACAGCAGAGTTGCAATACTCATGCAGTTCGATACAGAATTAGTAAATCCTTAGCTAAGCTCTAAAACTAGACGAAATTTTCGTGATTCTGCGCTTATTTTTCTTGATTTAATCTTAAAATTCTTTCCGTGTGTGCGTTCGCTCATCGACTACCTACTCGATGTTTACCGAGCCTTATTGAGTCACAATCAAACAGTGAAAGTCTATTTGTTTTATTTATTCCCGATAGTTTCCTAGCTTGGTATTATTCACGGCAAATAGTGTACACAATGAAAAAGGAAACTCAGTGACATGACTGGCGTGCTCATGAAACGCATTTTACGGCTTGCGTCCGATGTTCACTCAATTTATTCGCAATTTCAAATGGTCTAAAAATAAAATGTCGTATTCTCCAAAAAGTATTAAGATTTACTTAAAATGCTGCCAACGCGAAATTGGTATTACCAAAATCATTTAACTACCAGAGAAATACATCCCTTCTGTGCCATTGGACATACCATAAGCGCTTATCTGCTTCGCAGTCGAAAGGGTATATACCGCAACGCAATTCCCTTAAGAATTCATTCTGATTCGTTTCGCGGGAGCTTCGAACGAATTCTCTTACACCAACATCATCATCATGTGAGTAATTTTTGCAAAACCACATTCCGGCAGCATGCTGTTTAAGTGCCCATTAAGTGAGCATATTGTCGAAGAAAAACGGACGAAAACAAGATCCCCAGGGCTATGGGAAGAGAAAGAATGAGGTCGCAAATACCGGACACTACTAATAAATTAATTGCATTTTAATGCGCCATTTGAATTCCAGGCACGTTTCACATAATCTGTGCATTTGCTCTAAATGGTCCTAGGGCGCGTAAACTTAAATTATCACGATTTGTTTCTCTTTCTCAAACATATGTAGCCCAGGTACTTAAGTGAACAAAAAATGATCCTCTTTATGCATAGGCGTATAGCTTCATTTGGGATGGAAGGCGAATGGCCGCTTTGTGGTATTTATCGTATGCCATTAACATTAACAGCTCGAAAGCTTTACCGCCAACTAAAGGGTGATTTTTTAGCTGGTTTGGTTTTGGCAACACTGGTTTTGACAGCTGACGTGTGTTTAGTACCTTGTGTCACTGTCAAACAGCTTCAGTTTGGTTTGCAATTTAACCATGGATCGTCTTACAAATGAACAACGCTTGCAAATTATTGAATTTTACTATCAAAATTCGTGCTCGGTTCGAAATGTTCATCGCGCTGCTTCCATTTTATGATCGGCATTCTCGACCTTCTGAGCAGTCTATTCGGAAGATTGTGACCAAATTTCGCACCAAATTTACTTTGTTGGACATTAAACCACCAACACGTTTACGTACTGTGCGTAGTGAAGAAAATATTGCGGCCGTATCAGCTAGTGTGACAGAAGACCGCGAAATGTCGATTCGGCGCCGTTCCCAGCAGTTAGGCCTTTGTTACAGCACTACGTGGAAAATTTTGCGGAAGGGTTTGGGCGTAAAGCCTTTTAAGATACAGCTGGTGCAAGAACTAAAGCCAGCCGACCTACCACAACGCCGAATTTTTGGTGAATGGGCTCTTGGAAAGCTGGCCGAGGATCCGCTTTTTTATCGAAAAATTGTGTTCAGCGATGAGGCTCATTTTTGGTTGAATGGGTACGTAAATAAGCAAAATTGCCGCATTTGGAGTGAAGATCAGCCAGAAGCATTGCAATTAGCTACCAATGCATCCCGAAAAAGCCAGTGTTTGGTGCGGTTTATGGGCCGGCGGCATTATTGGGCCATATTTCTTCAAAGATGATGCGAATCGCAGCGTTACTGTCAATGGTGAACGCTACCGAGCGATGATAACAAACTTTTTTTTGCCCGAAATGGAAGTTCTTGACTTGCATGATATGTGGTTTCAACAAGACGGTGCCACATGCCACACAGCACGCGAAACAATGGCGCAATTGCGAGGCGAGTTTGGTGAACAGTTAATTTCACGTTTCGGGCCGGTCAATTGGCCGCCTAGATCGTGCGATTTGACACCATTAGATTATTTTTTGTGGGGGTATGCCAAGGCTAATGTGTATAGGGACAAGCCCGCTTCGATTGACGCACTGGAAGCCAACATCCATGCATTCATTCGTGAGATACCGGCCGATATGTGTGAAAGAGTATGCCAAAATTGGACTCAGCGGATGGGCTACCTGAGACGCAGCCGCGGTCAACATTTGCATGAAATTATCTTTAAACATTAAATTGCAAGGTTCAAACTATCGATTCAAATAAATATTTCATTCATTTTTTCGAATTTTTTGTGTTTTTTTTTTTAAAAAAGTTCTAAACCTCTTAAAAAATCACCCTTTACTTGCGCCTGTTAATCAATGTACTTTGGGAGCTGCTGTCTGATATGACGTATAAATAGTTTTTTCTACAGTTTGGTGTTCCTGAAGTGCTCACACTTGTGGTTAGTAGAGAGAGTAGTAGTAGAGAAGGCGGTTTAACTGCTCCATAAAGAAATTTCAATCCAGTGCGAGGAGTTAGTGAGTCACTTCACTTCTTTTAAGTATGTTATGAGGATATGAGTAGGTCGATGTCCCTATATACCCTTTAAATTGAATAAGTCTAACTTATGATTTGCAGTTCTTCGAATGTATTCGGAATATTTCATGTTAAATCTGCGCTTCCAATATTTCCCCAGTAAGCTCCATATGTTAATTTTCGTGCCTTATGTCATGGAAATGTGTTGTCACCCGAAGAAGATTCAAGCCCTTTCATCTGTGGTTGCGCGATTCTTGAAGCTACTGTTGTTCCGCCACCTGAGGCGAGGTCTTCTTTTACTTGTCCCTCTAAGTGTCGAAGAATCTACGACCCGGAGCATTTATGCATTATGTCCATCCGCTCCACATGTCCTAGCCATGTTAGACGACTGATGCGCTGTGAAAATATTTGCCGCCGGATGAAAGTCCGTCCCGAGAAGATCGGGAGGTTATTATCAAGGGTCATTAAATTTTTGGCTTCGAAAGTAGAGCTAAATAAAACACACAGTGATACATTTTTGATGAAAATTTTATTTCGTTATAAAGTTTGGACTTTGCCATTAAGCGTGAAACACAATAGCATTGAAATGGCCGCCTCGGGAAGATTCGTAGCATGCGATTCTTTTGAGGTAATTTTTAACCACTTTTTCGCACATTTCGGGCGGTATCTCGGCCATAAATTGAGTAATGTTGGTTTCTAATACGTCTAGAGTTCGGGGATTATTCGCGTAAGCATGGTCTTTTGCGTAGCCCCACAGAAAAAAACCTAACGGTGTCAAATCGCATGATCTTGGTGGCCAATTGACTTCGCCAAAACGTGAAATTACGCGACAAGAAAACTTCTCACGCAATAAAGCCATAATTGGTCGTGTTGTGTGGCTTGTTGCCCCGTCTTGTTGGAAGTTTTAATAATTTTAACGATTTGTTCGATTGTTAAGCGATCTATTATTGTAAATGGCTAACATTCAACTATTGTCATTTGACTCTTCAAATGACAGCTGAGTTTGACAGGCGTCAAATGCCAGCGCTACCAACCTGAAACCACGAAATGAATGAACCTGTACCAAGCAAGTGCACCGCCAATACTACCCTTTCCTATAGTACCGCACTTGGTGGGGATAATTTGGGGTATTTTTGATTGATAGTTTGATGGTATCATACTCAGTGATGCCATTCTGTGGCATTTTCATGCACATGAAATCATTTTTTTAAAAAAGGAAAACACCAAATGCTTTGAATTTTTGTATTTTTCGGTTTTTGGTCTCTTTTTGCTGGAATTTTAGTTATTTGTGTACATTAAGCTGATATACAGTACTTACATCGAAGTTTTAGATGTTTCCGATCATAAACTAAGTATTAAATAGACCGTCAGCTCCCGCGCACCTACCCGATTCCCCCCGCAAATTTTGAAAATAAAATTCTCTCTTAAATTTCCTGTCTGTGAATACGTGTGAAGCAGAAAAAAAGAATTTCTAAAAGGTGGGAGGAGTAATAAAATACTGACACTCAGCAGTGTTCCTGCATTGTGGTATCTCTACCTTTTTGTGGGAATTTAAATTTTTGAAAAACTTTCCTGCGTAAGAGGAAAAAATGTCTTAATTGTTGGACTATCAATAAACTGGCAGAAAAACAGTCGAACTACATTTCACTAGGAATATCAACGCACTAAATGTACATAAAAAAGAGATTTGCCTAAGCAAAAATTTCTATTATCAAAAAATTATCATTATAATGTTAGCAAACTGAAGATTAATTTAACCCTTTCATGCCCGAATTAATTTGGGCGGTGTTAAAATTTGTTTGAGGGCATTAAGATGTTGGTTGAGCCTTAAATATGAACTTGTATCATTTTCAGACTTCTAGGATTTCTAGTTTGACCGTTATGAGATGTTGCCTATAGGCAACATCGGGCCTTCGAGATAAATTTTCAAAACAATATGCACATAGATATTTCAAATTCGGTTTATTAATTTTAATTACAAATTAGGTGTGATATGACACGAAACAATTTTTTTGTGGATTAGAGCATAAATAGACGTCACATTTAGTGCACTTTGACCGCGGAAATCCAGTGTGGCATAACCTACACCTTCCTTTTGCTCCCCATTCATTCCGCTTGCGTTTTTTATGTCCCTTCGGTTTCGGTATAACAGCCAGCTATTGACTACCGCTGTGTTGATGCACCAATAGACTATGCGAGTATACCATTTCTTAGAACGGTGGTTGATTTTGTACAACTCCAACAACATATCAGCAAGATCAACCCCTCCCATATGTTTATTGTAACATTCAACAATAGCTGGCCGAGGTATGCTTATGTAGGTACTTCTTCTCTTTACGACACCACCGTTTGCATTCAGATTTTGGATTCTCAGCGATATAATTTGAAACCAATTGAACGCTTTTGTTGTCGTACCAGCGACAAGCAATTATACTATGTGTTGTCTCATACTTGAAATCGCACGATCCTCGTCCTTTTTTTACAAGGTCTTTTTCATTAGTTAGGTGGCAATTTTTTAATCGATTGCTTCGAATTGTTCCTACGGCTAAGATGCCTTTTTCTTTCAACGCAATCATTAGGCTTATAGAAGAGAACCAATTATCGAAAAATAATTTGAAATTTTTGTTTACCGGAATATTGGAGGCTAAATGCAACACGATATCTGACGATATCCCTAATCCGAAAGATGGGCACGTTCCTTCTCCAACGTATAGACTAAAGTCATAAATAATACCTGACACGCCAGCTCTTGTAAACATTTTAAAACCCCACTTGTGAGGCTTTTTGGGCAGGTATTGTTTTAGACTGTGACGTCATAATAAAAATAAAAAAAAAATATTTTTTATTATTTGATATTTTATTACAACAGAACACAAGTACCTTTATAAGTAATCATCTGTTCATCAATGCTTTGATGTTCCTCTTGGTCTATTTCGTTGCATTTTTGTTTCATTTTCTCCAATAATGGACGTATTTTATAGAGCTTATCAAAAGTAGGCTCTCCTTTTTGGGCTTGTTGGGAATTATCATTAATGTGGAAGAATTCTTTTAATTTCTCAAAGCGGTTACGGGATAAGGATTGTGCTACAGCTGATAACTTGAAATTGGACGCCCAAGCCATCCGCATATGAGGAATATTTATTACTCCTAAATAAAGTAATATCTCCAAGAATCGTTTAATCTCGGTCGTTTCACATTTTAATTCTACACCTTTGGTTTGCAACGCATATGCATTTGTTTCATCACAAATCTTTTTTACTATTGCATCATCGATGAAGTGATTGAAATAGTTGATGGGATCTTTGACTTCTCCGCAAACCATTTCATTTTTCCAAGTAGTATCGCGAACGTTCATGCCAGTGCTTCTCCACCTCAAACTGTCAAAATTAATTTTTTCAAAAACCTCCTGCACAGTTTGTTCTGCTACGCTCTCATCTTCAGGCTCCTTTTCTTCGACAATTCTTTCAAGTAAGTTTATATCAATTTCGTCGCCTTTCTCAATTGCATTTTGAATGGTTTCTTCAATGACATTCTCTAAATTTACACCTTCGTACTCTTCCGCATCTTCATTTTCTTCGTTCGCGGAATCATTCCACTCAAATTCCATTATTTTTTTAATTTCCAATTGGGTCAAACCTTTCGGACGCATTTCTAATGCAAAAAAAAACTGTACATGAAATATGAACACTATGGACCAATGTTGCCTATAGGTAAAATGCATGTAAATATATGCAATCACAAAATACCAATCTGTCGTGTGAAAAGAGTCGTTGGAAAGAAAAATTAGAATTACAGGACTTAGAAGCTGGAATGTACAATGTTGCCTATAGGCAACAATGGGCATGAAAGTGTTAATATGATTTTCTCTCCGAACAATACAAATTTTACTTTTAAAAGTATGTTTTTCCATAAACAAAACTAAGGGAATTTGAGTTTAGTGAAAAGGGAAAAATGAACACACTTCGTGTGAAAAATAAAGAGAGAGTGCTGAGAACACTCACTGAGAGTTAGTGTATTTGGTGAGTTTCTGTCAGCTGATGGATGCGTTCTGATAGTTTAAGCTCGTTGTTTTATTTCACCACGAAAACATGTAGATATTCTCCAAAATGTAAAATAGCAAATGTAATCAACATAAATAAACAAAGGAATAATGTGTGAAATAAAATGAGATATTTTTGTTCCTTTAATTATTGTGTCTGTTTTCGTTTGCTGTTTTTGGAGAAAAAATATTTCACCGTGAATGTCCACAGAAAAACGGCAAAGAATTTAAAGAGAAGAATTGATTACGAATATTAAGATTTGAAATAATATGAGTTTTTAGTTATAATCTTTTCCGTTCATTAAAAAAAAATTAGTTTATTAGAAAATTTGGAACAATTGACATAATTAATGAAATTACATTTGAAATCAATTGCGTCAGCCGAGAATATGAATAATGTTTTATTCATTTATAACAAAAAGAAAAAGTCGAATAAACACAATCAAAGAAAATTTATTTTCTTTAAAATGTACGAGGAAAAAGCGAAACTCAAAATGTATATCTACAAGCAAAATTGGAAATAAACATGTTTACTGATTTGTACCCTGATATGTGTCACGCATTTAAGTTTTGCTGCTTACACTTTTCTTTTAATTCATACGATTCATAATCATTAGAAATCAAATATTTTTTATATTAATAAGCGTTTTTTTTATTTTTGTCAATGATTCATAAACTATCGATTTCCATTGTTTACAACAAAAATGTAAACATCCCGTACAATTATCTAGGTAAAATGAAAGGAATCCTAATATGCGTTTTAATATAATTTGGTACTAAATTCACCACGCCATACCCACCGTTTTCTTAACACGTCCCGATAACGGGCAATTATTTGAATTATTTGAATTTTTTCCAATGTTACCATGAATGTTAGAATGAACTGTCAGCCATCTGTCAGGTTCCTATGTGCGAGTGTATGCGTGCGGCTATCTACTTTAACATGGCCCACATACTTTGCCACATAGAAACACGGAAAACAGCTTGTAGGCAAATTCTCTTAAGTTGTAAGAGCTGACGTTCTATTTAATACTTAGTTTATGTTTCCGATGCATCCAGATGAAGAGTAAAATGTGAGCGGGTGAAGTCTGTTGAATGCAGTTCCAGTCCATTGTGAGGTGGATTTAAGTAGATATATGGGCTAATACAGATATAAGGTGACGGATTTATATCTTATATATGATGGACCTTATACGTCAAAAAAATACAACCACTGTAGCAAGCTTCCTCGAAAGTGCTATTTTATTTATGGGTAGGTATCGTAAATAATAAATATGTTGTTTTGTTTTTCTAAAGATCAATACTTTAATGTTCAATAAAAGTAAAATTCGTTGTTTCGAAAATATGTTTTTAATCTGTTATTATTTTCTGAGCTATTTTCAGGCACAGAATTCCTTACTAAGGAGAGAGTTTTATTTTATATTACACAGATGGCCAGGAAAAATTCATTTAGACTAATTAAATAATAATTTTTTTGTCTTTTCGAAAGCAAATGAGAACACATTAGGCCTTTTTTATTATGCTCACATGATCTATATAGATCATTGATTTCCATGGTTTACAACAAAAGTTGGATCTCGTACTATTGTTGTAAACCGTGTAAATCAATGATCTATATAGATCATGTGAGCATAATAAAAAAGGCCTATTCTGTTTCATTTAAAATGTTTGCTGCATTCATAAATTCTACAATTTTTATTTCATTCTAGCATTTTCGTCTGGTCATACTCTTCGTGCACCTGCCTCGGCCTCCGAATACGCTTTTGTCATATATTCAAATACTCTGGTTTGCTTTTCAGTTATACAAGAAAGAAATTTGTCAAATTCCCAGCAAAGATGAATATTCTGTGATGTCGATAATTTTCACTGAAATTTTCTGTTTGGACCAGTGTTCCCAGACTTTGAAGACAGCAGTGGCGTGGCGTCCATATAACTCGATTCCTACCGAGTTACCTTTTGAAATCTGCACCAGGCAACACTATCTATCTACCAAAAACCGAATATACATGAAAACACTACCAAATGAATGTGAATACTCACCAAATGGTACACACCCAAAAGCACTCATATAAAAATCGTGTGTGTATCCATTTTCATACAACGTCGTCATCGTCTCGTGGCGACAAAGCGAAGGTAACCCAAAATAAGTCGGGTTATTAAAGTTCTCACTTTATAGTTCATTTTGAGAGAAAATTTGCTTGTTATCTCTTTTTTTCTTCCCTGAGTACTTTGTCTGATTTTTGATTTTGATTTTGCTCCGACTTCCCATTTAAAAATGTTCACGCCACGCCACAGGAAGACAGTTACTTCTTTTTTAAACACCAAAGGCAGTATTATTTCTTTCTAAATTTGGAAAAAGTTTCCCTTTAACTAAGTGAAGTTTAGATCTATTTTTTCCCGACTGGACACAGGGAGGGTTACGTGTTTCGCGCGTATCCTATGTACGTTCCTACGGGACTCCCTGTAGCCTAAACGGCTTGACCCATTTTGAAGAGTGAGGTATCACAATATTCGTATTCTTCCCCGGAGTGTCATAGGCTAAAAAAATAAAAAAAAAGTTAATTTAGTTAGTTATAGGTACTTAAATGCGTCTTGTTCATTGAAAAATACTTAATTAAGATTTTGTTCTTTGAGATTATAAACACATCCACATTTCGATAAACGTTATAAATTTTATTTCTAGTTCAAGCTCAAAACGAACGCTTTAAAGGTTGACAAACGAATGGCCAAATTGTAACAATTTAAGCAAGAAAAATGAGAAAGAATGACTGTGGTGAATTTAATGTTTTGGGGAAAAGTCTACGGTATATCTACGTCAAGTTGTACATAAGAAAAAATATACTTTATTAGGCGGGAAATTCAAAAATTTAACGTTCTTCTCTAATTATTAAAATGATTATAATTTCTTTTCTTTTTATTTTTTGGCGGCAACATTCCGGCCCCATTGATGCACCATCAATCCATGTTAAGCGGTGCTATCTTGGTTATGGGACGCCGAAATCTTCAGATCGACTACTCTAACGTTGTTGTCATCTCGTCTCACTACTCGTTCCACCCTGGCAAGGATCCATTTGTAAGGGGGCAGGTTTTCGTCCTTCAGAACAACTAGAGTACCTTCCCTTATATTCGGCTTTATTGTGAACCATTTGGATCTCTTTCGAAGACTTCGAACGTACTCAGTTGACCACCTCTTCCAAAATTGTTGCTTAAGTGCTGTGATTCTTTGCCACCTGTTGAGAAAAGAAAATTTATTATTTAATCGTTCCGGTTCCGGAAACGAATTGATAGGTGCCCCAATTAAAAAATGAGCTGGGGTTAGAGCGTTGACATCTTCAGGATCTGATGATACTGCAGTGATTGACCTTGGTTTGAGTATTCCTTCTATTTCAGCGAGTGCGGTGCTGTGTTCTTCAAATGTTAAAAGAGATCCTCCAAAGGTCTTCGTCAGTAAAGTTTTTGCTGGCTTTACCGCCGCCTCCCATATGCCTCCAAAATGAGGCGCCCGAGGCGGTATGAATTGAAACTCGATCCCCTTATCTGCAGCAAACTCAAGAACTGAAATTTTAGTGATTTCTTTGTAAAACATTTTTCTAAAGTCAACTAATTTAGTTTTTGCGCAAACAAAATTGGTTGCATTATCGCAATATATTTTAGAAGGACACCCCCTCCTTCCTATAAACCGCTTAAGTGCAGCTATAAAAGCTTCTGAACTGAGATCAGACACAAGTTCTAAATGAACTGCTTTCGTAGCTTTCCTCGAATCTTCCAAGAAGTAAGTATCGGGCCACAAAAATCCACACCACAAACGCTAAAAGCTCTACCTGTGGTTAGTCGGGCCTTCGGTAAATTTCCCATAATTTGGTCGATCAACCTAGGTTTGTACCTAATACAATGGAGGCATTTGCTAACTATATGCCTGACCAACTTCCTGGCGTTAAGTATCCAAAACCGATCTCGGACGAAATTTAAAAGGGCTTGGGGACCAGCATGATAATTTTTAATGTGCAGATGTCGCACGTACTCCTTTACTAAAGCATTTTCTCCTGGCAAAAGAATTGGAAATTTGGCGTTGGATTCAATGTCTGCGTTTCTGATATGTCCACCTACACGGAGCAATGTTCTGTTAGCAACGACGTGCAAAAACGGTGACAATTTCGCTATTCGTTTCGAAGATAGATTTTCCTTTTTGGCTTCGATTTCTGCTATTTCGGTTGAAAAACTTCCCTGCTGTATGCACCACACGACTGTCATCATTGCCTCCTCCAGTTCTTCTGCGGTGAATTGGTTTCCTTGCAACTCCTTTTGTCCCTTGGCTATTTTCCAGAAGCGAAGAATATTTGCTACAACTCGAATCGCTTTGACAAAGCTGCTATATTTATTTAACCTTTCCATAAACTCGACTTCTACTACCCCACAAACAAACACATTTTTCTTTTTCTTCGTTTCTAGCAGTGACCTGTCGATATGCGTTTTATCGAATTTTAAATTTTGAGGCCACTCCTCAGGAGGATCCTTTAAGAATTCAGGACCATCAAACCAGATCGACGAATTCAAGTCTTCAACTAGACTTCCACGAGAAATTAGATCCGCAGGATTATTTTCAGATCCAACATGTCTCCAACAGACATTTGAAGTCAAGCTTTGAGTCTCGCTGACTCTATTGGCCACAAATGTGTCGTACAAGTTTGATTGAGATGCGAGCCAATATAAAACAATTTCAGAATCGACCCAAAAATATATTTCTTTAAAATCTTCTTTCAATGAATCCTTGACCGTTCTCCATAACTTGGCCAGCAACTGAGCCCCACAAAGCTCCAAGAGAGGTAAAGATTGTGTCTTCGATGGGGCAATCCTTGATTTCGCTGTAATTAGTCTAACAGTGACATTTCCCCATTCATTAACACATCTAGCGTAAAGACAGCATTATTGAGGCATCGGAAAAACCATGTATTTGAATGCTTTTCAGGTTTTGGCAATAAATAAAGCACGGAATGGCGATGCAGTTAAGATTTCGAAGATCTGCTATGTTTCCTCTCCAACAACTATCAAGTTCAATGGGCAACGGATCGTCCCAATCCAACTTTTCGGCCCACAGTTCCTTAAGAAACATCTTCGCTTTAACAACGATTGGCCCAAGCAACCCCAAAGGATCAAACAACTTACTAGAAGCAGAAAGAACAGAGCGTTTGGTGGACTTTGTTGGTGAGATCAAGTCCTTGTAGAAGAAGCTAAATACATCCTCTTTCGGGTTCCATTCTATGCCCAGCGTTTTAATTGTTTCAGATTCATGTTGATGATTAAGTTGTACTTTAGTATTCTCAGTAGCGGAATTCAAAGCGGCATTTGAGTGTCATTTATGGAGCTCAAAATGAGCTATCCCTAACAGATTCGTTACTTCCTCCTGAATTTTCTTAAGTTCTTCTATAGATTCTGCTCCTGTGATTAGATCGTCTACGTAAAAGTCACTCAGAATAATTTTGCTTCCAAGAGGATGTGATGTTTTACTCCTAAGACCAACCTCTTTATGACAACGCGTAGCTAAAAATGGTGCTGATGAAGTTCCGTATGTAACTGTGTTTAGACAATAGGTCTTTAGTTTCGTTGATGAGTCGAATCTCCAAAGAATCCGCTGAAACCGCCGATCACTGGCGTCAATTTCAATTTGTCGATACATTTTTGGTATGTCACCAGTTAATGCGAACAAATGGCTTCTAAATCGCAATACGATTGAATACATCTCCTCTTGAACATTCGGCCCTACCATCAGCAAATTATTGAGAGATAGCGAAGACGTTGTTTGGCACGATGCGTCGTGCTTTTGTCGAACTTTCAGGACGGAGAACGCACTGATGTGGCATAATATTAATAGGGTTCGCAGACCCAAGTTTCTGTTTAATCTACGCTCCAATCCAAAAAACCTTTTCTTTGCTACTTCTAAGGAGTTGCCTAACTGTGACGGGCTGTCCTTGAATGGCAGCCTTACGGAGAATTTGCCGTTTGGCAGTATTCGAAGGTTTTTCTTAAAATGTTCTTCACACATTTCTTGCTCTGGCGTAAGGCGTGAGTTGCTTGATACCTCCTCATGTTCCAAAATCTTTCCACCAATTTTTCCAGATGGGCACAGGAGGACTCGGAAATCCTTTGAACGAAATTGCAGCTTTTGTGTCCATCCCAATATGGTTTTATGCAAAACAGGTAAACTTGGGCCTAATATTATTTTTCCACTTTCCATGAGTTCAAAGAATAGCTCCGCTCCTAAAAGCATATCGATTATATGTGGCTTAAAGAATAGTGGATCAGCCAACTTTAAATTCTTTGGAATGTTCCATCCGCCTGTTAAGAGTTCCCGCTGAGGTTGGAACTCAGTTATCGAACGCGCAATCCAAAACTCAACATTCTTCGTAAAGGAATTGAATCTGGATTGTAGAGAGGTATTTGTCTGAGAGTTGATAGTTGTACCTATTGTACTGACTCCGCTAATGTTGACTGGACTATGAACCGATTTTAATTGCAGGCTGTTTGCCAAAGCTTGGGTCATTAAATTTATTTGGGAACCTGAATCGAGAAGCGCTCAGGCTGGAACGAATTCGCCTGCCCGATTCCTAACCTGAACCACAACTGTCGCTAAAATGACCTGTGACTCAGCATCGCCTGCACCTGAGCCTAACAGAGCAGTTCGTGAAGTACTTGGAGCTCCTGAAGTTCCTGACGCGGAACCCGATGTTCCCGAAGTGATGGAGTGTTGGGCTGAAGCATCATCCTGAACATGGCGGTTGCCATACCTATGCAATAGTAGGTGATGAGGCTCCGATCAGACATTGCATCTTACAGCTGAACAGCTGCTTACTCCGTGACCCTTGACAAGACAGTTGATGCAAAGGCACAGCCGTTTAGCCTGCTTGTACCGATCGTAAACCCGCAAGTCTTTGTATTTATCGCAATCTGTAATGACATGATTTGATGATCTGCAAAAGTAGCAGATCGTTTTTGTCATCGAAAGCGACAATCTTTTTTGAAAGGATTTAACTCGATTATCCGATTTCGCAATTCCTGAATATAAAGACTTCGATTCCTTGCTTTCCAAAAACTGACAACGCTTATTGAGAATTTCTGAGCAGCTTTCCCAAATTGGCAATGTTGAATAGTCGAGAGACTCATTCCATTTGTTGTGGGTTTCGATATCTACCTTGGACATAACTACATGGATTAATATTGCATTACATATCTCTTCATAACTGCCCAGTGACTTAAGAGAATCCAATAATGCAGAGACGTCATTGACTAAGTCCCTTAGTTGCATGGACGAAACACCTTTCATTTTTGGGAGATCGAAAAGCGTTGAGACATGCTCTAAAACACTTTGTGTCATATCTATCCTCAAGCCGTTTCAGTGCCTTCGGGTAATTTTCCTCAGTGACTTGGAAAGCCTTTATTGTCCCAAGTGCTTTTTCACTCAAGCAGGAAATCAAATGGTTAAATTTTTCGATAGGCGCTAATGAACTGTCATTATGAACTAATGTTTTGAAAACCCCAATAAAGTTTTTGAATAGCATCCAGAAAATCTTGGTAACCTTTGTAAAGGTAAGCGCGAAGAGGAAGTCGAAACAGCTGTAAGAGAAGTATCTGCGACCGCAATGCTCCCCTTTCTATTATTTCCCATCAGCGATAAAATCTTCGACTTCGTTGTGCAATACAACTCTTCAATTTCGAAACGACCGTTATCAGCAGGTAGTACTTCTTCAATTCGAGTTTGATAATTAAGAGCTTGTTTAAAATAGGATTCAAGTATCCCCAAGCGACACTCCAGATCAACAAGCTCTAAGTCACCTGCTTTGGTTTCGATTATATTTTTAATTCTGGAGATGCTTCCTTTTGATGAAGCACGATTAACTTTTAAAGTGTCCAATGACTTGGCCTTTGCAGCTTCAATAGTTTCTTGTGTCGACATTGTTAGATTTAAATATTCAAATGATTGAGAGATCAAAATTGCAAGCGAATTGCAGGGTTTTGTGATAAACTATTATTTCCAATTTTTTTATCAGTGAACAGTTGTCGCCAATTTGTTTCTAATTTTGCGAAATTAGATCCGAAGAAGAGCGAATGTGTTGCTGCAACACATTCAGCAACACGGCAACCACACAGCAGTTTAGCCAAATAATCTTTCGCGCGAATTGCTTCCCCCGGCCGCCGTGATATAACAGCTAAGCAGGTAAGCTCACAACAACAGCAACAAGTGGAGCGACAACGAAGATTGCGATGAATTCAGATCTGTAGGAGAGCGAGTATATTGCTGCAGCACCAATTATGTTGATATATTCAGCAACAAATGCAACCACATAGCAGTTTGACGAAATTAGATCCGAAAAGAGCGAATGTGTTGCTGCAACACCAATTATGTTGATATTTTCAGCAACAAAGGCAACCACACAGCAGTTTAGCCAAAAAAAGCTTTCGCGCGAATTGTTTCCTACGGCCAGCGAGCTAGGCAAGCTCACAACAACAGCAACCAGTGGAGAGACGACGATGATTCCGACGAATATGATTACCCAAAATCCAATGATCTCAAAGCTGAGCAAACCTCCAACAACAGTAGCGAGCACAGCGACGAAGATGATCGTATCTCAAGAACAACTTAAATCAAAGCTTTCTTTACGATTTTCACAAGAGCGACGACGAAGATCGAACACAAGAGAGGCCTTTCGATGCAATTCTCTCGTTAGTGACGTAGACACGCACTAGCAAAGTGAATTTGTGTCTTGCGGTAACCAATTTCATACGATGTGTGACGTCAATTCCTTACGTTGTTCTTGTAAGTGTCCGCCTTATCCAAGGTAACCAGCGCAGACCACATGCAATTTTGCTTTTGATTTCTCAGATCTTTATTTTCGACGATATAAGAAAGGGAAATTCTACCAAAGACAAACCTTACTGAGAACTCCAACTCACAATCCTCTTGCCGCTGGCCCCCTCAGTTTTTTTTTCAAATTCGCTATTTTGTATTCCTATCGGTGTTATGTCAAAAAAGAATCCGTGTGACATGCAGAAACATACAAAAAATGCAAAAATATATGCTGCCAACCTCGGCAACCGTGGGGAACTACCACATTTTTTCATTACTGAACGCCATTGGTTAGTTATTATAAATTGTTTAAAGGCGAATAATTTGATTTGTTTGGTTAGTAAAACTATCTAAAGTTGATGTTCTATATAATAGAAACATATTGGGACAAACATGGTTGTGTATTTTCCGCTTTTGGATATCAGTAACTTCGATTTCGTGTGTAAATTTTTCATAAATAATGAAGAAAATTTGCTCAAAATGTTTTCATTTTCCCTACAGCAATATACATTGTTAATTTTTCATGAGCATTTTAAGCAAATGTCCACTTATTCCTAAAAAAAAATATTATCCACACGTAACGAACAATTTCAAATTAAACGGATAAAATTCTATGAACTCTGCCAGCAACTTTGCCCACAGCGGAAGTGTCTCATATCTCCTGGGAGTGTGTTGGTGAGCAGAATTTTTGAAGTTTCGTGACATTTGTCAATACGATTATCTATGTAAGAATACTAGCGCACCAAACGTGAACACTCCATAGAAATATAGCTTGTAGGCTAAGTAACGGGAAATCGGCCGGAGTTGGTGGTCTCAGTATTGTCTCTGAATTCTACCTTGAAGTATTGCGCGAAAATGAGATTAGGTAGACTGTATCTCTAGCGTCTGAGCTTGATATTATTTTCTATTTGCGGCGAATCGCAATGAATGAACTAAATGTGTTGGATATGTAACCATTATAGGCGGATGAGATTTTCGTGTGAATGGATTTCGATCGTTGTTTGCAGGATCGAGCGATTTTACTTATAAAGGTGTACAATTTTACAATTTATGGTTACTAAAGGCAGCGATACAAACCCACCGTTTATATTGTAGAATATGCTGCTTCTTAACCGAACGCGGAACCGAGCACTTTCACTGATCGTATGGTTTTTTTTTTCGTATATATGTTCTTATAAGTTCACTAGGACTCTATTGTCCTGTCACGGTCTCCATGAAAAATACTTAATTAAGATTTTGTTCTTTAAGATTATAAACACATCCACATTTCGATAAACGTTATAACCTTTATTTCTAGCTCAAGCTCAAAACGAACGCTTTAAAGGTTGACAAACGAATGGCCAAATTGTAACAATTGAAGCAAGAAAAATGAGAAAAAATGACTGTGGTGAATTTAATGTTTTGGGGAAAAGTCTACGGTATATCTACGTCAAGTTGTACATAAGAAAAAATATACTTTATTAGGCGGGAAATTCAAAAATTTAACGTTCTTCTCCAATTATTAAAATGATTATAATTTCTTTTCTTTTTATTTTTTGGCGGCAACACATATATTTTTAATTCTTTTTTTTTTAAGTTAGCCGGGTTTTTTGGTTTTTTAAATAAACTTTTTTTACTATATAAAAAAATTGAAAAATGTAAGTCTTTATTAACAGACTTAAAATATACAAGTGGGATTGAAACAACGTTTACGTTAGAAATACTATTTCATTTTAATTAAAAGTAAAGGAACAAGCTTCGTTGAATTTTTTTGGTGGGCATTGCCACAGGGTGATCCCACATACATATAACATAAAACTATACATAATAAATAAGGATCAGTTTTCAGTTAACGGAATCATATAAAAGTCTTAATTTGAAATGATTTTCTTTTCTATTCGACAAAATGCCAAAACAATTGAATGCATTCAGATAAACATTTTTTTTTTCAGATCTAATACGAACATTTCATTCTGATTAAACTTTAATATTTGATTGTAATGAAAATCCGTTTTTATTTTAATTTTCCGTTCCGCAGGGTTTGTCCATTTTTCACCTTTTTTAAGCTTGTCGATCGTTTTTGCAAAACTGGCGCTTTTCCCATCAATCTGGGATCACTGGTTTGGACAGAAAATAGAGAGTGCCCCTCATTCCTGTAAATATCATACGGGACTCATAACATATTGTGTAGACAGGCCTCAAGGTCCTTCTAATCATGAACCAATTCAAGCTCAGGTCATTCCGACTAAATTTGCCAAAAAAGGTCGTAAAGGTAAAAAGAGGTTGTTTTGTACTATCTGCCTATTGGGCACCATGTTCCGCAAACAAACACAAATTTATACTTATTTATTGCAATATGAACTAAGTCAAAAAAGTAAATAATGCTGTTCAATATTCCTTTGAATATGGAAAGCTCGTGTGCGTCTAGCGCAACGAAACAGCTGTCGAAGCGAGACATTGGCTACACACACATATTTAAACACTTATCGGTGTATGAGCAATGGATCGTGCGCTACCGGCTACCCTTCGGGCCTCTCATCGATGGGATTCGATCAATAACAGCTGAAGGATACAGACGTGTCCTTTTCGAGCAAGGCAGTCGTTTGTAAAGGGTGATTTTTCAGCTGGTTTGGTTTTGGCAACACTGGTTTTGACAGCTGACGTGTGTTTAGTACCTTGTGTCACTGTCAAACAGCTTCAGTTTGGTTTGCAATTTAACCATGGATCGTCTTACAAATGAACAACGCTTGCAAATTATTGAATTTTACTATCAAAATTCGTGCTCGGTTCGAAATGTTCATCGCGCGCTGCTTCCATTTTATGATCGGCATTCTCGACCTTCTGAGCAGTCTATTCGAAAGATTGTGACCAAATTTCGCACCAAATTTACTTTGTTGGACATTAAACCACCAACACGTTTACGTACTGTGCGTAGTGAAGAAAATATTGCGGCCGTATCAGCTAGTGTGACAGAAGACCGCGAAATGTCGATTCGGCGCCGTTCCCAGCAGTTAGGCCTTTGTTACAGCACTACGTGGAAAATTTTGCGGAAGGATTTGGGCGTAAAGCCTTTTAAGATACAGCTGGTGCAAGAACTAAAGCCAGCCGACCTACCACAACGCCGAATTTTTGGTGAATGGGCTCTTGGAAAGCTGGCCGAGGATCCGCTTTTTTATCGAAAAATTGTGTTCAGCGATGAGGCTCATTTTTGGTTGAATGGGTACGTAAATAAGCAAAATTGCCGCATTTGGAGTGAAGATCAGCCAGAAGCATTGCAACAGCTACCAATGCATCCCGAAAAAGCCACTGTTTGGTGCGGTTTATGGGCCGGCGGCATTATTGGGCCATATTTCTTCAAAGATGATGCGAATCGCAGCGTTACTGTCAATGGTGAACGCTACCGAGCGATGATAACAAACTTTTTTTTGCCCGAAATGGAAGTTCTTGACTTGCATGATATGTGGTTTCAACAAGACGGTGCCACATGCCACACAGCACGCGAAACAATGGCGCAATTGCGAGGCGAGTTTGGTGAAAAGTTAATTTCACGTTTCGGGCCGGTCAATTGGCCGCCCAGATCGTGCGATTTGACACCATTCGATTATTTTTTGTGGGGGTATGCCAAGGCTAATGTGTATAGGGACAAGCCCGCTTCGATTGACGCACTGGAAGCCAACATCCATGCATTCATTCGTGAGATACCGGCCGATATGTGTGAAAGAGTATGCCAAAATTGGACTCAGCGGATGGGCTACCTGAGACGCAGCCGCGGTCAACATTTGCATGAAATTATCTTTAAACATTAAATTGCAAGGTTCAAACTATCGATTCAAATAAATATTTCATTCATTTTTTCGAATTTTTTGTGTTTTTTTTTTTAAAAAAGTTCTAAACCTCTTAAAAAATCACCCTTTAATTACCTATAAATAATAAATAAATAAAGTCTAAAGCAGTGAAATAAACGGACGTGTTTTGTCCAGAAGTGTGAAACAGATTCATTTTTTATTTCCATAAGTCGACACCCCACTAGCTAACAAAAGCACAACTAAATTAATCAAATGCATAACCTGAAATGGACACCACCAACGAAATAGCCAAGTGTGCCCATTTAATCTTACCAAACATACTCCAAAGGTTTGCTCTAACAGGGTCCTTTTCGAAAGCGAATTTGTGTAAGTGTCGCTTGCATAGTCTTCCCTGTCTTCTTTTAACGTGTCTTCACCATAGTAGTATCAACCAACACAAGGATTTTAATTAAAAAAATCAGAATCGTGTTCACAAACGACTCAGCAATTATTTTCCACTAATTCAATTCGTTTGCTTGTCTGCTTTTGCAAATATTTTCAAAAGACTAAAAGTTTTCCAAGTGTTGCTCCAATTGTCGTCCTTTGAACGAAACTGTTTGAGTTTTATTTGCAGTACGTTCAGGGGATGGATGGACGGCCATAAGGCAGTTCAAGATGAGGGACACATCTTTTAAGAGCATCTGATGGGTGCTGCTGATGAAATCACGACAAATTAACTCAAGTTTTGCTTTGTACCTTGATAATTGCCAAGCGATTATCTATAATTGGGCGAAAGATCCGTATAGCATCTCATTATACCAACTGAAAATTGATAATTAAATCAGAAGGCCGCATCGACTCACTTCTTTGAGTTTTGTAATTACATGAGAAACGTGCGCGCAACTTGTAAAATTGTCTTTAATTTTGACTTTCACCTGATGGGTAATCACTTCCTCAATTTACTCGTTTAAATTAAATACGATAATGAGTTTTGTGAAAGAATATAAGTTCTGTAGCGATGCCGAGAGAAAAATGTGTGAAGTCGTATCCCAGAGCAAGAATGGCTAAGAACTTTTCAGATACCTTCATTAAGAATGGGGTTCTTTTTTGAACAATAAGGTAGCTACAGCATCGCATCAGAAACGGAGTGGCCACCACATTTCAATTGGGGTCAGTATTCAGACCTGAGCAGATAGTTTGTAATCCCCTCGGAGTTGCTATATATACCTAGTGATTTCAGGTCCCGAAGGTACCTTACGATAGTAGTCGTCTCTGATTAGTTTTTAGTGCCTTAGGGCCACAATCAGACTCTGTGGACGTATTCTATTCTCCTCTGGGCAACGGCGGTGCATTGACACAGTATATATTTGGCTCTTCCTGTTCTTTTGACTTCACATGTCTGTGAAGCTGCTGCTGATTTTTTGAAGACGACAGTTGAATGAGCAATAACCGGTGATTGAATCGTTGAGAGTAGTTTCAGTATTTGCTTCTTGTTTTCGGGCTGGATCTGCAATCCAATTCAGCTCTGCTTTATTGTTGCCATGAAAAGGTTCTGAAGGGAGATGTTGAGTCTTTATCTTCGTGGCCTGGAACCGATGCGAGAGACTGACTTTGCTCTGCGCACCAAGCTGCTCGATAGTGGTGTGTAGTATCTTTAGGAGCTGCTTGAATGTCTGAAAATATGCTGATATGATCTTCTGAGTGTAAGTCTACTAAAGCATTCTCTTGCACAGAAGTTATCTGCGAAGACTTTAGCTTGAAAGCCATTTTTATATTAACAAGGCAGACCGCCCCAATACCAGTTAGCATTTTTAATCCGTCTGTGTACCACACTGGCATTCATTCAGCCTGGGGCCACCCGTCTCTCACATCACGTCTCTCTTCGATGGGAGCTGACCTTTCCGGGGCATGAAGTCAGAAACTTAAATCGCGGTGCTCGACAAGGTGTTTTTTTTTTTTTATCTTTATATGACCCTTTAGATCAATTTGTTGAATTTTTGTACTAAGTCAAATTTCACACCTCTGGCTGCAGCTGTCTTCTTAAGTCGTAGGTCTACTGGCGAAAGTTCAAGTAATTCTTCGAAGGCTATATAGTTGGGCAGGAGCATAGCCCCGTGATGCCGCAAATATTGATTTTCGATTTAAATACGAAAAATTCGTTTTCTAAATTTAATCTTGACGGGCATAAGACAAGCCAGAAATAAAAAAAAACTTTCTTTATCCGTGTTCTCCTATATAAAAAGAAAGGATGTTTTCCTATATCTGTTTAGCAAGCTCGTAGGAAAGAAAATCCCTCTGTACAAACTTATGTAAAAGAGAATGCTTCTCTGCCTAAATGTGTGTCAGATATCCTCTATGCGAATCTATATCTATACCATTCATCTGATTGTGGTGAAACTTTAGTGAGATATTGTGCACGTGCCTCTGAAAGTTTCTGATGGTCGGTTTCTTATTAAAGGGGCGTGGCACCTACCATGCAAAATACAAATTCAAGACGCTATTCCTTGATAATTATGGGTACTTATTCTGTAAAAAAAAACAAAAAACCCGACTGACTGTAAAAAAAAGAATTAAACAGATATGAACAAGACGCATTTAAATAACTATACCTAACTAATTGACAATCGGAGACTACATACCTACACAGTCTAACAAATATATGTATGAGTATTGAGTACCCTCCGACTGCCAAATGGGTAGGTAGTTATAACCATACACAAACCATACTGAGACCCCCAACTCACAATCCTCTTGCCGCTGGGCCCCTCAATTTTTTTTTCAAATTCGCCATTTTGTATTCCTATCGGTGTTATGTCAAAAAAGAATCAGTGTGACATGCAAAAACACACAAAAACTACAAAAATAAATGCTGCCAACCGCGGCAACCGTGGGGAAATGTGAAAGAGTTCGGGAATTCCACATTTTTACATAACTGAATGCCATTGGTTAATTATTATTAATTGTTAAAAGGCGAATAATTTGATTTGGTTGGTTAGTAAAATTATCTAAAATATAGGTTTTATATACTAGAACATATAAGGACAAACATGGTTGTGTATTTACCTCTTTTCGATATCATTAAGATCGATTTATTGTGTGAATTTTTATTTAATAACTGAAGAAAACTTGCTCAAAATGTTTTGATATTCATGCAACCATTCTGCATTGACAATTTTTGATAAATATTTTAAGCAAATATACACTTATTCATAAAAAAATACTATCCACACGTATATAAATAATTTCAGATTTAACGGACAGAATTTTGTGAACGCTGTCAGCAGCTTTGCCCACAGCGGAAGTGGCATATGCAAGGTGCGAGTGTGTTGGTGAGCCGGAATTTTTGAAGTTACGTGACATTTGTGAATACGAATTTCTATGTAACAATACTAACGCACTTAGCGTTTGCCACCCCATAAAAATATAGCTTATAGGCAAGTAACGGGAAATTGGCCGGAGTTGGTGGTTTCAGTATTGTCTCTGGTTATAACTACTTAAATGCGTCTTGTTCATATATTTTTAATTCCTTTTTTTACACTCAGTCGGGTTTTTTGGTTTTTTAAATTGATTTTTTTTTATTTTTTATTTTTTAGCCTATGACACTCCGGGGAAGAATACGAATATTATGACACCTCACTCTTCAAAATCGGTCAAGCCGTTTAGGCTACAGGGCGTCCCGTAGGAACGTACATAGGATACGCGCGAAACACATAACTTCCTACTTTATCTTGACATTTATGAAAGATTTAGCTTTGAAATTTGAAAATTGCGACGTACATTCCCTGTTGAAAGCACTTAATACAATGTGGGCGCGATTTGACAAAAGGGGCGTGGCACCTACCATACAGTGCTATTTCTCGAAACTCAAGAGGGCTGATATTTGAAAACATGGAATATTGAAATTTTTCTGAGAGAGATTCTACCGCAATATGAAGGGTTTCTGATTAGGGGGCGTGGCATAGACATTTATAGTGGTAGAGTGGCAAAAACCCGAAACACCACGCTTTTCCACTCATCACTTTTTCTAATCCTGTTGATATTTTGAACGTTTTGTTGAGGGTGATTTTTTACTTCAACGCTAAGGTTTACTGCTTGTCCTTTTTGCTTGTGAAGGAACAACCAGCAATGTTTGACTTGCAGGACAAATCCCACTGCGGAAAGGGATTAACGCAACACAAAGAAAAGTGTCGTTTTCTATTTGCTGCAACAGAAATTATTTCATCAGCTGGAAATCTTCTTGTTTCCATTCCGTTGACTAAACCACCAGAACCATTGCGCACAAATACAATGGTTCCTTTCCAAAAACGTCATTCGGTGCGAATTTTGTTGAAGAAAGTGAGTTAAATCTGACATTTAAGGTAGTTTCGTTTCAAATAAATCGATAATTGCATTTCTGTGGACTAATGATACTCACCCATTTAGGACTTATCACCAATAATACAATACCGTATCATTTTTGCCGCCAGGGAATGATAATACAAACTTCTTCAGACTTATTTCGTTGGCAATTGTGATATCGAAATTGATATCTTTTATCTTTTCATCCGTTTTGGTTCTATTTAAATAACAAAACAACTTTGCCAATTCTTACTTACTTACTTAGGTGGCGCTACAGTTCGGGGTGAACCAGGGCCTCAACCAACAAGCCTCTCCAGTTGGCCCGGTCCTTAGCCAACTGCCTCCAGTTGCGCACTCCAAGTTGGTTGAGGTCCTTTTCTACTTGTGCGCGCCACCTAAGGCGAGGTCTTCCTCTACTGCGTTGACCCTCTGGGTTGGAATCGAAAACTCTGCGGGCCGGAGCGTTGATGTCCATTCGCTCTACATGTCCTAGCCATCTCAAACGTCCAATGCGCAGTTTTTTGACTAGGTCGATGTCGCTGTACAGCTCGTATAGTTCGTCGTTGAATCGTCTCCTCCAAAACCCGTCAACGCAAACGGGACCGAATATCTTACGAAGAATTTTTCTCTCGAATCGACCAAGGATATCTTCATCCGCTTTGGAAATAGTCCATGCTTCAGATCCATACAGCAGGACTGGGATGATGAGGGTCTTATACAGAGTCTCCTTAGTCTTTCGGGAGAGGGCCTTACTACACAGTTGCCTTCTCAGCCCAAAGAAACAGCGATTGGCAAGAGTTATTATCCGTTTGATTTCTGATGAGATGTCATTTTCAGATGTTATAGCAGAGCCAAGGTAGACAAAGTCCCTTACTACCTCAAAGTTATAGCTGTCTATTGTGACGTTCTGCCCGATTCGTCGATGTTGGGTGTCCCTTCTTGTTGACAGCATATATTTATTTGGTTTTGCCCTCGTTAACCGCTGAGCCCATTTTAGCCGCTTCTGTGTCTATACTTGCAAACGCGCCAGTGACAGCTCGCTGTGTTCTTCCAATTATGTCAATATCGTCCGCGTATGCAAGTAATTGTACAGACTTTTGAAAGATCGTACCTCGTATGTTGGCTTGTGAGTTTCGTACAATTCGTTCAAGTATGATGTTAAAGAAGTCACATGACAGCGCGTCGCCTTGTCTAAATCCTTTTTTGACATCAAAGGTCTCGGTTAGGTCATTACCGACCTTGATACAGCAGCGAGATTTCTCCATCGTCATCCTACACAGACGGACGAGTTTGGTAGGGATGCCAAAACTAGACATGGCTCTGTATAGCTCGTCTCTATAGATGCTGTCATAGGCGGCTTTGAAATCGATGAAAAGATGGTGAGTATCGATTTGGACTTCTTGGGTTTTTTCCAGGATCTGCCTTAGTGTGAAAATTTGATCGACGGTGGACTTTCCTGGCCTAAAACCACACTGATAGGGGCCAATCAGTTTGTTGACGAAGGGTTTTAGGCGTTCACATAATATTGCAGATAAGATCTTGTACGCGATGTTAAGGAGACTAATTCCTCTGTAGTTGCCGCAGTTGAGGCGGTCTCCTTTCTTGTGGATCGGGCAAACGATGCTGAGATTCCATTCATCAGGCATACATTCATCTGACCAAATCCTAGAGATGAGTTGGTACATGCTCTCTACCAAGTCATCTCCAGCTGCTTTAAAAAGCTCGGCGGGTAGACCGTCAGGCCCAGCAGCCTTGTTGGTTTTAAGCTTGGATATTGCTATCTTCACTTCATTTTGATCAGGTGGACGGAAGTTTTGGCTATCATCGTCTAAGTTTAATGGTTCGTTCTGCCTGACAGCGGGATTTTGGTCTTCGTCGCCGTTATACAGTCTGCAGAAGTAGTTTTTCCATATTCTCAGCACCGACTGTGATTCTACCACGAGGTTTCCTTCGTTATCTCTACAGGTTTCTGTACGGGATTTGTTGCTCTGGCACGTTCTCTTTACCTTTTGGTAAAACTTCCGTACATTATTCCTGGAGTAGCATCTCTCAATTTCTTCGATCTCGCGCTTCTCGTGCTCTTTCTTTTTCTTCCTGAGAAGCCGATGTTCTTCCCGTCTCCTTTACTCGTAGAGCTCGCGAGCAGCTCTAGTCCTCCTTTGCAGCGCCGCTTTATATGCCTTTTGTTTTGCTGCATTTGCTAGTCGACATTGTTCGTCAATCCAGGGGTTTCGCGGTGGCGGTCGTGTGAAACCCAGCACATCAGTCGCGGCATTAATGATGGCTTTCTGGCAGTGTTGCCATTGGTCTTCTGCTCTAGCTGTTGTTGCGGGAGGACTCGTCGTGAGACATCGGGATACACGATCGGCGAAAATTCTGGCGGTCTCTTGCGATTGCAGCTTTTTGACATTGTACTTTCTCACAGTATTCCGTTGTTGAGGCGTGCTGGATATCCGCATTCGTACCTTGGCTACAACAAGGTAGTGGTCCGAGTCAATGTTGGCCGCTCGGAAGGTTCGGACATCCGCAATACTGGAGGCGTGCCTTGCGTCGATCGCAATGTGATCAATTTGGTTGACGGTTTGTTGATCCGAAGACCGCCATGTCCCTTTATGAATATTGAGATGAGGAAACCGTGTACTTGCTATAGTGACATTTCGCCCCGCAGCAAAGTCAATAAGCCTCAGTCCGTTACCAGACGTGGTGTCGTGTAGGCTGTGTTCACCTACTGTCCTACCATAGATGTCCTCCTTTCCTACTTTGGCGTTAAAATCGCCCAACACGATTTTAACGTCATATTTAGGACATTGCTCGTATGTCTGGTCGAGGATCTCGTAGAAACTATCTTTGATAGCGTCGTCCTTTTCCTCTGTGGGGGCATGAGCGCATATTAGGCTTATGTTAGCGAATTTTACCTTGATGCGGATTGTCATAAGACGTTCACTCACATGCCGAAAGCTCAAGACTTCTTGCCTAAGTCTGCCGCGTATGACAAATCCACATCCAAATAAGCGTTGCTTCTGCTCCGTATAGCAAGCACCGTAATAGATGTCACAGTTTTTCATCCTTCTTTTGCCCGGCCCATCCCATCGCACTTCCTGGATGGCGGTTATGTCTGCTTTATAGCAGTCAAGGGCCTCTGCTAATTGTTCGGCTGCGCGCGGTCTGTTCAATGTACGAACATTCCACGTACAGATCCGAATATCGTTGTCCTTATTTCGTTTTGCAGGGTTGTCAACAGTTGATCCGTCCTTTTCCGAGGCTTGTAGTTGTTTCTGAACTAGTTATTTTTTCCGTGGTAGAGAAGTTACCCCGACGCACAACCCCCAACCTGGAGGGCCAGTTCCATTTTATACCCCTTGGACGAGGGGCCGAGTTACCGGCACCAGTAACCCACTTCGGGATCTGAGCGCTGCCGTTGGCCCATGAAGGGTTCATCCGCCACCAACTCCTTTCCAACACCCTGGCTCAGTATTGGGGATCCCTATAGACCTGGGATTCGAATATGTCGAAGCAGCTCATATAGGGAAGAGACTAGATAGTTCAACCTGACTGGAACTGTAGACGCCACCGTTGATTCCATCAAGGGAAATTCCTCCGCTGCCGTCTGGGATCAGAGGAAGTGCCTTAGTGAGAAGACACTCCTCCCCCCTCTCTCGTCTGCTGCCACCAACGACTTTCCAAAGGGGTTGGGTACCCAATCTCCAGCCGAGGTACTAGGCACCCACCAGTCACCAACGTGGAGGTGAGAGTAGGAGTTGATTGTGAGAGGCTATGTGAGAACATTTGTGTTCTCATAAAACGCATCACAACCCTTCAACTGGTTTTGCCAATTCTACTGTAGCAAAATTAATCTGAGGTATTAATTAGTTTTGTTTTTTCTCAATAAAAATAAATACATTTCGAAAATTATTTGTCATTCGAATAATACTATTGATTGAAACGGAAACTATTTTAAGCCGCCTTTATAGAACAGAAAAAAAAGTCTAAATTCCAAGGATCCTTCACGATTTGGCTATAGTTTGGTATTTTACCAAATCCATGTGCAAGGTAAACCCTTTTTAAATGAGTATTTTTTTATTGTGACCGGTTTTCTTATACTCATACAGATTTTCCCTGAATCAACAATTGATCTAAAAAAGGTATACTTTTCAAAAGTTGAGCTACTGACAAACATTAAGAGATAAGGAAGGGAATTTATATGGACAAGGTAACATAAATGGAAAAAAATAATAAAGATTGGACAGAAAATATAAAAAGCCTATAAAGCAAAAAATATCATAAACATCTTAAACAGGAACAAAATATCCTAACAAATGCTGCCACCAAATAATACAGTTAGAGTTTTATTTAATTATAATTATTATTGTTGTTATATCCTTATTCTCATCACTTGTTAGTGTTCAAGTTTTACTTTTTTATTTAAACACCATTCCTCTTAAACAGGACCAGAAGGTAGATATTTCAATCATGCTTATTTTGAGATTCGTTTTCTTTCGAAAGTGTGTCGAATTTGAACAATCTGTATGTTGACATTCGAACAGAATAGAAAGTTCATTCTGTCAATCGAAAGTTCATTTTTCATTCGAATGTGGAGTCTATTTTGACTTTCTAATCGTTCGCAACAAATGTCATTTTTTATTCGTCTGTATTTTCCTAACGCTACACAGTGATAATTGTTGTTTTTCCACATTTTCCTAAGGGATTTTTTTCGGAAATGGATTTGAGACATCCATTATTATCCTCCTGTATGACATTTTCTCTTTTTTCATCCATAAACAAAACAACCGCCATGTCTGTTGTTATTTGTCACCGATTGTATACAGAAAAACAACTGTATCAAGAAAAATTTTGTTTTGATTTGAACAGTAACCATATTTGAAAGGTAGTGTGAACAGAATTGAGTTAAATAAACAGCAAAAACTCGAAGTTTAATATAACATATACCTAAATTCTTTTTTGCATTCTTTACTTGAACAATATTGGTTCGCAATTTAATAACGAAATTAGAACCTATTTTAGATTGGCTCATATTTAAATTTCAGACTTTAGAGTGTCGAAATATTACTAATAACACATTTTAATATTCGTAAACCTGGTCCCATTTGAGATAAGACTGCTACTTAACATTTTTGTAGTTCTAAGCATATATTTCTCATAAGTATGTAGTTAGTATTTGAAATATCTATATAGTTTTAATAAAACAATGAAAAAAGAGGCTCCATAAAAAAACAAAAGTATGTTCACTCTACATAAAATAAAAATGTGAAACAGCTGATTTCGAAAGCTAGGTTAGGTTAGGTTGAAGTGGCTGTCGGCTAGCCGACACACTTAGACCATTATACGGTCCCTTGTGATACCACATGAATCTATCTACTAAATTCTTCCTACTCGTTGAACCAGTTGGAGCTTCTAATGAAGCGCAAGAGACATCGAATGGCCGTGTCTTTTAGATCGTTAAGATCATTATAGTAGAACTCTCCCAAATGGAGTTTTCTTCTTTGTGAGAGCGCCGGACAAGTGCAGAGGAGATGAAGAATAGTTTCCTCTTCTTCCTCGTCGAGACAGCTTCTGCAAAAATCATTACATATTACGCCAAGTCTTTTTGCATGCCTGCCTATGAGACAGTGTCCTGTGATGACACCTATTGTAGCACTGATGTGCTTCCTATCGAGGGAGATCAGATGCCTAGAACGTTTTAGATCCAGCTTTGGCCAGATCTGTTTTGTCGCTAGACATGTCGAGCCGGTTGTCCATCTAAGATTTGTTCTTTCGATGGCATCCAGCTTTATTTTTAGTTTGCAGGTAGCGATTGGGATACCTAAAGAGTCCTTGTCTGGAAGCAAAGGTAGTGTTGTTCCGTGTTTGGCGAGTTCATCAGCCTTACAGTTACCTGGGATGTCCCTATGCCCCGGCACCCAACAGAGGTGAATATTAAACTGCTCCGCCATCTCTCTGAGAGACGAACGACAGTCTTGGGCTGTTATTGAATTTGTAGAGACTGATTCCAGGCACTTTATAGCCGCCTGGCTGTCCGAGAAGATACGGATATCTTTAGCAGATATCACGTTTTCTTTCAGCCAGGATAAGACTTCTTTAATCGCCATTATTTCCGCCTGAAAAACGCTACAGTGATCAGGAAGACGGAAGGAGAGACTAAGATCTAGTCTGTCGGAGAAGACACCGCCACCAACACCGTCCACAGTTTTCGAACCATCTGTGAAGAAATGGATCGATTTATCATCCAGGAAAGCTTTCTCCTCCCAGAGTGATCTAGAGGGGATGGAGACCTGGAAGTTATTATCAAATTGTAGTTCCGGTGTAGTGTAATCGATGTTTCCTGGGATGTTTTTAAAATTGTTCAAAATAGCGGCATGGCCAGTTGTTTTCCTGGTCCATTGTGAGGTAGCTTTAAGGCGAACGGCTGCAGAAGCTGCCATCTGTCTGCTGAAGATGTCAATTGGTGTCAGATGAAGCAGGATGTCGAGGGCAGCGGAAGGGGTAGTACGAAGAGCCCCGCCGATGCACAAGCAAGCTGTTCTTTGGACTTTGCTTAACTTATCGCGATAAGTCGCTTTGTCCAAAGCAGTCCACCAGACAACAACACCGTACGTAAGTATCGGTCTTATGACAGAGATGTATAGCCAGTAAGTGATACGAGGCTGTAAACCCCACTTGTTTCCTATGGCTTTTTTGCAAGAGAAAAGTGCCACAGTGGCCTTTTTAATTCTTTCTTGGATGTTAGGTTTCCATGTTAACTTCCTATCAAAAATGAGACCTAAGTATTTAGCTTCATTTGTGAATTCCAAACTAGTGCCATTTATAGAAGGAGGGTCAATGTGTGGAATCTTGTATTTCCTAGAGAAGAGGACAAGTTTAGTTTTGTGAGGGTTTACTCCCAGCCCACATTTATTTGCCCATTTTGTTAGCTTATTAAGAGCGTGTTGTAGGAGTTCTTTTAAAGTGTTTAGGTACTTTCCTGACACAGCAATGGCAACGTCATCCGCATAGGCAATCACATTGTAACCTCCCGCTTCCAGGCATATCAGCAGTTCATTCACCACTAAGTTCCAGAGAAGGGGAGATAGGACGCCACCTTGTGGGGTTCCTCTACTGACAGATCTTCTGATAGATTTCTCACCCAGACTTGAGTTGATAATTCGGCTATTGAGCATCAAATTGATCAGCTCGCCAAGTGAGGCATCCACGTTCAGAGCTGTCAGAGCACCAGCGATCGCAGATGAGTCGACGTTGTTGAAAGCGCCTTCTATGTCTAGGAATGCAACCATTGTATACTCCTTATGACGAAGCGAATCTTCTATGGAAAGCGTTAGCGTGTGTAGGGCCGTTTCTACTGATTTACCCTTAGAGTAAGCGTGTTGCGCCGTTGACAGAAGTCTTTTGTCAATGCTTATGCGTAAATGGATTTCAATCAGTCGTTCTAAAGTTTTTAGGAGGAATGATGAAAGACTAATAGGTCTGAGATCTTTTGGACTCACGTGAGAGCATTTTCCTGCTTTGGGTATGAAAACCACTTTAACTTCTCTCCATAACAATGGGATGTATACCAGATCTAAACAACTTCTTAGGATTATCATCAGCACTGGCAGGATGATATCCGAGGTGTTTTGTAACTCGGCTGGTATTATGCCATCTGGTCCCGGGGATTTGTATGGTTTGAAGCTATGTAGCGCCCAAAGCACTTTGCCTTTAGTGATCAGACCTTGTAGGTTGGTAGATTGCAAAGTTGATCTGTTTCGATCTGTATGGGCAATACCATTTGAGCTGCCTGGGAAGTGGGTATCGAGCAGCAGATTAAGCGATTCTTCGCTAGAGGTCGTCCAAGAGCCATCTGTCTTTTTCAGACAACTTGGCATTATTGGGTTGGTCGAGAGTACCTTTCTTAGCCTTGATGCTTCGGAGTTTTCTTCTGTCTTACCACAGAAGAGTCTCCAAGATGCTCGTTTGGCTTTTCTTAGTTCTTTTTTGTACATTTTTAGGGCTTCCTTGTTGAAATCCCAGTCAGTCGCTTTCCTTGTGTCTTTAGCACGATTGAAAAGTTTTCTGCACTTTGACTTCCTCAGGCCCAAGTCCGAAGTCCACCAATGTGGCTTCTTCTTTCCCCTTGGTATAATAAGAGGACAGGAGGAGGACATCGCATTGTTTAAAGCCAACGTAAGATTCTTGACTTTCAGATCAAGCTCGTTGGCGTTACAGGGGGGACTGAAAAGCTCTGAGTTAATTGATTGTTTCAGAGTGTCCCTGTATTTGAGCCAATTTGTCTTCCTAGTATTTCTGAACGGAAGTTGGCAAGGAGGGTCATCGGCTACGTTGAATTGAATATACCGATGATCTGAAAAGGAATGTTTGGTTGATACTTTCCAATTGGTAATCAACTGACTAATAGTATCGGAGACAAGAGTTATATCTAAAACTTCCTGTCGGTTTTTTGTTATAAAGGTAGGTTCGTTTCCTACATTGCTTATTATGAGGTTTGTACTTAAAATGTAATCAAAAAGTGACTCACCTCTATCATTAATGTCCGTGCTTCCCCATACCGAGTGGTGAGCATTTGCATCACACCCGATTATGAGGTTGGTTTTGGTCCTTTGCCCCTCAGCGATCACTCTCTCTAGTTTGTCCCCAGGGAGAGGGCCCGTGTAGTCATGGGCCAGATATGCCGATGCTATCCAGTACGTGCCTTTCGCAGTCACTAGTCTAGCTACAGTTACGTCTTGATCGCTGAAAATAGGGAGTAAAAGTAATTTACGGCTACGTTTTGCTAGTATACATGATCTGGGTCTACCTTTATCAGTAACATACAGCTTTTCGTATCCAGGAGTCTCGAGTCCACGAACCACGCTGTTGTCAAACCATGGCTCCTGGATCAAGACTATGTCTTCTCCACCCTTTGAGAGGCGGAGGATAAGTGCGGCCGAAGCCTCTATCGAGTGATGGAGATTAATCTGCACTAATTGCAGCATTCTTGCTACAATCAGGCGGATGAACCTCCACCACGGTGTTGTTAAGTTCCTCCGCTTCCGAAGATGAACCCAGAAGTTCGTCCTCGTTGAGAAGGATCTTATTGAAGTCCTCCATATCCATATCCGACAAAGTGTGGTCAATGGTGGGAGTGATTGTGCTGGAGGCATCGTCATCTAGCGATGGGAAGGAAACCGATGCTCCAGGGTCTGGGGTCTCAGGTTCTGAACCTGAGGGAAAAGGAGGCATTTGGCCTGAATCCAGCTCGTCTTTTTTATAGACTTTTAGGGTGATAGATTCGAATAAATATCAAAATATCAAATATCAAAATATCAAATATCAAATTGACTATTCGTCAAAAACCACCAGAAAGAACGTGTGAAAAAAGCCGTGAAAAAACGCGCGAAAATCGCAGAATTTTGTAAAAAGAATTTTGACCCATCCATAGTTTTGAACCCAACCATAATTAAACTTAACATTATATATTTAGAGAGAGAAGTTTCACTTCTAGTGTGTGGTCACAAGCTACTCTCAATTTTGTTATACACCGTATATACGGGAAATTGCTTTGTCAGAAATTCAAAACTATGAATGTGCTATTGTTTTTTTCCTCCAAAAGCGAGAGTCTCAATTCACTTCATTGATCAACAACCATTTACAAATTGATCAGTGATCACAAATTGATCAGTGATCACAAATATGAAAATGGTCTGTGTTTAAATAATAAATCCGTATCAAATACATTTATTGAACTTAAAAAACTTCAATTTTATTTAATAACCCATATAGATACGGTGACCATATTTGTTGAAAGAAAATAAAGGACAATAGGCGTGTTTTGTTGAGCTTCGGTCTCCGCAACTATGCTATCAAAATCTACTGTGAGTCTCGAAGTGTCCAGTAGAGCGTAGTTGTTGTAATTACGTGCTGAAAATCCTACTTTAATTTGCTTTGCTGAGATCGAAGCTCAAAAAAACAGGCCTAATAATTATTATGCTTCCAACCTTTTTTTTTTGTTTATTATGTAAAATATAAATATAAAAAAAAACATTAAGATATCAAAAAAAAGAAATATAAACAGTTTTCTTCATTGGATAAATTGACATAAGAGTGTGAAAGGTAGTAAGTAACTTATTTTAAAAGCTTTTTAAAAACTACGCAAAAGCAGTTCCTTGATAACCATTGAAACATCCAGCATTGAAGTATTTATCATGTTGCGACTCAATATGTGCAGCAGCAACGTGAAACATTGTGGCCTGACAATGTGCGAAATATAACCAAGCTTCAGCAGATGGATCAGTAAAAAACTGGACATTTAGTTTGTTCCAAAAACTATGCCTTAAGTGGGCCAAACATTTTTATTATTGATTCTTGTTATTAAAGAAAACCACCTTGTTTTACTGTAACCCAACGACTTGTAATAGTCCACATTTTCAAGCAATTTGCAGTGGATTTTTTTCGTACGAGAGATGAGATGTGATATTTATACGTATACTTCCACATAATATTTGTAATTGCCCTAAATGCAAACTATTTTTTTCCGTGTTTTAAAGGACAGGTTCAAAAATAGAGGACAAAATCCGTCCTTTATTAAAAAGAAAAAAATGTAGGACAGTGGTGAAAAAGAAAGGACTGTCCTTTTAAATAAAGGACGGATGGTCAGCGTACATATAGATGACGTAAGTCACTGAGAAACCGCACATTTATATTATGCTGTCGCCAGAACCAGCCCTTAGCCGGGATAGAATCTTTTTTTTTTGCGACCATTCTCTCTCTAGCGTGGTTACAAAGTGTTGTGCGATTAGCGGTGTTATAAAACCACAGATCATTGGAGAATTGCAAGAAATTCTTTACGAATACAGCGCTTTGATTCGATTATTCTACACGGCGTTGGAAGATATGCTTTTTGGCGCCTTATGAGAGCTGATAAACGTCCCACTGGACATTAAGAAAGTCAATTTAATGCCCCCCACAATTCATCAAATTGGTGTCGTCATAGTTGGTGATAATTAAATTTATTCAATCCCGAGATATTGTTCTAAAGCGGCGTAATTATGGCCAATCTCCAACGCTCATACGTCGCGTTGCTGCTCATGCTCTGCCATAGAGAGGATGTATATGACTTTAAATTCAGTATCGACAGGTTACCGTGTAATTTAAATGTCTAGTTTCAGTGCAAAGTTTCCGTTTTATATGTCAATCAATCAGTAAATGAAATTCGAGTGGCGTCATCTGTTATCGATCGATGCTCAAAATCATTTCAATCAAAAATTTATTTTAGGCGGGACGAAGTTCGCGGGATCTGCTAGTAGTAATACATAATTCAAATTACATGACATCTGCCATTAATATGTGGTTTTTGGTCCCCCTAGATCATGTTTGATAGTTTAACGACCATTTATCTTTGGCGTGGAGAAACGGATTGGAGACTTGGGATGCTAAAATAAATCTTTGATTTTTTTAATGAACTTTATGGATTCCCGAGCAGTTGGATCATATGACTGACCGAAAAAAAACTAAACTCATGTCATTTGAGAATATTCTTGCACCGCCAGTACAAAAACGGACACTCATATAATGACAAGGCAAATATTTCATTGCCTTGCCACTTGTCTGCAATTTGACAAAATTCACATCGCAATCTGTCGCTTTAAATTAATCCATTGGACAAATTAAATTAATAATGAAGTAATGTCATTATAATCACAACACACACATCGTGCGTCTGCTGCTCAAAAACAAACAAACCCATAGTGTCTGCCACAAACACATATCGGTATGAAGCTATTTGGTTTCATCAATTTTCAAAGCCCCCCTCGTGTCGTGCCGCCTGTCTATACCATCATGCGACAAGGGCGCCTGACTGCCATCCCGACAGCCTTGAGCCCATGGATTTCTTTGTCAGTGAATTAATTTGTAATTCATATCACATTTCGAAGCGTATGTGTGATATGACAGAGGATGTCTTGAGATTAGTGAAATTTCCTTACTTGTTCCTGAATGCGTGCTTTTTGCTCTTGTGCTTTGTTTTCTGTTTTTTCCTCTCTGTCATCTATCTCATCCTTCAGAATGAATTAATTTTGCCGTCTACATAGTACATACGTCTTGCTCCACTAGTGCATGAGAGCAGGATGAGCAGGTTGATATAGGCGAAACATCCGTAAGACCTCGATTTGTCTTCCTGGATGGAAATGGAAATTCTTGTTGGATAACGAAGTCAAATGCTGCTGCTATTTTTTTAAGCTCCTGATAGGACATGTACGAGTATGTGTTGCGTTGGATCATTTCGTCAATGTTGAGTATGAATTCGGGTTGAGAAATTCATTACCAGAAGGGGCAAAATTGAGCTCGCATGTAGGGTAAGTGAGTCGTGGTGACTTTTTTTTGTCAATAACAGTCTTTTGTAATGGCCAGAGCTAGCGACTCACAGCGGAAATATTTTCCTGATAAAATTATCTTGTGCGAGCTATTTCAAATGGAGATTTGAAGTTATTATAAAAGGAGTCATTGGGCTGTTTTTTTTTACGCCAGTATTTTAGACAATCATATCTGTCAAAACAATCGACTGACTGTAAGCTGTCAGTGAAACTTTTATTTGTAATTTTATCGTGGTGAAATCAGGTTCCAAGCGAATGGTACCTACCACCAAGTTTTAAGATTGTGTAATATGTATTGTAAAAATGAACCGTGCAATAAGAAGATAGATATTGAAAAAGCTTTTTATTCTGTGTGGCACAATGGACTTAATACAAAATAATAAAACTACATTTTCCTTCGTTCCTCTGTAAAATCATCCAAAGTTGCGTATCAAATCGTCGTTTTATTGTGCATGTGAATGGTAGTGTATCAAATGTAATAAACTTTCACGCAGGTGTGCCCCAAGACTCAGTTCTTGGGCCAGTTCTGTACAATCTGTACACAACTTACTTTCCTCTCCTCTTTCAATGTGAAGCAGCAAAATATGCCGATGACACGGCTATAATTTCATCGCATGAGTAAATATTAAGACGAATCTGAAAAATGCGAAACTACTACAAAAAGTGGAAAATAAAACTGAATGCTGAAAAAGCACAAGCTATCTTTTTCACACGATAAAGAAGACCTTGTTTTTTCCCAGCAAACCAATTGCTTGTCAATAGGTATTCAATTGCGTAGAAGCTTCTGTAAAATATATGGGTGTATAAGTTAATTGCAGTCATCGTCCCACAAGTCCCACAGCACACTTCCACAATCAATTTCCCTAGCACACTATATTTTCCCTTACATTGCACTTCCTTCACATCGACTTAACTAACCGCTCTATCAGCACTTCCCAGCACAATCACATTTATCGTACGCAACACAGCACATTCACCCATTGTCCTGTCATTGACCTACCTTTATAATTTTGCAACTATGCAATTCGAATGTAATTTAGATTTAAGTTTGGAAAGAAATAAAGAGAATTGATTTACACACCGAAGTAATCGGTCAGATTTATTCATTGGCGCCCAACTAAATTTTCGCGAAGTATTGTGTGCTCCAAAGATCTTCATAAGAAGAAAATAGAGCAAATAATAATAAAAACTCGTATGAAGTAACACAAAAAACGCGACGGACATCAAAACGCCCAGCTTAATTTTCGTGAAGTATTGTGAGCTCCAAACATCTTTATAATAAGATAACAGAGCAATTCTATAAGTAGAAAAACACGAAAACCGCGAAGAGCTAAACTACCAACCACCTAACCTGGAGATAATCCAGATCCTATTAGTGTTGTAAGCATAGATTTAAGCAACGTTTAAGAATATCGAAACTCTCTTTAGAAAAGATAATAGTGAATAATAGTTAATAGTGAATATTAAGTGAACAAAAAGTGATTTTTCTTCTCGTCATCAAATCAAAGATTAATCTAATTTTCTAAAATAAATAAAAAAAAATATGGCTTCACCTTCACAAAGTAACACTGTACCAACTAGTGTCCTTTCAACTGCCATAGAAGTCGCAGTAGAATCCGCTTGTGAAAATGTTCTCAAGCAAATGATTCAAATATCTTCCGGAAATGCTCTTAAACAAAGCGATTTATTAGCACAGGTAAACGCCCTGGCAGATAGATTGAAAAACATAGAACCTACCGGTGAAACAATTTGCAGTTATAAACCCATTTCTGTTACATCCACTGCCGATTGTTCGGTCACATTAGATCTGGTTAAATCACTACCAGAATTTGCAGGTGAACAAATGCGTTATCTTTCGTGGCGGCAAGCAGCGCACACCGCAATTGAATTATTTAAGCAATATGCTGGTACCGAGAAATATTACCAAGCAGTTGCAATCATTAGAAACAAAATAACTGGACCTGCTGATTTGATAATATCCTCTTTTAATACTGTACTAAACTTTGACGCCATTATAGCTAGATTAGACCACACATATTGCGACAAAAGACCTTTACATGTGCTAGAAAACCAAATGAGCATTTTATGTCAGGGCCGAATGTCGATTTCTGATTATTATGATCAAATTGAAAAGAATTTAACATTAATTGTGAGCAAAATAACAATGGAATACTCAGGAAATGATCAGCTTATTACTTCTTTAGCAGCAAAATACCGAACAGACGCTTTACTTATTTTTATTTCAGGCCTTAACAAACCAATATGCAATATTCTTTTCTCTGCTGGTTGCGAGGACTTACCCTCTGCATTAGCCAAAGCTCAGGAACTCGAAGCAAATCAACACAGATATGAATTTGCAAGGGCTTTCGATAATCAATATACCAAAATAGCCGACGCTTACCCTCGAAGCACTCCGCATTATAAAAGAGTTGTTCACAAGACTCCTATAACTATTCAAGCGAAAAATAACTTGCAACAAGAAGATGATCATATGAGCGTAGACACTTCATCCTCCAAATTCAGATATAATTCAAGACGTATTCCGCAATGCAAGTACAATAGGCACGAACCTCAACAATTTCATTCCAACAATTCCAATAGACCTCCGAAGCGTCCATATGAATCAGATAGAGCCAATCTGCCAAAAACTCAGCGTATAAATTGTATGCAACAAGAAAAAATACACAATAGTACCGAGGACAGTGACGAATATGACAACGACTATGAAACTGAATCTAACCCCGAATACTATGACGAAATTAATTTTTTATAATAACTTCGGCTCTACCCTACATTGAAAAGAGACTCAATAAATCAACAACAATGAGAATCTTAATTGACACGCAACTGATTTTTTATTCTCCCCCAACTCAAAACATTTGACGCAATAGTCGGATACGATTTCCTCTCCCAAATAAAAGGTATAATCGATACAACCTCTTCTTTACTGACATACGAAGATGGACAGTTAGAAATAAAATTTTGTAAATGTGAGCAAGGAAATAACATTGAAATTGATACAACATCAGTTCCCGAGAGCATCAAAGATGAATTTAAAAATTTAATAAAAGACTACTCAGAAGTTTTCGCGCAACCTGATGAAAAATTGCCATTTAACACAAATATAAAAGCATCCATTAGAACTTTAAATTCAGAAGCAATTTACTCAAGGCCACGACCATACAATATGTCTGCTGCTCCATTTGTTAACAAAGAAATAAAAAGATTGTTGGACGATGGAATCATACAGCCATCACACTCTCCATACAATACCCCCATATTAATAGTTGGCAAGAAAGGAACGAATGAAGATGGTACTCCCAAATCTAGATTAGTATATTCGATTACAGAAAGCTAAATGAACACACAGTCTCCGATCGATACCCAATTCCTGAAACTTCTTTTATCTTATCTAATTTAAGCCAATCTAAATACTTCACAACAATAGATCTAAAGTCAGGGTTTCACCAGATACTCTTAGATGAAAAGGATAGGGAAAAAACTGCATTTTCCATTAATAATGGAAAATATGAGTTCTGCAGATTGCCTTTTGGGTTGAAAAATGCTCCCAGCATATTCAAAGTTTGCTATCATAAAACACATCGCTTCTAGAAACTCTACTGATATAAGAAAACCCTTAATAGAAATAATCTCTCAATTTAGAAATCCGAAGGTAATAGTCACAGATAACGAAGGAGCTTTTACATCCACTTCAACTCAGGCACTATTAAAAAATGAGTTCAATATCTCAACACACACAGTACCAGCACTTCATAGTCAAAGCAACGGCCAGGTTGAACGATTTCACTCAACCCTTGCTGAAATTGCTAGCTGTACAAAACAAGTGCAGATGTTGCTGAACTGATGCTTCTTTCAACCCACAAATACAATAACACGATCTACTCAGTCGCCGGTTATAAACCTGTAGATATTTTTCATAGTATTCCTGAGCAACTGAAGAACGAAATCACTTTAAAACTCAAAACAAAACAGGCCAACGATCTGAAATATCACAACAAAAAGACTACACCTAAAGAATTCAAGCCAGGCGATAAAGTTTCTTTAAAAACAAATAGAAGAATCGGAAATAAGTTCTCCAAAATTTACAATGAAAAAACAGTTCAGGCAGACTTAGGAACAGCTGTAGTAATTGATGGAAGACAGGCGCATAAAAATAATTTGAGATAAATTTTCTTATTTCCAGATTTACTATTTTTCGTTTAGTACATACAAAAATAATGGACTATTCAAATGCAGAATTTATCGTGAACACACTTTTTCTCATCTCTTGCAAAACTGAAACAAATGACAGATCCAATTTGACAATTGACATTATGTTTTGAAAAAACTTTACATTTTTTCTGAAACTGAAAAATTGCTTTTGTTTATTATGCCGAAAAAAAGCGAAAAATAAAAATATTTTAGGTAATGGAAAGAGTAAAGACGAAGATGATATCATGTCCATTTTTCGACTGGATTTTTCCTTCTTTCCTCTTTATTTTTTTGTCCGATAGCTACACACGGGAATTAACAATTTAGCGAATTGTCAACTTGACAAGGCAACACTTCACTCTGTTATATTTTTCGGATACAATAGGGTCAGGGTATAGATAAAGTGCAAAAGTGTAGCGAAATTTTAGTCAGTATCTTTTGTTTTTGTTGTGCGAACAAAAGTTGCACCTTCGCACTTTCGCAATGATACAAGGCCAGTTGCATCGGATCGTGAATGGCCCTTATATATATTCCAATTCATTGATTTTTATTAGTTTTTAAGTCGTATGCACATACTTAAACGAACATACTTAAATTATTTTTTTACATACATTTTTTGAAATCTTGGTTTTTTTATCATAGCAAGTGAGCTTAATCTTGCATTCCCCATAACGCTTTGGGACACTGTTTTAATCAATTTCATAGTTAAAAAGGTTATTTCAACACAAGCTGTGGTCACTGGAAGCGTGGCCAAAGCCGTAAGCAAGAAGTTTATACCTCTAAAGTAAGTCTTGTCACATGTATCAAGCAATTTCAAAACATCGGTAGAAGGATCACTGGACGATATTTTTTCGCACCAATGAATGTACTCATCTTTCACACCTGACCAGTGATGCCAGCCAAGGCTTTTTCATGCCTTTTAGACATTATTTCATTAGTTAATGTTAATTAGGCTTGTTTTTCTTCTAAAAGGCATCTTTTTTTATTTAAATTTTTTTTATAATTTTGTTTTTTGATTCAACATACTAAATTTTTAATTTTTTTTAATGTATGATTGCAAGGACCACGACGATCTGATGGACTAAACTTATGTCTGTTTTGTTCAATAATTTGTACCTAATTATTAAACTAAAAAGTCATGAATCTTGTTCCTATTAAGAATTTGTTCTGTGATTTATAGCTTATAAGTTTTTTTTGGAAATAGAAATTGTTTTTGTTTATTTTTTTATATTTGTGTTTAATTTTTGATTTATTGTTCCAGTTTACGTAAAAAAAGTATTTTAGGCATTATTTTATCGAAAAAGGCATGTTTTTTTCTCAACATGCATTTTTTCGTTAAAATTGGTTGGCAACGCTGCACCTAACAACTAAATTGAATTATCAGAGTAACATGTTAGCTTTTCCATTTCGTTCACTCGCTCAACTGCAGAGCAACCTGGGAGAAGAGCTTGAAACGAGGATAGACCGTCTTCGTTGACCATGAATCTATGCAAGAAATCAGTATAGACACTCTAAAATAGGCTTCAGTAGAAGAGGTTTCTGGATTGGTACGCATTGTCCCTTTCAATGAAGTTCTTGGAGCTCTTAATTCAACTTCAAATAAGTCCTCGGCAAGTTGGGATGCGTATTGAAAAGCCTCTCAGAAGAAATCGTCGGCATTTTATCTGGTGTTCTTTTGTGCGGTCGATAAGAGATCTAGAAAGTTTTAGTTTTTAGTTTTTTGACCAGAAAACTACGTGCCACACTCACAAGATCCGTGTAAGTATAATTGAAGTCGAATGACAATCGCTTTCATCGAAATTTCTGTGAGTGGGCCAAAATCAACTGGCCCTGTTTTGTCGAAAAATTTGTTGAGGCTCGTTTTTGACTCTTCGGCTATACCGGAAAGCATAATTGTCGCATTTGGAGCTAAGCTATTGAAGATAAATAAACGCCAAACGCTCCAGAATACTTTTTAAACAACACTCAACCGTCGGGAACAACTTCACAATCGCTTTCATCGAAAGCAAGTGCAACATCTTAAGATTTAGTCCCACAGCAACTCCCTTCTTCAATTATTATATTCCGCAACTACTTCGGTAACAGCGTAAAAGTTATGTTTTCCGATGAAAGTTTCTTTCTGACGTTCGTGTTCCCAATTAGCGCAAACGAAACGAAATATTCCGCCCCAAGGAATTCCAAAGGCATGGCCATGGGATTGATTTGTAATTTAGTTCAACCGGTGTTCCAATAGGTCTCGTGTAATTTGCTTAATCTCCTGAATAACTGTCATTAAGTCCACTCGATGGCAAACAAAATTAGCCACATCTATAAGCTGCGCCCCTAGAAAAGGTCAATTAATGCTGGCAAACTCCTTTAATCGACTTTCGAGTTGTTGCTGTTGGGCTGGAATAAATTTTCCCATAAGGAATTCGCACACAGATGGAGGGGGGAATGGAAATCCTCATAGCGCTGTAATGGCACTCTCTTGTGCTCCCTAGGTTGACCTTCAGAATCAATGAAGATTGCGACTGATGACAACCCTTGGATATTTAATTTGTATTTTGAAAAGTTTGCCAAACTTTGCGATTCGAACAATGCGAACTAGGAAGTGTGACGATATGGAAAGGATTGTGTTTCCAGTTGAGTTCGTATTCGATTAGAGCACCATGATTTTTTTTTGCTGTCAAAATGCTACTTTTTTATTCAAATTCTTTTGAAACGAATGAAGTTCAGGTTCAGAAGACGTAAAAACAAAAAAAAAGTATCAAACCAACTGCAAAATAAAGACAATTGTTGAATTTTTGACATCAGAAACAGCTTAATGTTTGACTACTCCTTGACTAGGCTTAGGCTTACAGTCGTCAGTGGAACTAAGGACACCTTTGGCTGGAACTTTGACACCTTTGACTGGAAAGTATCACCCATGCACTATTAGGTCCTCATTTAATTTATACGTGTAAAAAAGCAGTAGGGAGTTTTATGTTAGTTTTTTGCTGATGAAGCCTTTTTGACTAAATTGTAGTTTTTCTGTCTTTTCTGCAGTTGCGTTTGAATATTTTAGGCTGCCAACCGGCTTAGGTTGTGGCCACGCGGTCGCTAAGCGGCAAGCGACGTTTCTGAGCGGGAGAGCGGCGTCGCTCAGCTTTCAGTTCTGTTCTATTATTTTAGTGTAGTGCTGAGCAGAGACAAATCATACTGGGACCCCCAACTCGCAATTGAATGGCTACCAGTTTGTCTTCTGTAAGCAGTCTTCCGTCAGACGAAAAACCACTCGAAGATATAGGAAGCTGAAATTTGAAACATATGTCGATCTTACGGAAAATTGGTAAAATTCCCCCGTGAATTACACCTTTACATTAGGCTAGTCAACGCAGAAGTGATCCTGGTGACGGATTGGTCTATTACGTTATCCAAAAGTTGCTTCACTTCGAAGTGCCGATGAAGAGTAGCCCATCTACTGCATAGCTCAATGTCTCACTGCAACATCCAGGTGCAGAATGATCGATTTCTAGCTTCCCAAATTTATACAGGTAGTATAAACGACAATAAGTCCTCGAAACTGCCTCATCTCAATGGCCCCACCCCTAAATCCTGCCAACCAACAACACACCATTGCTAAATCAAACCCAAAGAAAATAAGCCTTTCTCATTGCTCATTCCACTTGCAACTAACTAATTATTTCTCCTTTGTTTTTCCACTCATTCTCAGGTGATTTGCAATACTTCTCCGATCCCATCCCTGCAACAGAAGTACAGACCATAGACAAACCATACTGAGACCCCCAACTCACAATCCTCTTGCCGCTGGCCCCCTCAGTTTTTTTTCAAATTCGCCATTTTGTTTTCCTATCGGTGTTATGTCAAAAAAGAATCCGTGTGACATGCAAAAACATACAAAAAATGCAAAAATAAATGTTGCCAACCTCGGCAACCGTGGGGAAATGTGAAAGAGTTCGGGAATACCACATTTTTTCATTACTGAACGCCATTGGTTAGTTATTATAAATTGTTAAAAGGCGAATAATTTGATTTGTTTGGTTAGTAAAACTATCTAAAGTTGATGTTCTATATAATAGAAACATATTGGGACAAACATGGTTGTGTATTTTCCGCTTTTGGATATCAGTAACTTCGATTTCGTGTGTAAATTTTTCTTAAATAATGAAGAAAATTTGCTCAAAATGTTTTCATTTTCCCTACAGCAATATACATTGTTAATTTTTCATGAGCATTTTAAGCAAATGTCCACTTATTCCTAAAAAAAAATATTATCCACACGTAACGAACAATTTCAAATTAAACGGATAAAATTCTATGAACTCTGCCAGCAACTTTGCCCACAGCGGAAGTGTCTCATATCTGCTGGGAGTGTGTTGGTGAGCCGGAATTTTTGAAGTTTCGTGACATTTGTCAATACGATTTTCTATGTAACAATACTAGCGCGCCAGATGTGTACACTCCATAAAAAATATAGCTTGTAGGCTAAGTAACGGGAAATCGGCCGGAGTTGGTGGTCTCAGTATTGTCTCTGGTACAGACTACACAAAGGAAAGAACATTTTCAATGAATCAATTGAGTCGAGCGAGAAACTCTTCCCGGATAACAAATGAAACATTAATACTGCATGCCCCGACATGAAAATACGCTTTTCTGCCTCTTGACTCTGTGGCTTTTTCGTGTGCGAAATCAAACAAAGCTCTAATAGGGCAACAAAGAAAAAAGAAGAAAAATCTGAAAACCAGACGAGGTGTTCGAGGTATGATGGCCTAAAGGTGCGGGTAGGGATAGGCGTTGCAGCACACAGTTCGCTGCCGAAGCCAATTTCGTACAAGTACCTACACAACTTGAAACTTGCCAATTTGGTGCTAACGAAGGGATAAAAACTCTTCGCTTTAATGAAATTCCGCAACGTGGAATGAATTGTTCTTCAAGTTTGTGGAAAGCAAAACTTTCAAGCAGGCGAGGCGAGAAAACAAAAGAAATATGCGAACAAAAACTCAAACAGAAACAACGCACACACATTCAGATCACATGTTAGCGCAGATAGCAGAACCAGAAACCGACAAAAGGTGTTGACGACCGGTTGCGACGTCTCAACTTTATGCTACCAGCCCAAGGCATCATTTCCGAGTCAACCCCTTCGCCTATTACCGACGGCACATGGGACGAAGTAACCTTGTTCGTCAGAAGGTCGAAAATTCATTAAGGCTGCGATGGTGAATGGGCGGCATGGTGTCCCCACAACGTGGTGTTGAGGACCAACCACGCGTTGCGGCAAAACACTTCTGAACGAGTTAAGAGTTTGCGCTCATAAAAGTTAACTTCCATTCCATTAAGACAAACCACTTCTTTTCTGAATGTTGCTCGATTAGGACATGGTATATACAGACACAGAAGACGCCATGTTAAAGAGGGCGCACTGAGACACTTGAGTGCTGAATGCAAGATGAACTTTTGTACAAACTTTGTGTGTTATTTCATTTCACAGAAGTACCGAGTGTGTGTATCTTTGCGACAAAACAAGGATGCGGTGCGCAGTAATGTCGTTTCGGCTACAATAGAGGAAACTTTTACTCAAACTGCATGAGTGGGTGTAGTCAAATTGACTGACTTGTCTCAGTAATGTGATTGACTATTAACATTGAGTTAAGATTCATGACAGTTATCTTGAACTTTGACTACGACCTGATATGTGAGGGTTGAGCCATACCAACCTTCAACCTATACGAGCCCAGAACTACAGCTTCTTTGGTTGCTGGAGAGCTTCCCTTTCAACGTTCTTGTGAAAGCTGTATCGCATACACAGAGGTGCTCAGGAAGCCTTGCTCTGACTTGATTGATGGTGGAATATTTTCCAGCCTAGTCTGGTCTTACCGTTCTTAGAAAAGGGGAATAGATCGCAAGGCATAGCCTCTTGAGGGCTGGAAACGGACTGGGGATGTTAAAAATACTGCGGAAAACAGCATTTGATTTTTTCGCCACAGCATTCATTCATTTTCAATGTCACACTTATACAACTTGCACGTTGCAACTCTCGAACTCCACCACTGACTGTCAAGGGCAATCCTCATACCATCTCTAACCACCTCAACCGGGGTCAACGTGTATTCTTTATTTTTGAACATTCTGACTATTCCCTAGTTGCAGCCAAGATTCGTCTTTGGGTATATTGTTGGCAGAAGAATAGATCACGAAAGGACTGCATTTGCAACAAGCCGCCATAAGCGGTTTATTTTTGGGACGAATGAAAGGGACCTTGAATTAAGGCGCCCTTTCATTGAAGTTAAGCTCTCGGATCTTTTTCACGCGTTCGAAAGATTTGACGCAGTGTAAAAGCTGTAATTTGTGTGTTTTCCGATGATCGAACCTTAGACTCCTCGCTCTGTGTTGAAAAAACCCAAAATGTAGTGAAATTCATGTGTTTTTTCACACACGCACAGCCACACATACGTTTTCCGATTTCAACCAAACTTCACAAAAACCATACATAGATCAATACCAAAGATGTGTAAGAGCTTTGTTAAAATCGGTAAATGCGTGAATCAGCGACAAACGAACACAATTTTAAGGCTCAATTTTTATTTATATAGAAGATATAGAATTAAAAATTGTATTTATAAAAAGATTAAATAAATTAACGGGTTGTAGTTGGCCAGTATTTTTGTTCCAACCTATTTATAAAAACCCTTTCGATGATATGTTGGTCTGTGAGTTTTAGCAGTAAATGCTAATCCCGTCAGGCAAGTTGGGCTCTGCTGTCAAAAAAAAAATGGATCACTTTTGTCTGGGTAGCAAAGGAGATGGAATCGTGGAAGAAAGCTGCGCAGAGAAAGCAATGCAACGACATTTTCACACCCAGAAAACATGCGCGAAAAAGTTGCACAGTGATTTCAAACCGACTATGAAAAGTGTATTAGACATTATTTCATTAGTTAATGCTTTAAGGCTTGTTTTTCTTCAAAAAGGCATCTTTTTTATTTAAAATGTTTGTATAGTTTTCTTTTTTGATTCAACATACTAACTTTTTATTTTTTTTAATGTATGATTTCAAGGACCACGACGATCTAATGGACTAAAATTATGAAACTAAAAAGTCATGAATCTTGTTTTTATTAAGAATTTGTTCTGTGATTTATAACTTATACCTACGTTTTTTTTGAAAATAGAAATTGTTTTTGTTTATTTTTTTATATTTGTGTTTAATTTTTGATTTATTGTTCCAGTTTACGTAAAAAAATTATTTTAAGCATTATTTTATCGAAAAAGGCATCTTTTTTTCTCAACATAGGCATTTTTTCGTTAAAATTGGCTGGCAACGCTGGGTGTAGGTCGCAAAGGTCGCATCTAATTAAATGGGGAAGTCAAGTCGCAAGATTTTAGATCCGCATTTTCCTGATGCTCGACGATTTGTATTTGTATGCACATGTAAGTGATGCAAAATTGAGGCAGCGCTACACTGCAGTAATAAAGCTGTCCCTAAATTCTACGAGCAGATATAGAGGGATGATAAATACCTGCTCAAACGGAAAAACTCAACGCTGTTGGAAATATCGTAACAGGTAAGTCACAACAGGAAAGGGTTCAGGTACCAAAGTCGATATTGAAAGGGAGATTAGAATGACTGGTTAAGGCTCCTCTATCTCTCTTGCACTATAAAAAACCAGGCTTTCAATTCGATGTATGGGGACTATGCAGCACAAAAATTGTTTTCCATATCGCGTGCCAGTTGGAAGTACGAGCATCCAGAGCCTTCTCACGGAATTAAAACATCTCCAAAGCCACACCTTATTTGCGTTTTCCCCATGAGGCCATGACACTACCTACAACTTCAAAAGGATCGACCTTCAATACGCACAAGAGTATATTCGAAAAAGTTCTCCGAGAAAACCTCTCGCTGTTCATTAAATTTCAGAATCAAAAAGTTCATAAGCCTAAAGATGCGATGCAAATTATAAATATGTATATAACATACGGTTCCATGCGCACGCTGCCACTTCGATTCATTTCACTTGCCCAGATACTCAATGGGGGCGTCGTTGACAGGCGATGAAAAAATGCCGCCTCGTGAAAAAGTTACTCTCACGAACTGTACTACGAGAAGAGTCTACCGTCAGAGTAACTACGATGCGTATATACTGTTATCACTTTGGGAATACAAAGCGTTGACAGCACACCATCGCCAGCCCACTGTAACTGTAACGCGCACGAAATTGTTGAAGTGTATACATAAATATTCCATGGCATGTGCACGCGTTCTTTACCTGGGAGGGGCAGGTAGTGCCAAATGGCTGGAGGATAGGTTAAACATAAAAATAAACTTTGCAAAGTGTTCATAATTGTTTACGGAAAAAAAGAAAAGAAAAGAACTGCACAGCAATGCAATAGGTAGGCTTGGACCGTAATAGAGGGCAATTTCTTGCTTAAGGACAGGTACTTGAGTGTGGCAAATGTTTTGAGGGCAAAAGCAGCTGACTTCGTTTACTCTGTGCAGAGTGGAGCGAAGTAGGTTCACAGATTTTGTCTTAAAAAAACAACAAAAAAGTAGCCATTCTGCTGGTGCTTTGGGTCCACCTCGGAGGGATATTTCAACCGATTTGGACTGTAAAACGTCATCTAAGTAGGATACAAATAAGATAATCCTAACGCCCATCAATGACAGTATGAAAGGGTCAAGTGTGAGCCTCCTTCGAACAATGGATGCATGTGCATGGACTCTTTTTTTCAGGAAGTTCTCTTTTCCACATCGCCTTGATCTTCCTTGCTAGATAATCCCTTGGACTTTGAGGGACTCGCGCTACAATTTGCCTCGGTATGACGTATGTCCGATCCATATCACTACAATAATCGCAAAACTCTGTTCTGACGATTGCCAGATCTGCACATATTACCAGGGGGTCAATTCTGGTTCCATGAAAACGTGAAATGAAAATGTTTTCACCCTTTCACCGAAATTTCAATTCTCGTTCTAGGAAATGGGGAAACCAAACTTCAAACCTGATGTCGTACAAAACAGTGTGTGATATTAAATTCACCACGATATTTTCACTTATTGAAAGAGAATCGCTTTTTGTTATTGAGTGAATCGAAAACATTAAAGCAGTGTATGAAAGCGAATGTGAGAACGATTTATTCGATTCACTCTTTCACAGAACCAGAATTGACCCCCAGGTCTACAAATGAAAAAAATTCTCCCAAATGTCCGCTAACCGTGTAAACTGGCAAATTTTGTATACCAATATTTGCAGAAAAGTCATTGTCAGATAATTGCCAGACCGCCATCTGACAATTAAATTGTTAGGTATCTGCCAATCGTCTGAACACACAATTTTATCATTGTCAGATCATTGCCAAACGTTTACAACATTTGCAGACTTATTTGCTTTGGCAGATGTGCTGTGGTTATGATATCTGCAAAAATTTTCCGATAATAAAGGTTTAAAAGTTTGCGTACTTGTTACTCCGAAACTGTGTGGTAGGAGTTTTTTTTTATATTTTTTACTTGAAGTTAGTCTTATAAACAGTTCACCTACCAATTTTTAAAGTTTTTTGCCAAACCGTGAATAAGCTGCGTTAATTGATGTAAAAGTCTACTTTTTCGACTTTTGTCCCACCTCCTATATTTTGAAATTGATTTTTTTTTCATGCACGTGGAACACAAAAAAATGGATACGGCACAAGACCATTCTCATCCAAAATATCTGAAAAGCAAGAAAGCATGGAGTTGGATGCTAAAATTAGAAAAGAAAAATCGATTTCATCTTTTTTAGTAAAGTTTTATTCAAAAAATACAATAAAATAAGAAAATTATTGTTAAGTGTTTAGTATAAAACATTCTTCTTAAGAAAACAAACAAAACAAACTTTCACAAGAAGTTTAATTAACATTTTCTAATATACAGGATCAATCATTTCGTGGCTTCAAGTTGGAAGCGCTGGCATTTGACGCCTGTCAAACTCAGCTGTCATTTGAAGTGTCATAATATTAGTTGAATGTTTGCCATTTACGATAATAGATCGCTTAACAATCGAACAATGCGTTAAACTTATTAAAACTTCCAACAAGACGGGGCAACAAGCCACACAACACGACCAATTATGGTCCAAACTTTATAATGAAATAAAATTTTCATCTAAAATGTATCGCTGTGTGTGTAGCTTTACTATCGAAACCGAAAAATGAATGACCCTTTACGTTGACGAAGAAGTCGATAAGGATCTTGTAAAGTTTATAACCCTTTTCTTTTTTAACGATACTTCTAAAAGGATCTAGGAATATTTATAATCCTTTTCAATCACTTTTTGTTTTAGGTGTACCTTCTATTTTCCGTTTTATGATGATTGTAAAAGTATCTGGAAATGTTTATGATCCTTCTTAATTACTTTTTGTCTTATCTTTTTTTCGTTGTTTAATTTTTCGTCAAGAAGTTCGATTAGATGCTTTAATGCAATTGGCTGAAGTGTTTTTTATTTTGTTTTCACTCACATTTCGAGTCTGAAAGCTCAAAAGGAGGTTTTTGGTGAACCAGAGGGCAGTTGGTAAGGAGTTTTTGAGGAGTTTGTTTCTTTTTCATATTTGAATGAACAAGACGAAGTTTCGGTGCTATTTTCTGTAAATGTGTCCAAAATGAATGAACTAAATGATTTCGACTACGGGAATTATGCAGACGATCCAAAATGTTGGCCCATTGAAATTCCACCACTTTCACTTTGGCAACCGTGTGAACTGGCAATTTGATATTGTAAGGTAGTTTGCTTTGTCTGATCATTTGCAGCTCATTGCAAGATCATTTGTAGACCTGACACTATTTGCAGATCTGGCAATCGTATAAAATGGCTTAATTGTAGTACACCCAAGTGGATGCTCGATATTTCTCAACCTTCCAATCTAACCCTTCATTTAAGGAGTACGCAATAGGTCATTACTATGTACTTTTAATAAGATCACGCGGTGCCCGCTTAAGCCTATACTAAGCCAGCATTGAAGGTTCTTTTCGAAATGGCTTTAGGCTGGGAAAGTCAGCCAGGAGTTCCAAATCTACAACTACCACCTTTTCGTCAATTTTAAGGTTCCCATTGATGCAGTGATGCCAACCCTACAGAATTTTCTGTATACCTACAGAATGTTCACCTTGCCTACAGAGGTACAGAATTCAAACTAAAGTAAACAGAAATCTCAGATTTCAGTAAAAACCAAAAATACCTTAAAAAAATACTTACCGAAATAAAGCGTTTCCACCTTAACAAATTTATTACATTCGCTGAAGTGATGACGTTAACATGCAAATCCCCCAGTTGTAGGTTTTTTCTCATTCTTTCTTGCTACATTTGGTGTAAGTGTGAGAACAGCAATTAAATAACATACATTCCTCCACACATTTTTCAGTTCAAATTTACAGCCGGCTTTGTCGTTCTACTGTGATTTTAAATGAATGACATATTGATTGAACCATTTAACCGTTATTTGTATGGCTGATGATATTGAGACTATTGAGGAATGTAGCATTACCATTTTCTTCAGAGAATCATGTGCAACTGGAAGATTTTTATAGATATATTCCCAATTTGAAAAAAGGGGATGAACTCCCTTATTCCCATTACTCTCGGAATTTGCACAAATTCTATTTTGTTTTGGTTCATAGCAGTACAAATGTTGAGCGCCTGTTTTCGGCAATAAATTTAATGAAGAGTAAACTAAGAAACAAGCTTAAAACTAAAACCTTAACAGGGTTGTTGTTTACAAAAAGTGCACGTTAACCCCGTGTTATGAGATACAATTCTCTGAAGAACACAGAAACATGTTTAACATCAATAGATATGTAAGTATGATTTCAAAAACAAGGCCAGCACTACGACGAGTATAATCGATTCCAGCGATACCAGCGGGTAATAAAACTTATGTACTTGTACAAAATTAATACAAATAATTAAGGACTGATGTTTTATGCCATTCAAAACCTACATTTTAAGCACTTTAGTTTGTTAAAAAAATGACTAGAATTCTACAGAATTTTTATCTTTCATCTACAGACTTTTGAATGGCAAAGAGTGGGGTTGTTCAGTACATATTACTTCTAATATTTGTTCACGTCATACTAGTTCATATCTGCAGATTGACTTTGCAAAGCTGTCGCAACACGAACGAAGCCTATAATTTGAAAACAGTTCTTAGATAGGGTGACGTCATACATGAATGAATTATATGACGTTCACCAGCCAAAGGTGTGCTTTGAAAGCTACACGTCACATTTCTTCCGAAGCTCTTCGACAACTACTAATTGCTGCGGAATATTTAATGCGAAATGAAAGCGTTTATACGCTTTATTTATTTTGTTCCGAAACGGATACTTCGAACGCAATTTGAGTTCTGATCAGATTTGACTTTCGTATCAGAATTTTTTCCGAATGGATAGGAGTGATAAAAATCAGTGATATATATAAATCATTTGGGTAAAATCAAAATCGCCTATTATGGCCTGATTGAAAGAAAACGGCACGCTACGGACGAATTAAATTTTTCAAAAGCACACGACTTAAACTCTCTAGTGAACTCCAGTCTCCAGCAATGACCATTCCATATGGCATGTGCACATGATTTCCGTATCCCCTTAAACAATAACACTGACTTTCAGTGCATCAACTGTGCACATCACTGGGTTGGCTTTAACTACTTCCCTTTCCCATACTGCACAAGCACAACCAGGCTACACCTTTGTACGTTACGCAATCAACCAACGAGAGCTATAATTAACCACGTATTAACCAGTAGCCATAAAAAAAAAATATAACATAAACCTTTCCTCTCCGTTTTTACCCCTCAACTACGAATTTATTTTCAATTTTTATGCTCTTCATGTCATAACAGCAAAACTCCCACAGGACGACTTAGGCAAAGAACAGATTTCTCGACCTCACTCTCACGCAATTCCTAATCTCCTGAATGGGGGATGTTTTTTGACATTCGCTTCCATATGCGAATGATTGATGGCAGTCTTGGGAGGGTCTCGTTTACATTGCGTGAAAAACCGAAATTATCTTGTAAAAACCACTGGGAGAACCTGCCACACAGTTTCGTACCAAAACCGATTCATTTGCATGGCAGTGGGAGTCCATTTATTCACTTTGCTATACCGAAGCGATAACACTATGTGAATGGTGAATTGTGAAGCGGCCGTAAAAAACACTCACATTTTATTTTGCAAAATTTACGAGTTTCCGGTACAGCCTTATAAATAATCCATGAGCATGAGGAGCTAAATACACTCGGAGGTATTTTCACGAAGCAGTATGGGCAGGTGGGAAATATTTCATGGATTGGCAGTTTCAATTCAGAAATAAATTGCCGATTAGTCGAACAACTAGGTGCAATCACATTCGGGATGACGAAAGTCAGTCCCTCATTGAGGTTTTTTAGATGGGTTAAAAACCCTCACTATTGCGTTCTAGCTCTGCAATGTCGTTAGATGATTTTCCCTTCCAGCGAACCCCAAACACAAAAAAAACTAATGATATGATTGAAAAAAATTAATGAAAAGGACCTCAAACCAGTCAAAAGGCTTAAAGCCGCCGAAAGACTTCAAACGACTAAAAGAATGCAAAAAATGTAAAAGACTTCAAAGAATTCAAGCAATAAAAAAGTATAGCACACTTTTGACTGCAACAATCTTTTGAGTCTTTTAACTGCTTCAGGTGAATGTTCTGCCAAAGACTTTAAAATCTGGAACTAATTGAATGCAATAATTTGTTATTTTGAAGCCATTCGGCAGTGCCTTCCGACTGGTAGCTGCTCCTACTTAGCTGGGACAATCTTTTATTCAAACGCAACTGAGTCTAATCAATCTCTCTTTTAGGAGGTCACCTTCTCCTACACCGGCAGCCCAGTTGAACTACTCCAAAACTTGCAGTCTCCTTTCAACCGCAGAAGCAAAATAACAAAGAAAGTATTATTCCAAACCGATATGTACCTTTGCGCGTCCTTTTGTTCTGAGTTCATTCCACAAGACCCCTAGATGGGTACTTTCCCCCAACTTAACATACTGCACTCAAATTGACCCCATACGAACGTTCGGTTATCAGAAAATACATTACGCAATTAAAATCCATATAGCGTTGGAAGATTTTCAAAGCCCAACCAACAGAATGGAATCTTTCATGCGCTGAGGACGAAGCCAATGTTAGGAAACTCATTAAAACCCAGCGCACTCCTACTTAATTTTGCACTAAGCTTGCTCTCTGGCCCTGAACAATCTCAGCATAGTTAGCCATCCAATTATGTTTTTGCACAGCTGAATCCATCGCTTGAACGAAATCGAGAAAAAGAAGTATCGCTTCTCCAGGATGGAGTGCAATTAAAATGTATAACCCCCTGGCCGCCACTATGGGGTGCGGCGTGCTAAAGTTTAACTCCGATGGGCAGATTTTTTTTCACCAAAATAGAAAATCCTATTTGCTGAGTAGAAAATTCCATTAAGGTCGCGCATCCTTGGGGGCCGTCATACACTTTCCGCACTCTCGGCGTGGAATTGTGTAAACACGAGAGGTCGACATGATATATGTGTTTGCAGCTATACGATAAATCCTCTTTCGACGTCATTGCTTATAAAAGTTGAAGCAACTGGATGATGTTGAGCCGCAGGCGAATTTCACTCAGTTTCAGGGAGCACGTTACCAGTTTTGTTATGTAGACCCCAGAAGCTTAGCATGTGGACAAAGGACAGTCGACAGTTACATATGGTGGTGGTCTCCGCGTTGCTTTTGCAGTTGAACATTTTGTAATTCCCTTTACAGTTTTATTAAGTTTGTCAGCTTTTTTAGTGAGTCGACATTAAGTCCGATGTTAACCCTAAGCATTTGCATTGGGTTGGGGAACTTTTTTTTAATCGTAGACGTAATGGATGACTGGGGGATGCCTGGGGTTCGTTTTGGTATCACTACTAACGCAGATGAATGTGGCTGCAGCGAAGCGTGATTTTAGAACGATGAGAATAAAACAAAGGGCTGCTTTGATTGATGGGTGTTGTTGTCAGTCCTTTATTAATTGTGACTAGACGAATTTAGTTTAACATCTTTTTTTGTCTGTAAAAGGATTTGTGGTGCACTTTTTTACGGAATAAAATTAGTCCTGTTGTAGTCTGAAATTGTATTTGTCACCGGATTCGGCCTTTTGAGCGCCGAGAAACTCTAATAGGTGGCGTGACGTCAAAATGTCCAATAAACGGAATTTTTTACACCCACACCTTCTCTGCGCAATACTTCAACATACTTGAAACGCAGGGTACAATTGTACAGTATCGCGACAGAGTAATTTATATAAGATTTCAAATAAATTTCCATTCGTCCCTAAAAGAAAAGAAAAAACACACATGAAACAAATGTTTGCGAGAAGCGGGGCCTAATGTCTTTTGCGTCTTACAGTTCAGGGCCGTTTTTTTTTAAACTTCCCATACAAAATTTGCATACCAGTTTGATTTGTTCGAGAACAGCTCCAACGATTTCAACCAAAATTGATATTTAAGCTTAGGTAGGTGAGGTTAACGTAACTGCATACCCAGTTTTCCGCTAACGGTACTTTTGAAATTTAGACACATCTCGAAAACGGTCTATACGATTGTAACAAAAATGTATTTCTAAGGTAATATGGTCATTTCTAACTTAATGACAAGCTCAGTTTTTCTCTGTACTATCGTAAAATTGATTTTTGAAAGAAGTAATTTTTGAAAAATTTTGTTTTCTTTAGTTTACCTGAAAACGGCAACAACGACTTGACCAAAATGCAATATTTGGTATTGCTTTGTCTGCATAATTTTACAAAAACCGCTCTAACGATTTATACCAAAATACATATTAAAGATAATATGAGTATTCTAAATAAGATCCCGTACTTTGTTTTTCTCAAAAAAATCGAATAAATCCGTTTTTCATTTATTTCTTAAAAATGACTACCTAAATCCCGGTCTGTCTTCGTATATTTTTGTAAAACTTAATACCGCACTTCAAATAATAATGCAATAACAGCTACGCAAAACTTTATTTTAGGAAATATTACCTTTTTTCAACCTTGTTGAATATGCGGCTTAAAATAATTCCAACCACTTGTATCTTACACAATCAGAAACTCCCGCTTCATTTGCACCCCGAGACACGTCCATCGGCATATTCGGCTTATAACTGCTAGTGCAAATTCAATAACCAAATCTCTGAATTCTTACATATCTATCTACGTAAAAATATCGATCTGTCACGAACGATCCAATCAATGACACACAAACAAAACAAAAACATGCCCTCACAGATATAGACACTTAAAAATGTTCTAAGGTGCAAGAGCTTATAAAATAGTAGAGTAGGCGCTTATAACTCTCTAACGAAGCAGAACTTGCGACAATTCCCTATTACTGAGAGCTTCAACTTATGAAAACTCATATTGGTATTTGATATATACTTGCCATATCAGATGAATAACCCAAAAGTGGATTTTATTTAACACTATTCGTATATTTTATGAATCGTTTCTATTCTCTAGCACTGGTTCTCAGATTTGTACCAACCTACCTACCTAATAAAATAAGAAAACAACCAACCAAACTTTTGATGAACGAGAAAGTTTCGGTCGACCCAGTCGTGCACTTTATTTAAATTAGTTGTCAAAGACTATTTATGACTAAATATCGGTGATCTAAAATCGGAAATATGTTCAAAGAAACATCCACGGAGTGTAGTCAAATCGGTGTTGAATGTCGTTGGCTTGGTTTTTCCCCCGGACAATTAATTTTGTTCCCATTTTTTTCCACTTAATTTAAAAAAAGAAATCCATACTCCTTATTTCAATATTTTTATGAACAAGCAATTGTGTAGCATTAAAAAAGGGCAAACAAATATTCTATTAAATATTAATTGGAAGAAGGAGAAAACAAAAATGTGGCATGACTTGTACGTTTTTTTTTCTTTTGTAGTATATTTATTACATAGCACACATTTTAGATCAGCTTGTTTCGTGAACACTGAACAAGGCTGGGATCTATTGTTCAAATACACAGTGAACGCGCTTCGCTACAGAGAATGCATCATGCATCTAATCATAAGCAAAATTATGTTTATTTAAATGTCAATCCGGAATAACCGGCCTGCTGTCCTAGGGTCAAAACAAGGGCCTGGCCCTCCAGGTTGGGGGTTGTGCCGTCGGGGTAACTTCCCGACCACGGAAAAAAGTATTAGTTATGAGAGAGACACGAGGAGCCTCGGATATTGAATTCCCTCAAACGGCAACTAGACCCGGAACGTCAACGGACAACGAGATGAGAGTATGCACCTGGAACGTGCGGACGCTGTATACCCCAGGTGCTACTCAAAAACTTGAGTCTGTCCTCACGCGGTACAAGGCAGACATTACCGCGATCCAGGAGATACGATGGATAGGATCAGGTATGATGAAAAGAAAAAATTGCGACATTTATTACAGCTGCCATAAAAGATTGCATGTATTAGGATGCGGATTCGCCGTGGGAAATCGGCTTAGGACAAAAGTTATTGACTTTAAGCCGATTAGTGATCGCCTGGCTGTGATCCGCATCAAAGCTACTTTCCAAAACATAAGCCTAATATGTGCACACGCCCCTACCGACGAGGCTGAAGACCCCATCAAGGAGGAGTTTTATGACCTCCTGGATGGAGCCTACGGAGCCTGTCCGGAGTACGATGTAAAAGTTGTACTCGGGGACTTCAATGCTAAAATCGGAAAGGAGAACATCTTTGGCGGGTTAGTTGGTAAGCACAGAATCCACGAAACGACAACAGACAACGGCTACCGACTAATCGATTTTGCAGCAGCTCGTAATACGGTGATAAGTAGCACTAGGTTTCCAAGGCTAAGGATCCACACAGCAACCTGGCGCTCTCCAGACGGTCGAACCGCCAACCAAATCGACCATGTGCTAATCGATGCGAGGCACGTATCCAACATCCTCAACGTGCACACATATCGAGGGGCAAATGTCGACTCTGACCATTTTCTTGTCGCGGCAAAATTCAGAGCTCGACTGTCCAACGAGAAGAAGCTGCGAACCGCCCAGAAGAAGAAATTCGACGTTGGACGCCTTAGCACACCTGGAGTAGCCAGAGCCTACAGAGAGCGCCTGAGTGAGAGACTCTCCATTGTGCATTCACCCACCACAGACGCCAACAACCAGTGGTCCCAGTATCGCGACATCATCAAGGAGGTAGCCGAAACTACTATAGGGTACCAGCCACCCCAGAGAAAAAGCCCGTGATATGATGATGAGTGCGTTCGTCGGAAAAAGGTGACAGAAGATGCACATATGAAGACGCTGCAGCGCAAAACAAGGGCAGCGAGGGAAGAGTATCGAACCAGGAGGAGGGAGGAGAAGAAAATCCTGCGTCGAAAGAAGAGGGCTTACGCAGTCTCCCAGCTCAAGGAGATCGAAGAGTCTCGCGATCGAAACAACATCCGGAGGTTTTACAAGAAAGCCAAGCAACTGGCTGCTGGCTTCAAGACCGGAACGCAGGCTCTTCGAAACAGCGAAGGAAATCTAGTCACCGAAGCGCAGGGAATAGTAGATGTGTTTAAGCAGCACTTCCAGGAGCTGCTAAATGGGCATCATGTAGAGAGAGTGATAGGGCAAGAAGAGAACCCACGTCCAGTCAATGAAGAACCAGTTCCACCACCCAGTATAGAAGAAGTTGGCTTAGCTATAAAAAAGCTTAAGAACAACAAGGCCGCAGGCTCTGATGGTCTACCAGCGGAGCTCTTCAAATACGGTGGTGATGTCTTGGTAGGGCGCATGTACCAAATCATCAACCAAGTATGGGTGGAAGAAAGCATGCCCGATGACTGGACTATCAGCTCCATATGCCCCATCTACAAAAAAGGCGATCCTATGTCTTGCAAGAATTATCGAGGCATATCCCTGCTTAATGTCGCATACAAGATCCTATCCAACGTACTGTGTGAACGTCTTAAACCGTTCTGCAACACACTAATCGGCACGTACCAGTGTGGCTTCCGGCCCGGCAGATCGACCATAGACCAAATTTTCACACTGAGACAAATCCTGGAGAAGACCAATGAATTTCAAGTCGAGACTCACCACCTATTTATCGACTTCAAAGCCGCATATGATAGCATTCATCGTCAGGAGCTCTATATGGCGATGGCCGAATTCGGGATCCCGGCAAAACTGATCCAGCTGTGTCGCGTTACGCTGGAAAACACGCGCTGCTATGTGCAATTTGGAAGTAGCTCCTCCGAATTATTCCAAACTTGCACCGGATTTCGGCAAGGAGATGCGCTATCATGTGACTTCTTCAATCTCGTGCTGGAGCAGATAGTGCGCAGGGCAGGTGTCAACACGGAAGGCACTATCTTCAACAGATCCGTACAGCTACTGGGGTATGCGGACGATATCGACATCATCGGTCGCTCCCAGCGTGCCGTGATAGAGGCTTTCACGGCGATTGAAGAACAGGCGAAATTTGTTGGCCTTGAAGTAAACGAGGACAAGACCAAGTACATGCTATCAACAAACAAACAAGCATCTGTCCACCGCCTAGGACAAAACGTCACTGTTGATAGTAAAAATTTCGAGGTAGTTAGGGAGTTTACCTACCTTGGAATAAACATAAACTCCACGAATGACACCATAGTGGAGATCCGGCGAAGAATTACCCTAGGAAACCGCTGCTTCTTCGGTTTGGCAAAGCAATTGGGTTCAAAACTCCTAACTCGAAGGACGAAATGTACGCTTTACAAAACACTCATCCTGCCAGTCCTGCTTTATGGCGCCGAGTGCTGGACGATAAGCAGGAAGGGAGAGCTGATACTGGGCTCCTTCGAAAGAAAAATTCTTCGACGGATTTTCGGTCCTGTGTGCGAGGAGGGCGAATGGAGGAGAAGATACAACCGCGAACTCTATGAGCTGTACCAAGATGTGGATGTAGTCCAAAAAGCCAAAATACGTCGACTACATTGGCTCGGCCACATCGAGCGAATGGATAATAATGCTCCAGCTAAGAGGATCTTCGAATCTCAGCCCCCAGGTTCGAGGCGACAAGGAAGACCGAACCTCCGTTTCAAAGACCAAGCCATCGCGGATGCCAGAGCGCTTGGTCTGGAAAATTGGAAGCAGCGTGCCCGGGATCGTAGAGGATGGAAGGCTGCAGTGTCTCAGGCAGAGACTCTCCACGGGTCGGGAGCCCGTTAAGTAAGTAAAGTAAGTAAATGTCAATCTGGTAGACGGCCTTCGGCCAAACCTAATAGACTTAGACACATTTTTTTTAACATTTATTTTAAAATAAAGTTAACTACTATTTGTGAATAAGATAGTAGAAATATGATCTCAGGTTGTAATTGAAGTACAATTTTTTTTGTAAGTTTGTAATTCTACTTTTGCCTTTTTCCCCACGAGACGGTTTCTTATCATCGAAATTTCCACGAAAAGGTAAATTTCCCACGAGTTACTAACACTGAGTCAAATGCTTGGGACTTGTTTTTAGAAGTCGGCGAAAAATATGAGCAAACACGGTCGGTTCATGAATTTCGTTTACCGGCTGCTAAGTAAACCTGAGTAGTTATCACAGCTGTGCTACGATTGACTTTGACATGTTGTGAACGGGAAAACGTTGTATAACAAATTTTGGTAAATTTTCCATGATTTCTGGTATTTGAAGTTGTATTTATAGGCCTTGTCAGTTTGTTATTCTAGTTGATGTTTTCTTAACCATACGCGTGTGCGTAAAGAGATCTGCAGGTGTATCGATCTTCGTTCAATGCAAAGGGTCATAGAACTCCGTTCGGTTAATTTTTTTACCCAATTTGTACAGCCTACAATCCGTTGTGTTGAACACCTATCTCAGCAAAGCAAACTTAAGTAGACGAATGCGCAATTTAACCACATTTGTAAATAAGTGGTTTAAATCGGTATATTTGGGTGTAAGCCACTAAATTGAGCAAAGTTCTACTAGTTCCCTATCGATATAAGTGAAAGCCTTTGAAAGTGGTTTCCTAGCAGTGTTATGAATACACCACCAGAAAGTCGTCAACATAAACTGCTTTTAGATATCAGTAGGATCGAGTCAAAAGTAGTTGCTCAAACGCCTTCATTTAGAGAAAAACATTGTAGTTTTTTACTTTAACCCAACCATTTTCGTTGGTTAAAATGAACGCATATATCTTCACTTTTAATCCACGACTGCAAGTGTTGGCACTGAGATTAGAATTTAAATTTTTAAATTAAAATCAAAAATGGTTGCATCCCGAAGATGAAGAACCATCGTTTAAAGTTAAAAGTTTAAGTTAAAAATGTATATTCTTATGTCAACAATTAAAAATATCAGGCTCCTTAGAACAACAATTGTTGCCGCAACAATGATCTGTTCAACAATTTAAAATTAATATTGTTGCATCAATGAGAAAAAATGTTGAAACTTTGAGAACAGAAATAGTTGTGATAAAAAGGAATTGTCAATAAAATTTTAAAATAAAATTGTTGAATCAAGAAGACAAGATATAGAAACTCGTGGCAAAAGCCGATAAAATGATAACATTCAAAAATAAAGTAGTTTCCGACACAGTTCAAAAACACCTTATGGTTCGAGTATATGGGTAAAATACCTCAAGTAAAGAATAAAGTAAATTTAACTAGCAGCTGTCTTAGTTTTACATAATATCAACAACCGATGTCCTTTTTCACACAGTCTTGACACTTTTCTTGTAGACTCAGCATTTTATTTCTAAATTTTAGCTATTAAACTAATACCTACTATTTAAAGTTGTTGGCTCTGTAAAATATTGAAACGTATTCTTGGTTTTATTATGTTGATATTCATTTATTGTGTTAGAAATTTTGTATGTGCAATTTTTCAAAACCAGAAAAAATACTCACCTACCATACTCATACATCATATTCGTCTGGAGATAACCTAAAATTCATTAAGAACGCAAACAAATTTAATAAAACAATGTTCGTGTTTAAGGTAGACGGCAGGTTGTGTTTCAAAAAAAAGACAACAGTTATCGGTGTGGTTCAAAAAAACAATATATTTTACTTCAAGTTAAATCAAACTGGAAATGGAAAACTTAAAATAATTACTTTACATTTTTTGGATCCTTAAAAAAAATCATATCTATATCTATACATATAATAAAACTGTAGCCGTTTTCATGTGTTAAAGGTTGGCGTGAAAACTACTGCACAGATTTCGATGAAACTTCATTTGAAATGTCCCCTAAGCTCCTGAGAAGGACATAGGCTATTCCTTTCATTGTCATGCCTTTTTTGTGAGCGTTTTTGACCATAATGTGCTTTTTTTCTGACTTTACTGCCTTTTAATCGCCGTTACTCAAACAATTCTTAATCAATGCAAACGAAACAAAATACTTAACAGGGCCAACACTTCCGTAATTATTTTAAGCCATCAATCAGCTTTCTGTGTCATCAAGAAGCTGAGCTACAACCCAAAATCTAACATGAAAAAACTAAATTTATTTTTTCAAATCGAAAATTATCAGCAACCGTTTTTCTTGATCGTTGTTCTGCGTTGGTGTGGTTGGCTGGCGCACATCGCACAAGCACATATATTTCAACAAAAACCGCGTGAAGTTTTCTCCGATTAAGTGAAACGAGGTGAATGTGGATGTAATCAACAGCGACAATGTTTTTCTGAGGAAATGCGCAGAAGCAGATGGCTGATGACGTGCGATGATGGGCGTGTGGTGGCGTTAATATCCACTATATTATTTCTGTAGTTACTGTAGTATGTATTTACCTTTTGCGGTTCACACGCTCAACCAATCTTAACAAATGAAGTGTCAAAATGGTTGGTTGGGAAACACTCCTCTTCAAAATGACATAAGGGAGTTCTAGCAAATTTAGAAGCTCCGCTGAGTGGATTCCCATTACTGAACTGGGCTTCGTAATAATGTTTAATTTTTTTTTCAAATAGGAACAGCCCAACCTCCTCCTCATTTGTCAGCTACATTTTAAATAAGGTTATGTTATAAATAAGGTACAGGAGAAAGTAGGGTCTCATATGACACTAGCGAAGAAGAAATACCTTCCCAGGTAACAATTTGACTTCGGTAAGATGCTATTTAAGCTATTTCACCTCCCGCAATATCAACTGCATAAGGCCTAATGGAAACACATTTGGCGCACTTTAATGCAGGTATTTACTTGTTTAAGACGTTCTGAGCAGCTTGGTAAGACCTTACTAAAAACACAACTTCTTGGTCTGAAAGGCAATTAACATCCACGCCAGGCTATTGCTTCGCAACGGAAGCATCTCACATTTATCAGCAGTAGGTTATTACCACCGAAACTTTATGGAAGCTTTATAGAGGCTCAAATATAAAGAAGAAAAATATTTATGTTTTTTATTACATTTTTGAATTTTCCATTTTCTTTTTTTTTATTTTTTTTTATCTTCTTAATAAATATTTTCAAAGACTTTTTGCAATTTTCATGGAGTTTACATTTACGTAGGCGCAGTGGCTTAGTGGTTAGTGTGTTGGACTACTAAGCGAGGGGTCCCAGGTTCGAATCCCGAAAAAACCAAATTCCAACTTATGGTTTTTTCCGCTGCGCCACCTCTCGCGAACGTCTGACAAACATCCGGAGAGTATAATTGTCATGAAGGAGCTTCTCAATTAGCCGTTTGGACCCGGCATAAAATTGTAGATCCCTTCCATTCGTCCCAAAAATGAGAAACTCACACAAACGAATGGTTGTGAGAAGCTAGGCCTAGGGTCCCTACAGACCTGTTGCGCCAACTATTTATTTATTTATTTATTTATTTATTTATTTATTACATTTACGTACTCGTTATAATTTACATTTTACCTGCTGCGTTAGTCCAATACACTACCCCCTAGGCTAATTCGTCATAATGCTGTAGCAGTGGTAAATCTGAACTCCTTGATACATCTTATAGTTTCGTTAAGACTTGCAATAAATTTGCAGCTTACTCGACCGAAGTTGTAAGCAAGATATTTAGTGTTACCTAATTTATTTATGAGCGAAAAGTATTATTTAAAATCACATTACTGACATATTTTTCACTGTGCTAAAAGTGTTTTATTTTTTGACATTTTTACCCGATTAATTAATTAAGGTTTCCTTAGACAGCTATAAAACCTCTATTTATGTAATTTAGGAGAAGCTTCTGTACAGCTTCCAATCGCAAGCGGTTGACTGCATGACAGTTCATTACTTCTATAATGCCTTCGGTCAGAACCTCTAAAGAAGCCTCTATAAACAAAGCCTGTATATATGCTCCGTAAAGGACTTACTGAAGTTATTATCGACACAATTGCTTCGAAATGGATCAACTTCGATTAACAAAGCCTATAGAAGCTCTATCGAAGCTGTTGCCTACAGAAATTACAAATTTGAACCTTACCGAAGTCAAATTGTTACTTGGGTTCTAAGAAGCATTTTTTTGTTTCCGAGGTACTACTCGCCTTTCGCCTTGCAGGACATTACAGAATCTGCAGGTGACACTTTCGGCTTTGGATCTACGGAACAGACGCCAGAATCCATGCCTTTCCTTTGCTTTTCAGCCGCCTGTCCTACGAATGTCTATCAGTTGACCCTAAAGCCCATTTTCAGTCTGTACCTGCGCTATAAAATGTAGGGATTTGTTCAACACGAACTTTAAATGCCTCGTCTAACCCCGTCTTTCCGCTGCGGTTCCAATTTGCACCGAAATCTCCTATTTTCTGACATTGCCGCGCTATAGTCAACATCACGAGAAGTCGTAACCTCTTTAGCGCGTGTTAATTATGCATAAAAAAAGACTCCTGAAAAATAATCATAAATCCTTCTCCTCACATATCCATTTTACCAAGAAGTGTATACTCATGCAGTACACAATTCAGCCACGTGACCAATAGAGGGTGTACTTAAAAACACTTCTTAGCAGCTGGATTCGCTAGAGCACCTACACTTAATATGCATTTAATTGAAATGATAAAGGACACTGAATCCGAGTTCGGCATGACAACTACATAGCTGTCTACCTAACAACCAGCGCCAATGTTAGCCGGGTTAAGAAATATTCTCGTATCCCATCCATCGGCAGATAGGACTTCCGAATCTTTTCTCCTTTTGTATTTTTGCAACCATCTGGTGGTAGCGCAATTAGCAATTAGGAGATGGTACCATTCAACAGGAGGGCGGTAGCAAATGCTATCAAGAATACCCTAATCCTCTTGCTCTTGGTATAGAACAAGCAAACATTTACAGAAGAGAAAAGGAGATGTTTTTAATTTGGGAACAGGAAGCAGGTGAAAAGGATGAAAGCTGGATTTTGTGTTCCTACAAAAATACGGGTACTCTGTTGCATTGTCCTTGGGAAATGCACAAATTGGTGTTACCTAATTTGTGAGGATTGTATTGTAAAGTTTTTTTTGCTATAATTTGCTCAGGGCGTTATGTAATGAGTTCATTGTTCATTTAGTATGGGAAGATAGCTGTCAGCACGGAAGCAGCAGCTGTACTACTAGGCTGGGGGTCCCAGGCTCGATCCCCGAAAAAAAAAAAGTTTTTTTCTACTGCACCACCTCTCGCGATCGTTTCACAAACATCCGAGAGTATAACTGTCATGAAAGAGATTCTCAATTAGCTGTTTGGACTCGGCATAAAATTGTTGATCCATTCCATTCGTCCCAAAAATGAAAAACTCACACTTCTGAAGCTGGGATTAGGGTCCCCACGGATCTGCGCCAACAATTTTTTATTTATTTATTTAGCTGTTAGCAGCACATGTGAAAAATATCAACAGAATACGGACTTTGTATACACGATGGAAATAACATCGATCCAAATTCATTTTGAAACAAATGAGGGATCAAGCGAAACACAACTTACCATTTGTATAGGCAACAATTAAAACTCGAATACACCATTTGTTATAAGAGAGTTGGTCTTTTCCCGGAAGTGTCACAGACACAAATTCCCAAACATTCCTTTTAACAATTAATGAAACCATGTTCGAGATGGAATAAGGCCTTCGCTAACAAACCTCTCCATTTAGTTTTCTCGTGAGCCAACTGAAATCAAAGTTGGTTGAAGTGCTTTTCTATGTAACTACACAGTTGCGGTAAATGGGGTCCTCCTGCAGCATCTCAAAATTGGGCAGAGTGTAGAGAACAGCTACAAGCGGAACGACTTCAGACAATGGACGAGTATTTCTGATTTTGAAGTTTACTCTGACATATCCAAAGTATTGCTTCACGACCAACTAGCTCCTATAGGCTGATCTACTTTACTCCACCAATATTACTGACAGAAGAAGATCTCCAATTTCGAGACTAATATCTCGGGCGGAGGTAGCGGTTTTCGGGTGGCAGTGTTCGTACCTAGACCGAGTAGTGCTTTATCCAGACAATGTACATCATTGTTCCAAATTTCACAACAATACAAACTTTTTTTTTGTATGCATCGCAAATTGAGGCCCCAGTTATAGCCATCATTGAAATGCATCATTGAAACAAATCAGTGGAATAATGGTTTAATTTTTTTGACAAGTCAGTTATAGCAATCATTGAAAAGTTGCTGTCAGTGGAAGGACCTGTCAGTCAAATTAAACAGAGAAAAATCGGAAAGCAAGTAAAACTGTTTAATAATCGGAATTATGGGACTGCATAAAAGAAATAAAATGTTATTATTATTATTGACAATGCTCAGTTTAATAAAAAAAAGAAAAAGTTACAGTACGCGAAAGGGAATGTTCCAAGTGCATCCTTTGTATCGAGCCCGAAAACTCCGGGTAGAATATTTTACATTAATGCATCGTTTGGAAATGTTTCCAATGAAGTTTTATGAATATTTTCGGATGAACAAAGAACAATTTAATTTTATATAAAAGAAAATTCATAATGAAATTAGTTCGAGCAATAGGGATTTCTGGAAGAATTCGAGTAGAGGAATTTACTATATTTTTTGTAAGCGAATTTAAGGTAGGAAAGTAATTACTTTTGAACAAAATTAGTTAAACAAATTTGTTATTTTTGATTGGGATGTGAAAGTAGTAGTGTTCACCCGTTTAATAAATTATTCACAAATGTTTGGCACCTGCAATTTACTTTTTTTCCTATCACTCTAACTAGAATAACAACACAAGTGTTGCGCATTTAATTTTTTAAGTAGAATATGTATGTACAGGGTGTCCGCCGGGAAGGTATACTACTTTGTTGGTTTATAATTTTTGATTAAATGAAAGAGAATGGATCTTATATTGATAAATGTTTTATTTAATGTCGGCAATTATGTATGGAATACAATATCAGGTAAATGTCCGCCTCTGTTAGTCTCACAAAAGCGAGCCCTTTTGAGCACATTTTTCATTACATTCTCACACATTTCACGCGGTATTTCATTAATTTCATCACGAATATTTTGTTTGAGTTGCTCAAGCGTTTCTGGTTTGTTTGCATAAACCTTGCTTTTCAGATATCCCCACAAAAAGAAGTCCGGAACAATCAAATCAGGCGACCGTGGAGGCCAATCAACATCACCATTTCTTGAAATAACTTGTTGTGGAAAGAGGTCTCGCAGTAATTCCATTGTAATCCTGGCTGTATAGGATGTGGCACAATCTTGTTGATACCACATGTTAATCAAGCCCAAAGCATGAAGTTGTGGCGTTAAAAAGTTTTCAATCATATCACGATATCGCTCCCCATTCACAGTTACCGTTACGCCGTTTTCATTTTCAAAGAAGTAAGGTCCAATGATTCCCCCTGACCAAATTGCCATTGAGACTGTAACTTTTAATGGATGTAAAGGTGACTGATGAATAATTTGAGGGTTTTCCATTGCCCAGAACCGACTATTCTGTTTATTCACATATCCATTCAAATGAAAATGTGTTCTCCCAAAAATTTCACGTAACTTTGTCATAATCGATGATTGATTTTGATAAAATGTTTTAACTATTAAAACACTTTGGTTTATCGAATATTTTTCCATTATAAATTTGCCACGTGTCTACTTCGCGACTGCCAAATATGAACTGTCAAGACCAGTGTTGCCATTCTGACCGGATTCCGGTCATATCTGACCGAAATGTTTTCACTCTGACCGGAGAAAATTTTGAAATCCGGTCTAACCGATTTTTGACCGAAACGAAAAAATTCTTTAACCGGAAAAAGCCTATTTTGACCTGAAAAATAATATTGTTCTAGAACATAGAATGATACTTGGCCATACTTAACGAACACGCTCACAATTTCATGCAGAAACCAATTTATTGTGAAGCGCTCTCACAAACTGTGACTCGGTCGGTGTGAGCATTCAAACAGACCTGAAGTGAATACGATTTAGCATATTTTGCAATTCCGGTGTTGGTTTTACCAATTTCAAACACAGAAGTGGAGTGGAAAGATAATTTTTCAGCAAAACGGTGTGAATTTTTTGTTTTTTTGTTTTATTAGATTTAAGATTTCGAGAGTTTAGAAAAATAAAGTCACTACATACATTTAATATAATATAATTTTTTTTTTATTTTTAGTTAAAATATATTACTATATTGCATTTTTGACCGGACTTCTGGTCAAAAATTCTTATTTTATCTCTTGACCGGATTTTCTGACCAAATTTAAGAAAAAATAAAATCGGGCATTCGGTCAGATTTGACCGGATTCATTTATTTTTAGTGGCATCACTGGTCAAGACTAATGTTTACCAAAATGGCGGCAAAACAAAGTAGTATACCTTCCAGGCGGACACCCTGTACATATCTAAATGCATATTATACATATTGTATGTAGAAACACAACGTATCGTCGCGACGCAACACTTGCGGGAGGGAGATCTTTTTTTTTGATTTTGTTTTCTTCAGACGAAAAATTTAACTTAGAGGAATATTGTAATAGGTCAAGAATCAAAGAATATGTTCGAGTTAGAGGGATTTCGACTTAGAGGATGACTTTTCTATGCAAAATTGAAGGGAATGCAACAATTGGCTCGAAAAACTCGAGAACTCCTTTTTCTTCGACTCGACTCGACTTAGTGGGATTCGACTGATTGAAGATAGCTAAATTTTCCAAACAAATTTTGCAATTGTGTGACTCCGTAAACTTAAAGTGACCAGATCCAAAAAGTCAAAATGTGGGACAAAGTAAAGAAATTCACCCGAAAATAATACACACATTTTTTTTTTTAAATGTGGGACAATTTCAATTTTATTAAAAGAAGTTGCGGGATAGAAAGAAAAACATTTATTTTAAACAAAAAAAACAGGAACAAAGTCTTAATAACTATTAAAAAACAGCTAGCTTACAAAAAAAAAAACAGTTCAGTTAAACAAAAAACGAGAATTACAAAAAAATTACTAGATTTTACTTTTTTACAAAAAAAAAAATATATATTTTACATATTAATAAATTATTCACACATACTTCTCTGAAGAATGAATTTTTTTCAATAAGCTATTGTTTTGTGACACTTCTTCCAAGAAATGTTCGGAGCTTGAATAGCTCGATCTCACAGTCAATATTGCTTTAATTGTTTCGACAGAAGGTTGTGACTTCTCCACCGTCCACAATTTATTCACAACTGAGAATATTCTTTCCGTCGACGCATTAGTCCCCGGCAAACAGAGGGTATACTCAACAAACTTTTTGGAGTTTTGGTAGGGAATATTGCAGTTTTTTAAGTGCGAGAAAATTTCCACCCATCTTATATCAGCTGATATTTTTTCATCATTCCAGTTCTGTAATTTATTAGCAGTTGCATATTTCTTTATGCATGATATTTCATCAAACAAATCATTTTCATTAATTTTATGATTTGGAAAATGTATATTTAAATAACTAAAATTTTGTTGAACTTCATCCCAAACAATTGTTGATTTAAGTAACACCCAATTAAACTGACTTACATCACTGAACTGTTCAGTCCAAAGATCTATATATTTAAAAGATGTGCTGTAACAATTAAGTACATGCGTAAGGAACCATTTTTTATGTATATGACCCGCTTCTTCCAATTTACTTAAATCATCTTTAAGCACTAGTGGCAAATATTCAGAAGCGATTCGTTCTTGAAGCTTATTTTTTAAGTTTTTTTAAATTTCGGCAACTTCCATTACATTTAGGTTTTCCTGCTCTTTTGATTTTATAGTGCCGTGGAATATAGACGCCATGTTATGCAGAAATTTCAACCAGAGAAGCCTCGTTTTCGAAAAATGATTTTATTGCTAATGGGCACTTCTCTATTGAAAGGAAATACGATTTAAGAGGTAAATACATTTGTAAAATCCTTTCAATAGCTGGCATTAACGCAAGCCAACGTGTTTCAGAGTACCCCAACAATCTTTTGTATTCAACATCTACTTCATTGCAAAATATTTTAAGTTCTTCCACCCGCACCGTGAAAATATAAAAATAACTATAGATCTTTTTTATTATAGACTCAATTTCGAGGGGCATAAGATCAGCTGCAGTTCGTATAGCATTGTTGACAATATGTGCAGTGCAGCCAATACCTATTACATCCTGAGAAAGCCTTGCGTTAATTTTGGCCAGAACATTTTTTGTACCTTTGCGCCGCCAAAATTTGTATTCGTATTATCGGCGCAGAGAGCTACCAATTTGCTGTCGATATTATGGCTTCGTAGAGTCGTGTAAAGGTAGTCCGATATTAGTTCAGAAGTCTCTCCGGGCAAGATAGAAAATTCAAGCAATTTAACTTGTACCCCCTCTAGTTCATCGAAAAATCTGACTACTATCGGAAACATTTTTTTATCTTTGTGGTTAGAAGCGTCTGTATAAACAGCAATAAAATTAATTTTCATTAGGCTATTTGTTAATTTTTCTAAGACGTGTGGCATAAGTACATTTTTAACGATAGCTTCCGATTTAGTTCTTGCACGAAAAAACTTGCTTTGAAAAAGTGTGCAGATACCCTTAGAAGTACAGTCCATCGAACGAAAACTTTGATGATGGTTTATAGTATGAAACGTAAAAACTTGGCAGAAGCACAAGGCTATATTCTTCTCAATAAAACCCATTTCGGCCGGCTTGAAAAAATTTACCAAATTGCTACATCCTGCAGCGGACTGCAATGTCTTCTTGTGTTTATCAGTATCCAAATGTCGTTTTATATCATACCGGCCACTAGTCATGGCGAAGTTGCTGCTGCAAATTGAACAAAACACTGTGGAGTCATTTCTTTTTGTTTTTTTTATGAAAGGATAATCTGCCTCTATTTCCTTTGTAAACTTGCACACTCGCTTTCTGTCTACCATAACTGAACTGTAAACGTAGAGTTAAAAAAAGAAATAGATTTAAGACAGAATTAATAACATCACAACTTACCTTGTTTTCTATTCGGTTCTTGTAGTCCAAATGCAAATTTCGCTTTATGTTCCTGCATCTAATTTTTTTAAATGTTGGTAGCGTTCAGTTAAACTGGTATGATAATTTATAAAATAAACGATCGAAAAATTTAAGTTCAATTTGGTGGGACAGTGTGGGACATCTTCTAATTTTGTGGGACAATTTTCGATGTGGACAGTTTATGTAAATGTGGGACTGTCCCACGTAATGTGGGACGAATGGTCACTTTACGTAAACTTAATATCGAGACTTAAATTTTGTTATTAGTATACAGCGGTATATCAAGCAAACTCTATTTTTTAAAAATATATTCCCGCTGGACTCCCCAGCCTGATCGGAGTATACAGTCTGACAGTGTTAAGAACTTTTTGACAAAAAATGTGGAATCGAAGATGTCGTCGTTGAAAGGAAATACGATTTAAGAGGTAAATACATTTGTAAAATCCTTTCAATAGCTGGCATTAACGCAAGCCAACGTGTTTCAGAGTACCCCAACAATCTTTTGTATTCAACATCTACTTCATTGCAAAATATTTTAAGTTCTTCCACCCGCACCGTGAAAATATAAAAATAACTATAGATCTTTTTTATTATAGACTCAATTTCGAGGGGCATAAGATCAGCTGCAGTTCGTATAGCATTGTTGACAATATGTGCAGTGCAGCCAATACCTATTACATCCTGAGAAAGCCTTGCGTTAATTTTGGCCAGAACATTTTTTGTACCTTTGCGCCGCCAAAATTTGTATTCGTATTATCGGCGCAGAGAGCTACCAATTTGCTGTCGATATTATGGCTTCGTAGAGTCGTGTAAAGGTAGTCCGATATTAGTTCAGAAGTCTCTCCGGGCAAGATAGAAAATTCAAGCAATTTAACTTGTACCCCCTCTAGTTCATCGAAAAATCTGACTACTATCGGAAACATTTTTTTATCTTTGTGGTTAGAAGCGTCTGTATAAACAGCAATAAAATTAATTTTCATTAGGCTATTTGTTAATTTTTCTAAGACGTGTGGCATACGTACATTTTTAACGATAGCTTCCGATTTAGTTCTTGCACGAAAAAACTTGCTTTGAAAAAGTGTGCAGATACCCTTAGAAGTACAGTCCATCGAACGAAAACTTTGATGATGGTTTATAGTATGAAACGTAAAAACTTGGCAGAAGCACAAGGCTATATTCTTCTCAATAAAACCCATTTCGGCCGGCTTGAAAAAATTTACCAAATTGCTACATCCTGCAGCGGACTGCAATGTCTTCTTGTGTTTATCAGTATCCAAATGTCGTTTTATATCATACCGGCCACTAGTCATGGCGAAGTTGCTGCTGCAAATTGAACAAAACACTGTGGAGTCATTTCTTTTTGTTTTTTTTATGAAAGGATAATCTGCCTCTATTTCCTTTGTAAACTTGCACACTCGCTTTCTGTCTACCATAACTGAACTGTAAACGTAGAGTTAAAAAAAGAAATAGATTTAAGACAGAATTAATAACATCACAACTTACCTTGTTTTCTATTCGGTTCTTGTAGTCCAAATGCAAATTTCGCTTTATGTTCCTGCATCTAATTTTTTTAAATGTTGGTAGCGTTCAGTTAAACTGGTATGATAATTTATAAAATAAACGATCGAAAAATTTAAGTTCAATTTGGTGGGACAGTGTGGGACATCTTCTAATTTTGTGGGACAATTTTCGATGTGGACAGTTTATGTAAATGTGGGACTGTCCCACGTAATGTGGGACGAATGGTCAGTTTACGTAAACTTAATATCGAGACTTAAATTTTGTTATTAGTATACAGCGGTATATCAAGCAAACTCTATTTTTTAAAAATATATTCCCGCTGGACTCCCCAGCCTGATCGGAGTATACAGTCTGACAGTGTTAAGAACTTTTTGACAAAAAATGTGGAATCGAAGATGTCGTCATTTCAACCAAGGACTTTTGCCTTGCATTGCTGGGCAGAGATCGTCAAAGAAACTCCAGAATGCTCAATGTCTTAGTTTTCTTTTCTCCAACACATCCAAAGCTTCTCTTGAATAAGTCGACGTCCGAACAAAAAATAGGAAACTCTGTCAAAAGTCTGCCACAAGTGCTCTACTCAAATCAAGATTAAGGTCGTTGGAGATTACAGGACTAGCCAACGTTTCGAGATCAGACCATAAGCCATTGAACAATAGCCACTGTAAAGTACTAAAATTTAGAGTCGAAACTAAAAATGTTTATTGGTAAGGGCCACTGAGTCCAATGATCCGGGGAACTTGCGCAAAGGGGATTCAGAATATGTATTTATATGCAGAGCACGGCCAGACTGGTGGCCATAAGTATGGATCCCCGGCTGATGAGCCTGCAAGCACCTAAGCTTGCTATACGGCACAAAACCGACTACTAAAGTTGCTAGGACACAAAAGTGAAAGTAGATCAATACTCTGACTTTGGGGATATCGGGCTATAGCTATGGGGATCTGTTGTAAGAAAACAACTTTTTGAGGCATTTGAGTTCTACTTCCATTTCCTTATCTCTTGCAGTTCAAGAGTAGTAGGCTCTAAACGTCGGCTTCGCTTAAAGGCTAATAGTGTTTCCTGGCACAAAACCAGAAACCAGCCACTCTGCCTACATTACTTCGCCACCTTTACCAATATTGCAAATGCCTTCTGCAAGAAGTTTAATATTTTCGAACCGAATTCCCAAACTCAGAACTTAACCAGCTGAAAGATATAAGGAAGCTTATACCCTATTACCCTATATACGCTATTCACACAACACCGAAAACCGTGTTATTTTGGGTACAAATTTCGATCGCATTAATTAACAAATAAAACTAATTCATATCAATTAAAAATAACATAAGTCCATCTGTTCGGTCAGCTGTTCTGCTGAATTTGCTGAATATTTCAAAAAGTGTTTCTTTCAACGACCCAACGATTGGAAGTCTTTATCGTGGTGTTTTCGTGAAAAACGACTTTAAACGACTAAAATATGAATGGGGAAACTTCTGTTTTTGATTAAACCCGGTTTTCGGCCCGGCTTGAATAGAGTATAAGTTAAGAATTTATTTTTCTCTAGCCTTATATTTCGTCATCACCTCTATTTTAAACTTATTAAACTAGTTACTAGGTATATGAGTTGTTCGTATCTTTCTTAGTAATCCGCTTATGATTAAGTACTTTGCCGAATTTCACGAAAGAAAACTAAAAACTCGTGTCGACGAAATAGCGTGTAAAGCACACGGCGGGTTTAAGTAAGTATACAATTAAATTAGTCTGGCCAGCTATTCCCAAGTAGACAGACGTGACGACTGACAACAAGAAATTGAATTTGAACCCAAAATGTCTTCATAAATTATGCATCCGTAATTTATTCCGCCTTGAGGTTATTCCATACCTAAAAATGCATAAATTGCCTACTTCCTGGATACACTGTTGCACATCGGAACCACATCAATAGCAGGTTGGGTTTCGATACTATTCCTCATAAAGGAAAGGAAAAATTGATTTTCTGCTCTACAGGATAATGGTGTCTATACCTATTCGATACAAGTTGAAGTTGGCTTTAAGTATTTCCGTTTGTGCATACGTCATTAGTAAGCATCTGGTCTATACAATACACTGGCAGACGTTAAAGGTGGCAGAATCTATTAAATAATGAAGTTGACTATCTCATCAAAGGAGTTGAATTTATCTTCAGAATTTGGGTGAATTTAATTTAGGAATGCGAGAAATACATATCCATGCCAAGGAACTTTCCAAATTCCAGTTGTGGAACACATTTGTGCGCATGGACTCTCTTCGACATTCCAGGGGAGAGTAGATTTTCGAATTTCGAAAATTGCAGCTTGCTCTTCACAGAAATTTTGACATTTCTGGCCTAAAGGCTGCAAGGACTGCAAATATTGAATTAATTATTCGAGTCAGCTATTGGGGCTCCGCTCAGTGATGTGAAGACGGAATGAGCAAAGTTAGATAACATTCAACATAATATTCTCCCTTGTTTACAAACTCTATGCAGCTCTTTGATGGGACTTTTAAAAGATTTCATTGTCCGATAGTTGCATTCCCCTCAAAACTACTGTGCAAAGATGCAATTGCTTAACACGAATGTTTGGAGTATACTCGGAAACTAATAAGCGGGCCTTCTTTACCAAAAAATGTTTGCAAAATTATTGTGCGTGCAATAAGCTATAAATTATTAAATAATGATATCAGGAAACAACTTCTCTGTATGTTTTCGAATTCTAGAGATTTTACTTGCAGCTTGGGTAAAAAATATTTGACAAGCTTATTAAAATCCTTTCCGACGATATATTTTGTTTCTTCTCCTGATGGGTGCATACCTACTTAACGGGCTCCTGGCCCGTGCTGAGAGTCTCTGCCTGTCCACTCGCTCGGTGTGGCCGAGCCATTATAGTCGACGTTTTTTTTGCTTTTGGACTACTTCCACATCTTGGTACAGTTCACAGAGTTCGCGGGTGTATCTTCCCCTCCATTCGCCCCACCTCGTAAACAGAGTCAAAAATCCGTCGAAGAAATTTTCTTTCGAAGGAGCCCAGTACTAGCTCTCCCTTCCTGCTTACCGTCCAGCACTCGGCGCCATAAAGCCATAAAGCAGAACTGGCAGGACAAGGGTTTTGTAAAGCACACGTTTTGTCCGTCGGAATTTTGATTTTTTTTGAATTTAATTCTCTGTCGGATCTCCACTAGTGTGGTATTCGTGGGGTTAATTTCTACTCCGAGCGAAATGAACTCCTTAACTACCTCGAACTTGTTTGTTTGTTGATATGATGTAATTAGTCCGGACGTCTTATTTTACTTCCTCACAGAGCCAAATTTAACCGTTCTACAATGTTTTTATTGCATTGAGAGTGCCACGCCCCATTTAATGAAACTGACACATTTGACGAAATTCTTTTTTACACTATGCTCCTCAATCCATAGAATTTGAATACTTTAGGCACCATGGCTGTAGTAACGTTTCAAATATGTTTTGTATGGGAAATGCATCATTTTTCGGAAAATTCGAAAGCAGACACCTTTGCCGACGCGCAAGCAACAGGTCGCTAGATTCATATGGTATAGGAACACGAAGAGACTTTATTGCATTTAACTTGACATTATAGTGATCAATCAAAACCGGGCTTAGAAGAAGTCTTACATAGGCCCCGCAGAGAGAGGTTGTACCGCGTATGAATTTACTAGACTGTGTCAACGGCGACGCGATGGCAACAGTCAACTGAGCTACTCCGACTTATTTGGAACTGAGGTCAGTGAGGATTTTGCAGGACTAGTCATGGTGCTGAAACAGAAAGTCCACCAGAAAGTCCACCATAAATCAAATATTCGCACTTTGCTAGATCTTGGAGAAAACTCAGGAAGTCAAACCGATGAACCCACCATATTTTCATAGATTTTTAGCCTAAGGACAGCAGTTATATGGACGAGCTATAAAGAGCATTGTCTTTGGCTTTCCTGGCAAACTCGTCCGTCTGTGCAGGATGACGATGGAGAATGCACCTTCGATGTAAAAAAACGGATTTAGACAAGGCGCTGCACTGCCATGTGATTTCTTCAACATCGTTCTTGAAAGAGTAGTCAATGGCGCAATCAATCTTTGAAAAGTCCGTCCGACGACATTGACTTAATTGTCAGAGAGCAGCGTGAGCTCGATGGCGTTTGCGAGTATTGAGGCTGAGGCGGCGAAGATGGGTTTGGCAGACAATGAGGGCAAAAAAAAGTATATGATAGCATCTAAACAAGGACACCCAACACCGACGTGTCGGATATAACGTCACCATAGACAGTTACAACTTTGAGGTGGTTAGGGACTTTGCCGCCATGAACTCAGACATTGATATCAGCGCTGAGATTAAACGTAGAATAACGGCAATCGCTGTTTCTTTGGGATCTGAGTAGCAAAGCTCTCTCTCGAAGAAATAACGTGACCTTTTATAAAAGAAGCATGGACTTTATCAAATGCGGATGAGGTTACTCTTGGTTATTTCGAGAGGAAAATTATGCGAGTACTTCTAGATTTCGTCTGCATAGACGAAATAGAATGGAGGAGGAGAAGAAGATACAACGATGAACTCTTCGACCTAGCCAGAAGAGTGAAGGTCCAACAATTGAGGTGGCTGCGTCATGTAGAGCGAATAGACACGAATAGAGCAAGATCGAAAGATCTTCGAACCCGCACTAGAGGAACTGCGACTCAGGTGGCGCATACGCAAGTGGAAGTAAAACTGGAGATAGCTAAAGATCGTGCTGGCTGGAGACGCTTTAAAGAGTGAGGTATCATAATATTCGTATTCTTCCCCGGAGTGTCATACGCCAAAAAGATAAAAATAACAAAAGTTAATTTAAAAAACCAAAAAACCCGAATGACTGTAAAAAACAATTCAAAATATATGAACAAGACGCATCTAAGTACCTATACCTAACTAATTGACAGTCGGAGGCTATACCTCCGGGTTTTTTTGTTTTTTTAAATAAACTTTTTTTATTAACTTTCTTTATTACGTAGTAAGAGAAAGATGTTTTATTTGTACTAAATTTCGAACTCAAGATGTTAATCAATTCTGACATTACGATGATCGGCGAACTCAAAAAAGTGGGTCGCAAAATTCTGTCCGTCTGTCTGTCTGTCTGTCCCGAGGCCTGCAGCCTAAACGGCTGCCCGGATTTCGTTCAATCTTCGGATTTGGAAATTGGGGGCTTACTGTTCAGGGACTTCCCATATAAAATTTGCATACCAGTTTGATTTGCTCGAGAACGGTTTCAAAGATTTCAACCTAAATTGATATTTAAGCTTAGGTAGGTGAGGTTAACATAACTGCATACTCAGTTTTCCGCTAACGGTACTTTTGAAATTTAGACATACATATCTCGAAAACGGCCTATACGATTGTAACAAAAATGTATTTCTAAGGTAATATGGTCATTTCTAACTTAATGATAAATTTAGTTTTTGTCTGTACTATCGTAAAATTGATTTTTGAAAAAAGTTATTTTTGAAAAATTTTGTTTTCTTTAGTTTACCTGAAAACGGCAACAACGATTTTGACCAAAATGCTAAATTAGAGTAAAATTGATGTTTTCAAAATTATTGCATCCTTAATTTTTTATTCGAATCACTGAAAACGCTTACTTTAAAAACTGCTCATATCTCGAAAACCCCATTTTCGATTTCGATAAATCTTTAAAAACCATGTAAGGCTTACATTACGAACAATAACTTGTACTCGGTTTTCAGCTAAATAGTTAAGCAACAGTAGGTATTTTTCAAACTAAACATTGCAATATTTGTTACTGTTTTGTCTGTCAAATTTTACAAAATACGCTCTAACGATTTTGATCAAAATACATATTAAAGATAAAATCAGTATTCGAAATAAGATACCGTACTTAGTTTTTCTCAGAAAATTCGAAAAAAAATAGTTTTTTTAATTATTTATAAAGGGTGATTTTTTAGCTGGCTTGGTTTTGGCAACACTGGTTTTGACAGCTGACGTGTGTTTAGTACCTTGTGTCACTGTCAAACAGCTTCAGTTTGGTTTGCAATTTAACCATGGATCGTCTTACAAATGAACAACGCTTGCAAATTATTGAATTTTACTATCAAAATTCGTGCTCGGTTCGAAATGTTCATCGCGCGCTGCTTCCATTTTATGATCGGCATTCTCGACCTTCTGAGCAGTCTATTCGGAAGATTGTGACCAAATTTCGCACCAAATTTACTTTGTTGGACATTAAACCACCAACACGTTTACGTACTGTGCGTAGTGAAGAAAATATTGCGGCCGTATCAGCTAGTGTGACAGAAGACCGCGAAATGTCGATTCGGCGCCGTTCCCAGCAGTTAGGCCTTTGTTACAGCACTACGTGGAAAATTTTGCATAAGGATTTGGGCGTAAAGCCTTTTAAGATACAGCTGGTGCAAGAACTAAAGCCAGCCGACCTACCACAACGCCGAATTTTTGGTGAATGGGCTCTTGGAAAGCTGGCCGAGGATCCGCTTTTTTATCGAAAAATTGTGTTCAGCGATGAGGCTCATTTTTGGTTGAATGGGTACGTAAATAAGCAAAATTGCCGCATTTGGAGTGAAGATCAGCCAGAAGCATTGCAACAGCTACCAATGCATCCCGAAAAAGCCACTGTTTGGTGCGGTTTATGGGCCGGCGGCATTATTGGGCCATATTTCTTGAAAGATGATGCGAATCGCAGCGTTACTGTCAATGGTGAACGCTACCGAGCGATGATAACAAACTTTTTTTTTGCCCGAAATGAAAGTTCTTGACTTGCATGATATGTGGTTTCAACAAGACGGTGCCACATGCCACACAGCACGCGAAACAATGGCGCAATTGCGAGGCGAGTTTGGTGAACAGTTAATTTCACGTTTCGGGCCGGTCAATTGGCCGCCTAGATCGTGCGATTTGACACCATTAGATTATTTTTTGTGGGGGTATGCCAAGGCTAATGTGTATAGGGACAAGCCCGCTTCGATTGACGCACTGGAAGCCAACATCCATGCATTCATTCGTGAGATACCGGCCGATATGTGTGAAAGAGTATGCCAAAATTGGACTCAGCGGATGGGCTACCTGAGACGCAGCCGCGGTCAACATTTGCATGAAATTATCTTTAAACATTAAATTGCAAGGTTCAAACTATCGATTCAAATAAATATTTCATTCATTTTTTCGAATTTTTTGTGTTTTTTTTTTTTAAAAAGTTCTAAGCCTCTTAAAAAATCACCCTTTATTTCCCGATCTATTTTCACATAAATCTGTGCTAAATTTTTGTTATAATCTCCCCACTTCTGATAAAAATGCGATAACAACTACGCAAAACTTAATTTTAGCAAATATTACCCTTTTTCAACCTTGTTGAATATGCAGCCTAAAATAATTGCAACCACTTCCTTACCAAATCAGAAACTCACACTTCATTTGCGCACCCACACACGTCCATCTATATATTCGTCTTATAACTGCTCATGCAAACTCAAAAACAAATCTCTGAAAACTTACATATAAATCTATGTAAAAATATCGGTCTAACACGAACCGTACTTCCAATAATAGACGCCTTAAACCAGTGTTACTAATATGTTCCAGTGAAAAATAAAAATATGCATTAGAAGATCAGAAAACAGAAAACCACTGCTACGCTTTGCCTTGAACTCAAAAACCTTGTAAAGTGTAACAGCTTATAAAATAGTACTTTTACCTCTTTAACCATAACTTGGGACAATTGCCTGCTTCTGACAGCTTCAACTTATAAAAACTCACATAGTTGTTTTATATTCATGTACTGCCTATCAGATGAATAACCCAAAAGTATTTTTTTAAATTTTATTTAACACTACATATTCCTTTTCCTACGTATATTCTATGCACCGTTTCTTTTATCTAGCATAGGTTCTCAGATCTTTACCTACCTACTTAATAAAATAAGAAAATAACCAACCAAATTTTTGATGAACGAGAAAGTCTCGTTCGACCCAGCCGTGCAATTTATTTCACCAAAATTCGGTTCATTGAAGAATTTTTCTCCATAAAGTTTCCTCCTTCCCCACTGTGAGATTCAATCGGATTTGTTGCCTATTCTTTCTCCTTTTTATCTTTTTGTCTGTAGCCTGGTGCTGGACTAACAATTCCATCAATCTCGTGCTTTTCATTTTCTTTCTGAGAAGCCCACCACTTTTCCCCTCGAGCATCTGTAGTCCTCTTTTGTTGACAATCTGGTACAATAATATTACTTCCGCTGTATATCACTTGTTTATGGGTAGGACCGCGTTAAAAAACTATGCATAGCGCCACTCATATTCACCACAAAAATTGAAAAAATTTAAGCATTCGAATCGAATTTCTGCTGTATTCAGTGATTAATTGCAGCAGAAATTTTGAAGAGTTCTTGAATGAATGAATCAATGAATCGAAATCCTTTAAATAGTGACCTTTAAAAGGTATCCTTTGAACTTAACTCTCCTGCCATTCAAGTCTGCCAATATCTTGGACAGCAATTCGGTTGCTTTGACATTTAATTCTGTTCAAAGCATACAAATGTTACGGCTACGCCGCCGATACTGCTTGGGTATTAATTCATAACATTATTTGTTTGTACACATCATATCCTTTACTTCATTTGTATTCTAATCATTGAAAAAAGAACGTTCCCTTGGAAACAGAGCAAAATCAAATCTATCCCAAAATCAAACAGATTTACCTTACTTCATAACCTCCGAGTTTATTAAAACAAAAAAAAAAATCCCACAGTCCTACATCCTACACCCAAACAGCAAGATAAAAGTAACACGCAGATAATCCGCCTTAACGTACTTTTAAGCGTGTTGCTTTGTTTCCAACGCGATACCCATATACATCCTTGGAGAGGATATTCTATTTTATCATCAGCAGTCTTTTGCACAGCTTTCCTATACAAATGTTTTTTTTTTTTTTATTAAAAAGAAGCAAAAAACATGCAAACACAGATAACAAATGTACCATCATAAATTGAAATGTTGGTAGCTATGACGCCGCAAGGCAAATCAAGAGCCGGCTGGTCAAGCTCACAGGGGGTATACGTACACTGTGCACAGTGCTCGTGGTACTGTGGAAATTTCTGGCCAAGCACTTTGCCATGGCTATTAATCTGGGATGTGGCAAATATTATGAGAATATATCCAGATACTTATAATATTTCATGTCAATAGAGGGACAAGACATGACTTACTACCAAAACAAGAACGAGAGTATATAGAGCAAGATATTTTATTCGGCCTGTGCAATCCCGTTGAGACACAGATGAATAATTGCCGGCTTTTTCGAGTGCGTTTGGTTGCGGAAGAGCTCGAGGAAATCCCAAATTATAGCTCCTCAGCTAGCGTGCCGTCGCATACACACGAAAGGTATCTGCTCTCGACGAGGAGTAAGAGTAACTTTTGTGGATTTTAGAGATTTGATAATAGTGTATGCGGTTGAAGATGTTTTTGTATTATAGAGATATATTTTGCGGCTTAGTTGATGTTGCCAGATTTATTTGCAGATGACTGTGATCAAGAAATATCTGTTGGAATGGAAGTGGTTCTGCGGTAAACGACCGCACTTTTAATTGGATTGTATAGTCTTCGAAATTGTGTGGGGCATGAGTTACTTTGCGGATATTCACTAGGGACTTGGGAAACATTAAATTTTCAGCTAATGGGGTTTTTTTAAAATGAAATTATAGCACGGTCTGAAGTTTAAGGAAGGCTTTCCAACTATGGCTATAGAAGGGTGCGTGCTTTCTAAGCTGTAATCAAATTTAGCAACACATGCTGTTGCTCTAGTAGCTGGTGAGTTGCGAAATGCGGTCCTGTAGAAAAGTGTGTTCAAGGAATAATTTTTAAGCGATTTTAGTCTCCTTTAGTTTTGACACCCAAAAATATGGGTGCTAGTGCCTGAAAAACTATCCTCTGTTGATGATCTCTAAACTTTTTACTTGATCCCTGGGACTTGTTTGAAATTGAAATATATTTGCGGGAAAAGGTCGAGACCAGTGGGCTGGATAAAGGTCTCAGAATGGGCAACCCAATTAAATCGCTTGGTACCAGCTTTGCTGCAATAAAGAAAAACTTTTTTTCGTGTCTGGCACTGGAATATATTCACATACCTTAGCTTACGAATTGCGGGCCTTTTGTACGAAAACTTGCAAAATATGGCAAAAAAGCCTCCCCGAGAGTTTTGGACCTATATAGGTACACAGTATACCTATATAGGTCTAAAACTTAGTACACCGTATACTTATCTTTCATCTTGCTAAAAAGAGGTCGTCAGTGGCACTGAGGTCGCAGCCTCTTTCTGAGATGTAACATGATAACCAGCGTCGGTGGTCCAGTGAGACTGCGCTTGAATCTAGTTGCTAGAATTAAATGCGCACTAGATGGGAAATAATACGCGACAGACATTTCCATCGACTTAAAGGCTGCCTTCGACAATGCGACCTTTGATATAACATGTGTGAGTCTGCAGGGAAATACGAGGTAGATGAAATATTGGCCAGGAAGTTCTGATGAATAGAACTTTGGTTGTAGATGCAGACTCTCGGAGCCATGTTATGTCAGAAGTTAATACAGGTTTCCCGCGTGGTGGCGTACTGTCCACTGCTATGGTGCATGGTAATTGACGTATACGTACTCACAATAGAGTAAGCTTTTACGCTCAAGCAATCGCGGATGATGCTACCATACTTTCAGTCGGAACATTCTTCCAAACCATACCTGGGGTACGCGTAGGTAGCCTTGGTCGATGAATGGTGCATTGGGACTGGGCTTTCGGTAAATCCATTAAAAATTGAGGTAGTTTCAGTCACAAGAGAGACGGTTTGGCTCAGCCCGTTTTTTATCCAGATCTCCGATATATCTGGGAGTGATCTTAGTTAAGAAACTTTTTTCGGCAAAGCGGGTCAAGTCGAAGACATTCAAATCGATCTCAGTTTGCTGGATGTGTAGCAGTGATTTTGGCTTATCACCGAAAAATGTCTTTTGAGACATCTACTTTCTGTCAGTTGTTTGATAGGGGAGGGCTTTCGTGTAAGTATATGAATGCCTTTGGAAATTAACTTCAGAGTTCCCTTCAGAGTTCGACTGGCCGTAATTTATAGTTGCTCTGATGCTTGATTAAACTCCCCCTGGTTATTTTAACATGGGCTTAACTGTTGAAGCAATCTAACCTCTTCAGCGGTGTTAATTTTGGTATCAACAGCAATGGAGTTTCGTGGATCGTGTAGCGAGACTGAACCTACGATAAGACCCAGGTTCCATGGATATGCCATCAGTTCGTTCGTCCAAAGTCTGAATCTGGACAGGGCTGTAGTCTCCACAAATGACCTCGAATCTTGTCAATGGTCCGGTGTTGATGTCTTCGTAGAACCGGCAAACTCTACACCTCATTTGTTTATTAGGAAATTCCTCCGTTTTATATTCTATCCAAATTTGGGTGCCGCTTAAATTGCAAAAAATTAGTTGCCATACTTACCTACCCTGAAAATAAAATAGTTATTTACATATTTCCAAATCAAACTACCTTCTTCACGTTCACCTTTAGTTGTTCGAATTCTCTTAAGTGAGGAGATAGATCATCAGAGCTTTGTTATTAAGTTTGTGTAATAATGTGTGGATTTGAATACGCATAACACTTTACCGCTCACCGAATCCTTATGGGTTTTTTTTTAGAAAACATGCACACTTAACTTAACTGAACATGCATCAGCATTAAGCTTTAACTTCACCGCAATCGGCCAAATAATTCAAAACTTATAAGAATTTTCTGAAGAATGAGCAGATGTCAGTCATTGTCTGTCGTCCACAGTTCGACCTCCCAAACTTTGCATTTCCAAATGCCAGTTCATAGGTGTTGCTCATTGGGTAATGTTTGTGCATGGAATGGTATAGTCCGTCCAAACTTAATTGAAGTTTTCATCCGCAGGTCTCTTTACATTAGAAATTTTACTCTCTTTGCGACATACAAAAGAGTATTGCAACAACAAATAAAGCAAAAACAAAAATTTCTCTGTCTATCGATCGACGATCGACACAACACACAAGCTGATTTCAATTTCAATACAGCACCGTCGGTGGGTTCGGTGGCGTGTGCGAAGAATACACATTTTCCCACCCCTGAGAGAAGGGAAAATTGGCACTTCTCAAATCTTTTTGGATGAAAATTTAAATTTAAAAAATTTAAAATGTATTATACGGCATTTAAATCCAATATTTAAAAGGGTTGGCAGACATTTTTTTTGGGATCTCTTTCCAATAAACTTCGAACGGGATAACGTTTATTTTCAAATAAACAGCAGGTACATTTGACGCCTGTTTATATTTAATTTTATTTATAAATATCAAAAAAGATAGAGTGGAAAAAAGCATTAAAAATTTCATTTGATTGAAAATGCGCCGAAGAGAAAATATCCCCTTAAGAAAATTGCTACTGCGCATCGAGGGAAGTTTCAACTCCTTTTGGACGGACTATAGTCCAAATCGTGTGTTTTGTTGTTTTATTATTTTTTTTGTCGAAGTTTAGACTGAGTACAAGATCAAGGATATGAGAAAAACCGCCCTAAACGAAATTGCACAAAACCGGAAAATGAAGAACCGCCCAAAAATTAATTTAGGTGATTTGTCATTCGCTTTGGCGAATTTTCATTTTCTGCTGTTTGGCTGATTTTTCATAATGAAATGTCCCACAAAATGTCAAAAATGGAAGTTGACCTTCATAATCGAAAATCGATTTGTATTTTCGCCTTATGAAGGATTGTCAAAACAAACATTTTAACTGCAAAGCTACAATGAAAGAATACCCAAGAAAAATAAATAGATGCCCAATTTTTCTGCCACTTTTGTTAAATGAAAATTGCCCTCAAATATAAATTAAAAATTAATCGAAATGTGCTTGCAATTTTTGGTTGCACTAGCTGCAGATTTGCATAAGTTTGCAAGGTAGCAATACGATATTTGCCGGATGACTTGTACAAATAATACATAAGTTTCCCTCTCTCGTGGGGCGTTCTGGCGTATTGCTATGTTTTGAGTGGTTTCATTTTCCGCTCCGGTGTCAACTCCAGATCTATCAGAGTTAGGTTAGGTTAGGTTAGGTTGAGTGGGGCTGTGAGATCATCACAAAAGACCAGGCACCAAGAAGGGTCCATCGCCATCCCCAGGGAACAAATTACGGTCAATAAACAAACAGGGCCATATGTAGGTCCAACTCGCTGGAGTATATACCTGACCCCGTACCCTCACTAGATTTAAAACCGTCAGTATATACTGATAGGCCGGAGTGAATGTAAAAATTTTTTTAATATTAATTTTTTTTTGAATGCCTATAGTTCTAAAAGTTGAATTTGATTATTCCTTAACGCTACCACCATTTTTTAGAAAAAACAAAAAAGGTCCTGTGGTTCCTATATTCAAAAACAATATATCCTTGAAATTTTTATTTTTTTTTTGTTATGTACTGGAAATTGTGTATTTTGTACATAAGAAAACTAAATTTATAATATAAAAGATAGAATCATAAGATTCAATTCATTTAGAGAAAGGAAATATTAAAATGTTTATATGTTGTGAGAAAATAAATTTCGTGTTCACCATCAAAATCAATTCCCTGAAAATGAAAGTTTATTAAAATCGTATTATTCGTAGAAAGGCTGCATTTATCTTACATATGTGTTTATAACATTATATTCAAGCAAGCTCCATCTATGGGCGTTGGTTCAAGGACAACATTCTCATTCTAGAACTACCAAATTATCAAGTAACTAACTATTTTATTTAAAATAATAGATTACCAATAGAACTTACGAAATGTTTCATTTTTTGAGGGTCTTAATGAATTCTTTCTTTGTTTCAAATTGCGGCAACATTTTTCGAGACGAGATCCTAGCTTTGATAAATCCATCTCTTGATTCTCCACCACACACTGAAGCAGAAGCTTCTGTCACCAGTTTTACACACCTCTCGACTGCTTGAGTCTGACAGGGATATTTTGAAAGATCTTTGTCTATAGCTAATTCAATATTATCAGGGACATTTTCAACCATTTCTCGTAGGTCCTCCTCTGATATATCTTGCGTTAAAGGAGGTTCAGTGACGTCCACCGTAGCCCATTTTATCAGATCAATATAATCATCGGCTTCGAAATTTATTTTTGGGATAATAAAACGGCGGATTCCATTCGTCTTCTTATTTTTCATCTCCGTTATGCATTTTAGAATCCTCCTCAAACCTAATTCCCGAACATTTCTCCGGCTATCAGCTAACATCGCGATTAAAATGTTTTCTGGATGGCAAAAAAACGAGTTGCGCTCTATAACCGGATGAACTACTGCCTTAAGTTTTTTTGGTAGGTATTTGCAAGCTTTTATAATCTCTACAACATGCTTTGGTCCATCCAAACAAGAAGGTTTAGTTTTAATTTGAAACCAGGCAAACGCATATACTTTTATTGTATACGTAGTCAGAATCACTAATTCCGTTGAAGGTTTCGCAGTTGCTACATAAAGTCTTAGAATCCTGTTATCTGTTGTAAGCCACCTTAAATAAGACATTTTACCTGGTTGTCGTTGTGCCAAACCTAAAGATATTTTGCCATGAGAAACTGCCACACACATTTCATACAGATATTTCTGATCCGTGCTTAAATTTTCGATACTTATTTCAGGCAGCTCCACTGGTTTCTTTTTAAATGTCTGTATTGGCAAATTATCACAACTCTCAAGAGCCTTTCCCAGGACTCCAGAAAAGCCTTTGGGGTCGTTGGTCTTGCCATCAATATGTGCCATTAAATGCCGAAAGGGAAGTTCATTAAAATGAAGTAAACAAACAAACCAATGGACTGGCTTACCTATGGCCGCTTCAAGCTGACATACGATACCATTTTAAGAACCAGTGTTCACAACAGTTCCATCGCATCCAACTGTCTTAATTTTGTGCGTGTCGATACATAAGATGTGTTTTATGAAGTCAACTATGCTGGATGATATTGTTTTGGCATTTCCACAAGTTGGAGCGACATGACCAAGATATTGTCCTCCTGGCTCAGAAACAAGTACAACATGTTCTTCAATTAAAATCTTCCGAGATGATCTTAAGCCATTTTTTCCAAAACCATCGTTTTGTCTTTTCTTCCATCAAAATATAGGCCGGTTATATTGTCACTTTGACATTGAAGATTTTGACGTAATTTTTTCCTTTCTCGTCTTATTTTGCTTCTGTCAATTATTTTTGAAGAATCTAGCTTGGAAACGATGCCAATGTCTTGTAAAACAGAACTTACCAGGATTGATGCTGACCTGTCGGACACTCCTGTTCTCTCACAGGCTGAAGCTAAATTTGTCAGCTTTATCCTAGTAATTTTTTAATCGACGGACTGGGTAAAATTTGGATGTTGTCCTCATCATCACTCGAAATAGCACTGCCATCCTCAGTTTCTTCAGATATTTGAAGGTTTTGTTTGAGTTTCTTAGATTGTTTCGCATCTTCATGATTTTTTCGTTTAAGATCCTCCTGAAATTTTGCGATCGCCTCTTTTTTTAATTTTTTTCGTCAATTCAGACTCAACGTTACCAATCGCCATTCTCCTAAATTGTCTCTGATCAAGTAAGAAACTGCGTTCAGCATGTGGTACTTTTGTGACACAAGTACAAATTGAAAAATCTTTACATTTGCAAGTTGATAAGTCAAAATGTTGATTGCTATTCGATTTGAATAAATTAAGTTTTTGAACAAATGAGCTTCGCTTTGATTTTTTATTTTTTTATAGCTTTATACTTTTCGTTGTGCGTTTTAATTTTATGCAAAATCAGCTGATCTGACACAATAGGGAGTGATGATTTTAACCACACACTTTTTAAATCCATCACTAATTTTGAACAAACTTCGGAAACACTTGGATCATATCCTTTCATTTTTTCCTTCAATGAAATTCTTATAAACATAAACGCTTTCATTACATCACAATAAGTTGGAAGAATATTGCTCTGAAGTTCGGAAGGTGCTCCAAAAACTTCACACTCGATTTCACTACGCGTTTTTGGCATTTGGGCCCGTGCATTAGGTTACAAATGAAAATACATATAACGACAACTTCATCCATTATATTTAAATCGATGTTGTTTTAGTGTAGTTTCAATATTTTTGTTACAAAATATTATAATGTAATACAAAAATTAGCAAATTTTTTTTTTTAATGTACACATCATATATAAAAAAAGTTCCATAACTGACTGACAGGTGACGCACAAACCAAACCGCTGGACCTAAAGATCTCAAATTTTTACAGTGCATTCCTATAATGACATGAACAGCAGCTAGGATAGTTATTTTTTAAAATTCCTTCCTTCAGGCTACCAAGCGCTGAAAAAACGGTTGAAATAGTTAAATTATACAAAAAAATAAAACTTCGACGTCATACAGGAACCTTAAGATGACGTCGTAAATAAGCCAAATTTTTCAGACATCTTTTGGGTTTCCAAATTCAACTTTTCCGCATATAGGCTTAAAAGATTTTTTCGAAAAAAATTTCGCTCCACCCCAATACTGAGGTCTCATCTTCCCTCGAGACTAGCTTCCTATGCCAGTCTTGTCTGTCCGGGTACGACACATTGTATGGAGTGTCGAAATCAAGTGTACCAAGACTTTCATCCGCTTTTTCCGGGATTTCGGAGAAATATTCCTTTAAGATAGTGCTGTGTCTTTTCCTATTGTTTTTAAAGAGCCCTGCGTTAGTGAGCCGTAGCGCACTATTACCTGCATTAAATTGTATTTGTAGGTCCAGTGGTAAAAGATGCAAGAATGCTTCCAGTGCAGCCGTTGGTGTGGTACGTAAAGCACCCGTAACGGCAATGCAGGCTGTTCTTTGTACCCTGGTCAACATATCCCGTACATACTTCTTGTTCGCGGCTTTCCACCAGACAAGAGCCCCATATGTAACTATGGGCCTTACTACCATTATGTATAGCCAATACAACATTGATGGCCTAATGCCCCATTTCTTTCCTGCTGTCCTCTTACAGATGAAGAGAGCGTTTTGAGCCTTTTGGACTCTTTCCTGAACGTTAAGTTTCCAGTTTAGTTTCCTGTTATTAGACAGGATACCAAGATATTTTGCGTTCTCCGAGAGGGAAAGTTCCACTCCAGCAAGTCTGGGCAGCTTGAATGGCGGTATCTTGTATTTTGTACTAAATAGTACGACTTCGGTTTTCTCCGGGTTGACTCGTAGTCCACACCCTTCGGCCCATATTCTGAGCCTGTTGCGGGCTGTTTCCATAAGTTCACTTAACGTATTAAGGAATTTTCCTTGAACAATGATGACTACGTCATCCGCGTAAGCAGTGACGCTGAATCCTGCCTTATTTAGTTCTTTGAGTATGTCATCTATGACCAGCACCCAGAGAAGGGGGGAGATAACTCCGCCTTGGGGAGTGCCTCTAGTAACAGATTTTCTTATTGAACTACTTGGAATTGATATTTATCGTCGAGAGCATTTCGCATAGCCAATTGGTAATGCGCTGTTCGACATTGATCTTTACCAAAGCATTTTTGATTGCATCTCTCCTGACATTATTAAAGCCTCCCTCAATGTCTAAAAAGGCAGCTAGTGCAAATTCTTTCTGGTGAAGGCTCTCTATTTTACCTACTACTTCGTGTAGAGCCATCTCTACTGATTTACCTTTTAATGAGCATTACATAGAGTTCCGCTGCAACACTTGCTTCTTATATGAATGTCAATAAGCCTTTCAAGTGTATTGAGGAGAAATGACGATAGACTAATAGGTCTGAAGTATTTCGCTGAAGTATGACTTGGTTTACCCGCTTTAGGTATAAAAACCACTCGTTCTTCTCTCCACGCCCTAGGTACATAGCCTAACCGCAGGCAGTGTATAAAAATATTTCCGATAATATCTGTGACTGTTCCTGGCGCCCTTTGAAGCATAACCGGCAGAATGCCATCAGGGCCAAGTGCTTTGAACGGAGCGAAGGACTTAATGGCCCAACCCAGTTTCTTTCCAGTGATGATGTTGTTATCAACCCTTTCGTCTATCCCTGCGCTAATGCTATGTTCGTTAGGTAACGGAGACATTGGCGCGCTATTTCCTGGAAAATGGGCTTCCACAAGTGATTCCAGATCCTCCTCGCTGTTTTCGGCCACGAACCGTCCGATTTCTTGATAAAGCTAGGGACGGCCGCGTCCTTGGCCAGTATTTTGCGGAGTCTTGAAGTCTCGCTAGTATCTGCTATCGCCTCGCAGAAAAGCTTCCAAGATTTTCTCTTAGATTGCCTGATCAAGTATTTCAACTGTTTCTTGCTTTCTATGTACAGATCCCATGTGAAGTCGTCCCCTACAACTTTGGCCCTATTGTAGAAATGTCGAACCTGCCTTCTTTTGGAGTTTAACTCCTTGTTCCACCACTGAGGCTGGGACCTCTTGTGTGGTTTCTTGAGCGGGCAAACTTGTTCGTAAGCCACCCTCATAAACTTATCGACTGCCTTGTCTAAGTCTAATGAAGTGTCAAGACATGGTACTTCATTTCCTAGCTGATGCCTAATTATGGATTCGTACCTATTCCAGTCGGCATTCCTGGGGTTCCGATAAGTATTCATGGTCGACCCGCGGAAGCCTATCTGAAAGCGAATCCACCTATGATCCGATAGGGATGCCTCTTCTAGTAGCCTCCATTTCTCGATCAGGAAATCAGTATATAGGATGCGAGAGTGATATCTAACACCTCTTGTCTGTTCCGTACCACAAAAGTTGGGGTGTTGCCCTTGTTACATATAGTGAGTTTGGTCGATAAGATAAAATCAAAAAGACACTCACCCCTTGTGTTATTATCGCTGCTACCCCACTGCGTGTGATGCGCATTAGCATCGCATCCTAGGACGAAGAGCAATTTGTCCCTGGTCATCAGCTGCCTTAAGTTGTCGGAAGGCACCGTCATCGACTCATACGGTTTGCTTCCCTGTTTTTCGCAAGAAATTGCGGTTGGATCTCCGTCACTGAAATTATTCAAAAGAAATGCCCTGATCTTGTTTTTTAGTAGGATGCAAGTCCTAAGTTTACCTTCGTTAGCTTTGAAGTAAAGCGTGTAATCCCTTATGGAGAGCCCCTGGATGCGATTATTTTTGTTGATCCAGGGCTCTTGTATCAGTACGGCTGAAACGTTATGCTTGATTATATAGTTGACCAAGCACGCCGTCGCAGCCTTACTGTGATGCAGGTTTATTTGCACCGTCTCCATCATTATGGGGTTCTTCCACCTCCGCTCCCTTGGTCACGATCTTAATCATAACCTTCCCCATGCTATATCGCACCATCCCCTTGGTCTTTTCAAGGGGTGGGAGCGATTCCTTGTTAAGGCTCAGCAGGAAGTGCTGACCAAATTGCCTTCTGGGCCCTGTTTTAATCTCCACCCCCGTAGACACGGACCCCTCCACATCCTTTTTACCCTGATTTGATGTGGCCGCTGCTAGTCCACTAGTGGACGCCTTTACTGTTTCCCTAACTTGGACCGCAGCCTTTGCCCTGTTCTATTTTGGTGGGCTAGCCAGTAGTTCCCACGAGTAAGGCCGGAAAAAACAAGGTCGACCCAGGCAGCGCCGCCATACCTGGGCAGGGCTAAATACAACAGACCCTCACCATGGCGTCTGAGGGAGCTCGTACGCGACTGGTTTTACCCCCAGCCTTTCATCCTTGGGTACGGTTTGCTATCTGCTCACACCACCACCGGAATTCGGTTGGATTTAAAGGTTTACTCCTACCTCAAACTAAATGGATCACGACAAACGATTGAGACGTTGGCGACAGGCTAGCCATTTTCAGGCGGGCGCCCACGTGAAGGACTAAAGAATGAGGATTTGTGCCAGCCCATTTATCAGAGTTAACCTCCCCAAATAAATCGTCTGTAGGCTCCATATCAATACATATGGATACTATGTGTTTGGTACACCATCCAGAAATTGCATAACTGTTTTAGAACCAGTTTCCAGGAGTCTTGACGCCTTCATTCATTCTGACTTTTTGGGTGATCTCGCATTCAATTTGGGGTCATCTTGCATAATCTTTTGGGCCTTTTTTCATAATGAAATTTGACCCATAAATATTGGGTTATTTTGCGTTTTCCGATTTTTGGCGATTTCGTTTTGGGCGATTTTTCGCATAGCCCAAGATTGATACACTTCAAGTATACAGAATTGTTTGACTTTCGGGTATAGCTATAGCATAGGGTTCGGTCACGAACTTGTTTTGGACCTCAAGAAATGTGTCAGCGTCAAAAATGTAGCGTCGTACGCTATGCGTTGCGGGGGTGGACCTCGCTGTCAACTGCTTTTGTACTAACTCTTCTATATTGCTCTTTTCAACATGATGGCAACTTCAAGACTAATTTTATGCACTTCCATGGGGGTTCTGCCTGCTTCTAAAATTTTATGAAGACAGAATGTGGTCCAACTATGCACGCAAATGAAATGACGAACTCTTCACAGTTGCTGTAAATTTGTTTGCAAAGCGAAAGGCTAGGAATATATTTATAAATGGATGTTTTAGTGATCTGTCCAACGTAGTAGCTGTACTCCCTTTAGTAAGTAATAAAAAGGGACTTTTCATGCCCCCTGTCGTATTCAATAGTTGGTAGCATGTGCTCTTATCTTAGGTCTCTCGCAGATGGGTGTCATATGGAAGACACAAAAATGCGGGTGGTAAGCAGCTTCACATCCTGATAGGGGAGACAATTATTTCTTTCCAAAGGAATAAATCAAGTTATTAAAACAAAACAGTCGCTTCAAGGAGTCTCATATACTGAATTACTGCGATGTCGTTATTCTCTTAAGTGGTGTAAAAAATTCCAGATATAAGTAGTCCGGCCGAAAAACATAGACGCCCTCAATTTCACATTCCCATTATTAGCACCCAACCAATATTGAGACAACTCATTCAATTACCTTTCCCCCAATATGCTCAAGTATCCACCTGAATCTGGGTCAAGTAGTTGAAAAGTTTCAACAACTGCAGAGGTAGGCGCCGCCACGCCAACCACAATTTCGGCATACGGAAAACTGAAAATATTTCCATACATAAAGATTACATTTTACCTGTCGGGCTGCTCTGACAAAGTATGATTGTAAACCCATAAAAACCCTTTTGTCATAATCATAAATCGCACACTCATAGCCATCACTGCCTGCCGACATGTTATGCAGAACTAGATAAAACAACAAATAAAAATCTCCTCAAACTCCGAATTCGGTCGATATAAATTTCAATTTGGAAAAACTGCTGCTTTCACTCCACGTTGCTATGGCTGGCACTGTGAATTTTCAATCGTGTTATTCGATTTTCTTGAATCTTTGACAGATACCATCCGCATATATAGCATAATGAAAGTGAAAAGCATGCAGTAGCAGCAGTACATAACCGTAAAACCTTACGATTCCATCTTGGTATTTTTCAAACTGCCCATAAGCAGAGATTTTAAATATTACTGAAGCCCCAACTGGTAGTTGGAACAGAAGAACCAACAAAGCACTTCCGTCGCTTACGGGCCATTAAACGAATTTTCTTCTTTTATGGAGATTAGCTAAATTCCACATGCCACTATCATCATTCAACGACATACAAACAAATGAACTCAAGGAACATTGACAGAAAAAAAAAAAATAAACTCAAACTTTCGTGGACGATAGATATGTAACGGCAGCTCGAAACAAGGGAATGTGATTTAAGTTAAATCCTTTATTTCCAAATGAAAATCCCCAGCGTTCACCCTTTTCCCTATTCTCCTATGCGCTGTCTGACATCCTTAACCCTTGTCACAGGGAAGCGATTTGAAAAAAATAAATAAATATAATATACACATCCGGGGTGAAGCATTTTTCGCTCTGAATAGTACCGACTAATTCTCACTCCACAGCGTCACCCACACCCATGTGCCATGTTGGCAATTACTGAAACGTCCTTGAATGGCTGCAGAAAAATATACATCGAACAGAAAGGATAACCTCTACAGATTCATCGCTCACCCACGATGAATGGCTGCTCCATTCTTTTCGGTAATCGAAAAGGAATTTCAAAACTCATTCCGCTATTAAACCGGACGGATTCCTTGTTTCATCTCGCATGGAAGAGCGAAAAAGAGGAGACAAAATCGCAATCATCATCATCGCTGGAATACAATAAGCCGAAAGGTATTACCGGGGGTATTTTTCAATTTGAGGAACAGCCACTTGGGTTTATGTGTATTTATTGTGTATATTTCTGTCAATTGCTCAGATTGAGTGACGAAGTTAACACTCTTTAAATCGAATCTTTATTTCGTTTTTGCTTTCAGAGTGTGGATGCGATATCCGTCTGTGAATCCAGCTTGCGACACTTCTTGCTGGTTTAATTCCCATTTGCGATCGTTAAGATGTTTACCAATATGAAAAACGGAGTGGACCCATTCCGTGCGTGCCCTTCCAACAGTAGTTGTTGAAGCAAATTATTACTTTGGCTTAAACTGTAGAACAAAGCAGCATAAATTCAAAGAAAATGCTGCCAGAAAAAGGCTCATTCTGTTTGACATAAATGATGCAATCATTTACTGGAGGATAAGCGAAGTCTACAATAGGCTCCGGTCGGAGGAGTAGCCAATCGACATTGAGTAAGTACATAATTTTTCATTCAATACAGTCAATATAGTCACAGCTCACAACTTGTATTGGGGAACTTACTCTTTCAGTCAGCTCAGAGCCCAGATTACATGACCAAGGGTAAGGGTTCGAGCAAAGACCGAATTAATGGCCGGTGTCTAAGCATTGGCACCAAACTCAATCCTTCCGATACAAAAATGACCTGTATGTGTCAAAAAAGTCCTACCATCGCTCGGGTATAAGACTGCGAAACACTTAAACGTTTTTACTTGTTTTAATCATCGATAATCACTTTTAGTGTCCAGGCATCATTTTTCGAACTCACAATGGCGAAATTTTCCATACAAAATTGCATATTGTGACCTGCAAAATACTTACAGCCGTATTTATTAGATTCCCTTACGACGCCTCTACGATTTCGGTTTTTTGTAATAGTTTCGTACTTATTTAGACACCAATCTTGCGTAATAAACAGTCAGTGGACATTTTTTTATAAATAACAATTTCAGCAAAGCCACATAGAGGCTGCGTAAATTTGTACGCGATGTTTAACTAAACAGCATCGTAGAGGTGTCCTAAGGCAATCTAATAAATACGGCTGTTACTTTTTCCCCGCGGAATGATATCAGTTGTTTCTGTGAAATAAAACTGACATCTCTCTTGTGAGATTTATTTTGTTTGTAAACAAAAATGGAGCAGCAAAAAATAAAAAGAAAACGGTCGGAAAATTGGGGTTGAACTTGAATTGAACTTTCATTTATTAAGTCGATCAATGTCATTAACAAAATTCACGAATTTTAGTTCAATTTTTAGTTTCGTTTTGAAAAAATTTAAACAAAATTACATTTCAAAAACGGAAAAAAATATGCAAGCTTTACGCAACCTCTAAACGCAAATTTTTGCGTTTAAAGTAACGCAGGCTTAAAGCAAAGAGATTTTTGTTTATAAATCACGTTTTCCTGCGTAAGGACATTTTAGAGGGTGCGAAAAGATAAGCAGACTCTACGGTGAGTTTATATATAAGGCTAAGGCTGTTTATTTTTAACATTTTATCTCTTCCACATTCCTCTGCAAATATTGAAATAATGTTTTCTGGTGTAAATTTAATAAAACAAAAATTCGCAATCGTTTGAGTAGGTATTGAAACAGTTGTTAAAATTTTAGTCATTCCAAAGGATTTGTTGCGCTTTAATGAACCGGACTTCTATGATCTTGATATAAGCAATTAATTTCTAAGTCAATTTAATTCAAATATGTTTCAATATTTCAAAAACCAATATTATGACCAACGTTTTTTTTATAGATATTTAGGTGATTTATGTAGGTAGGTATTAGTAGTAAAGTACTTCAAAATTGTATTTTATATTGCGCTCTTTTTATATTTTGAACAAAATCTTGAAAAAAGGATTTTTTATTTCGGAAAAAACAAGATTTTCAGATTTTTTATCTGGCAACACTGGACAGGAGTGGCATTCAGCTCAATTTCCAACTTTCTAATGTAGCATTCTGAGAGTGAGTAGTTGGTCGGGTGTGTGTTCTGCTCAGGAGAAAATTGCAAGTCTCATTCCGAAGCATGTCTCAACCACAGCTAGTACTTATAATTCAACAGCTTAATTGGAATATTTTCCTAAATCCGTATTATTAAAACGAGACAAGCTTATTTACGGATGGCCAAATATTTCGTTGAATTTAAGGCATTTTTAATGACACGAAAAACAAATTGAACTTCGTTTGAACCTTCCACTACCGTCGGACTTCTACCCTTTGAGTTTGTCATTCTTAGTATGTCCTAGATCAAACAACTATAAAAAGAAGACCTGTTTCATCTTGATACCTCTAAAAAATCGGATAGTCTAAACACCATGCGTGTGATTCTATGATCATGGTCTTACTTTCGATAAACTCTCTCCAAGACTATGACTGTTGTTTGGTTGCTTAGCAACTAATTTACAAGTTATTTTCGTCTCCGTGCACCGGTTTCGAGAAACTGAGCTTCGAAGTGAATCCAAACAGTCTTTCTTCTTCTCTCTAATGGCGGCTTAAAGTAAAAGGAACGTTTTAAGTCACGCAGCACATGTGTCATAACCAACTGTCATTTAGAGCCGCTTGACTCTGCCAACAAATATTGCATAGGCAACTGCATTCTTAGTCTACATTCATTATGCCTTATTAGGCCATTCAACTTTTGTTATAAACCATGGAAATCAATGATCTATATAGATCATGTGAGCATAATAAAAAAGGGCTATTGATACAGTTGAAGTTTTGTAAACACAGCTGCCATGTAAGGTACCATTGTAACCCCTCCCATTATACCCATGTCTTATGTCTTACCAATGTCGATGGGACTCAGTTTCCCTCACTCATACTCGACAGCATAGACTAGCCAAACTAGACAGTCAGCTTTCGTGCACCTACCCAATTTTCCCCGCAAATTTTGAATGACAGCTCTCTCTCGCGCCCTCTTTGTTTTGCTGTCTTTGAATACGTGTATTAATGGCCGCCGGGTGGCACTGTTTCAATAACAAACAATTTGTAAATAGATTTATAACAATAAATGTGAAAAAAGTAAATGTTGGTTATTGTTTTCTTAGATAGCATAACTTGTTCTCCTTCCATATTCGGCACCAAAAACTGTTTATCCATTCACATTTCAGTTCTTTTTTAATTTTATTTGTATGAATTCTATTTTCGACAGCAAAATTCATGCAGCTGCATAAATGAAATCCGTGGGGGTTGTTCCAAAAATGAGTGAACAAAATGCAGTTAAACCCAAGCTTTCACTAGGGCATACGTGAATTTTAGAAAATGTTCATGAATAAATAAATAAATTTCTATTAGGCTATTTGTACAAATCAATATATGATTGGAAATTCTGTAGCTTAATAGTACTAACCAGTGTTAAATAATGTTACCTAGTAGCAGTAAAAATGCAAATTCTATTTATGTTTAAACAAAAAGCGTAAAATAACAATTTAGAGACGGTTTTTGCCAAAAATACGACTACTAGAATTATTATTTATTATTTATTACTAGAAATAAAGTACAAAATTTCACTTTAAGTTAGGAAATAGTTAGATTCGAGTCACCGCTGGATAAGTCAAATCTAAAGTGACATCCATGACGTATTCTTCCGAAATAAATATGTCAGATGATGAAATTTTCAGGGATATTGAAATTTTTCAAAAAAAAATATAACAAATTCCAGAAAACGAAAGACATTAATTATAGATGTGTAGCACATTCGTTTTTAACCGTCCCCATTGTGCTTTAAGCTTTCCTATGGGGAATTCCATGCCGTAAACTTTTAAATCTTCGGAAATCTTTTTCCATGCTTCGTTCTCTTTGCAATCATGTTCGTGTTATTTATTTTGGAATCCACCACTGCTACGTGCGGTGCTAATGTATCTTTTAAAATCTCCTTTTCCTCCCATGTCCAGTTGCGTTCCTTTTCGCCTCTATTCAATCGGAAATCAACTTGCCTTATCCATTATCTTTTTGAAAACGTCTTTCATGGATTTAAATAAATAGAATTTAATAAAATCTGTTTTATCTGTCAAATTCAAATCAGCTGAAGTTCACAATGGTGAAACAACAGAATTGAGTCACAATAGCGAACAGAAGTTGACTTTTGTTAAATTTGTTTCATTTTCATGAAACACTATGGGACATAGAGTTAACTAACAAAATAAGACTTTAGAGCAGAATTTAGTTTTTTTCTATTACTGAGGGCCAATATAAATTATTAATTAACAAAAACAAGTGCACTCTTTGTGCTTTTGGAATACAAAAAGGGATGAAAACATTTTTTTACTGTTCCGAGTGTTTCAATCAATTCTGGCCTTTACCAGAAAAAGCCAAGTGCATGCAAATTTGACAGCAATAGTTTGAGCAATAAAAATATAGAATTAATTTTTTGAATTTAAGAAATGCATACTTGCATTTATATTATTGTTACGTACTAATTACAGATTATAAATTATGCTAAAAAATATATTTCCCTACGACATAAAAAAAAGGTTTTCCTTAAAAGGTGTTGAAATATTTTGTTTCAATATGACTTCGAAATTAAATGCATTAATATCAACGAAAAAAAAATGTGTATTTTCTTTAAAATGTACAAGAAAAAGCTTGAAGTTACAAAATCTCTTTTAACAAAAATGCAAAAAAAACGCGGTAGTTTATTTTTCTCTGATTAATATTATGAGATGGATTTCTGCTAAATATTGAAAAATAATTATTTTATTAAGGTATTTGACATTGTAACAAAATTATAACAGGAATTCCATTGGATTCCAACAATTTCATAAACTTTATAAACTCTTAAACTCAACTGTGATGTGAACAGTGAACGCCGTGTAACTAATGGGCACAAAATATACCCAACACAGACAGTGATATCCCACCAGAAAATGGCCGCCCGATGGACATGAAGTCCCTGCATAAGATTGTATAAGTATGCGTGCGGCAGCAATGGCGCTCCTTTGATTGGTACAGGCACTCAAGCAGCTTGTAGGCAGATGTACCGTTTCTGCTCTCAGTTCACCGTCTAGTTTGGTTAGTCTATGCTCGATAGTACAGCATGAGAATCTGTAAGTAACTGTGTTGAAAATATTCGACTATTAAAATACAATATTACTATACATAACATTTATAACTTAATATAGGAACTACGCGATAAATGAGGGAAAACCCAAGTATATGCTGTCAAGAAGAAGCGGCACACAGCATCGACGAATTGGACAGAACGTCACAATCGACAGCGTAAACTATGAGGTAGTAAGGGACTTTGTCTACCTCGGCTCTACCATAAACTCCAGCAATAATATTTCGTCAGATATCAAGGAGAGTAACTCTTGCCAATCGCTGTGTCTTTGGGTGAGAAAGTAATTCAGTGGTAGAGCCCTATCCTGAAGAACTAAGGGGACTCTGAATAAGACCTCATCATCCCAGTCCTGCTTTATGGCGCTTAAGGTTGGACTCCATCTAAAGCGGATGAAGATGTCCATGGCTGCTTCGAGAGAGAAATTTTTCGTAAAATGCTCGGTGATTCAACGACGAACTATACGATCAGTACAGCGGCATTGCCCCAGTCAAAAAAATTGCTCATCTGTCTTCTAGGGACATGTAGAGCGAAAGGCTCCAGCCCAAAAAGTTTTAGACTCCAACCCAGAGGGACAACACAGTAGAGGAAGACTTCGCCGAAAGTGCCGATCTCCGATATATAATAAACTATCGAGAAGTCTTTCACTAACCAATTTCAAAGTGAAGATGAAACAATATTCACAATATCCTGAAAGATTACTCTCTTCTTGTGTTCATGCAACTGCAGCCATTTAATTCTTGTGAAATCTTACCATTTACGCCATCAACTCATGACTAACCCCAACAGAAGACCAACCGAACTTGAACCAACTGCGTCCGCTTAAATCAGAAGGCCGAAATGGCACTCCACCGGAGAAACATCTATACTCCACCAAAGCACATAATCCTTCGAATCGGTTAATTACATCTGCAACTTCAATCCCCCCGTTGAGCAAGTAGTGTGACAAAGCTCATTATTAACATCATTGTGCCATTCCGACGGGAACAACACAACACTAGCAATTCTCATTGCAATTATATCAACTGGCGATATTAATTGAATTAAACAGAAAGCCCGGCCAGCGCAGCAACGTATATCAATTGGTATGGGTCACAGCAGTGAAAATGGACATTTCTTCCCCGCCACCCCCCACTGGTATTAGTAGGACTCATAGTGTGGGTTGCCACCCAAGGCTTACCAAGGAAAATAATAAATCGCTTAAGCAACTTTCACAACTGCACACTTGGTTAATAATTCCAAAAAATGAGAACACAATTACGTTCGGGGCTAAATTGGATCGAGCGTTGTAATCCACATTCGCCTGGGGATCGCACACACACTCACCGTGTATATGAAACATACGGGAGCGGTAGTAGTTGGAAGAATGACGACGACAACGACGACGACGACATGGTATTGCAGCAATCTGAAAACTTCTGTATAAACTTGGTAATAAACATAAATTGTTTGCACTAAAATAACTCCGGGTGGCTTTCATTGCTGTAAAAAGTTTGATTTTAATTTTGCACATCTGAAAATATCCATTCGATGGAGAGGCGGAGGGGCCGCATGTGCTCGTGATGGAAGAAGGATTACATAATGCATAGCATTGACCTTTTCTCCCCCTTTTGTCCAGAGCTCGACAAAACTCATTTGTTATTCGATTAGATTCTGTAGCACTGTTGACGGAGTGCAACTACACATACATAGGTACAGCCAAAACGAATTATACAGCAAGGAGCAACAGCTTTCGTAGGAGGATATCAGTGGCAGCGAAGAAGTTGCATTTGATATGCCAGACCATGAGCGAGCGAGGTTTATTTATTGCGAAGTTGTACACAATTTTTTTTTAGAAAAAAAACGTTCACAGAGTTGAACAATTGCCGCAGTTAATTGTTTACCAAATAATAGCCACCAACTATTTTAATATGCTCGAAATGCGCAGTAGAGAAATTAAGTTTCCATGAAAGCAATTTCTACTGACTTAAATGCTAGGAATAGGAAATGTATGCAAGGAAAACTTCATTCAGAAAACCTAGCAATAATAAATTAACGAAAGAAAACTTGCTGTGTTCAGCGATAAGGAATTTCGTATGGCCGGTGCTGCCAACTACTACAAGTGTTGCCTATGCATTTCATGTTTCGAAAGATGCTTATGTCGTAGTATTTTCAATGCAACCAGGGATTCCAAGTATTGGAGCAATCAGAATAGTCCCGGTCAGTTGCATTCCCAGCAAAAACCTTGGTGTAGTGGTGTTCGAACCTGTGCTGCTCGGGTGACATGCAATGACATTATTTACCACATCATTGCTACATGCCTATCGATATACTCGCGGAAAGAGTGGGACAAATAAATATGTACCTACGGGCAGAAAACGACGAAAGAATTTCAAAAATAGTTCCAGTGATGAAAACTGTCAAACTAAAATAGAATAAGGCGTTAAAGGTCAAATGGAAACACCATGCCGGTTATCGATTCTTGATTGAAAAAAGCTGATGGCAAAACAACTACAAGGCTCAGACTTGACATGGCTTTTAAAGAGAATTAAGGACCATTCACATGAGAGCGACCAACTACCTACGAACGAACGAATATTCGCAAATTTTGACAGTCCATTCACATGATACATTTTATTTGGTCGCAGATAGCCGCGAATTCGACAGCGACTGTCATTTGTCTCTATTTTTTTGAATAAAAAAAACTCGAAAATGGGAGGTATAGCCGCATTCTATTAAGGAAAAATAGAATATTGTTGTCCTATTTGTGGTGGGAAAAATTTAAAACACAGCAATCAATGCATGTACATCCGCTTAACCGAACACGAAAAGAAAAAGGAGAATATTTTACTTTGATAAACATGCTTCTCTGTTGATTCAGTCATATTTCTTTTATTTTCCATTCGCACCAAAACAAAACAAATATGTACAAAAAAAAATGCCAATGATATTTCAAGTTTGAGGTTAAATTCGAACGAATGTTTTATTCGCTAGTCTGTGGAACGCGATTTGAATGATGTGGATTGTGAATAAACTTTGACAATTCGCGTCAAGGGTGTATTCGTTCGCGGCAAAAAGTTGGGAATTTGAAATTTCGCTATTAAAACTGTATATTAACTGATGGAATAATTAATTATCCTCCTCTTGGTATAGTAAAATGTGCAATTTTCTGTTCATAAATGCAGCAAAAGTGGTTTGTTCGCATTTCAGCAATTCGTTCGCTCGCTCTCATGTGAATAGTCCATTATCTCTTTAAACTCGTACATGACATCATCCCAAACTCCGCACTTTGCGAAACCGTATTGGAAAACGGCTCTTTTATTGCCCAATAGGTAAACGAAACAAAGACAAAAAGCCTACGGGACCAATTCGGAGAGTATCCACTCCCGACAAGGTCGTTATTTGTGTGCTCCAGAATGGCGAAAACGGGACCATTGCAAGTAGCGTGGCTATTGCGATCTTAAGAGGGATAGGTCCAATAACTGAGTAAGCTAATCCTTCATTCCGAACCCTTCGAAGTAATGCCTAACATTTACTAAGAGCAGGAACTTTTTATAATGTTATGTATCTGGTACATGCCCACCCACCCTTGCCAGTCAGTCACTGTTCGAACTGTTTGATTGTAGAGATAGTGATGGGGACAAATGACACATTTGGAATTAAGTGCCAATTGGCCACACAACATTTATCGAATTATATTTTTAAAAACGCTAAGAAATACTTAAATCGATCTATTTTGTAAAAAAAAAAACTTCCATCAAAGATTAAAAAGTAAAAGTCGCCACACTTCACACTCAGAACAAAAAAATATTTTCATCCCCGCCTCATAAATAACAATGGCCTAATCGGGCAGAAAAAAAAACTTGCCTCGAAAGACTTTCATCAACAAACTTCATCCTACACATTGTGGACAATTATAATTCGATACGAAGGACATCGTGATAACAGACGTCGTCGTCGCCGTTCCTTTGTCAACCGCACTAACTTTAACAATAAATTCCTCACTCAAACTACTTAGACTTATGTTCTGGGAATTCGCTGCTTCCGTTCTCCTTAATTTTTTAAGACCACCACTCTCTTGAGTGAGTTGTTAAAAACATTTCTATAAGTTCAGTGAATTTTGGCAAAAAAAAAAAAAGTTTTAAGCAGAAAAGTGAAATAATTTCGTTCGTTAACAAAGGAGTGCACTGCACAAGTGTGGTTGTCTTGATGCCGAAGAACGAGCACTGGGCAGCTTTGGGAAGGTTTTTCCTTTAAGGCTGTCAATATTTTCGTTATACTGTTCGTTATAAACATTTTCATTTTCAAGTACGTATAATCGGGGAAGTTCTGAGAACAAAATGAAACCCATCGGACCGACAGATGCTGTGAAGGGTTTCGTTTGTCTGTACAAGTGAAGTTTTCCGCCGAAGAAGTGCTCAGAATTTTTCAACTAGTTTCAATAAAGTTTTCGTGAAAGGATGCGAATCCCTTTCAAAGAGCCGAATGATGTGCTGTATTGTTTGCAGCTTGTTTTCTATTGTTGGTATTGTTAATAATATCTGCTAAGACCGAGCCCCATGGACTGCGCGATTTTTTCGGAGCTCGCCTTGCAGTAGTTTCTATTCAGAAGCAATAATACATAAAACATTCGGGTTTTTACTCGTTTTATGACACGTTTTTTGAAGCTTAAATAAATGTATTCTCGTTTTTTGACGCTTTTCCGACGGCTATTTTGACACGTTCTCCGACGCATATTTTTAAACTTTTTTCGAAAGGGGCTTGGAATCGTTTTTTGACCTTTTCCGAGGGGTTCTTGAACTTTTTTTATGACACGTTTTTCGAAGACTTAAAGAATTTTTTTCGACACGATTTTCGACGGCCATTTTGACGCGTATTTCGGCCCATATTTTGATGAGTATATTTTGTCGCTTATATTGAAACTTTTTCCAAAGAGGGACCTGTTTATTGACCCTTGCCCGACAGGTTATTAAACTCGTTTAATGACGCTTATTTGAACGAGTTTTTTGACTCGCATTATCACGGGATTTGCAACGTTTTTTTTTACTGTTTTTTGGACGCTATTTTCGAAGGATTTTTGTCCTCGGTTTAAAATGTTTTTTTAAGCTTTTTTTGACCCATACTTGGAAGCAATATTCCGCATTGTTGGACGCATTTTGTGATGCGTATTGCGGATGTCGCGTTTATTGACAAATTTTGGCAACTTGGCATGTTTTTCGACGCGTTTTCAACGGGTTTTCGGCGAAGGGCGTTTGGATCGGTTTTATGAACCTGTTCGGTCCCCTATTTTGACGTATATTTTGTCGCGTTTTTCGGTGTGTATCTTGATGAGTTTTTTTGAAACTTTTTTTGCATGGGGCTTAGCCTCGTTTTAAGGCGCATTTCGACCGGTTTCTTAGACTCGCGTCTTATGACGTTCCAAGTTTTCCAAGTTAGTTGTAAATATTTCGCTGGGTTCTCAAGCCTAATCGGACCCAATTTTGCTAAATATGTAAGCTTGATGTGTGTTATTAGAACTGTGCATACCAACAAAATTGGGTGAGTGGGAACAACGGGGCATGGCACCTCAAATACAGGGTCATTCATTTAGTAGTTTCAAGTTGGTAGCGCTGGTATTTGACACCTGTCAAACTAACTCAGCTGTCACTTGAAGTGTCATAATATTAGTTAAATGTTTGCCATTTACGATAATGGATCGCTTAACAATCGACGAACGCGTTAAAGCTAATTAAAACTTCCAACAAGACAGGGCAACAAGCCGCAAAACACGACCAATTATGGCTTGTCGCGTAATTTCACGTTTTGGCGACGTCAATTGGCCACCAAGGTCACGGTTTGACACCATTAGACGCATTTGAAACCAACATTACTCAGGTCATGGCCGAGATACCGCCCGAAATGTGCGAAAAAGTGGTTAAAAATTACTTCAAAAGAGTCGTACGCTGCGAATCTTCCCGAGGCCGCCATTTGAATGATATTGTGTTTCACACTTAGTGGCAAAGTCCAAACTTTATAATGAAATAAAATCTTCATCAAAGATGTGTCGCTTTGTGTGTTTTATTTAGCTTTAATTATCAAGATAAGGTTATTTAAATCACCTTATCTTGATAATTTTGAAAGCCTTTTGCCTTCAGAATTGTGTAATAAGTAAACACTCCACCAATCCTATCCGCAAAAAAGTGTAAGACCTCCAAGTCGCAAGGTTAGAAGAATAAATTTCAGTCAAATGAACCTAAAGTAGGCATGAAATTTTCAATATTGTACAAGTTGGGCAAACCCAAACACCAGTACTGCAAATTTTACCCTTGAGCTAAAACATTCCTACCTCCTATTTCAGAACGAAAATAGCCGTCCGCCATTTGCACAAAAGCCGAATTCAGAATGGCACAATCTAAAGCGAAAATATAAAAATTCCAACAGAAGGTAGTAAAACCAACAATGGCAAAGTATTCATATTCACATTGTTGGCACTCCTTTAACGCGCAGCCAGTTCCGTTTCATTGAGAATTGAAACCGAATGAGATGCTACAAAATTATTAAGATACCAACCACCTACTCAGAGTAGAGCAAGCACTACTGTTGGGCTTCCCTCAACCGTTCTGTGTCCTTAATTAACATCACCCCCCATTACAGCATTGCCCTTTCGTAAGCACGGCGCTCTAAGTTTGACAAACAAACAGTGAATACAAAATATAAAAATAAAATACACTTAACTCAAACTGATTTCCATTTCATACAGTTGCTATCGCAAATGCCGACTTTTCAAAATTCACAACACAATCACCCAGAAACTGGCGAATTAGGAAACTTTTCCAAGCATTCGGCTGCAAGCTTATTTAAACAGTTGTTCGCGTCTCAACTGCCCGCTCTGTGTCTCTATCAGGAACAAACTGAACGCAATTAAACGGCAATCAATTATGAACTTTATGACAAAACTTTCTTCAATAACCAACGCGCCAAAGAAATAACGAACTCGAGGGCGGTCTTAATCCTTTGGCGCTTGAGGAGCGCTCCGCTGTTTCTTCGCCCTCACTCCCTGTCTCCCGAAGAATAACAAATTCGATGAATAACTATAACTGTAGGTACTATTTATTTACTATTTGATTGCCCCTAGTTATGGCATAGGTAGGTATGGAGGCCGACTGCTGATTGTAAAGTGAATCGATAGACGAGGAAACAAGTTTTACAAACTGAACAGGATATTGAGGGGCATCAGTCGCGGGGGACAGTTACACTGCGTTTCCGAATCAGTGTCAACTTTCGTTGTATTTTAAAAAAAACGAAACGACAACCAGCGGTAGACGGTTTTATTAACGGGCGGGAAAAAGTTTCCACCATAAGTTTGCAAAATGTTGCTTTATTTTTGTGAAAAGTTTAGATTCTGCTTTTATCAAGGAAATCAAGGATAATAGTGCATACATAATGAGGAGCCATTTTAAGGGAATTATTTAAAGTTTTCTCGAGCTTGGCTCTTGGCAACGTGCACTGCGGGCGAGTAGTTTGAAAACTTTTCAAAAAGCGTTGTTAATAATTTTTGCTATGGGTTAAATGGTCACCTGCACAACAGTATTGATCTATCTGTGATGAATTTTAATCTGCCCCAAAGTTGTGGGTTTTATTGAATTCGTAATGTTTTATGCAGCTTTGCGTTGAAGTTTGTAAGGAACTGCTTTTAAGAAAGGAATAAGTGCTCGATAGTGAACATTTTAATAAGGGGAAAAATACTGCTATGCGGATTCAAGGTTCGTATCGTACGTCTATCCACAAATTTTGAATACAAAAGAATACAAAGATCCACTCGCAACGTGTGTGCCAAAAGTTGAAGCTGCATACCTACTTAAAGCGAAAGGTATTTTTAAATCCTAACGCAATAAGCGAACTGAAAAATCCGTAGGAACGTTATAATTTTAAATGTTTATTCATTTAGTGGCCTTTACTGCATAATGTATTTCACGCCGATGCAGCGGGGACGACCAAGGCATTTGTTTGCTAGATATTTACCAAAACGGGTTGGGGTCAAAATTCTGAATGCGTCCAAATTATTTTCACAAAATTCTGGCTTCAAAATTCTGTTGTCAGGATTCTGCTTCCAAAATGCTGTTTTCCAAATTCTGCTTTACAAAATTGTGCAAACAATACAATTTGCGAACTTTCGAACATTTTCCAAACCCTTTTTATAATGTTTGTGCAGAATTTTGTAAAACAGAGATGGGGAGAACATTTTAGTTTTTTAATTTGTGTTTTTTATGATTTGTTTTAGTTTTATTTTAATCTTACCTCCTCCTTTCTTAATAGTTACTTTGTTTTTCTATTTTATTTTATTTTAATTTCAATATTAATTTTAATTTTAGTTGTTTCTTTTTAATTAAAATTTTATTTCTTTACTAGATATTTAATTTTTTCTTTTAAATTTTAATTTTTTGTAGATTTAAAATTGTTTTTTAAATGTATTTTTTTTCGTAGTTTATATTTTTGTTAGTTGGAAAAAACAGAATAAGCCGAATTGTATTACTTTAAATTTGAAAAGCACAATTTCGACCCGCTCCCTACCAAAACTTATGATATTCCAATCCCTTCAAACGAATTTTCGGTCCATCGCTAAAAGGATTTTTATTTACCCTGCGGCCGACTTGGAATTTTGTCTATTTCAAAAATTCTCGAAGTCAGAGATGATGGCACTACGAAGAAGGTGCAGCATTGTATCAAGTGCGGCAGTGGGGGTGGACCTAACCCAAGTAGCATTCGAATACAAATTTTAGGCCTGGCGACGTTCTGGTGTCAATTCGTGATCCTATTTAGGAACTTATGTTTCGAAACAACGAAGTAACAGTTCCTTTTTTGTTTCGGAAGTGGCGCAACACAAAGTAGGAATTGTTTTTGACGCAAATCCTATATACCATCTTTGAACACACAATTTAAGCCCAAAGTGTGAGGCCAGGGGGAAGTACCCCCGTAATGCCAATACATGCTGATCTTCGTATGCGTTAAATAGATGTTAAATATTTTATCCAACGCCGGCCACACACCAGAGGGCTAATTAGGTCTGACTTAGGTTTACCATACCTTGGGCTGCAGGCCCCATCTAGAATATAAAGCTCTTTTACAAGTACGGGTGTTTCTGAATATTTAGCTTCCATAGCTTAGATCACTGTATAGAATCATGCCTAGATATTTGGATTTAAATTTTAGCTGATTGTTTCTAAGTTAAGGTGGAGCTATGTTGAGAACCTTTTATTTTTTACAGAAGACTACTAGCTTTGTCTAGAGTCAAAAATTAGTCAAATGTCAGATCAACGGCCTCGTTGCTCTTTAGATCTTTTGTAGTAGCTGAGTCAATAATTCGCTCTTTCCCTTTTATTTCTTTTGACATGATGCCTATAGAAGTTGCATTGCGCACCGGCGACTTATCAGTGTTTCGGAGATACTGGGTTCTGGTCTGAAAGTCATCGGCTTAGCTTGGTTATATTTACTATCTTCGGAAGTTGTTATCTCGAGGATCTTTGACCTTCATCTTGAGCTTAAAAGCAGCCTCTGCTACTTCTCCTCCCATGTCTTGGCTAGATCTTTGCAGTTCTTGATTTGATTCGCAGCGCTTTCACAAGTGCATTTTTGTATACACATAGTTAAAGCAACGGGCCCGTATACGACCACCAGGCCTGGCTTCTAATTAACCATTTGTATGAGTTTATGTTTTCGGGTCGAGTGGAAGAGACATATACCATTTTAGTCGAGTCTGAATTGAAAAGCTCTCTCGTCGACTTCCTTCTACTGTACTATTCGATGCTCCTTCTTGCTAAATACTTTTTTTTTTTTTTTGACAAACTCTTAAAACAACAACTCACAGCTACTTCTTCCGAATCAGCCTGCGTCTATGCAATCATTTGTGACAAAGTACTAAAAACGGCCTAATTTAAGTTTATGTCTCGACTTACTTTTGATTTAATTCTGCGATTTCCTATTACCAGCGCGACGAAATTGAATGGCGCTAAAAGCAGTTGAACATACCTCCTACCAAGGTAGGAGCTGTCAACATGAGCTAGCTATACCTTCACTTCCTCTAGTGCTCAGAACTCTGCTGCTCCCTAGTCACTTCTATGCTTGTGATAAATATGTACCTAGTGATAATCTCAGAACCGTCTAGTAAAGGATGTTTCAACAAGAACGGGTCTATGTTGAAATCGAATAAAACAGGCTGAATGTGAGGTGGAAACTATTTTTTTATTCGAAAGACCATGTAGCCATGTGTCACGGGTCCGAGTGGTCCAATTTTAAATAAATGCCTCTGCCGCGTAGATACTAATTTTCAGCGACGGCATTGGTTATTTTTGCTTTCAGAGCATGTCGGTAGATTTATTGCAGCTTATTTTCGTAGAACTGCGACTTTTGGAAGCCCCAAAAGAAATCGTCCAGCGGTGTCAAATCGCACGGTCTTGGTGGCCAATTCAGGTCACCCTCACCCACACCCTCAAGTCGTTCGTGCAGAATGTTCATCGACGCGTCTGATGTGTAGCAAGCAACACCGCGTCCCGTTGGAACTACGTCATGTAGTCTACCTCCGTATTGGTTTAATTTGGCCAAAAGAAATCGGCTATCATCGTTCTATAGCGCTCGCCGTTGATGGTGATCTCATCATCAAAGTCATTTTCATAAAGGGGCTGACCAATAACGCCGCCGGGATAAAATCCATACCAAGCAGTAACTTTTTGCGAATGCATTGCCACCTTGTGAGACTCGTGCGAGTTGGCGTTGTCTCATGTTTGGAAATTTTCCTTCTTAGCATAGCAGTTCATACAAAACTGAGCCTCGTCGCTAAAGATGATGTTTCGGCCACATTTGGAGTCCTCTTCCGAACGCCCCGAAGCCCAGTCAGCGAACAAACGGCGTTGTCTGGGGTCATTAACTTTGAGCCTCTGATGAGCTAGTTGGTTCTTGTACGGATGTTGGTCCAAGTCCCGATGTAAAAATCTCCAAGTTGGAGACAATACGCCGACTTCTGGTGCACGGCGAGTAATTGTCTTCCTCTATGGTTCTCCCGTACACTTTCACGGACCACCGCAATGTTGTCGTTCGATCCGGGGTTTCTCTGACGTACGTTGTCTGATTGTGTGTCTCATATTTTGACCACCACAATTTGGAGAGTGGTCTTTGAAGGGCCTCTGCGTCTGTCGAGTTTGCAGTGATGAACACAACTATTTTGATTACAAGGTTTCATATTTAGACGTACTGCTCACTCGTGTAACTTGCAACGGATATTTGGCATCAGTGACTGAATAATAAACAGGCGTCAAAAAAATGTAATGGCCGCCTCAGGTAGCCAACATCGACCCACCCCAATAAAAAACCCTTTGGGTTGCATTTTTTGTAAGTGCGTTCTGCTTCACTTTGCACTTTTTCAGTGAACATTTTTTTTTTCATTCAAACACAAGAATCTGAGTTCTTCCATTACTCGTACAAGAAAAATGCTTAAAGTCAGCATTCTCGCCCGGAATATTTCGACATTGACGACGTTGGACGGGTGCCTCACACCGATTAATAATAATGGTCGACATGGCGCTTCAAACATCTAAAGAGCACCATTTTGCTGTGTTGATCATTAGCCTTATAGTGGTTGTGGTTGCCAAGGGAGTTACTGTTCAGATTCACAATTTGTAGGTGTATGCATTTCCATTTAAGATTTTGGAGTCAAGATACAACAGCCTAGATAAATGCCCAAAGATTATGCCTCTGGGATTATTTTTTACCCAGAATCAAACTTGACGTATTGCCGGTTCATTAATGAATTATAATCAACCAAAAGGTGAACTATAAAAAAAGTATAAATACCACAGTTCTATGGACGCGATAGGGAACGAGTATTTTTATTATAGGTTATGTGATCATAGAGTTTATTAGTGCCACACATTTTGAGTAAACATAAGCAAAGGTTAACCATTTTGAATTATTGAAAAGTTCCTATTCCAGCAAAGTCTGTAAATATTTGCCAGCAGCACTAGCTTTAATTATTCCATCATGAAATGGAATTCGGAAGTGTTTGCCATACTTACATAATTGATGTTGTACACATGATGTTGATTAACGACACCATGTGTGGGTTGATCGCAGCCCAAAGGGTGTTTTGTCTTTTTCTCCTCATTAGTCAAGTAACCCATTTCCGATATCACATGCCGTATGTGTGTGGCAGTATTTTTGCTGTTACTTATTCCTGCTGAGTCAACAGAACTATGTGCCATTTGCGTATATTGAACTTGTTCAGTTGGATCATAAATTTCTTATTCGTGATGTGTTCATTGTTGTTTTTTATGCACATGCCAGCTATAAGGGTTTGTTTGGTGTTTTGACATTGACCTTTCCAATCAGCATTTGTTGACATTTTCACAACGCTTTGTTAATTGTAAGGCTTTTTTCTTCCCCTTGTGGACGGCGCAGATAGCTGTTGGGCTCGGTCGTGGACATACTCATAGTTCAGCTCACGTGCTCTCGGAAAAACGTGTAGGTAGTTCATTGACGTTTGGTACATAATATGGAAAGTAAGTATACAAGTTCACACTCTAACCCAATTTTTTGATTTAAGAATAAAATGTTTATTTTTTTTTATTTAATTTTTTTATTCGAACGCTGACTGCTTGATTCTTGAAAAACCTAAAAACAACAAGCAATTTTTAAAAATCTAAAAGTTCTTCGGGTAGAATTTTTTTTCTGAGTGTTAAACTGCATTTTCCAAGATTGAAAAGAGAAACAGCATAACAGCTATACACCGACAAATTTTTACGGATTTCGTAGTCAGTTGTTTAGAATAATAACCAAAAGATGCAGTGATCGACTTGTTCTTAGACCTCTGCAACAAATTAATCGCAAAGGTATACCCTCAGAAAAATATCGCAAGCTATATTCTAGTCCGATCAGGCTTATTCTTAATTTTCTTCATTCCTACGTGCCCAATCTAGAAATAAACCGAATGATTCTTAAACAAAAATCTAAAATCAAGCTTTTTATTATTAAATCAAGCCTATGCAATACCAAAATCTGAATCATATCACCTGAGTAATTTGTTTGCACTCAATACAGTTTGCACTCAAATACAGGATCGAACAAGAATTATACTCTCGAATCAAGCTAAAATAATCTTTAACTTTCATGTGCATACCAATTAAGATCTAAACGATCACGATACCTATACGAATTAATATTCTCCAATCATGAAAAACTTGCATGATGGATAACAAAATTCATTCATTCATTCCGATTGATACGTGTTTCCGTAGTTAAGTCGTTCCGAAGTTGAGTGTTCTTTCAAAAAGTAAAACAGTAGAAAATTGTAATAAAGTGCATGTGATAACTAAAATAAAATAATAATAATATATTTACAATTGTAGTAAAAAATGTGTCTGATTTCAAAAGTCCACCCTAACATTTGTATCCAAAATAATGGAAAGACATATTTTAGATTTAAGTCTATTTAAGCATTTTTGTTTCAATAAATAACCATGATTTTTAAAAAAATAAGTTGGTTTATTTTCTCTAATAGGAAAGTGACGGAGTTGATAATAAATTGGACAAATAAAACTGTGTAATCTTAAATTGGGATAAGACAATCTTGAAGCATTCCGAAAAATATTTCATATAAGGAAATTTGTTCTTATTTACATTTTTGTAAGTTTATTTCAAGAGTTATTATTTTGAGTTTTGGGGAGCATTATTCTTACTGCTGATAAATAGGTGAAAAATAAGATAATTTGGAGCTTAATTTAAGCTAACACATTCTTCATTGCGTTATGTTTAAGAATACATAAAAAAAAAAATAGTTGGCGCAACAGGTCTGTAGGGACCTAGCTTCACACAATCATTCGTTTCGTGTCAGTTTTTTAATTTTGGGACCAATGGAAGGGATCTACAATTTTATGCCGGGTGGTCCAAACGGCTAATTGAGAAGCTCATTCATGACAATTATACTCTCGGATGTTTGTCAGACATCAGACATAGGCTTAATTTAAGTTTATAACGATTTAAAATCAAGTTGATGCATTCTTCGAATGAAATGACTTTGGGCTTAATTTAAGCTTACACGTTCTTAATACTGCTATAGAGCAGTCTTAAAATCGGAATTGAAGGTTAATCAAAAAATATACTCATAGTAAGATTTTTGTGTTTGGATTAAGAATTTCCGAGCTTAACAGACTTTCGTCCACGGTAAGGATTAGTATGACACTGATTATCTTGATTTTATATCGTTTTTTTCCCTGAGTGGTGGAACTACTTTTGTTGAACGCAAGGCCTGCCACAAATTCATTTGGCTGTCAGCTGACAGAGGCAATCAACTTTCAACCAAGTTGATCTTTTAACGATCAGCCGAACTTATAGAAGTTATATCTTAGACGTCCAAAATAGGAGCGAACCTGTGGGGTCGGATTCTGTAAGGCGAAAACGTTAACCGTTTTCGTGCCAATCGACCGGTTTAAAATCTCTCCTGTAGGTCAAATACCTTTGCAGAAAATGGAAGCAATCATCAGGTGACAGCTCCCCAAAGGCTGTACAAAATGTCATCGCATCTGCACAGAAAAATTGTTGTTCGTAGATGGCAGAGAAAGTATAGATATCACTTACGGATGACACCTAAAAGCGGATCGAGATCCGCTTGTATCATGCTACCCGAGTAGTACGAAGAAGTGGCCTTGAATCTTAATGTCGACATAAGAAGCATAACAAAATTCAAAAACATTTCCCACAGTAGCGGAAAAATCTTCGAGCACGTATGACAGCAGAAACGTTAACGGAATAACCGTCGTAGAACTAGAAAGGCAGACATTGACCTAGTCAACAACCGGTGAAAGGCCCAAACGGACATCTACTTGTTTGGTTCGTTGAGGACCGGGAGATAGAGCGAGAACTTACCTACGGCTGTTAACCATATTTTCGCCAGTCACACGCGCCCGAGTTAAAATGAGTTGACTGGAGTTACAGATGCCTGAATATGTGCTAAAGCTGTCAGTGCAAATGAGAGAATTTCCGCAACCAAGGCGCTTTAAAATAATCGAATGGATGGTGTTGTAGGGAGACTCTTTGTATCAGAGAATTTAGAAAGACTTTCGCAGAAGAATAGATGCAGTGTTCAATATTCCTTTGAATACTGAGCTCGGATTACTCGTGCGCGTTGTAGCGCGTCACTTGAAAACATAATCCCAATAAATATTTTATTTCGCAATTTTTGTGGGTTCGTTTATACGGGTTGCTGGGTACAGTTAAAAGAGCCCCACTGAATACACAAAAAATAAACCGCTGTACTCATGTCCCCGAATCCCCTCCTACTTAACAGAGGAAACTGCCCAACAAGTTTGGCTACCCCACAATTGGTATAAAAGCCAGCGGAAAGAAAACGGCCAGCTCTTTTGCAATTAGAGTACAAGGCATTCAATAAAAGGAGAATTAATACAAAGCGTAGTAAGAGTTATTGTAACCCTATAAAAAAAATCGTGTGGGGTTAATTCCAACATGAATATAAAAAACAGAGCAAAAAAAAAACTGTGACGAATTTAGGTATTGATTTTTTTTGAAGACGAGCATTTAAAACCACGTGGCCATCCTCACTCACCCCATAAAAACCACAGAGGTATCAAAAGGGATACCCTCTTCCGATAGGTATAGTAAGTGACAGGCTAGTGGATAGTGGCTGCTGGCTGGCGACCAAGGTGCAAGGTGAAACACACTTGTTGGCACGGCTCTCATACCGGATCCCCACTTGCGTACCGAATTATCATCGTCCTCCAACCGCAACCCAATCTGTAACATTTCTTATGAAAGACGGAAGTACATCGTAAAAACCAGAGAATCTATGGTTTGGTTAGTTAACCCAAGAAATTGATAACCAGCCGATTTTGCGTGGTTAACGAGATTTAACCAAAGATTTTCAAGAATTTTCTTATTTGTTAGGACTTTGTAGGTATTCGTTTTGATGTAGCTGTTATACAACAACTTTTCGTGGAATATTGCGAGCAATCTTGAGCAAAAAAAAATTCAAATAATAAAATAAATAAACTTATATAGAACGCAAGATGGAGCGAAGGCCCTGACCAATAACATATGTCTCTGTTAAGTTAACTTTAACGTTTTCAACTGACAGATGTATACAATATACTGCACGCCATTCTATGGAAGGTGAGGGTACAGACAGGTTCCCAACTTCAGCCGGATGAATTAAGTTTACTTTTAACATTTTTGTCCTTTTACAGTTTTCATAAATTGAGGAAATATTGAGGGAATATGAAAGTTATTGCGCCATTCGTAGACGAAATTGAGATGAGTCCCAATAATGGGTTAACAACTTTTTTTGGTTGTTGCACTGATTCAGATTTGTTTTCAATTACTAACTTATTGTCTCACACAAAAAATATTTCCTTCCTCTGTTTTCAAAAAAAATTCCTGTATCATTTGATTTTGACATTTATATACTCAATAGTGAAAATATATTCATAAATAAATTACCAACATAAAAACACAAGGAGCCAGAATTAAAATGTAACCATCGATTCGGCTATTCACTGAATTGACAAATGAACTGGAAAAATGGAACGATTTGTCGCAAATCTATGGTTTGGTGACCGAAGTGAAAATACGGTGAACAGACCCTAATTGGTTTTCACTAATTTGTAGTCATCAGTTAAACTAAATCGATGGTAACCTAAACAAGAATTTGACTAGCTGTGAACAGGTCGGCCCTAAGTATAAATTAAATTTTTGTTGTAAAGGGAAAAACAGGAAAGGCATAATGAGACCGATTACTTTTATAAAATAAAACAAAATTTATTGGTTTGGTTCAGCACAGGTAAATACCACCAACAAAAATATATAAAATATTACAGGTTCCATAATTAATCAAAATGTTCCCGTGTAGTGAGATCATTTTTGCTCCACATCGTCAACATCTCTTTGTCATGTGCGCACATCACGAGGCAGTATGAAGTTACAGAAATCAAAAACGCGTAAACAATTTTAATAGCATTATATATTTATATATATATTTAAACCATCTGAATTAAGCGAATAAATTGAAATTTATGTTCAGAAATAAAACAAATTAAAGCATGTGTTTAGTGAATAATTTTAGGGCGATTGAAAAAGTATCAGAATAAAATGAGAGTGTAATTGGGTAACGAAAAATTATCTGGGGCTACCTCAATCATATCGGCACAAAGGTACTAGCTTTTGAATTTGTGGGTTTCGCCGCAAGGATGACCACATAGGTTTTTTTCATATCTACCTATAGTTGGTATCCAATGTCTGATGTCAACTGATGCGACATGATTATATTGTATCTTCAGGTGTCAGCCAAGTTGGATGTACACAGCTGTCAGGCCCAGCAGCTTTGTTGGTCTTTAGTTTGGATAGTGAATATTGCTATCTTTTCGTCGGTTGCCCGGAAGTTGCTCTCTGTCTATCAGTAGGATACTGGTCTTCTCTACTGTTGCAGACATATTTTTTCCGTGTTCTCGGCGCCGAATGGTTTCCACCAAGGGGCTCGGCATAATACTTTTACATTTTGGTATGCAGCACTTGGAAAATCACCGTATGTCATGAGAAATCCACAAAACGTTTGTTAATCGGGTGTCGGCAAAATGTTTTAAGGACTTTTTAACGCTTCATGAGAAAATCTGTCAGGATCCACACCACATTGTAAATTGACACTTTCATGAGCAAATATGAATTGCAATCGAATTTGAAAGAAGAGCATGTGATTCATGTGAGAGAAGTTGCGGAGAGCTAAGTAAATATTGCTAGAAACCTCATATGATGGCGAGTAGGCATTGCAGAGGTGTAGGCATCAACTAAGACCAGAAAACTTCTCATCGTCGACCCGCAGGAAATATTCCAAAGCTGCGAAATGGGACGGCGATCATCATCTTGAAAAATCTCAATAAGTCTATAGCTGCAGTGCGGCCTCACGGACGGCACGTATGACCGTCTCGATGAAACTCCATCTAGTCCACAAATTTTTTTCAAAATTACAAAAATTTAACACAGAAAAAAAGGCGACTGTTAAAAAGAACTTAAAAGATGTGAACAAGCTACATTCAAGTTTACCTAACTTTTATTTGTTATTCCTCAATTTTTTATACTGAGTTACTAAATCCTTGCCGGGATTTATGAAAAAAAGAGAGAACACCAACCTGGGTTGGTCCAACTCCTTCGTGAATAAAAAACGATTGATTTGAATATTTTTTACACAACGTTATAATACAAAGAAACCGAACCGCCTAGACTAAGACTAAAAACTTATATCTATCCTAATGCCATGGGTAGTCCCATCGACGATGGCCAATCCGCTGAGTCGCCAAAATGCATACAGCGCGTCTATCCACCTGCGTCGGGTGCCATCCTCATTTTACGTTATGGGAAAGCGCTGACGCAGTTATTGGCGTTGATAACTGTGGGACCTGACCAATGACCTGCTGACTCAGTGGAGACAGGTTTGTGCGCGTTGATATAATTCTGCAGGTGTGGCATCACTAACTTGCTGACCTTCGAATTTATTTTCAAATATCTATGCAAATTGTTTCATAGAGCCATCCCACCCACAATAATTTATTTTTTGTTTAAATTGTATACCTTTTGATTTCGCATTCCACACAATTTTTAACTTTCTCCATTACGCAGTAAGAGAAAGATATTGTATTCGTACAAAATTTCGAACTCGAGATGTTAATCAATTCTGACATTATGATGATAGGCGAACTCAAAAAAGTAGGTCGCAAAATTCTGTCCGTCTGTCTGTCTGTATGTCCCGAGGATCGTTCAAACTTCGGATTTAAAGTTTGGGGGCTTACAGTTCGAGACCGTTTTTTTTTGCTGGTAACCTCAATATTAATGGTACTTCCCATACAAAATTTTCATACCAGTTTGATTTGTGCGAAAACGGCTGCAACATTCCAACTTATGTAGGTGAGGTAAACATAACTGCATACTCAGTTTTCCGCTAAAAAGTCGAGTAACGGCACTTTTGAAATCTGGACATATCTCGAAAACGCTCCATACGATTGTAACAAAAATTCATTTCTTAGGTAATATGGTCATTTCTAACTTAATGGAAAACTCAGTTTTTCTCTGTATTTTCGTAAAATGGATTTTTGAAAAACATAGTTTTCCCTAGTTTACCTCAAAGCAGCATGATTTTGACCAAAATGCAGACTTAGAGTATACTTGTACTTCCCAATTTATTTTCACATATCTATGCTAAATTTTTGTTATAATCTCCCCCACTTGTTGAATATGCACCTTAAAATAATTGCAGCCACTTCCTTTCACAATAGAAACTCCCACTTCATTTGCACCCATTTATTTTATCTAGCATCGGTTCTCAGATCTTTACCTACCTACTTAATAAAATAAGAAAACAACCAACCAAACTTTTGATGAACGAGAAAGTTACGTTCGACCCAGTCGTGCACTTTATTTCTTATACAGTAATAAAAATACAGAATGCCAATATATTTAGTTGTATCCTACATTCATAATTTCTATGAATTTATATTTATGAAATAAATCTTGAGAAATACCTAAATTATAATCCAATATAAAAAAAAACTCCCTAAAGAACGCAAATAAAACAATTGTGTTTTTTTTTTCTACAGCTGCACGACTGCGTTTCCAGGCACTTAGAATGAGATACGTTGTCAAATCGAGGCCGACGTCTTTCCTCCATTAGTTTGGTGACTGGTTTAGAGTTGGTGGGATAAGGAAGATCCGGAGCAATGAACGGCCTACTTGGGTATCCCATACCCCATTGTAGTGAGCATCCGCGACATCGGAAATGGGGATGTCGACAGATTAATATAAATCTGCTATAAAGATTCGTTCCCTGACATTTTTCTAGCGTCTGTCTAACTGATGTCTATCCTTCAGTACACATGCTTTTGAAATTCGCATTTGTGCAGATTAAAGAAACGAAGCCCGTTTTCAATTACAGAGGAAGACTGCACGTTACATCATAAAAATCAACAAAAAGAAAATTAAACCCATTCTCCTTTGGTGTGGCTGAATTGAAAAGCATTTACCCCTTTTTAATAGTTTTCCATGAAAGCGGACAAAAATTCCTTTCTACGCCATTCACAAATCTATTCACCCGCATGTACACACACCCACACACATGAGTCTCCCTCTACTCATAGTTCGTGTAAAGGCAAACTGTAAAAACGGCGTCAACTTTAATTTATCTGCACTTATTCCATTGAGGCGCAGATTGTGGAAAATTGGATTTTTTTCAAGGCTCCTGCATTTCACCGTAATAAACTATAAATTCTCAGCCGAAATGTTTGCCACAAGGCAACGGTTGGAGTTTTTTTCACTAAAAAAAAAAATACACAGCAACAGCATGACTGTTACTCAGAAAAGAGTCGACAAAAACAACAACCATAGTAGAAGGATGTACGTAACGTGCAACTTCCTTTCACTGATTCATTATTTTTGTTTTTTTTTGCTAACTTTATTTTGCTTATGAATTTTTCATCAACCATTACTACGACGAGTCAGAGCAAGCTTTGCCAGCATTCAACTCACACGCCGGAGTATGAGTAAATAGTGTGCATCAGTAGTCATCGTATATACTATACCCCGAAGCAAAATTCTTATTCACTGAAAGGACAAAAAAAAAATATATATAAGCAAGGATAAATTCCATTCGCGTTCATCCTTTTGCCGCACACATTTCAAATGAACGCAAAAATGCTATTCTCGCACTCTGTTGCTGCTCCACAACGCACATAATAGAGCCGCACTATGGTGGTGAGATGAGGTGGTTCTGGGGTAAAGTCCTGCATTCCATGCGAATTCTGAAATGTTAATTACATAAAACAAAAAGAGAAATGTTTTTCACTTTTATTCGCCGTCGTTCGTCGTTGTCGTAGTCGTCGTCCTTTCGCAATTCAATTCCGAATGTGGAAAATGTGCGAGGAGGAGGCAACTAAATAAAAATGGTTTGCATTCAAACGACCTTGTTGAGCAGCAGCGGGAATGGGCAGAGGCAAAAGGGAAATAATAAGAAACTAAGTCGGGTGAGATTTACATTAACATTGTCCTTGATAGAGCCGTGTCGTATCACCTTGAGCTTGGCAATGGCATACACACTTACACAGTCAAGGACACGGCGTGGAGTGAAATATTGAGAGAAACTGAAGCGCAGTTTAATTAATTTATTTCCCTCCCCCGCCCCCTGTAAATCGTGGATATGTGATTCGATAAGGTGACTGATGCTCGAAGGATCCGTCACAGCTGATTAAGATTGAGAAGATATCACAGCGCTTCGGAAATGAATTTACTTGGAAACAATTTATTATTGGCTCCCCATCACCTGCGCTCTCTGGCTTCATCATGACCGGGCGCTAGTAGTCGTTTAGGACACTTGTTGCAATCGTATGGGGCAGCTGTTAGCTGATAGTCAGACACTCACACAACAAAGGTGGCTTTACGTGATGGCAGTAGAAATACAAGATCACAACCAACGTGCAGTTGATCCAAAACTGAGTTATCAACTTTTCATAACTGCTTTTGGGCGTCTGCCTTCGCTTTTCAAAAGTTCAAGGAAAAAAAACAAACCCATTAAGATCCGCCACGAAGTTTAATATCTGTTTTTTTTCAACAGGCGGTCTACATTACTTCTTATAATGAAATGTGATGCCCCTTCCATATGGAAGTCCTCAACAACAGCAGGATAATAGTTGTAGAAATTTTGAAATTTAATTAAGAAGACATTTAACTGGTTCGGATTGCACATTACAAGAGAGACCACAAACACGTCCATTATTCAGAGAAAATAATATTTGATGTTTTGAGTGCATGGCTTATGGCATACACCAGACCTACAGCGCCTGACAGTCCTTCGAAACATGATTCTTGACAATGGGAAAAATGGGCCAAAATAACTGCACGTTTAGGATAGGAGGCGACCGACAGAGCAGCCAACAAAATGGTTGGAATTGGAGAATCAGACTATATGGGAGTGTAGGTTAAAGCGCCCATGCACAGTTAGATGTGTTGAACGACAAACTGAGTTATGGTTGCTAACCGAGTAACCATAACTAACCAATCGGTATTTGCTATTGAAGCTGCCTGCCATGGTGAATTGGTAATATTTTCACTTATTGAGTGGAGGGTTGCGGGGGTAAAGGCCAAACCAATGCCACGAAACAATCCTTATAAAGGAAAGATTAAGCGGAACCTGCAATAACTACGTGGAGAAATTAATCAACGAGTTTATAGCCCTCCGAGGGGTGTGCTTTTCACTTGTTCCTAAAAAGTACCAACTAACATCGGCTGCTACGAGTAAAGCTATTAATGATACTCAATTCAACTCAACACGAATCAGCTGTTCGCATACCTCCACTCGATGCTGAGTTGGGATCTTGATGCTATCTTCCTTTGGCTTAAAAAGAAGTAGGTATAAGAAGAGCATTTATAAACAATGAAAAGAAATTTTCTTTGTTGCTATAATTAGCATGTTGAAAAATAAATACTCTGAATAGAAAATAAGGAGGAAAACCGGAACAACATTAAAGAAATCATGTAGGGAAAAAAATAAGATTGTTGTTACCCGTCAATTGAGTGGCGAAGTTTCATTGAAGGGACGAAGAAGAAACGGAAGAAAATCGTATAAAAGATTAGGGGTCGATGAACACTCCCTTTGCAAATGGCTGCTGTCAATGCTGTCATGTCTCAATGTCTTTGTTGGAATCGTCCATAATTTATTGCTTTCTTTCCTTCAGTAATAGTGTGGCTGCATAATTAATGTACTTCACAAAGATGTGAGCAAATAAGTTCTCTCCATGAAGATCTGGGCAAAATCTTAAAAAGGGGGAAAAGGAAACTTGGTCGTACTGTACATAAAATATGTCATGACATAAATAATGTCAAGACATAGAATAGGTCATAACTTCAAATAGCTCATGACATAACATTGACATATCATGACGTAAAAGATATCATGGCATAACCTATATTATGAAATTAAAGATTATCACGGCATATCAAATTATATATGTCAAGAGAAACATGAGAAACATATTGTATGATATGACTACATATCTATTATATGCCATATGTCATGCCATATGTTTTGAAATATTTTATTAGATATGTATTTTATGTCATGACATGACATAAGGTATGTCAAATTAAAATGGATAATCGATTCATTCATCCGAGGAATCCGTGCACCTTCTTGGAGTCACAATTAATTCGAGAGAAAGACCACTTATTCAATATCGCAAGATCAGCCGATCAGCGTGCTTAAGTTAAGTTATCTATTTACAGCTCAGAGAGAGGTACTTCAACCCCATTCTCAGAAAAGCGCAATTAAGATTGAGCCTCCAAAATTATTCCCAGACATGAACACACAACATTCACTTAACTAACTCGACAGTATACAGAGACGAGCAGTTCGACTGGCACGATAATAAATATTATTGGTTGCAACGTTTTTCAGAAAATGAACTCATATACTTTTTCACCGCAAAATTGTTCAAGTAAAAATTAAACCCGGCGCAAAGTGATATAAAGTATGTCCCGAAATTCATGTAAGCTTTGAATTAAATACGCAGTCACATGGTCTAGGGACCAATTCTGATCACCGAAACGAGAGAGTACAGACCAGGAAATGCCGCATGCAGCAATCGAATTATTTCATTCATCACATTTCCCACTGTATTATTGAAACCACATGTTACCCACATCAACCTCATTCAATTATGGTAGAAAGAACTCGTTTATCATGTCGCGATATCGAGCGCAAGTAACAGTCACTGCTTGACCAGTCTCATTTATAACACCGCCAGACCAAAATCCGCGCCAAACAGTGACACGTTGTGCATGATTTGCTTTGAACAATCACACGAGGCTTCTCTGAACTTTAAACGGGGCAATTTCACCGATTAAAAAAGCCATCAAGGTGAACATTCTTCACCTGAAATCTCCTCATTGTGAGTTCGCAAAATATAGCTTAGGAACTAAATATGATTTTCGGCGGTATCGGGTATTGTCTTCAACTCACAGGTCACCTTGGTCCACTTATACTTGTCCTAGCTTTAAATAGTAGATCATAGATAAGATCATGTTAAAAGATTGTCAATACAGTGCTCACTTGGTTCATTCCAATTCTGATCAGATTGTCACCAACTCGAGGGGGTTCCTTAAGGCAGTCACCTTGCTCCACTTATCGTTGCCAGAGCCTCTTAAAAGTAGGTAAATGGCTGATGAAACGTAAAAACTTTTTCCTGTGTAAATCGGTTCCATATTTTCTTCATTTCACAGACTAACATTGAGGTTTAACGAAAATGGACAATAAGGACAATGAAACCAGCGTTTAGATAGTGCACCGCTGCTATCATGCCTTGGGGTCTATAATTTTAGTCCAAATAGAGTTTAGGCGGACTTTTGGCGGCACTGCCACTGGACTATTATGAGGTTGCTTAACTCGTTTACCGAACGTGAGACAGTTACAAGAAAACCTTATAATCGAGATCTCTCAGTTAGAACACAGGAAACGATTGCTGCTGTAGCTGCTGCTATGCAAAGCAATCTTGGAGTTTCGACCCGGAAATTATCTGCGCAAATGGGAATAAGCAGACAAACACTACAGACAATTTTGCTTATTTCCATAAAAAGTTCGATTAATAAGCAAATAAAACCCAGCAGACTTGCCGATTCGCCGGGAATTTTGCAAAAAAAGGAGACGATGACACCATCCTTTTTGTTGATGAACGAGGACCATTTTGATCTCAATAATGCAATGTAAATAAGCAGAATTGTCGAATATGGAGTAACGCCAATCCACAGATGCTCCAGGAGAGGGAACTTCATCCAAATCGAGTCACATCAAGGCGCATTGTCGAGTCATACTTTTTTAAAGAAAACGGTCAAGCTGTAATGGTCAAAGGTGACACTTCCCAGAACTACGATGGAAGAGAATCTCTTTTAACTCTGTTTCGTTTCAACAAGATGGTGCAACCCCACACATAACCAGTTCTGTTATAACAGAGCTGAAGCGAACATTTTCAAATAAACTGATTTCCAGGAATTCCACATTCCGTTGGCCGCCAAGTTCTCCTGACTTTACTGCACCTGTTTTTTTTTAGGGTTATTGTAAACAGGATACACAAAACAAAACCCACAAATCTGAACGCCTTAAAGCAAGCGATTCAAACAATAATTGAAGCAATACCCACTTCAACCCTACAGGCAGTACTAAGCCACTTTTTGATAAGTGAGGACCATTTAAAATCTGTTATTTTTAAAAAATAATAAAAAAAAAAAAACATAACAAAAATTAATTATCTTTCAAATCAAATAAAAATAAAGAAATTATGTAAATTGAAACAAAAGTTATTAGAGTTTCTTAATGTAGCAATATTCATCAGCCTCGGAATACAATCTCATATTAAAGTTAGTGCAGATGTTAAAAAAAGCATACAAGGTATTTACCTCGTTCTACACTTTTTTTGGAATTTGTTTTTTTTTTGTATTTATGAATTCATCTTGCTAGGTACAATATATAATATGTGGTAAGAACAATTCAAGGAAATTATTAATTATTGAGAATACTATATTATAAACGATTAACATTGAGAAACAAATAATGGAATATAATAATCGTAATAATAAATAACATTATGCAAAAAAGAAAAATAAAGAAGCGTTCTTCAAAACAAAAATAAATTATATTGTAAGACCCGACAAAATTCAGTTAAGACACTCTTTAGCTAAGCTTAAGCAAGAGCTAGTGGCGAGTGTCCCTTCAAAATATTCGTATTCATTCGTATGACTGAGTGTGCACGGTGAAAAAGAAAATAAAGGAAAGAAAAAGAAAAGATATTTTTTATTGATTTAAATTATCGGCTTAACTGATTGGTGGTTGGGTGTTGTATGAATAGGGTAGATACTGATTGGCATCAACTTGGCGATGCCTAGTTGTTGCAACTGGTTCATACACATAAATTGTGCTTATTTTACCTCCGCGTGGTAACCACCGGGTACTGGTCTTGTCCTTCCGGCCATGACTTGCTAAACTTATAAGCGCGAGTGTTGAACACTAAAAAAATAGCAACACTATAATGCTCTGTCGGAATGACTGCCTGATCGAGTCTCAGAGGTCTTACATGAGCCCCTCAGAAAGAGGACATACAGCGAATGAATCCACGAGATTGGGTCAACGGTGGTGTCAACAGTCAAGATGGCAGATACCTTGCATGAGCTATTCTGACATATTTGGAGCTAAGGTCAGTGAGGATTTTTCAGCACTAGTCAGGGTGCTGAAATAGAGATGGTGGCGGATGAACCCTTTATGGGCCAACGGCAGTACTCATATCCCCGAAGTGGGTTACTGACAACGGAATTTCCGACCCAAGGCTAAATTCGCCATCCAGGAAGTGCGGTGGGATGGGCCGGGCAAAAGAAGGATGAAAAACTGTGACATCTACTACGGTGATTGCTACATGGAGCAGAAGCAGCGTCTATTTGGATGTGGATTCGTTGTAAGCGGCAGACTTAGGCAAGAAGTCTTGAGCTTTCGACAATGAACGTCTTACAACAATCCGCATCAAGGCTAAATTCGCCAACATTAGCCTAATATGCGCTCATGACCCCACAGAATATAAAGACGATGCTAACAAAGAAAGTTTCTACGAGCTCCTCTACAAAGCATACGAGCAATGTCCTAAGTATGACGTTAAAATTGTCTTAAGTGATTTTAAAGGCAAAATAGGAAAGGAGGACATCTTTGGTAGCACAATTGGAAAGCACAGCCAACACGAAACCATGTCTGGAAACTGACTAAGGCTAATTGATTTTGCTGCGGGGCATAATGTTACTATAGCTAGCACACGGTTTCCACGCCTCAACATTCATAAAGGAACATGGCGGTCACCGGATCATCAAACCGTCAATCAAATTGACCATGTTGCGATCGACGCAAGTCACTCCTCCAGTATTCTAGATGTCCGAACGGCCAACATAGACTCGGACCACTACCTTGTTGTAGCCAAGATACGAATGCGCATATCCCAGACGCCACACCAACGGGGAAATGCTGTGAGGAGATTCAACGTTGAACGGCTACAAACGCAACAAACCGCCAGAACCTTTGCCGTATCCCTCAACCTCTCGAGAAGTCCTGTACAGCCAGCATCAAGTGCTGAAGACCAGTGGCATCGATGCCAACAAGCAATCAGAAACGCCGCAACTGATGTGCTTGGTTTCACAAAACCACCCCCGCGAAACCCCTGGTTCGATGAAGAGTGCCGGCAAGCACATGCAGCAAAACAACATGTCTACGAAGCGGTGCTGCACAGAGGGCTCTGAACAATGTTCGGAAGTTTTACCAAAGGGTAAAAAGGACGTGTCATGGCAACAAGACCCGAGCAGAAACCTGTCGAGACGAACAAGGAAACCTTGTAGTGGAATCACAGTCGGTGCTGAGGACATGGAAAAACCATTTCTGCAGACTGTTAAACGGCGAAGACGACATAAATTCCGCTGTCAGGCAGAACGAATCATTCAACCTGGGCGATGTAAGCCAAGACTTCCGTCCACCTGACCAAAATGAAGTGAGGATAGCAATATCCAAGCTGAAGCCCAACAAAGCTGCCGAACCAGACGGCTTATCTGCCGAGCTTTTCAAGGCAGCGTGAGATGATTTGGTAGAGTGCATACACCAACTCGTCTCCAAGATTTGGTTAGAGGAAAGTATGCCTGATGAATGGAACCTCAGCATTGTTTCCCGATCCACAAGAAAGGAGACCCTCTAAACTGCGCCAACTATAGAGGCATCAGTCTTCTTAACATCGCGTACTGTGTGATCGCCTGAAACCATATGTCAACGAACTGATTGGACCCTATCAGTGCGTTTTTAGGCCCGGTAAGTCCACAACCGACCAAATATTCACACTACGGCAGATCCTGGAGAAAACCCAAGAAGTCCAAGTCGATACCCACCACCTGTTTATCGATTTTAAGGCCGCATATGACAGCATTTATAGAGACGAGCTATACAGAGCCATGTCTAGTTTTGACATCCCTGCCAAACTTGTCAGATTGTGCAGAATAACGATGGAGAACGCTCGCTGCTCCATAAAGGTCGGAAACAATCTTACCGAGACCTTTGGTGTCAAAAAAGGATTTAGACAAGGTGACGCGCTGTCATGTGACTTTTTCAATATAATTCTTGAGAAGATTGTGCGAAACTCACAAGCCAACACCAGAGGCACAATTTTCCAGAAGTCGACTGCTGACTGTGCAACTACTTGCATACGCTGACGACATCGACATCATTGGCAGAACCCAGCGAGCTGTCACTGGTGCGTTTGCAAGTATCAGTACAGAAGCGGCAAAAATGGGTTTAGTGATGAATGAGGGCAAAACAAAATATATGCTGTCAACAAGAAGGAACACACAACATCGACGAATCGGACAGAACGTCACGATAGACAGCTTTAACTTTGAGGTAGTTCGGGACTTTGTCTACCTCGGCTCCGCTATTAACTCTGAAAATGACATCACCTCAGAAATTAAGCGAAGAATCACACTTGCCAACCGCTGTTACTTTGGTATAAGAAGGCAATTGATAAGTAAGGCCTTGTCGAGAAATACTAAGGAGACTCTATATAATACCCTCATCATCCCAGTCCTGCTTTATGGTGCAGAAGCATGGACCCTATCAAAGTCGGATGAAGAGCTCCTTGGTCGTTTCGAACGCAAAATTCTTCGTGTGATTCTTGGTCCCGTTTGCGTTGACGGGCTCTGGAGGAGGAGATTTAACAGCGAACTCTACGAGCTGTACAGCGACATTGACCTAGTCAGAAAAGTACGTATCAGTCGTCTAAGATGGCTGGGACATGTAGAGCGAATGGACACCAACACTCCGGCCCGAAGAGTCTTCGATTCCAACCCGGAGGGACAACGCAGTGGAGGAAGACCTCGCCTTAGGTGGCGCGCGCAAGTGGAAGGGGACCTTAACCAACTTGGAGTGGTGCGCAACTGGAGGCAGTTAGCTAAAGATCGCGCTAACTGGAGAGGCGTATTGGTTGAGGCCCAGGTCCACCCCGGACTGTAGCGCCACCTAAGTAAGTAAGTAAGTAAGTAACTGATTGAAGATATTCACCCCTATCGAGGTATCCGTTCGGAAAAAATTCCGATACGAAAGTCAAATCTGTCGGAACCCAAATTTCGTTCGAAGTATCCGTTTCGGACCAAAATAAATGTGTTCAATTTGAAAATGATCATGATTAAAAAGCCAAGATTTTATTTTGTGTAGGAAAGGTGACAAATTCTTTAGACTTCTGATAGAGAAAGGTAATTTAATAAAAAGAGAAGTAGCTATACGCTGGGATAATGATCAACTTCACGGAATTTACACGTAAATTCTGCAGCGAGTTTCTTCTAACCGAAAGATTGCCACTCCCAATAAATAATTTTAGAACTTTAAAGTAGTAGAGATGCCTTAGTGGAAGAACTTATAGTTCCTGGAACAAAATTAAACTTCTGTGATAGCGATTTTTCTTACAAATAATACGCACAATATGTTTTTGCAAAACAAGAAGTGGATTGATCTTGTTCAAATAAGCTTCACCCCCACATATTATCCCATACTGAAGCTTTGAGTGAACGGTAGTGTGATCGGACCAGTTCAACTTACTGTCAAGTATTAATCCAAGGCATTTGATGGACTAGACAATATTCACCTTAAAACAATGAACCGAGCAGGGTTCATTGGAAAGAAAAATGTATTATTGATGCAACAAAACCTTTTTGTCGCAAACGCCAAAAGTCACTTCTTATTTTGAACAAGTCATAGGTACCTTATTTTTTTTCGACCATCCTTTACCTCCATTTTGTTCAGTCACAGCACTATAGCATTTCGACGCTTCTTGTAATGTTGCAATCAGAGAACATACTGGGCGCTCATTCCGTAACTTTTCAGACGATTATCGTCGAAACGATAGACCTTTAAAACTAGCAACTAAATGCTAAAATTAGAGGTTTGCTTGCTTAGTCCAGTTCATTTTCCACAAATGTAATGAAAGCTGACGTTTGTCAAAAAAATTCGGGCAGATCAAAGTTTCAAAAACGACATCGTTCACACGATCGTTGATATACTGTTTGATAGTTTGATAGTTTTCACAGCACATTCTCTCATACTGGCCCAACATATGCGCTAGTGAATGAGTGCCTTAAGGTAGCCAGCACCAGCACTCCGACAATTCGTCGTCGTTATTTTAATTGCCTTGGCAGTTGGCTCTCTCCTCTCTTGGTTGAAGTGAGTCTATACCAGTAGTCAGCCTCAGCACTTCGTTTGCACAATGAATAGTTGTGCAAACAATAGCCCATGGATGTCAGAAATATGTTCTGAGGATGTAAATTTCCTCATAGATCCGCATGGATTTAATTATGTTAAAAGAATGCAGAGGCAGACCTTTACTGCTTGCCTGAGGTCATGTGGATATCAAGTTGCATAGCATTCAGATGTGCACTTCTATTACACATCACGTTTGCGTTATAAATGGGACGATCCGGCTCTCCTGCAGTAATAGATGTGCAGATAGATTTTCCTGGCATAAGGATTGTGAAATGTGCAATTTCACCAAAGGGAACTGCAAGTTTCTGTTTTATAAACATTTCCCACTGCTTTGTCAAAACAATAAAGAGATATTTTCTGTGTGTATCTTATTTATAAAACACACTGTCGTCGTCAGTTCCTGACATATCAACCACCCTTAAATTAAACATCCTTCCAAACTACTCCACAATGAACTAACATAAGCCAAAAGGTGCATGAAAGCCAAAACACAGACATACGATATACGTCATCGCGGTGCCATAACTCAAACTTGCTAAATTGCTGTATTTTATTCCCAATGTCACAGCTAATTGTTATGGCCGCACCATAAAGACCTAGCTAATGGCCACACCATATTTTAGGTGGTTTGCTTGCTTTCGGTGTCGCAGGACCAACGGAAGGATCCACAAAACAAGTGGCAGGACATATAGACGCTTGGAAGTGTTATTAAGCTACACAGCGGAATATTTGGCAACGATTGGCACAGAGCCAACGCTCAACGGGACCAGACCGTGTTGAATGTGCAAACTTTTGATACAATTTGCAAAATGGTGACATAACTTAAAGTGTTAGCGGGTTGTATGACGAGTGCATGCTGTTTTGCTGCGGGTGTTGTGTGTGAGCTGGCACTCCAAGTTCATGACATTCAACCTCGTACCGGCGCCTGGTGAATGTGAAAGGAGTTTTGCTGGCTTATGCGCATAAGTTGACTTCAAAGCGTTTGATTAAGGAGGCGCTTAGATGCATTTCGAATGCGCTCCTTTGACAATTAAAATAATCGCAGGTACGTGTACTTGTTTGAGGATAATTAATAGATAATTGAAGGTAAGTTGTTAAATTAATGGAGGACGTTCACTGGCAATGGGGGAGTTAATAGTTGTAAGTGCCTGCAGCAATAAAGGTAGTCCTAATTAATGGAGGCGTGCAGTCACTTTGGGGTAGTGGAAGTGGACGCTGGATATAGCCGGAACCAAAGACGCACCGCGGAGACGACCACAATGATGGTCGATTAAATAAATTTAGAGCTCAACGCCTTCGGTTAAAATCACAATTTTTCTTGTTAATCGCGTTGTGCTTTGTGCACCCCACACCCTATATACTTAGAGCCGAGACTCAGAGAGAGAGGGAGATAGTCTTAGAACTTCGTAAATTAAAGCTGCCGCCCTAGGCACCTACTGTAAACTTGTCGAAGGGGAACTTATTTAGAGATGAAACCGATCCTATCTATAGAAAATGCAAAAAACGTATGCTACTAGCTATACGAAGGAACAGCCGTACAAATCCGGAAATCAACAGACCGTTTAATGCAAACGAAAGTCTAAAGTCTAACTGACTTGAATGATGTAACAATACTAAGAGCTGACCGCAAGATGAGATTTTCTGACGGAAAGACGACATTCATGCCAAAAACAAAACCCTCCTACTCACATAAAATACCCCTGGCTAAGAAAACTCGGGTTTCGGGCCTTATCTCAAAAGAAATCGACTAAATCATCTCCTCATGCCAAGTGCTGCGGGAAGCCAACTAATTCAAACTTAATAATTTAATAATTAAATAGATGGCGTCGATTATAAAGCGGCATGCAGAGTTCAATTGAGGATGAGAAGGATGCCAGGAACGTAAGCAATGCGGGGCAATTGTGACTTTCGTGACAAAGGCGTTTGCATCTGACAGCATGACAAGTTATCATAATGCCATGTAACACCTCTCCACAACGATCCATACCATCCCCTACCCATGTCCCCATTTAGTTGGAGTACAGATAGCATTTATGTTTCTACTAAACGGCAACGATGACATGCGAATAAAACGGCTGACATCGCAACGCACCGACGAGTCTCTGAGTCCATCGCTGCGGGACGACTCAGCAAAGGGAGGTCCCACCCTAGGTGGGTAGGCGGCAAATCGGAGAGCGACCTCAACCAACTTGGTGTGCGTAACTGAAGGCAGATAGCCAGGGATCAAGCTTATTCATGTGTAGTGCCTGAAGACTTCTGCAGAAGCTATCAAAGGAAGTCATCAGAGGGAGACGATGGAAAGGTGGATGCTAAAAATACGGCTCAATCATCACATTAGATTTAAGAAACTGCTTTAATACTGCCATCTCAATGGGGCAACAACGACTGTCTCTATCCTTTCGATCGTCCGCAAAAGGACAGAACCATCTGGACGGCTCAACAATGAGATGATTGGATCGAGTCCAGTCTATGTCTAGTCGGTAACGGTATAGTTTGACAGCTACCACTTGAGGATCCTTTATCCAGTGTTGTTGTTGGTATGCCATTGGGTTGGTTTTCCCTCTGACAATTCGTTTTTTTTAAATGTTTCCCTTTCGCATCTGAAAGGGAAACAATTCCAATTCCACAATTTTCCCACTTGGGTAATTTTGAAGCAAAATAAAACACACACCTTATTTTCAATATTTTTATGAACTAGAAATTATGTATTAAATAGAGAATAAAAAATATTCTATAAGGAATTTAATTGGAAGACGGAGAAAACAAAAATTTGTCATAACACGTTGCACGTGCACGTTTTTTTGTGTTTTTTTTTTGTATTTATTACATAACAAGCAATAAGATAGTAGAAATTAGGTCTTAGGTTGAAATTGAAGTACAATTTTTTTTTTGTTTGCCGAATTTCCCACAAAATTGTATTTTTTCCCTTTTTCCCACGAGATGTTTTGTATTCATCGAATCTCACGAAAAGGTAAATTTCCCATGAGTCACAAACACTGCTACCCGTCGATAATGGATACGCGGCAAATAAATAGGAAAATTAAGCAGCCTCCAATGTTTACAAGAACAATTTTATTATACCGGGGACATCCAAGGTTTCCGCACACTTCTTAGTATTTTTTTTTGTAAAAGAAAGGGAATAAATTTAATACTTATTTATTATATTTATATTTGCGACCACAAGCGAGACTAGCATGCTGTACGAAAAATCCATAGAACAATATAAACATTAGGTAAATGCGAAAATATTAAGTATCCATAAAATGAAATGAAAAATTCACTTTACTCATTTGGAATGAAATCAATTGACAAAACAATTAAAATTAATAAGAAAAACACATTTCAATTGTAGTGAATTTGTTCACAGAACTTCCACCGCAGTATATGACCTGCTACATACGCTTTTGCTTTATTCCATTAAATGTTAGTCAATATTTGCCAACTGTGGTATACAAACAATTTTGATAAAACAAAAAAAAAAAAACAAATGCATACTAATTTTCAATATTAAAACAAAAATTCCAGCATTTTAATGACAAAATGGAATTGCCTATTAATTGGACAGCGGTGGCGAATCCGGCAATCCTATGCGTGTAGCTCTCACATCACATCATATGACATGCTACACTGATATAACTATTCCGCCATTAACATAATAAAGCGTTATGCAGTGGTTCTGATTTTTTGAATTTTGTTGATATACCGCAAGCCCTTGGGCTCTGTATTTGTTTTGCAAATTAAGGCAGCAAAACATTGACATGGTTGCATCATTGAATTTGGTATGACCACTTGACTTTTTGGTAACCTAACATTTAAATGGCGACTCTATTTAGATTGCGGTTGTGTCAATTCGTAATGAATTAATTGTCCAATGTGACTGCAGCGAATTTTGCATTATGTCTGCCGGATTACCGTAGCCACGACATATTCATTTGCATGCAAACTTAGTTTGGTGGAATAATGACGTGATTCATGCATGAGCTGCATATTTGTTTGTGTAATGCACTCGTATTTGACAGACGCATCAGGCACAGTTGTTTCCTCGTCAAAAGCTGTAGGGAGTAAAACTATTTCAAACACATTGCATTCACGCAGAAAAATAACTGATTTAAAATCTAACCAACCTTCGGTTAGAAGCAAGAAGAACCGCTTAAGCTTTATACATTCATAACTTCTTTAATATTCATAAGATTCGAACAAAGCCTTTTGCAAATAAAAACAGTTTGGGAATGTTTTTATGAATATAAGATTGATTTAGCTTTTTCTCTATAAATTAAATAAATAGACATAATAGCAAATCATAAAGTGAAAACTAATTTCTTCCAGTAATAAAGTCGGCTGGCTGGATGTCTTTCAAAAACTGTGCCTACTAAAGAGTTGGTGGATTATAAGTAACCGACTCAACTTGTTAAGGGAAACTCGGCTAAAAAAAATTATTAGGCTGCGGCCACGTAGTGAGCCACTGGGGACTGAGCGATTGAACGACTACCTATAAAATAAAGTGCACGGCTGGGTCGAACGTAACATTCTCGTTCGTCAACATTTTTGGTGAATTGGATGAATATGGAGTTGCCTGATTGTGTAAATTTCAAGTTGCTGTATTTTTTTTAGGGTGCATATTCAATATGATTGAAAAAAAAGAAAGATGTTGGTAATATTAACTAAAAAGAAGTTTTGTGTAGCTGATATTGTACTTTCGTTAGAAGTGGGCCATTGTAATTAAATATATCAAAAATATACCGAAGAAATGTGAACACAAATCGATATTTGGGTACTCATTTATGAGAAATATTTATAAATTGTCACTATTAGAATTTTTTGAGAAAAACTAAGTACGGAATCTTATTTAGAATACTTATATTATTTTTAATATGTATTTTGATCAATAGTTAGAGCGTATTTTGTAAAATTTGACAGACAAAACAGTACCAAATATTGCAGTCTTTAGTTTGAAAAATACTATTGCTTAACTATTTAGCTGAAAACCGAGTACAAGTAATTGTTTGTAAGCATTACTTGGTTGTTAAAGTTATATCGAAATCGAAAATGGGGCTTTCTAAATATGAGCAGTTTTTAAAATTAGCGTGTTCGGTGATTCGAATTGAAAATTAAGGACGCAATAATTTTGAAAACATTAATTTTACTCAGTTTGGATTTTGGTCAAAATCGTTATTGCCGTTTTCAGTTAAACTAAAGAAAACTAAATTTTTCAAAAATTACTTTTTTTCAAAAATCCATTTTACGATAATACAGAGAAAGACTGAGTTTTCCATTCAATTTTGAAATGACCATATTACCTTAGAAATGCATTTTTGTTTCAATCGAATGTACCATTTTCGAGATACATATGTCCAAATTTCAAAAGTACCGTTATTAGATTTTTCAGCGGAAAACTGAGCAAGTAGTTATGTTAACCTTACCTACTTAAGCTTAAATAACAATTTTCGTTGAAATCGTTATAGCGGTTTTGGAACAAATCAAACTGGTATGAACATTTTATATGGGAAGTACCATTGGCTTCGAACTCTAAGCCCTCAAACTGCAAATCTGAAGTTTGCACGAAATCCGGGCAGCCGATTAGCCTGAAATTTTCGGGAGATACGCACAGACAGACAGACGGACAGAATTTTGCGACCCACTATTTTGAGTTCCTCTATCAGAATTGATTAACATCTCGAGTTCGAAATTTTGTACGAATACAATATCTTTCTCTAACTACGTAATCGAGAAAAAATCGCTAATCGTTCAGTCGCTGACAGTTCGGGGACTCTTTATTTTTGCACGTTAGCCCCCATATTAACGGTACTTCCCATGTAACGTAACAAGTTCTATTTTTTTCGTAAAAACTTCTCTATCAACTTGAGCCAGATTCGCACTTCCAGTAAAACAACGATGTAAGTGCAAACATGTTGATTCTAAGAAAAACGCATTGGAAATTTTTTAAGTCGTTTTTATAAAAAAAATAAAAAATCAGGGTACAACATTTTTCAAATAAAGTTAGTTGTAACATACAGAAAATTTGGTGTAGTAATTCACTTTAAAAAAAATAACCAAAATAAAAAAAATTCCATGCTCCTACTAAAAAAAATTGGTCAATGCAACTTTTAACTTAGAAGATGCTTTTGAAAAATGGCTCATAAAAGCTCGAGATGATATTATTTTTTAGTAGGCTTAAGAGATCAGCTTTTTTCTTGGCTGCTATCTTTTTGACGCATATGCATGCAGGCTTTACTGTAACACTTTCTTTAGTCTTTGTTCCGGAGAGCCTATTCGTAATTTTGAATTCTACGTTTTCCCAATTTACATCCTTATAGCTACTTATAGCACTTATGTCGTTATTCTTCTGAAAACGAAATGAAAATAACTTAAAATATTGTTTAACACTGACATAATAAACACTTACGTCTTTTTTACACCAAAAATGGAAAAAAGAAAGAAAAAATAAGACCGAATTTACACTTGAGCCTTTGTTTGAACTGATTGACTTGTTTCACCTACGATATTCAAAACACAATTGACAGATATTTTATGTCATTGATGCTAACATTTTTTTTTTTCAAAGACAGATCTAACCCCTAGTGGCAATATTAGTTTTTATCAAGTAGGACTTTGTTTAATTGGAAAGAACTATAATTTTTGATGCTTTTTACAAATTTTACTCAGAAAATCCATTTTTTTGAACTGACGTCATTGTTTTACTGGAGGTGCAAGATGTTTGAGCTAAAATATGCACAGTTGGCTTGGCTGCATTCCCAGATTTTCGCTAAAAGAGGGATACTTCTAAAAATGGTACTTATTTCGAAAACGGTACATACGAATTCGATGAAAATGTATTCTTAGGGTAATCTAATCATTCCTAGCAAACTCAGTTTTTCTCACAACGGATTTGTATTCGTTTTTTACTTTACTTAAAAACAAGCGTAACGACTTGGACTAAAAAGCATACTAAAGGGAGTTCCACTACTTTTTATTAATTTTTCCTGACATCTTTTCAACTTTCAAAAATGGTAAATGCTTACTGCATATGTGCAGATTCGAATAGAGATCTACAATAAAAAAAACTGGGATCATGTACCTTTAAATGTCATATAGAATAGAAAAGTAGGTACTGTTGCAACGACTAAATCAGTTGTTGGCTTTAGAAAATGTTACGCTAGAAATACACACAATCGCTGCTTTAATATGCTGCCATGTGCAGTCCTTCATTCTCAATCTTTTCTCGTAGATTCATCTGTTATTCATAATAATTAATTTCTCCTGAAACTTGCCCTTGATGGTCGCATTGGACTAACGAAAAGGTAGCCTTTGAAAGCGTACCTCTCTTCGCAAGCAAAAATGAAGTCAAATTACCGTTGTATTTTCGAACAAAGTCTCACACAGCAAAGCGACAACAACCCTTTGTCCGTCCATGGCTAATGGTGTATATAAAATGGATTCCGGTGGAGATTTTATGAAAATTAAACAGAAAATGTTTTTTTTTCTAGTACAAGGTGATTGAAAAAGGTTTCACCTTCGAGGGAAGAAATTTATTCTAGGAATTTCCAGTAGCATAATAGAATTAATTGAGCTAGGTAATAAAGTCATTACCGGTCTTTATGAGGGGATAATGAAAAATGTCTTGTTGTGCTCGTTGGAGACGTTCGTAATTACTTTTTGTAACAGCTGCAGCTGGTGCTGGTTTTTCGTTTATTTTTTTTACTTTCCCGTTTGCACGTGTTAGGAGAATGATATTGTTTCCACAGTCGAGGTGTTAATCATTTCTCATATAAAGATGATAGAGGCCGGATGAAAAGCGACTCCAGCGGTTTTGTACATCACAAATTAAAATTCTAAAAAGTCTCGCTGTTTCGAAAATTGTTGGACTGCAATGTAAATATGTAAGTTTCTTTTTTGCCAATTTGTTGTCTTTTCCGTTTGGTCGGTCTTGAAGACTTAAAAAAAAGGTGGTTTGAACAATGTTATTCGTTGATTTTCTCAGAAAACTATTATGGTGCAGAGACATATTATTTCAGATACCTATGCACAAAGATAGTGCCTTCCGTGTTGACACCTGCCCTGATCCGTCCAGCTACTGGGGTATGCAGATGATATTGATATCATCGGTCGCTCCCAGCGTGCCGTGATAGAGGCTTTTACGGCGATTGAAGAACAGGCTAAATTCGTTGGTCTTGTAGTAAATGAGGACAAGACTAAGTACATGCTATCAACAAACAATCAAGCATCTGTCCACCGCCTAGGACAGAACGTCACTATTGATAGCAACAATTTCGAGGTAGTTAAGGATTTTATCTACCTCGGTGTTAACATGAACTCCACAAATGACATCGTAGTGGAGATCCGGCGAAGAATTACCCTAGGAAACCGCTGCTACTTCGATTTGGCAAAACAATTGGGCTCAAAACTCCTAACTCGAAGGACAAAATGTATGCTTTACAGAGCCCTTATCCTGCCAGTTCTGCTTTATGGCGCCGAGTGCTGGACGATAAGCAGAAAGGGAGAGCTGATTTTTGGCCCTGTGTGCGAGGAGGGCGAATGGAGGAGAAGATACAACCGCGAACTCTATGAGCTGTAGCAAGATGTGGATGTAGTCCAAAAGGCCAAAATACGTCGAAAACATTGGCTCGGCCATATCGAGCGAATGGACAATAATGCTACAGCTAAGAGGATCTTCGAATCCCAGCCGCCAGGTTCGAGACGACAAGGAAGACCGAACCTCCGCATCAAAGACCAAGACATCGCGGATGCCAGAGCGCTTGGTCTGGATAACTGGAAGCAGCGTGCCCGGGATCGCAGAGGACGGAAGGCTACAGTGTCTCAGGCAGAGACTCTTCACGGGTTGGGAGCCCGTTAAGTAAGTAAGTACCTATGCACAAATTTCAAAGAAATCGATTCAGATAATTCAAGCAAAGCCTTAAATTTGAACTTAATCTAATGAAAAGATCTGCACATTACCCAGCCTACTTCGATACGTAATCTCATCATCAACAGCCTATTTCAATTTAATACATAATTTATAAAAAAAACATTCCTAGAAAGATCGACAGCACTTACCCGCTTTAACTCAAAAGTCTTTTAGGTAAAGTTTAAAAGTTCCACCTGTAGAAATCGTCAATGGTCAATGGCTTTTCCTCTATACGGATATCGAGGAAAAGCGCGAAAAGGTTCAATTTGTTTCGCTGTTTGAGAAGTTCCTACTAAAGCGGTTAAGAAAAAACTGTCTGCACTTAAAAAAACAGAATCTGTCGTCCGAGACTTTTTTTTCAAGGCCACTCTATTTGCCTTTATGAAATGAGCTCCAAGCCAGTGTTGCCAGATAAAAAATCTGAAAATCTTGTTTTCCCGAAACAAAAAATCTTTTTTCAAGATTTATATAAAAAGAGCGAAATTTAAAATACAATTTTGAAGTACTTCTACTAATGCATAAATCACCTAAATATCTAAAAAAAAAACTTTGGTCACAAATTAATGTAAATGCTTTTTGAAATTTTGGAACATATTTGAATTAAATTGATTCATTGCTTAGGTATATCATGATCATAGAATTTCGGTTCATTATAGTGCATCAAATCATTTGTAAAGATACAAATTTCAACAAGCTTTTCAGTACATACGAAACCATTTCTCCAAAAACACGTTACATCAGTTATTTTATCAAATTCGTTAAAATTCATGTTTTCTTAGAGTTGATGAAAATGTTAGTGAGACAGAATCTGTTCGACTCACATTATTTATAAAAATGCAATTAATAGAAAACGTTTTTCTTCAATAGATAGGGTTCTTTTAATGTGCTAGATTTAAAAAAATCTTGATGTGAAAATTTTTGAAATTTGATGATTTCGAGGTAAAAAGTCTTGTACGTATTTTGAAGCTCAAAAATCTTGAAAAAAAAGATATATCTCGTAATCTGACATCACTGCTCCAAGCTGTTTTTGGGAAAATTTGACCAAAACCTATTTTCTGTTGCCCAACTTATGATATAACGCAGCTGTTAACAGTCGGAGATCACTAGCTCATCTGAAACGAAATACGCAAACTTAAATGATGTAAATTTCAATTTGACAATCTTGACGCGCTTGTAAAAATGCACAACTGGAATTAGGTTGGCAGTTTTTAGTTCACCGCTTTTTAACAGATTGTCTGCCAAGGTTTGCCCTTCAGACGATACCATAGCCCGTTGAAACATTTGAACCATTTTAGATTAAGCACCCGCACACCAACGTCGAGGGGTATGTTCTAGGGAAGGACGTAGGAGTACCTTAGCTTCTGAACTTTAATGTGAGTAACTAAAGGTCTAACTTGCAATAAATGAGGCAGTTTCATGCGACCCACTCATGCAATCTATTTTGAATTCTTTATATGAAAAAGACCTACAGGAGTACTCTCACCCCATTTGCATTCATATTTACATTACAAAGGGCTTAGACATTTTTGACCCATTCCACAGGTTTATTGCCAACTTTAATATTAAAGAGCTACAGAAATAAATTATTTTTGGCCATACGTTTTTGACGTCTATGAAGAGTTTGATTAACTGAACCGATGTTCTTGAGATAGACTGGAAGTTAACTCTTATAAGACAGAATGGGTCTTCTTTACTACAAAGTAGTAAATTTATTCGATAGACTCAATGCCTCCTCTCTGTACCGTCTTTGCTAAACATCTGAACCATAGACAAACCATACTGAGACCCCCAACTCACAATCCTCTTGCCGCTGGCGCCCTGAGTTTTTTTTTTTTTTCAAATTCGCCATTTTGTTTTCTTATCGGTGTTATGTCAAAAAAGAATCCGTGTGACATGCAAAAACATACAAAAATGCAAAAATAAATGCTGCCAACCTCGGCAACCGTGCGGAAATGTGAAAGAGTTCGGGAATACCACATTTTATCATTATTGAACGCCATTGGTTAGTTATTATAAATTGTTAAAAGGCGAATAATTTGATTTGTTTGGTTAGTAAAACTATCTAAAGTTGATGTTCTATATAATAGAAACATATTAAGACAAACATGGTTGCGTATTTTCCGCTTTTGGATATCATTAACTTCGATTTCGTGTGTAAATTTTTCTTAAATAATGAAGAAAATTTGCTCAAAATGTTTTCATTTTCCCTCAACCAATCTACATTGTTAATTTTTCATGAACATTTTAAGCAAATGTGCACTTATTCCTAAAAAAAAATATTATCCAAACGTAACGAACAATTTCAAATTAAACGGATAAAATTCTATGAACTCTGCCAGCAACTTTGCCCACAGCGGAAGTGTCTCATATCTCCTGGGAGTGTGTTGGTGAGCAGAATTTTTGAAGTTTCGTGACATTTGTCAATACGATTTTCTATGTAAGAATACTAGCGCACCAAACGTGAACTCCATAAAAATATAGCTTGTAGGCTAAGTAACGGGAAATCGGCCGGAGTTGGTGGTCTCAGTATGGTTTGTCTATGATCTGAACCATAGAGTAACCAAACTAGAGAGCCAACTTCCCGTGCACCTACCAGATTTTCCCCGCAAATTTTGAATGACAGCCCTCTCTCGCACGCTCTTTTTTTCCTGTCTGTGAATATGTGTATTATTAGTCGCCGGGTGGCACTATTTCTCAATTACAAGCAATTTGTAAATGGATTTATAACAATAAATGTACAAAAAGTAAATGTTGATTATGGTTTTTTAGATAACATAACTTGTTCTCTATTCATATTCGGCACCAAAAACTATTCATCCATTCACATTTCAGTTGTTTTTTAGTTTTATTTGTAGGTATGAATTCTTTTTTTGACAGCAAAATTCATGCAGCTGCATAAATGAAATCCGTGGGGGGTTGTTCCAAAAATGAGCTAGCAACATACAAGTTAAGCCCAGCTTCCACTAGGGCATAAGTGAATTTTATATAATTATCATGAACATTGGATAAATTTCTATTAGGCTTGGTGAATGTTCCCAAATTCGTTTGATGTCGTTTAATAACACTGACCAGTATTCAATAATGTTACTTAGGAACAGTAAAAATGCAAATGCTATTCATATTTAAAAAAAAAAGGATTAGTATCGGAAAGCAAAAAAAAGGGATTAAACTCCTAACAAAAACAAAAAATATAAATCATTAATTGACAAAAACAAGGGCACTCATTGTGCTTTTGGGATACAAAATGTGATCAAAACCTTTTTTTATTTTTACCGAGTATTTCACATATGGCCAAATGCATACAAATAGTATAAGCAATAAAAATATCGAATTCATTTTTAGAATTAAACAAACGCATATTTGATATGTTATTGTTCATTTTAAGTAAAAACTTAAAGCATTAAAATCAACTAGAAAAAGTGTATTTTCTTTAAAATATACAAAAAAAAAGCTTCAAGTTACAAAATCTCTTTTAACAAAAGTAAAAAAAACCGTGTTAGCTCATTTTATAAAGTTCATAAACTTTATAAACTCTTATGTCGTTTTCGATTTGGCAAAATGATCAATTTTTTTTTTGATCGAGATTGCTTTTTATGTTCGATTTGCCAAAAATCTGACACTCTGAGAAATCTCGATTTTTTCTCAGATTTCACACATACTTTCACTAATACCAATGTATATGACACACAGGTGTCGGTTACGAATTGTTTATCATTGAAAAGATTGCCTTTTTAACTGAATTATTCATTTTTCGAGTATGGAAACGATTTTTTATATTAAATTATTTCGAATGTAAATGTATAAAAACCAATTGGAATGGATTTACAGTGCAAGTGAAAAAAATATTTTTGCGGCCAACTCAATACACACAAGAACCAATAAAATTCGAATTTAATGTTCGATTTGTCAGCACAAATCTGAAATCTCAGATCAAAATCTGAAAAGTCAAATCGAAAACGACATTAAATTCAACTGTGATGTGAACGCCGTGTAACTAATGGGTACAAAATATGCCGAACACAGTCGCCCCCACTTGAAATCCCACCAGAAAATGGCCGCCCGATGACATGAAGTGCCATACATTATATTGTATAAGTATTCGTGCGGCAGCAATGGCGCTCCTTTGATTTGTACAGGCAAGAATACTTATGCAATATAATGTATGGCAGACTGTAGGCAAATATACCGTTTCTGCTCTCAGTTGGCTCTCTAGTTTGGTTACTCTATGATCTGAACAGCAAATTAAACAGAAAGGCTAACATAACAGAACGAGTGAAGAAGGCTAGCGTAGCTCGTCCGTTTACAATCAATCGCAGAGCGCAGGCGTATACCACGGTATACAGATTTCTTATCCGGTTCAGATCACGAAAATAAAACAAAACGGATCATTGAAAAGTTTAATTTTTGAATTGTGGCAACAGTTGCTTTCAAAAACAAAACAGATACAGGGTATTTCAAACTTCATATTGCCACCAGCCATATTGCAAATATTCTTCTCAACGTGACGTCACACAAGGCACATGTCATTTCACTTGCAAAGTCGGGGGTGTTACCATATTTGAATCAAATTTGCATAATTTTTCTTTTCAAATATATTTTTGTGAAACAAATTTAGTATTTTTTGTTCAAATATGCAATGCTGGACAACAGATTGCGATTCAAAACACACGTGAACTATATAGCCAAGAAAGCATCGGAAATGCAAGGTGCTCTCTCGCGCATACTGCCTAACATTTGTGGACCTGGATACGCAAGAAGGATCCTACTTTCCAGAGTTGTTACATCAGTTTTACTGTATGCAGCTCCAGTATGGGCGCAGGCACTGAGGATAAAGGAGACCAAAAGGAAACTATTATCGACATACAGACTCTCCGCGCTACGAACAATTAGCGGCTTTCGAAAATGAATATGAAGATACCGAGCACGCAGTATTTTATTGGCACCGTTTCACGGCATGGATGACTACTCTGCCCAGCCCGTCAGAAACCGTCAACCACATGTTGCAATCACAGGAGAATTGGGCGGAATTATGTAATTTTATAACCATCATACAAAATGAGCTACGGAGAATTGAAAAGCAAAGAAAAGCCACAGTAGAAGCCTTAGAGGCCGCAGAAACACCAGAAACAGGTGACACAACACGAATAGCTTGAATGCTAACCAGCCCCGCGAAGTAATACCTAACGGCAGTCCCGCGGGGATAGTGGTTGAAGTCTGTTGGGTGTGGATTAGTACGTAGGCGCATTCCTGGCATCGATTATTCGGGCTTGCGAATCGTGCATGTTGGTAGCACGGGCTACCGCATCTTTAGAAGATTACCACATCCATTGGCGCAACCAAAAAAAAAAATGTTCAAATATGCAACACATGAACAATATTTTGCTGCTACCGCTTGAGTTTATCTTGGCATATTAGGGTGTGTCCAGACCACCGAAACGTTTCAGAAATGTTTATGAAATGTTTCTGAAGCAAATCGGACAGATTTTATAATCATTTATAAAAGATTTCTGAAATTTATTTATTAAATGTTTATGAAATGTTTCAACTTTATCCAGTTTTGGACTAGAAGAAAATATTATTAGCAGCGAGTAATGTTTTTATTTATGGAATAAATATGGAATCGGTAATCACGCCGATTAAATGAATCACTTCCTTATTAGGTATTCATAGCTTTTCTGGACATTTTTATTTTATTTAAAAACAAATAATAATCGAAAAACAGCGCTCAATTTCTTCAGGGATACTTTTAAAACAAAAATTATTTCCCATTGAAGTGTTTTAAAAATAAGTATGGAACATGTAGGTATTTAATTGTTTATCAAATGTTTGGCTGGTCTTTATAAAACGAGGAAAAACAAAATAACTCGGAATAGAGGGTTTCGCGAAGCCCATCCTTTCACAGATGGGCTACCTTTTTGGTTCAAACGTCAAAAAAAACTTTTAGGATAACAAAGCCGTTTTGTAATGGCCAGAGTAGTGTTTTGTTCAAATATTGCCAAAAAGCGCACAATTCCCATTACTTTAACCTCTCTTCTTTTACCTAATATGTGATAAGCATCAGTTTTCAATTCTAAAATGTTCTTATTCTGTTTTTTGGACTTTATTATAAACTTTTTACTAATTTTTTAACAAAATATTGTTACACCCATTAAATTCTGTTTTGTTTTCCTACAAGATTTTTAGCTGTCACTTGGTTTTTTATTCATCAGAAATAGTAGAAATAATGTTCAGATCAAGATTCGTGATCTCGATGAGAAGCAGGATCAGGTGCTGTTGTTATAAGTGCATGTAAATCGATGATCTATAAGGATCATAGCTGATAATAAGAAACAGCTACTGTTGACGTCCTTTACAAAGCACTTAACATAGATTACCTGATCGGTCCATATAAGTGCGGTCCTAGACAGTCCGAATGTTAGGAAATATTATCAAATTTCAGCTGGATGTACATACCACCACTTTATCGGCTTTAAAGTCGCTTACTTTGGCAGATAGACACGAAGTATATAACCCATGTAAAATTTCGGCAGCGCTGTGAAACTTATTTACATGAACACGATGAAGGTGCATGCAATATCGCTCCTTCGTCAAAGAACACGGGCCATTCCCCTGATATCGAAAAAGTCTTAAGACAGAGTGACACATCTTCGTTAACATCAGATTCTTCAAAATGGAGTATGAAATAAGGTCTCTTTAACTACACACGCGATGACATTAAGATTGGAAGAACGCGGCGAGCTTTCTATACAGCGTTTCCAAGTAATGAAAGTGAATCTAGCTGATAACGAGGACAGCCGAAGTAAACGCACATCAAGAACGCGCTCGAGCAGCATGCATGGAGCTCATTGCATACCTGTGCTCTAGAATTACCCTGTGAAAAGATATTGGCACGAAGGTCAGGCGCGGAATAAGTCTAAAGTCTATCATCTTAACTTCTTAAATTTCATAATCGTCCCCGTTCTGCTGTATTTTGCAGAAATATGGACTTTGCGAAAACCGGATGAAATCTTCTTTGAGATAAAGATCTTTCAGGTTGGCAACCTTAGCCAACTTAGTGCGCGCAACTAAAAGAAGCCAGCCAATTACCTGTAAGAGATTCGTACTTTAATTGAAGTGTGCATGTGCAATCGTATATTTTCTACTTCAAGTTACGGTCACCCTGTCTTCTCTTCGCATAGCTATCTAGTTTATACCATGTAGCCACCAATGTGATTTAACCAAATCAACTTTATTTAGATAAATCAACTCATAAATAACGTGATTTATCATACATCTTCGTGGTTAATATTTACGTGATTTATACGTGCGAATACACACAAAATTAAATCGAACATACACAAATAAAATCAAACATACCTGTTATTAACTTCAGCACTTTATTCAGCAAACAAAAAATAAAAAGAAACTGTCAAGAAAATTATTTCAATTTAAATATTTTAATTTTGTTCGTGTTTCGGTGAGTTTTTGATATTTTTATTAATTACATACAACCAAAAATTGTTTTATTCTTGGCAGGTATGGCAACAAAACAGAAACAACAGAAAAAAAAGTAGCTATATGGTCCGAAGTGGACGAATGTTATTGAAAGTTGGACACCTAATGTCAAAGTTGACAAAAATGTAATGTCTCACAAACACATAAAGTTCGGTGGAGACGCCTTTCGTGATTTATAAATCACTTTGGCTAAATCACGTTGGTGGGAACATAGTATTAGGTGCTTTTCGGAGAATACAATTTGTGAGAATAGACTGCTCCGTTTGAACACAATTTTTTGATTTTTAAGGTAACTCAAATTGAAAGTCCCAACTGTTACTTTCGCAGGAAAACAATCCAAAATTTAATCAAATCACTTAAAAATCTCAGTTGACCGACCCAAAATAATTAAATAGCCGCACAACAAACAGATCAGCTCCTTCATAATTAAGCAAAGTGAATTATTACACGCTGTCCCTCAAAAATGAAACGTCCCGCGTAAATCTATTCACTGACGAGTAACGCTGAAAGATGTGGACTTAACAGCATACCCATATTATTTAATTTGCTCATCAGCATCGCCTTCTGCCTCAGATAAACAGGTACCTACTCACTTTGTCATATCCGGCTACAATTACCAACTTCTGTACTGCCACCATTAATCGAACGTGCAGGTTCGATATTCAATTACGTAAATAAACTCTTAGTCCGCCAATAGTGCACTCGTTCGTGTGGCAATTGAATTGTTAAATACTTCAATAGAACAATCTACCAGCACTCGAGTCTTTCCTACACGAAAGACACGTTTCGTGAAGGGCGCTATAAAAATATTGAACATGGCCATAAAAATAACGATCAAGACGACGACAGACAAACATCTTGTTTGCATGCTTTCTATTTATTAATAATTCCGAAGAAACGTGCATCTTATTTCAATGTTGTTCCCTTGTTCCCATGCCCTATTCATATGCCAAGTCGTTTACTTGGCTGTAGTTCGCACAAAGCGAACACTCCGCACCATCGGAGAGCTCTAATCACGTAGCAATGTAGTTGAAAATTCGCACAATTCCATCACACGAACACTCATTGTTCGACGAAGGACGACGAAAAGCAAACGAGGGTGCCAAGAAAACACCCAGCATCATCCCTCATCCAAAAATATATTACAAGAGAGATTTTTTCAATAAAAATCATGACCATTACAAAAGAATTTTCAACGCGTTTTCAATTCACCTCAACAGGCTTTAAGTCTGATGGGGAATTTTAAGTAATACAGCTTTTTATAGGACGGCAATATATAGAGCACTAGCAACAATCCTAAAAATGCTAGGCAACAAACTTGGGTTTAAAAAAAATCGAAAAAAAAATGTTATAATCATTTTGGAGGACATTGCGGGATGAGCATGGCTATGAGCATACCTATCAAAGAATATCCGACATCCGTATAAATGCAAGCATGATGACGGCCCTTACTTTCCACAATTTGTCGACGGCACTGCAAACGGTGACAATGTCTTTTGCCACTGCTCACGCGGTTTCCAAACGAAAGAGGAACACTAAGGGAAGAATATTCTTATTTAGCTGCATACTCATAGGGGCCTTTCCGGTAATTGCACGGCCGACAAGGACAATATTAGAAACAAAAACAGATCTGACCCACGCTGGATCTCAACCACTCTAACCGCCTAATTAATTAATTAATTAAAGGCATCAGGAAACTGCATCATTTGGAAGACATGACTACCTACCCCTTCGGGTAGGGGACAGAATATACCCGAGGTAGGCATGCCTGTCGTAAGAGGCGACTAAAAATCCACAAAAAGCGGAGACGAAAACTTCGCAAAAAAACAAAACGGGAAAGAGTAAAACAAATGACCCGGTCCTCCTGGTAGGGGGTTTGTGTGTAGAACTTGTTTGGACATATGGTATCCAATTATGGGGTTGTACAAAGAAAACAAATGTAAAAATAATACAAACATTCCAAAACAAAGTCCTTCGGGGAATAGTAAATGCCCCATGGTATATTAGAAATAATGACTTGCATCGTGATTTGCAGATTGATCTTGTAACGGAAGTAATTAACAAGTATGCAATTCGTCACAATGTGCGTCTGCAGATGCATATTAATCCTGAAATAGAAGACGTCTTAAATGTACGAAACAATATTCGTAGATTAAGAAGAATTAAACCTCACGACCTTATAATCTAAAAAAAATAATGGGAACCCGTATTCAAATTGTAATACCTTCTCAAACACAACTGAACGTTGAAACTAAAATCATTTGTCGATCTTTCTTGCATTGATCATGATCAAGGATGTGTTTTTAGTGCGGTAAGAGTCCCACACTACTCTGGGTTTCTAACCCCATTGTGTCTTTCGAGATTTTCACCTTCAATAACAAAAAAAAAAAAATAAATAAATTTGGAAGACATGCGTTCAGGTTGGGTTGAGCAAAAGAATTTCTGCAGAAACTACCTGGATGAGGAGGAGGATGAGACCCTTCTTCATTTGAAAATTACTCTTTGACAATCGCCGCGAACGCGATAATAAAGGGTCTTTCATTAAGGACTTGAGAACTTTTTTTTTAAATAAAATGCTAACTACTTCAGATATTTCAAAAATTACTATCAAAACATTTATGAATAGAATTCGACTTCGTTCATATGTCCACGAACGTATGCAGCGGTCGATGAATTGAACCCATTTTTCGATGACTCGGCCGCACATTTCGACCGATACGGCCGCTATTTCTCGTTCAATATTGGCTCTGAGCTCCTCTAACATCGCCGGATTGTTGGCATAGACCAATGATTTAATGTCGCTCCAACAAAGCGACTAAAGTCTAGAGTCCTTAAATCACACGATATCGACGGCCAAATGACGAGTCCTTTCCGAACTGAGACTTCAATAACTCGATTGTTGCACCCTCTGTGTGGATTGTGGAACCGTCTTGTTGGAACCACATATCACTGATGTCCAATTCATGCAAATGCTCAAAGAAATAACGTTCCAAGATGTCCCTGTAGCGAATGCCATTTGCCGTAACGTGACGGTCAACGGCCCAATGACGCCACCGGCATGAAAACCGCACCAGTGGTTTTTTGTGGATAAAGTTCTGTCTCATGAAGCACATGAGGGTTCTCAACTGTCCAGTAACGCATATTTTACTTATCGAAGCCGCGTTTAACCAAAATTGCTCTTCGTCGCTGAAGATGATTTTGCGATGAAGTTCTTCTTAAAGTTGCGACCACCGACTCGGAATTTCGGTAGTAAATTTTAATTATTTGTAAACGTTGTTCCCTCGTGTACTTCACCACGATAATAATGTTGATTTTACCGAATATTTTGACATTGACAGTTTGGTAATCTGTTTAAGGGTGCGTTTACACTGAAAGTTTGACGTTGTCAAGTCGCTAATGAAAGACCCTTTATAAGCAACAGTCATTTTCAGCGCTTTACCCTAATCTTCAAAGAATCGAATCCAGCGGCATCAGCCTACTCTACTTACAGTGGCCTGCCACCCTAACCTAGCCTAAGCACCTGTGATCTGAAGACGTATTCCTCCACTTGGTCTCTCCAGTTTCGAAAAGAGTCACATCGATCAACTCCTATGGAGGCACGGTGTACCTCCACCTAATGATCTTGCTAGAGTCTTCTTCCGCACCCAGAACTAGAGCAGAACCGTTCTGCCCACTGCCCAGTATGTTATGGCTACACCGAATGATTCTTAGACCCTGTGTTCCCAAGAAATCCAACAGACTCGACCATTTGTAAGACTGCGAATCATAACAGCGTATGCTGAAAAGTGTACTTCATATCCTAGGCAAGAAATGCTTCCTCACAGTGCTTTTGATCTGTGCCCGATTTAAGACCGTCGGTCGCTATGTGGAGTTACATAAAGAAAGTACCAACTTGAATTCCGCTCGCAACGTGGACCAGACCGGATATGACAAATCCGGATTGGAATGTATACTTCTTTGATGCTGCTGGCTACTAAATTGATGTACCCCATGCCCCATAAGGATATCTTCTAACTATCTATTTAATCTGGCTTACGAATATTTCTGTGCGCTCGACATAAGGTCTCCCTTGCTGTCCATGAGCATATGAAATTCCGAATAAGTGCATCACAATTTGACAAATGAACATTTTCTGGCATCTTTCCCATGTTTATACCGGAGTCATCCGGGAAGAGCTATAGCGTGCATTCAAACGTGTGTGCGGAGGAATTATTTATTTTCAGTACTTCTTCCTAATGCTGCAAGCATGGAGGAGTACTCAAGGATGTGAATACAAGAAATTAATATTTCCAGACATGCCAGTGTACGTATTTTCGAGAATGTGCACTGAATTTTCCAAACAAGTCAGTAATAGCAATCCTGCACGTACAATGTAGCTTGATACTGATCAAACGATTTTTGTGCATTTTTTTTCTGCATAAGTCAAAGATGAGCATCACTGTGATGGATAGAGTTTTTACATGGAATGGCATTAAATGCTCCTTGAGGGTTTTGAAGAAGTTACGGGTTATTTAAACTGAAATCACTTTGGTCATAGTATGTCTCGTATACGATGTTTGCTCCTGTGGAGCGGAGTTGGTGGGTCAACCTCCTCTTACCGAAACTTCCTTAAATCGGAGTTGGGTGTACAATATTGAAGGCGGTATAGCAATCAAACCGATAGAAGAAAAAGCTAAAGACTCTAAAGCCCCAGTAAACGAAAATCCAGTGAGTCCCATTCTTCTTTGCGTGTTTACAAATACTCACCCGATATTGTTTTTATAAAGCTAGGTATCTTTAAAACGAGGTGATTTGATTTCATTTGGACCGTTTTTTGATACATTTTTAATAATTTTTGGGCTATTTTTGCCGCATTTTCAATTCGAGCGATAAGAACTGGGCCAGAACTTCTGGCGTCCTTGTCAGATATTCGCATTTAGAATATGCGGCTTTTTTTCATAGACAGTCATCTCACAAAACTTGAAAAGTAGAGAAAACGAGGCTGACGAAGAGACGTCCATGTTTGATTTCTTGGCTTGGACAAAGAAAAAAATCAGCTAAAAAAAACTTTTGTACAAAAGAACCAAATGAATAAAAGTACTCAGCTAAAAACAAAATCGTTCGTGTTTTACTTGAATGTTTTCCGCCTAAAGAACCGACCTTTAAGCTTTCATTTCTGAAAACGTATATTCACTATATTAACACTATATAGATAAATAATACAAGGCATTCATAAAGTTGGTGCGAGACAACGTTTTGAGATCATAAAGTGCGAATGTGTAACCTTCGTTGGTTAAATAAATTTGTAGAAAAACAATGAAAGCGTTTATCGTCACTTCGGCTGCTCCTTTTGTCATAGTATATCGGTCTTCTGTAAAAATTAAGTTAAAGACTATTGGCTGAATTGACTCGCATTTACCTCGGTTTCTATAGGCGACCTGGCAAACACATCTTTTAAAGTGTCCATTTCCATGGCTTGTCGGCAGGCTATTTTGCATCTGTTTACTTCACAAATATCAAAATAAAACTGTCATTTGACGCCATTTCAAAAGTTATAGGGGGTGACACACTTCTGGGCCACCCTGTAGCTGTAGATCATACCTAGTATGATTGTTTAACTTCTCAACGCCTTGACTGATTGAGGTCGTTATTCACACAATGCATTTTGTTGTATTGAGGTCATGGTTATACTATGCAGTTCAGTTATTCATAAATTCTATATTTAATTTTTTTTTCTTAATTCATATTAAAAATTCATTTCTTATTTTTCCAAAATTGTTTGTAACAACAGTCTAAGGGCCGCTTTGCTCAATGTTAATTATCTTTAATCGTCGGTTATTCCAGCTGGTAATCATCGAATGTGTTTGTTCAGCAAAATACAAACCAGAGAATCGTTGGTTTGGTCAGTTAACCAGAGAAATCGATAACCAGCCGATTTTGCGCGGTTAATGAGATTTAACCAACGATTTTCTGGAATTTCGTTTGTTCACGTTCTTTTAAGTACTGCGTAGGTGTTAATTTTAACGTTGCTGCTATACACAACAACACTTTGTACAATATTGTGGGGAAAAACTACAAATAATATAATAAATGTAAAAATATGTCTCGTCAGTTTCGTGACGTTTTAAACCGGCAGATGTATAGAATACGGTACACATTTGAAGGTAAGAGTAACAGGCCCCAACACAATAATGTATGCGAAGGATGAAGTAAGATTATTTTCATAATTTTTAGCCGATGATAGCTCTCAAATATTGAAATAAAGCGCACTCATTGGAGCAAATATTAAATAAATGAGAAATTTGAGAAGGTCGTTGAATTCAAATTCATTTCTAAAATTTTATTTGTTGTGGCTGTAATTCGAGGCTGTTTTTAAAAAAATTGCTTATTGTCTCACAACAACAAGATTTTATTCTTCAGTTTTTAAAAAACGCCCGTATCAATTGATTACGACATTCTTGCGATAATTTTGAAATTTAATAAATAATTAAAATAAGCTTTTGTTTGAGATTTTTTTTTAATGAATAAAAAATATATGTCCAAATAAAACAAATATTTGAAAATCTATAGTATACTTATATGTGAATTTTGTATAAGCGAAATTCCGATTCTAATTGAAAAATACCATAAAGCCGTTTTAGGCACATTATTGCGTACCTACTACCTTCAGACCCAGTACCATTTTCTACCGCAATGAGAACTCTGGCTTACGAAAAGGGAGGGAACGCTGGCCGGGCCGCGGGTGACATTTAGCAACCAATAAGTTTTCAAACGAATGTGACTAAATCACTTATAAAGGGTCCGCCATCTAACTTTTTTTTCAACTAGTGCTCATTTCGCGAATGGCAACACTTAGCTCATGCCTGATTTGACAGATAATTAGTTTTATCCTTCCGCTGAACGAATATGGTTGTGTATACGCTTGAACAACGCTGGGAAATATTGCGACATTACTTTAAAAATCATGGTAATGTTGCAGAATGCGTGCGAAAATTGCGTACGGAATTTGGAAGAAGAGAACGTCAGCTCCGTATGTTCGTTATCTTGTAAAAAAAGTGAAAGAAACTGGCATCCTCATCGATAAACCAAAGCGTGAAAAGCCAAAAACAGTGCGTACACCCGAGAAAATTGCTGCTGTGGCAGAAAGTGTGCGTGAAGCGCCATCAACGTCAATTCACCGTCGTTCTCAACAATTGAACATTTCGGAGACATCATTGAGACGAATTTTGCATAAAGACCTTGGTATGACGCCATACAAAGTCCAATTGGTTCAGAAGTTGAAGCCAAATGACCATCCAATGCGTTTTCGCTTCGCTAATTGGGCCTGCGATCGACTTAGAAAAGATGCCGATTTTGCCAAAAAAATCAGTCGCAGAGCTGATGTCGTTTGGCCACCTCGGAGCTGCGATGTGACACCGTTGGACTATTATTTGTGGGGTGCCGTAAAAGATAAGTGTTACGCCGACAAGCCAGAGACAATTGACGCTTTAAAGGACTATATTCGTGAAGCCATTGGTGAAATACAGCAGCACGCACACAATCGATAATGTGCTTAAAAATTGGACCGATCCTGTAGGCTACTGCATGGCCAGCCGAGGCAGCCATTTGAATGAAATTATTTTCCATTATTAACCGGAAGGATTGTACTTTCAAATAAAAAAAGAAATTTGAGAAAATATTCAGTAGTTTTTTTTATACCATTTTCAAAAAAAAAAAGTTATTTGGCGGACCCTGTAGAAGAAAAGGAGAATATGCGTTGTGAACCGATTTAAAATAAAACCGAGTACAAACAGAGAGACAGTTAAAAGACAGTAGTAAAAGTTGTCCCGCACTTTTGTATTATATACCTATGTAGTATTAATATACTTACTTTACGTATTAATAAAAATCCCGCAACTACGCTCCAACTCGTATGTTACCTAGCACCTAGTTAAATAAATACCGTATTAGTTAAATGTTCTTATTAATAAATGAAAATAACTCATATTATATTAACTAACTGATGTTTTCTCTAAAATAGCTACTTAGAGCTGGCCACACCTAACCAAATTGTACTCAAAACTATTACATATTGGTTGTCATCACGGCTGGCTAATAAATTTCAATTGTGACATGGAAAAAAAAAAAAAGCAACAGAAAATAAAAGAAAATAAAGGAGTTCAATTATATTTTCCATATTTTCCTTTGAAAATCTATATTGATTTTTGAATGTTTTATTTCTAAACATCGTCATATATGTTTTTTTTGTTTTTTTTACACTTTTTTTTCGAGTTGGGGCGATGGTAACCGAATCCTACCCTAACACTGAGCCATTTTGTTCCACAATTTTTCAAATTTAAATTTAATTCATTTGTCATTTTGATGGGAACCATGTTTTTTAAGAGTTATTGACTCGATAACAGACCTCCTACCGTAAGTTAGTTATGTGAAAGTTACGAAGCGTTAGTTATCTTCTAAAAATGTTTATTAATAGCAATTTGAGTCTAACGAATGTGTTTGTCAATTGTTAGGCCTAACATGCAGTTACGCGACAATTATTAATACGGCTGTAAGTGAATAGACATTTTCAGAAAAGAATACCTAATGCTACGTTTCCACCGGACACTAATTGCGAGATTTAGGGCAAGAGATTAAAAATAAATCCTGAGGTGTTTCCACCAAAAAAAAAACAAGCTTAATTTGACGTTTCACCAGATGTTGTCAACTACTGTCAAATCGAACAAGCCAAAATTGTGATTATTCAATAGAAAATTAAAAAATTCAAAAGTTTAAAGTAATAAAACATGAGTTCCAGAAATCTTAAAATATTATTGGCCTACAATTTAGTTCTACAAAATACAATGAGAAATAAATTCGTTTTTTTTTATGGCACAATTTCAAATACAGCTCTGTTTGCTTTGTATTTTTGACAACTCGAGCTGTGGAAAGTGTGTTCACAAACCGGACTGTACATGCAAACCTGGTTGATAATCGCGATTTATTTCTAATCTCCATTTTCATGAGATTAACTTTTGTATGATAAGTCCCGAGATTTAACCGGAATTTACAGACATTTTTCTAAATCTCGCAGTTAATCTCCGGTGGAAACGTAGTATAAAGGTCGGTTCTTTAGGCAGAAACCATTCAAGTAAGACAGGAATGATTTTGTTTTTTAACTCTTGATTACTTTTATTTATTTGGTTCCTTTGATACAAAAGTTTTTTTTTTCTTAGCTGATTTTTCTTTTTGTCCAAGCCAATAAATGAAACATGGAGGAAAAATGCCCACGAAATGGGTATTTACCCACGATCTGGCATCGCTGTGGACGTCTCTTCGTTTCTTCTGGTTGCCGCTGTCACTCGTCTGTATACCTCTAGAATCCAGATGGCGTATCTCTCGTCATGGAGGCTTGTGGATGCGTTCAAAATTATTTATTTATTACAAATTATTACACAAGAAAAAAAGTCCAACTAGCAATAAGAAATTTTTGAATATTTTTTGCTTACTTTTAATTTATTTAATTAACCATAACAACAAAGTCACATTAACCACATACCTATAGGTCTTACATCGCCTCGTTACCAGTGCTTTCATTCCGAGCAATTTTACAATATTCTCAAAGCGAGTCCGAAAGGCCAAAGGACAATCATTGGTAAAGTAACGAGAGCCATTTGGGAACAATCGAAAGCGGTCGTCACACAGTTTCAAAAGAAAGAACATTTTATTTTGGATTGCAGCTACAGAGGAAAATAAATTCGAATAGACACAAGCGTCTCGCCGCAGGAGATTCGCCGGCAATCAGAAACACACATATGGGTAAAAGGACACGAGCTTCCTTTCTTATGGACTTACGTGCTTGCAATCGATTCGAAATTAATACACAAAGCCAACCGTCTCCACAACGTCTTTCAGCAGAATCATCCAACCCGTACTTTAAGCTGACACCATGTCATGTGCCATACGTACGCTCCCCATATCTACCCCCATCCAGACAGACAAGTGTCGTTTGCCGGCATTTTGCCAAAGTGGAAAGTTATTATACGACTTCATTTGCGACATAACTGTCTTTTGATGTACAGCACTAGCACTACAGCTAGAGGCTATTATCCTGTCCTACCCCTGTGCCGCCTTTAGCTATGATAGGTCAAAAATTATCCACAGAATGGTTGGAAATTTGTTCGCCTGCCTGATGCTGTACAGACTCGTTTTTCGTTCATACACATGAGTGTGTGCGATACATGCGATACTGATACGAATACGATGGAGAAAATAGAAAAGGTCCTCTAGTGCGACGGGATTTGACCTTCCAACTCTGCTGAGGATTAGCACTCAATGGCGCGCTCACGTTTTAAGAAATTGAAAAGATAACTTCCATTCACTCTTAGCACAACAAAAGGAGCATTTTCCATTCTTCGACCGTGCAGGAAGTTCATTATGGTCTCTTGGATGTTGGATCTCACCACCCAGGCGGATACATTCTCCGCTCCGACAATCAGCACCGAGCCGTCCAAATGGGTGCGGTAGCAACAACCAAAATGGAAGGAACTATAATACGTTTCCTAGGACAACATATCGGATATGCTGGTGGTTGTGTTTTCTTGTTTCTGCACGCTACCCTTGGTATTGATTTCGTATGGGGAACAGTTTATACAGCATAATGTTAAATAATGCACAACCATGTGGATACTCGTACATTATATTCCAGTCAGTTCACATAATCATATAGGATGGCACAGAAACAGAACGTGGCTTTTAATCTACGCATTCGGGTTTTGTGTGTCCATGGTAGACAATTTCCTCTTAGAGCTCCTTGCAACGCACACAGTCTGAGCTTGGATTCATACTTTTGGTGAATAATAGATAGTGAATGGAATCCTTTGCAGATCATTGGGAGAATAGGAATTTCGTGTTCCGAACTAATAGGGTAGCCATACAGAAGACAAACATACACAAGGAACAGAAAATCCTTTGTTGCATGACATTCACTTTGATTATAGAGGCTGATCAGCCCGCAAGTAGTTTTGATTAAACCACAGTCAAGATTCTATGTGTCCTGGCGCATGGTGAACTTGGGTATAGCTTTCAGAGTTCAGACATAGCAAGCGTCGAGGTTAGGGGAGGACTATATTTCACAGCATGGAACTGTTATGACCATTTTGCGAGAGGAACTTGATCATTGCTTTGTCCGTTTTCGACAACCATTTTGATTGAATACGCAGTAGCTTATGGAAGGTGACCCAAAGCAGAGAAAGTGCTGGATTCGATAGATAAAGTAGGTTTACATTTTACTTTTCTGTCCGTTGCACTGGTTGACAGTTGGCAGCATGAGAGAAAGCACTTTCATTGGCGGAAATATTGAGAGAATGAGACAAACTGTAGTCGGATGCCGTATGCTACGGATTCTATGGGAAATGACACTGCTTGTTCCGTTGAATACGTCAATATTGACGGATCTGTCGTCACCACTTAAGCAACGGATTCTATAGGCTGGGTCCACTAATCCTGACTTTCAAGATTTAATTGCCGCAGGAGTTCAAGCCGAACGGATGAGTTCAGTGATTGTTCAGCTTTGGATAGGAAAGTTAATCACTTTATTTTAACATTTCTGCTACGATTGGGTCCTATAAATAAGCAAAAATGTCCACATTTGGTGCGCTAGGAAATTTGAAAGGTGGTCTAACCCTATTTGGTGCAGGGTATAGCTTTCGAAAAATAAGCAAAGTCTTTGCAGTAGAACATTGCACAAGATGGTGCCAAATGCAATACTGCCGGCGATACCATCGAGTTTTAGAAGGAAGTATTCGATGACTGGGGCCTGTGGCCTAGCCATCAATGGTTCCAGCTTTGGAAGCCAATGTCCAGCATAAGTCAACTAAGACTTTATATAAATTACATATATTTAATCTAACATCTAATCTTAAGAAAGAGAGTCTCAATTGATTAAAATAAATTTACAATTGAACCAATTTTTCCGCGAATTAAAAATTCTTGCCGCGAACTATTAACAATCACATTCAGAGAAAAAAAAATATTTTTAACTGTTTTCATAGTAAAAATCTAAGACACTATTTTAAATAGTTAAAAAAATAGTTCTTTGTGACTTCTTTCATTGCCAATTAATAATTTTCGTAAAATCCACTACTTAATGGTTAATATTACTAAATAAAATATTTATTTTTGTCAGTTGATGTTTTTTTCCAAAACTAGGGATCCGGTCGAAATTCTGCTTCCAAAATTCTGTCTTCTCACACAAAAATTCTGCTTAGCGAAATTCAGCTTTTTTTAAATCTGCTTTACAAAATTTTGATTTTGGAATTTAAAGCAATAAAATTCAGCTTATTCTGCTTTTTTTCCAACTAACCAATGTAAACGACGAGAAAAAAATCAGATATAAAAAAAAAAACAATTTTAAATTTATAAAACATTAAAAATTATTTACTTTTAATAAAAATAAAATAAAATTAAATTAAAATTAAAAAGAAAATAAAAAAAAATAGATTAAATATTGACAACAAATTTAAATAAAAAAAATCAATATCAAATTTAATTAAAAAAGATCGCTTTTTAACATTTTCCAAACCTTTTTTTATTGTTTAAAGAATTTTGTAAAGCAGCATTTTGAAAGCAGAACTTTGTAAAATGAATTTTGACCCATCCAAAACATTAACCCCAACCCCAAAAACATCTATTCAATAGTAAAATCAACTTTTCAATAGTCAATGTTATTAGTAATAATAGTGATTTGGCTATTTTGATTGTCAATTGATTTTTTGAGAATCAACCAAAAAATCAACAAAACTTTTACAAAATCATTTCAATTGACATTTTAAATTTTACTATATCTATAATATATATAATAGTACTAATTATTTTGAACGAATTTGCTTGGTTTTTCTCTTAAACTATTCAGAAAAACAATGGGAAGGCCATAGGCCTTTTTACGAACAAAAAAATATTTTTTCATTCAAGAAAACGCAAACTGTATATCTACGGACACATGTAATTCAAGACGAATGGTATAAATTCTGTTAAGAAAACATCGAAATGCAAAACATACGACGTGAAGTGGTACTCACAATCCTCTTGCCGCTGGCCCCCTCATTTTTTTTTTCAAATTCGCCATTTTTCCTACCGATGTTATGTCAATTAAGTTAGGAATCCGTGTGACATGCAAAAACATAGAAAAATAAATGCTGCCAACCGCGGCAACCGTGGGGCAATGTGTTAGAGTTCGGGAACACCACATTTTTGCATTACTGAATGCCATTGGTTAGTTATTATACGATATAGCTTGTAGGCTAAGTAACGGGAAATCGGCCGGAGTTGGTGGTCTCAGTATGATTTGTCTCTGGTGGTGTCTTCCATTCATTATTTATTTACAGTTTACAGTGAATTGCTTTGGTATGAAATCCATGTTGGGCTTGGAGGATTCGTACTGGCCCAAGGACGGACATAGGCTTTTGTCGCGAAAACGAAACTTTTAGGGCTCTATGCAAATTTGTATGGGGAACGGCACTTAAAAAAAAAATAAACAGAATAGAAAAACGCGGAGTGCCACTTCAAATAGCTACAGTAAAACTTATTTAAATTTATTAAAATTATGTAATTTATTGATTTCGGCGGTTTAAGACAGGCTTATTTGATCACGTCGCCAGTGGGAAGGCCAAGCCTTTCACGTCGCAGTCGTAATGCACGACGCGTGAAAACGAAAATCCAGACGAAGGCTCGGATCGGAATGTAATCGTACACAAAGGAGCGGACATGCGTGCGGTCGTCCAAACTGAAGACCAACAACAAGGCAACAATGCAATCGGAATAAGCAGAACAGCACATGCTGTTGTTAGTATCTAATAATAATTCGAAAAACGGCCAGGTGGCGTGGTTTATCCAATTGCCTTTACGCAATATGAATGCTGTCCTTTTCGTTTCGTCACTGCAATTGAATTGGAAGGATTTGCTATTACGTCAGATATCTATCGAAAAACTGAATTGTGAAGAGTGAGGTAAACCAACTCCATTTGATTTCGTTCCGAAACAAATTGATTGGGGTAATTCGCCAAACAATTTGAAATTGAAATTCGGCTCAATTATAATTTTGTTGCGCAACCTCAAAGCACAGAAACTTTGTAACGGAACGCGTTGATTGGGGAGAAACTCGAATAAAGTTCAAGGGATGTTCTCATTCCGCGGATTCCGCATGACTTGACTATGGGATTTAGGCGTCTTAAATTTGAATAGAATGAAAAAAGTACCATAAAGCAATTAAATTAAAAAGCTGTAGGTATATGGGCCGACACGTCAATCATTGCAGTTTGATTGAAACATATCGACATTGTTATACTTCAGTTGAATAAAGAACTTGAATTGACCGAATAATTACTTTCACTACATTAACGGGCTGGGTCAGCTAGTATTATATAAGAATTTAAAACAAAAATACAATCAATTTATTATTGAATTAGAAATATTGAAAACTTATTAATTTGTTGTTTGTTACAAAATGAACGTGAAGTGGAGGGGAATTTATTTCGTTAACCTTCAAAATTAAAGGTCTTTTGTATTCAGCCCCAAGTTTGTAGGCTTGAAAATGTTCACTAAAATTTTTGTTTTCCAATTTAAAACAAACAAAATAAATAACATTGTTTTCATCAATAACAATTAAATTCATTCTGAGAAGAGTTAAATAGAGTACAGCTCGATTGGCTCACAGGTATCTATCAATTGTCTGGGGAATGTTTTCACTTTGATTTGTTAAACGTATTTCAGGTCCTTCACTGTTGGCAAATTAAAGTTGAACTTTTTCTCCACTGGCGCCGAGCGCTTCTATATTTAAAGTTTCACCGATATAGACTAGAATCATTTTCATCATTCATTTTATTTTTTTGTTAAATTCTTTGTCACTTATTTCTGCAAACAAATTTTCCCAAAGGACACTCAGCACAGAATGATCGACATGCAGCAAAGAGACCGCTACGCGCAAGCGAAACAAATACGACATAGTCATTTTCAACTATGTTCTTTATACACATAGTCGTTTTCAACTACACCCAGAGAAAAGCCGGTAACTTAGTAAGGCAATTTTGAACTTGGTAAGTTCTAAGGTAACTTACCTTATATTCCTTAGGTAACCGAACCTTTTAAAACATGTGTAAAATCAACCTAGTTCTTGGTAACGGCATGTCAGACTGTCTACCTGTCTTTTACTTAGGCTAATATGCTTAGTTAGACTAGAAACTAAGTTAGCCAAACAACATTTTACCAATTTTTGTAGATGTACATATACACATACATACCTGTACATACCTTTTAATCTAATTTACCAGTCAGGCAACTTACCTTACTCGTATTTCTTAGGCTGTTGCTATTAGAAATGTAATAAAAATTAAAGAAATGTTTTTTATGCTAAGTAATTTTTATCTTTATTTATTTTTCTGCTAACTTGTTTTTTAGAATAGGTGCGATATTTAATATTTTTATAATAAAAAGGGTTAGGTATGTGATATTATTTTATTTTATTATTATGACTTGAAGTAGCGTTGAAAATGCGAAGTTTATATTATCTGGAAAAAGAAAACATACATTTGACTAAGTATACAAAATTTTCTTTGTGAAACATTGTTTCCGAACCCATTTCGTTGTAAGATCTTTAAGAAAACTTTTTAAAAAATTGGCTTTAATTTGATTCGAAAACGATGTGTTTTTATAAATACATACATAAAACAAAAGGGATATTTCACTGCACTTACCTTAAACTTCTTCTTCGACAAACTTTTTGTCTAATATTTTGTTTGTTATTCGTAATTAACTTTTTGTTTTTTAAATTTAAGTTTCCACACTGTATTGCACTGCACTGTTTTTAATGTTTTTTTATTTTTCCACAATACGTCCACAAATTACAATAGCCAGTAAAACACTTTGCATGCAATAAGCGAAAATAAAGAGGAAGGTATTCCGTTAATAATGAAAAACAACATCAGCCAAATGGTCACCACGAGCACGCATACAGGACCATATCCTTTTCATGAAATTTTCCATAACCAAATCGCAAAGTGGCTGCCCTATATCCTCGATAGTTATAAATAAATAAATAGTTGGCGCAACAGGTCTGCAGGGAACCTAGGCCTAGCTTCTCACAACCATTCGTTTGTGTGAGTTTTTAATTTTTGGGACGAATGGAAGGGATCTACAATTTTATGCCGGGTCCAAACGGCTAATTGAGAAGCTCCTTCATGACAGTTATACTCTCGGATGTTTGTCAGACGTTCGCGAGAGGTGGCGCAGCGGAAAAAAACCATAAGTTGGAATTTGGGTTTTTTCGGGATTCGAACCTGGGACCCCTCGCTTAGTAGTCCAACACACTAACCACTAAGCCACTGCGCCTACATGTCCTCGATAGCCTCACGAATTTTATCTTTGAGGTCTTGAATCGACGCTGGGCTGTTAGCGTAGACTTTATCTTTCACGTGGCCCCAAAGGAAGAAGTCGCAAGATGTTAAAACACAATATCTCGGTGGCCAATTGTAATCACCTCTTCGAGAGATAACACGGCCCGGAAACTTTTCCCGTAAAAGATCAATGGTTTCGTTGCTTGTGTTGTGTTCTTGCGTTAAAATACGGTGTAATGACGTTTGTGGAATGCCCAATTTCAAAGAACGACGAGGAATGGACAAACCTGGGTTTTCTTCAACACTTTGGGCTATAGCAGCAATATTCTCAGTTGTTCTTGAGCGACGAGCACGGGTTTTATTCTTCACATCACTAACTTGTCCCAACAGCTCGAATTTTTCCACCAATTTCTGTATTGCGGTCCGACAAGGTGCTTCACGACGACCAAAAAATGATGTAGTTTTGCGAACTGTGACTGCAAGATTTTCACCAATTTTGTAGTGAATTTTAATAATTTCAATGCGTTGTTGAAGCATGTATCGTTCCATTTTTAGTAATGGCGTAGTTTCTACTTGTCAAATGTCAAAGAATAAAAGCTTCAAAAGTGACAGCTACCGAAATAGCGGGTCATTCACAATAACACCTCTCATTGGAAAACCCTTTATATTAGAACTAAGGCAATTTTGCATGGTCGGTGAAAATTTGTCCGGAGCATCAGATGAGGCCTAAGGTACATTTACCTTGTAACTAAGGTAATTTGTACACTGTTTCTGAATCTAACGGTACATTCTGAAGCAATACACGAAAATAAATTTTGATTGTTTGGTTACAGGCGGCTTCTATCAGATGGCTCCTATCAATCAGTATGGTATGCGAAACTTTACCTTAGAACTAAGCCGAGTTACGTATGTCCTTAGGTAAATATACTATTATGTGTATCTATGTTAAAATACCTTAGGCCCTTCTTAGGCAATTTAGCCTATTTCTCATTACCTATGCCGTACATAAATTGTGCCAGTTCTTGGCAATGCTATACCTGTCCAAAACATTCCATACAAACATATTTACCTAAGGTTTATAAGGCTAAATTGCCTTATTTTCATTAGCTATGGCATGCATAAATTGCCCTATTTATTGGCAGATTTATGCCTGTCCAAAATATTCCATCCAAAAATATTTACCTAAGGCGTTAGGCAATTTTACACAGCATTTTTCTCTGGGTGTATGTGGCAGTCGTTGTGCATACCATCATGCATTAAATTAAATACATACTACTTTTTCATAGTACCTTGGAAGCTATTATAAATATGATAGTCAGAATTGATTGTTAATTCTTATTTTGAAGAAACTGTTTTATAACTACGCTTATATAAAAAAAATAGTCACAATTAACTATTTTGTATAATCACTCAATAAAATGATTGATTTTTAACTATTTTAAAATTATTTATTATATAAACCTATAAAAATAAAACTGAATCGCGGGTATATGCGACTAAAAAAAGGTTTTTCATGTGAAAGAAATGTCAGTGACTACGTATATTCGCTTGTTCGCAGGTCGCAATTCACTCTCAAATGAATAGCCCTTTACGGGTATCTTTATTTATTCAAAAAGAGAAACTGTGGCGTGCGCACGATTTGAAGTGGACTGCGGCCCTTTCCACTATCAAAGTGACCTTTATGGCACTTGCGGCTATGATTTATTATCGTCGGTCCCGAGTACCGCTTCTTGGGAGCGATGGTAGATGATGGTGATGATGATGATGATGATGATGATGATGATGATGATGATGATGATGATGATATTCCATGCGGCAAATCTATCCGCAGGCTGTTTGTCGTCATTGTCGGCCGCAACTACCGCTACTAGGGGGTGACCATTGTTGATGATGATTGTGTGTCGTAGAGAAATATTCGGCAGCTTTTTGTGGGTCGCAACTACCGGGAGTGCCCGATCAAAGTTAATGGTAAAGGTGCATTGTAGTTGGTAAGTGGTGACCTCTGACCTCTGCTTCACAATTGTTGTAGGTATGTGGGGCTACATAATTGTGCTGTTACAGGATTCTGCAATTTGGTTGTGATGTATTTCGGCGGTTATTGTGCTGCAAATAATAGCAACGGCTGCTTTTTAATTTTCTCGATTACGTAGTAAGAGAAAGATATTATAGATATTCGTACAAAATTTCGAACTCGAGTTGTTAGTCAATTCTGACATTAAGATGACAGACGAACTCACAAAAGTGGGTCGCAAAATTCTGTCCGTCTGTCCGTCCGTATGTCCCGAGGCCTGCAGCCTTAATGGCTGCTCGGATTTCGTTCAAACTTCGGATTTGGAGTTTGGGGGCTTACAGTTCGGGGCCGTTTTTTTTTTTGCATGGTAACCTCAATATTAATGGCACATTCCATATAAAATGTTCATACCAGTTTGATTTTTTCGAAAACGGCTCCAACGATTTCAACCAAAATTAATATTTAAGCTAAATTAGTGGAGGTTAACATGGCTGCATACCTACTCAGTTTTCCAAAATCGAATAACGGTACTTTTGAAATTGGGATATACATATCTCGAAAACGGTCCATACGATTGTAATAAAAATTAATTTCTTAGGTAATATGGTCATTTCTAACTTAATGGAAAACTCACTTTTTATCTGGTTCATCGTAAAATAGGTTTTTGAAAAAAGTCCTTTTTGAAAAATTTAGTTTTCTTTGGTTTACCTGAAAACGTCAGTAACGATTTTGACCGAAATGCAAACTTAGAGTAAAAGAGATGTTTTCAATGTTATTGCGACCTTAGTTTTCAAATCGAATCACCGAAAACGCTTATTTTAAAAACTGCTCATATGCCGAAAACCCAATTTTCGATTTCGATAAATCTTTAAAAACCAAGTAATAACTTTTACTCGGCTTTCAGCTTAATAGTTAAGCAATACTATTTTTCAAACTAGACATTGCAGTATTTGGTACTGTTTGGTCTGCCAAATTTTACAAAAACCGCTCTAAAGGTTTTGATCGAAATACATATTAAAGATTATATAAGCATTCTAAATAAGATCCCGTACTTAGTTTTTCTCAAAAAATTCGAACAAATCAGTTTTTCAATTATTTCTCAATAATTACTACCCAAAACCCGGCCTGTCTTTGAATATTTTTTTTAAAACTCAATACCGTACTGCCAATAAAAAAGCAAATACATCAACAAAAAACTTTTTCTAGCAAGTATTTCTCACTTAAAATTTTTTTTTCCAACCACATTAAGCATGCATCTTAGAATAAATCCAGCCACTTGGAGCTAACCCCATCAGAAGATCCCACTTCATTTGCACCCCCACACGCGTCCATCGGGAAATTCAGTTTATAACTGCCAATGCAAGTTCAAAAGCAAATCCCTGAATTCTTACATAAAATATCTATGCAATGATATCAGTTCATCGCGAACCCTACTTCCAATCCCGATCACCTTAAACCAGCAGATCAGAAAACAGAAACTCCTGCTACCCCTTCTTGTACTCGAAAATCTTGTAAAATGTAAGAGCTACCTGTTCTTATATTTTATGTACAGTTGCTTCTGAACTATTTACCTACCTACCGATTGAGTCAACTAAACTTTTGAAGTTTTGTTCGACCCAGTCGTGCGCTTTATTTCTTATAGGGTGATCTTACGTGAATTGATGGTTGGGAATCTATTGTTAGGACTGTAAATTTGATTTGATGGTTTGCTTAATTCGTAGGCGCACCCCTAAGTTTGCTTATTCGTACCGGGAAATGTGCAGGCAATATTTTTTTTAAATCCTTACTCAAGGCGATGCACAACTAAAATTATGTATATCCCACGAGCAACACATGCACACAAGTTGCGCCATTTGCATTTTAAACGAAGAGCTTGTTCAAATAAGCCCAAAATAACAACATCCATCACACCTGCGCCGAATCATTTCTTTCACATTAACTCACATCACCTGCAATGTTGCAACTTCAAGGAGAATCTAACTCAAAATATCGCAAAATAAAAAATACCAATAGACCTATGCAAGTTCACTTCTTACCTATATTATTCCACCCTGTTCTTGTAGGTATATTTCTTGCACATGCACTTACATTTTGCAAAAGAATCTAGTTCAAAAATCTCAAAACAAAAAATACATACAAAAAAAAAAACGCATTGAAAGTCTACCTCCTGGGTGATGTGGAAAAGACTTATGCCTGTGTGCAAATCTGAAAAAAGGGCACTCTCTGTAAATCTTGCACAGGGCGCTAGTTTGGCTGGAGCCGGCACTGACGATAGCATTAGCTGTTTTTTATTATCAGCTATGATCCATATAGATCATCGATTTACATGCATTTACAACAACAGCACATGATCCTGCTTGTCATCGAGATCACGAATCATGATCGGAAAATTATTTCTACTATTTCCGACTACGTGGCTTGTTTTATTTTTAAATGTTGGTGTGTCTGTAAACGATAGCCACACAATCACGTTGCCAGACTCAAAAATGGAACACAAAAAATCAATTGATTTATTTCGTATTCGAATAAACTCCCTGTCCGTATTCCGAGTTTTGTTGTTTTTTCTCGTTCTATAAAGGTATGTCCAGCCAAACATTTGATAAACCTACATTTTGCACCTACATGTGCAATAAATATTTCTAAAACACTTATTAAGCAAAACAATTTTTATGGAATGTTTAAAAAGTTTTGCTGGTTTGGATCTGGACACCAAAAAAACATTTATGAAATGTTTCACAGTTACTCAATCGTGATGGGAAATAATTTTTGTTTTACAAGTATCCTTGCTCACTTTCTGAGCGCTGTTTTTCGATTATTATTTCTTTTTAAATAAAATAAAAATGCCCAGAAAAGCTTTGAATACCTAATGAGAAAGTGATTCATTTAATACAATTATTTCAATTAAATCGCGTGTCGCGTGATTGCCAAGACCAAAATTACAAAAATAAAAACGTTAGATACTCGTTGCCAATAATCCCACCACATTATTTTCTTCTAGTCCAAAACAGGATAACGTTGAAACATTTCATAAACCTTTACCCCCGTATTAATAAACAAATATGGAAAAAATATGCTAGTAGACGTCAGATAGCATACAAAAATTTGACGTAACTGCTGAGTAACGAGTTGATAACTTTTACGCAGTGTTTATTAATACGGGGGTTAATAAATAAATTTCAGAAATCTTTTATAAATGTTTATAAAATCTGTCCGATTTGCTTCAGAAACATTTCATAAACATTTCTGAAATGTTTCGGTAATATGCCAAGATAAACTCAAGCGGCAGCAGCAAAATATTGTTCATGTGTTGCATATTTGAACATAAAATACTAAATTTGTTTCACAAAAATATATTTGAAAAGAAAAATTATGCAAATTTGATTCAAATATGGTAACACCCCCGACATTCCAAGTGAAATGACATGTGCCTTGTGTGACGTCACGTTGAGAAGAATAATTTGCAAGATGGCTGGTGGCAATATGAAGTTTGAAATAATCTGTATTATCTGTTTTGATTTTGAAAGCAACTGTTGCCACAATTCCAAAATTAAACTTTTCAATGATCCGTTCTGTTTTATTTTCGTGATCTGATCCGAATCAGATCACGCTGATAATAAAAAACAGCTTTTATGTAAGAGAATACAATAGAATACCCTAATAAGCAACGTCGCACGAGCACAAGTCACACTATTACATCCCACAGCGACAGCAATAAATGTCCACTCCGTATTTTCGTACCGAGATAAAAACAGGGAAACACATCACCGAGCGCTTCTGGCTATGTCATCATTCTGCCAATTAAACTCCAACACTCATGTCACATTAGTTTCTTGCCAGTTTGTCAACGCTAGGTACTGCGAAAAACAGACGACAAAAAAGTACGCAAATCCAACAGTCGACCTCGAAAACTTTCCCCATATCGATGTTAGCTCGATTTAATCCATTCCCGTGGTCGTTTATCAAAATGTCAGCGCAAACTATTAATTTCGAATACCATTCCCCCATTTCGCCCCCTGTTTAACTACACAGATATTATATACCCTGGCTAACCAGCGCCAGTAGTAATTCCATCTGCGGCAAGGAGGAGAATTCATATCCAACTCATTTCTCCCAATTCCACGAAAACGAGCTCCTTCCCTATAATGTACAACCGAGACAGGCACTCAGCTCAGCGCGAACTTCCCTTCACAGCGGATACCCGAACTGGCAGAGCAGCTGCACACACAAGCCCAACTATCAGATTGATGTGTAGCAAAACAGAATCCGAAGAGGGTAATCAATAATGATGTCAGTAGTAGATGATACGAATTGGTCCTACACACCCTGAAAGTGTGTATAGGAACTCCGAATGTCGCCTCGCAATTGGCACAGTTGCTCGCGATGAAGTCGAAGTCCATGCGGACTTGACTGCGCACAGCTGGATTGATTACTTAGTGCAGCCATAGTTTATGGCTGACATAAATTTAATTCTCATTTCAACTAAAAACTTCCGCAAACTCAATTTTGCCACACAATCTGCCCACCCACACTTTGCATAGAACTTGCAGATGGGGCGGACGTGTACTCAATAAAACGCTGGTAAAAATTTAAATACAAAATAAGACTTCCTACGCCATGTCCTCGTCTTGTTATTTCGGCCAAATAATTCGTCCTCGATGCTATCGAAGAGAGTCGCAAAATCTAGTGCGTGCGGGCGACGACGACGACACGGCCTAATATGAGAGATGCGACTATGCTATTTATAGCTGAGCCACAAAACCGATTGGAAGATGTGTTAAGTAGCAAAGTATTTGCTGGTGTCAGCCCGATCACAGCGGGCCAATAAATCTCTCCGCAGGTGCGAGGCGAATTTGCTTAAGATATTTTTTTTTTGTGGCTGTACACCAGCTTGCCTCTCTGGTGGTGTTGTCGCAATTCCCGATCCCGGATGGCAATAACATCCGATTTAAATATAAATTGCTGACGAAAGTTAAGACGTTCATATATACACCCGGGAAATATTAAGAAAATTGCGGATATTTAAATTTGTTATCCCTGCGCGAGGGTTGAGCTGCCAGTAGTTGCCGTGAGCAACTCACTCAAGTGGATTATGGGATAAATGTTTGCAATTGTAGAAATATGCTCCAGATGTGGAGCAACAGTTTCCATGGAAAGGCAGAGGGTGGGGTTTCTTTTTTTTTCAATTGAAAATCTATGGACTCGTTATTCTTTTGCTTTTATTAAATTTGTTGGAGTGTGCCAAGTGACTGGTGCACGATGAGGTGGACGGTTCTTTTGAAATGAAGGGATAATTGGAATGTTGTGTGTTATCGACGTCTGGCATGGCATGATATTAGTTGGTACTCGGCTGAAATAAGCCAGTCAAAGGGTAAAGGATTTTCACATAAGGGAGGTTAATGGACTTAAGATGCTGTATTTGTGGGCATTTGGGATTGGAAACATTTAAGAAGACAGAAATTCTCTCTAAAGCCGCTTTGCTATAATGCTTTTGTGGGTTTCCCATTTCTTTTAATTTTCTTCTGAATATCCAAAAGTCGTCGTATGTATTAGATTCTCTAACAAGAAATTATTTTCCAGAAGGTACTTTAGATGGGCAGAGGTTAGATACCAAACACATAATTGCAATCCTGTCTCTGCGAAGGAATTTCAATATTCCAGTGTTATTTTTGGGACTTCCCAATTCAACTGGAACATTTTAGACCGGACAAATGCAAGGAAGATATATTTATGAGTATTTTAATGGTGATGGAAGTCCTTAGAGTTCCGTAATATGAAACCCAACCCTTATCAAAAGCAAGACGTCAATAGTTAGCTTACAAAAATCAATTTGTTTGTCAAATATCTATAACTGCCGATGTTTTTTTTAGAGGAGACAATGGACAATGGACAATGGAATATTATCGATCATGTACGTGTACGTATATGAAACTGGGGAAATTTTACGACAAAAAGATAAGCTTTGCGAGACATTGAGTCGTAGGTTATTGTTGCATAGAAACCTCTCATGATCTTGTTGAAAAAGAATGCATGACATGCTTAGACTGAACTTGCATGCACTTCAAAACTATCAGTAAACATTAGAAGCAGGAAATCCAAAAGCAAATCAGGAACATCATTAACAAATTAAAGGAAAAGTAAAGGCCCCAGATGACTTGCCTGAGGGACTCCAGAGATGACATAAACTGGACAGTAAGTACGCAAGATAAGATCGTATCCACTTTAGAAACTATGAGTGAAATCCAAACCTATTCACTTTGTAAATTCAAGCATTCTGATTACCGGTGACGTGAAATAAAGTGAAACGAAAATTTTGAAAACTAGCTGAACCGGCAAACATGGCCCTACGAACAAGTCCCAACAGGAACTAACTCCCACTGGCCAAATAAACTAATACCACCAATTTTGCATAATTTAGTACCAATTTGAGAAAGTGGGAGTTAGTTCATTTAACTTGATTCGAAGAAAAAATAGTTCTGTTGAAGTGGGAGTTGAGTTGAGTATTTTGAAAAGGTATATATTACGACAACGAAACTCTTTTGAAAGCAAATAAATCGTGTGTAGTCTAGGAGAAACCGATTGCACTGTGAACATAAACCGTTTGATAAAAACCGTGTTCATAAAGAACTAAGTCCCACTATTGGGCTTTAATTCATTCTTATATTGGGACTTTGTTCATTCTTAGTTGGGTCATAGTTCCTAAAAATCATGGGAGTTAATTCATATGAATTAAATCCCAAATTTTCTGGGACTTAGTTCGTAGGGCCGGCAAACTTCGTACCGCCTAAAATTGATTAAATTATTAACATCCCTTTTAATAGTTGAACCTCTCTATTGAACGAATGAAACTCCCTTGGAATTAAATTGAGTTGAATGCATAGTTACGACTTCATAGATCGTTTTTTTCCGCAAAAATATTTTGGTCTGGTCAGATTTTCTCAATCAACCGAATCAACTAAAGCAGAATGTGGGCACTCGGCAATCCTCAATTCTGCCATCCGACCGAGTACATCCAGAAACGCGATTGTCCAAAAACGTTTTCCTTATCGATGAAGCCCATGATCGTTTTAAGCTTACATTGAAATCCGTTGAATTGTTTTGGAGAAATATGTATTTTTGTATAAAAAAAAACTGAGGAGTGTGGACATTTTTATTTGTGACAAATGTCGTTAATATTTAATTCTCTTCGTTTCTAAAACATTTCAGTGTCAATATTTCGCATGTTTTCTTAATAAATTAGTTTTTCTTTATTCAATTAATTGTGTCGTTCTCAGATCCCACCATTGTGAGGTGAATTTGTTGTGAGCATTCTCGGAGAATATGAAAAAATGTTACCAAATCGAAAAAAAACCTCACAAGGAATCAACCTCACAACTCACAAGAGCTTGTGACTTGTGAGGCCTCAAAACGGCAGAGTCTCCAGAGACAATGCATATGTTATTAGTCTACTAATATTTTTTCCATCACTTTTTTTCTATGATTTCGGCCTTATCGCAAAAAATCAAAAAACCATTTCAGGTCAATTTTAAACTTCTTTCCAGAATTTTGCACAATATAAATGATTACCTGTAGGTACGGGTCATACAATTTTAAGAAAACCTAAAAAATTTCCTTAAAAGCTATAATGTTACCTTGAACAGGTAACAACAGGTAGAATTGTAATTAATTAGATTACTCAAAAGCTGATTTTTATTATTTGTGGACCTGTACCTATTCCTGTTGAATGTAATTACGTACTACCTCACATGCCTAAAATTGTGCATGCCTTGTATGCAGCGAGGGTATCAAAGCATCGGCCGATTTTTATTTGTTTATTTTTATTCCCTTTCCGGGATAATCCTAATCGGAAACAAACTACAGTTTCTCGTACTCTGCCAAAATCGTGTAAAACATCCGACTATAAAAAGCAATGCGACACACAACTGTGTCCATAAACCCACCACACAACCATTGTCGTTCGCAAAGTGATTTTCTCGAGCAATATTAACAATTATCCAACCAACAAAACCCATTCCGCCAGGGCCAATTACTGCTACATACATCACTCGCACGGCAGTATCTTAAAAAGAAAATCTTTGGCCGTGGCACGGCACTTGACTTTTGTACACAAGCCCGAAATCATTATCCCGTTCTGATTGTCGACCGCACGAGATGCTCTTCATCTATTCCACGCCAGCACATCGTCATGTCATCTTGGTTAATTTTTTTCCTCTTGAGGGTAACCCAAATTCCACTTAGTTCGCCCGAGATATTGAATCCATTTCTTCACGTAAGCGTAGGTATTGGAATTCATTTGCAGCATTTACATCGATGTCCTTCTCTCCGCCACTCGACATCGGCTGTCGTGCCAAGCATGTGTTGTGTTTTCGGGTCACATGAAACACCACCCAGATAACAAAGTATCGCAACTGCAACCACCTAGAATGCCACCGTCAACGGGCGGGTTATCTAATCTATTTTTACTATCGATCCGGAATGGTCCTGTCACCCTGTTTGAACACACTCACACACTCACTCCTAAGGCAAACACTTAAAGCGAAAAGATTCGGAGCGACCACTATTCCCCGGAGCGTTGGTGCTACTTTTTGGAACAATCCTTGCAGTACAGTAATATCTACACGGTCGGTGTGTTGGTAGATGGAGTTGCTGCTTTAATGTGACCATTGGGAAGATTTCCAGAATTTGTTTCATCGGCGCTTGCTGCTGGTGCTGTGTGTAGCACTTAATGTAGAGTGTTTGCTTGTTGTGTATTAATATTTGCTATACGTACCATCTCCTTTACCTAGTCTCCGAGAGTGTTGTAGGTACACATGGCTGGGTGTATATACGTCGTGTCGAGTAAATAATGAACATGTGTCCTTTTGGGCGATGCTGTGGCCTTTGCTTTTTTTCTTTCTTTTGATTTGAGGACATCAAGTGTCTTGATATTGTTTGATGTTATTGTTACGGTCAGGATATTGACCCGAAAATGTTGCATATTTGCTAACCTTCGATGGGAGGATATTAGTAAAGCCTATCGTTGGATAGGATACGATTTTTGAGTTTTGTGCAAATACGTGTTCCTGAGTAGAAATTGAGAAATCCTTCTTTTGAGGGTCGACATTGCGCTTCGTCACCCCAGCCCTATACCGGCTCGCATTTGCTCTAACTCTGTACAAGGTAGTTGATGCGGGTGGAGGACGCACCCTTCTTGCATCTGAGTTTAATCAGATCTCATGGCAATAACTATACAAGAGTCAAAAATACAGAACTGGACCTAAATGAACTGACGACCAAATGAGACTATCGACGCTCTTTTCATGACTCTTTTTTGGTTTTGTTCGTATTGCTGTATTTCAGATTAGGCAGAAAGAAAGCTCCGGAAATTCGCAGCGCGATCCTGATTTGGCATCAGGTTGGGTCGCCTAATTCCGAACACTCCCAGTAGTCGAACACTTTTTGTAAAAAGCTACACAGATTTTAAGATTTTCAACTCCTACAAACGCAAAGTGCTACATTGTGGTATTACCTTTAATCATTTTCGCAATATCAACTGGTACAATATTATTGTTAACGTTTCAAAATTGCAGTTTAAATTGAGTCTTTAGGGGATGCAGTGCGGGTTCAGTACAAAAAAACAACTGTTAGGAAGAAAATAAAATATTAACGACATTTGTCACAAATTCCACATTTCTTTCATACAAATATAAGTTTCCCCGAAGAGTTAATAAATATAGCGTAAAAGGCCAGGTTTGGGTCTTTGAATGCTTGGAAGGAGGGAAACAATGCCATCAAATACAAATATTGCCATTTGTGAGCGTTTATGACTGGTTTTCTATTTTGTGACTTGCTCGATATGAGATCACAATTTCGATTGTTTTTGTGAGCCTCACAAGTTGTGAGTTTGCTGCCAGAATTCGAAAGCCTCACAAAATCAATTTCACCGCACGTTGTGAGTGTTTTGTGACTTGTGAGAATCAGTGAGGCTTGCCAGAATCGGGCTATAAGCTAATAAAAATGCAATTAAAGAGATAATTTATTGTAATATTTTATTTTTTATAGTAAAATATATTGTTATATAGAATAGGTATGTATAACTTGATCTTACTGTAAATTATACGCAAATTAATGCCTTCATGATAGCTATGAGCAGTTTCGTATGTAGTAGCTTTCACATTATCAATGGGTATGTTTGTAAAAGCCCAGTCGATAGCACAGGTCAAGCAAGATAAATTTTCTTAACTGGATTCTTCACATTGAATTTTAAAACGCAATGAAATTTCTAGAAAGTGCTTCTTTTATAAAAATAGTAAAGGTGAGTTACGTCTCAGACTTTACCCAAACCTACATCCCGGTTATTCCCCACGCCTAAACGGCAATAACAAATACTGTAACGGTTTTCACGCCATTTTGCTTACATTGCAAAACCTAAATGTCCTAAACGGATATGCCCCCTTTCCCCTGCGCATGTGCAAATCACTGAATAAATAAAATGCACGTGCAGCCATTTTTACGCAATCAGCATTTTTCTTGATATTCATATTTCATTACACAAAATGAAATATGAATATTTCGAAAACAACATTCCTGCCCCAATCCCAATGCCGATATAAAAATTAGAGATTACGTTTTGTTTGCAGATATAACTCGAGAGAGAAGGTCGTAATCTTGTACACGTAAATTTAAGAACGTTCAATTAAAGTAAGAATAAATAAAATAAAGTTTTTTTTAATCTAACTTGCGACGCACAAGTCGTTATTGGTGTGACATACTTAATAACAAAGTGGCTTAATCGTCTTTGGAGAAGTACCAGAAATACTTGACCGACATAGCCCATTTTTAGTACCAACCTGACGACGATAAAAAGAAGTCCTTTCACCAAATTTCATTCGCCTAGGTTGATTGCTTTGGACGCTATTGTGCTTTCAACAGACAGACAGACGGACATGGCTAAGGCTAAATCGATTCAGAATGTGATCCTGATTCAGAATATATATACTTTATGAGGTCTCCGGTGACTCTTGACGTTACAAATGTAATGACAAAGTGAATATACCTTCCTGTGGAGGGTATACAAAAAATGTATGGTTGACGGAACAGGTCCGTAAGGACTATATTATGTCCAGCTTCAGTCATTTGGTTTTACATTTTTGGGAAGAATGGAAGGGATCTACAATTTTATAACGAGTCCAAACGGCCGATTGAGAAGCTCTTTCATGACAGTTATGCCCAATTCACAATATCGTTTTGACGCGTGCATGCGTTGACAGATTGAGCACATTCAAGAACCTAGTTATCTACCTAACCTGAAAACAAAAACTAGATTGGTCGGGAAATTCACTTTTTCTACGTCAGCCACATCTGCGAACTGTCAACTTAGTAGTCAGTCACGAATTTCTTGACTAGATTCGTCAGCTACTCCTCCATAAACCTCAACTGAAACAGATGCCCATATGATCGATTTCAGCCAATCAAAATCGAGATACATCTAGTCAGACAGCTGTCAGACTTATATATATATTTCGAGAGATAATAGAATCAGACCACCATTGTCGGGTCTCTTTTCGTCTCTCTACCACTGTAAATCTTACTCAGAGAGACTCTCTGGATTTCTCCACAGTTCTTCTCTGGGCTCAATTCCTAGTGTTAACGCTAGCATCTGTTTATGGGAGATCCGTTTCATCGACTGGGTTTCGACCCATTGATGTCCCAAGATCCTCATTCTTCTGCCAGCCAATGCCGGGCATTGACACAGTATATGTGCCGCTGTCTCAGATTCCTCCAGGCATAATCTACAAGTATCATCCTCTATAAGGCCCATTTTCCTTAAGTGATACCTGAAATTACCATGTCCTGTAGACAAAGCCACCACCCATTTCAATGTTCCTCGACTCATGCTTAGAACCCTTCTTTGAGTGGAGCAGGTCGGCCACTTTATTGCCATTTTAGCTAGTCTACATTGTTCCACGGTTGACCACCTTCTCAGGTGTTCTGCCGTGATCCATTTGTGGATAAGCTGTTCTATCATTCCTCTGCCAATTGAAGAGAATGGTTCTGGTCCCAGCAACTTTTCAGTTGACCCCTGTTTTGCAAGGGAGTCCGCCTTTTCATTGCCTTCGATCCCTATGTGTCCTCGTACCCAAGGCAGTGTTACTTCATTTTTAGATGAACACTTATTGAGTTGAGGTACGCATTCCAGTGCCAGTGATGTTGTGATGTTTGTTTGTTCCATGCATTTGATCACCGCCTGATTGTCGAGTGCTATAAGGATATTTCTTCCTTCCACCTGACACTCAAGCAAGTAGTCCAACTCATAAAGCAAAGCAATCATCTCAGCCTGGTATACTGAAGTGTATGTGACGGGCAAGTTCCAGCTCTTCTGAATAGATACCGGCCCCCGCTCCGCCATCCATCATGGATCCATCCGTGAAGATCACTTTTTCACCATTTCTTTTTCTGGAAGTAATCCGTTCTCAATACGAGTTTTGTGATTTCTTTCCATAATACGCACCCTTGTTATTCGATCCATAGGCATGTTTAGCTCCCTAATCTCTGACAAGTTCCAGGATCTTCCTATGTCCATAGATCGTACCACTATTGTGCCATTTCGCATCTCGATGCAAGCAAAGTGCCGTTTGGGCCGCTGTTTTCTTAATAAACAAGTCTAGCGGTAATATCCGCATGATGACTTCCAATGCGCATGTTAGGGTTGTACGTATTGCACCTGCAATTCCCATACATGCTAAACGTTGAACCCTATCCAGGTGCTTCCTAACAGTTTTCTGAGAGGCTTTCGCCCACCATACAACCGAGGCGTACGTAATAATGGGTCTAGTTATCATCGTATACATCCAGTATGCTGACCTTAGCGAGAGTCCCCACCTCTGTCCACATACACGTTTGCACTGATGTAGTACCCTTTTTGCCTTCCGGACCTACTCCTCAACATTGTAATTCCAAGTAAGTCCAGTATCTAGATAGACTCCCAGATACTTAACCTTCTTAGTCATTGTTAGTTCAGACTTAATAAACTAGATACTTGAACGTCCCCATTATGTAGGAACAAAGCGTTCATTCTGCTGCCACACAAAATACAACTTCAGGCGTTGGATCAACTTTAGATCGTAAATATCGTAAAGTTCAACGCGACGCCTGAGTAGACCTACTCCCTACTATCACGCGCGTTTGACAACTTTAGAATTTTGAATTGTTCGATTCGATGTCATAGGGTGTGCCGTTCTTAGTTGGAATGGCCTGAACCACTAATGTTTATCACACACAAGTTTTAAAAAGCAATCTGATGGTTTTCTAATGCGAATTCATTAATTAATATATGGAAATGACGAATAACTTTTTTTTTGTTTAGCTAATACTTATTTCTTTAGATTTTCTAGAAAAAAATAATAATCATTGGTCTTGTATCTATGTTAAGGTTGTTTTTGTTATTATACTGTTATATATGATTTTTTATTTATTTTGGAGAATCATTTTCTAATTCGTACAAAAGTCACAGCTACAAGAAAAAAAAATTAATTAAAAAAACCAAAAAACCCGACTGACTGTAAAAAAAAAAGAATTAAAAAGATGTGAACAAGACGCATTTAAGTACCTGTACCTAACTAATTGGAAATCGGAGACTATATACCTACACAGTGTAACAAATATATGATGGGTACTGAGTACCCTACGACTGCATAGTTAGTTTTGGACTTAAATGCGTCTTGTTCACATCTTTTTAATTCTTTTTTTTTTTACAGTCAGTCGGGTTTTTTGTTTTTTTTTTATTAATTTTTTTTTATTTTTAAATTTTTTAGCCTATGACACTCCGGGGAAGAATAAGAATATTATGACACCTCACTCTTCAAAATCGGTCAAGCCGTTTAAGCTACAGGCATTCCCATAGGAACGTACATAGGATACGCGCGAAACACATAACCCTCCCTGTGTCCAGTCGGGTAAAAAGAAAGAAGACATGAAATTTTAATTCTGCTCTCTACTTGGGTACATTAGCAGCGTTGCCAACCAATTTTTACGAAAAAATGCCTAACTTGAGAAGAAAAGATGCCTTTTTCAATAAAATAATGCCTAAAATCATTTTTTTAGGGAAACTTTAACAATAAATCAAAAATTAAACACAAATACAAAAAAAATAAACAAAAATAATTTTTATTTCCAAAAAAAACTTAAATTATAAATCACAGTAGAGATTCTTAGGAACAAAATTCATGACTTTTTAGTTTCATAAGTAGGTACAAGGTATCGAACAAAACAAAGCTAGTTTTAGTCCATAAGATTGTCTTGGCCATACATTAAAAAAGTAAAAGTTGAAAAAAAAATAAGACAAATATATTTGAAATAAAAAATAATGCTTTGGGATTAAAAATCGTAGAGTTTCGATAAGGCGTGTCAAAGAGTGCCGACGCACGCACCCGTTCAACGCAACATTGTGAATTTGGCATTATAAATATATACTCTCGGATGTTTGTAAGACGTCCGCAAGAAGGGGGCCTAGTTGAAAAAAACCTTAAGATGTCATTTGTGATTTTCAGGGGACCGAACTCGGCTTAGTAGTCCAACAAACTTACCACTAAGCCACTGCGCTAGGACATAGGAGGGAAAAAATACATCCACTTCGGAAAGTCATTCTCTTGATAAAAGGTATAACTTTTCCCCTCCTGCACTCCCATTTGTCCACGTGTCTGTTTTTTTTGTGACTATTGGGAGTGAGGTAGGTGTCCTTCAGAACAATAAGCAGCAAATCTCATCCATCCAGCAAGTTTTTTTTTTGCCTACTGCGATTATTTATTTGTATCCATTCCCTTTTCGAGCTTTAAGATGCTAAGACGGACTGATACGGACATCGTTATCCCTACCTTTCGAAAAGTTTCAACTGTCATCTCTATCCGCCATCCCCGTTGAAACTATTCACCTGATAACAAATAATCCCCTTCACTATGATGGAGGTAAAAACAAACTCAACGTACACCATCTCCGATGAAGAGAGCAACCAACGGACGCCCGAAAAATTTATTTGCATCGAAACTTCGTTCGTTCCATTGTTCTTATGTTGTCATTATCACCAGTTCAGCCGTTAGAATGGATTTGAATTTCAATTTGCTTGTGTCATTAATTCCTCAGTGGCAGTGATTTCAGCCCAAACATTCCCTAGTAGCGAATGGTTCATTTGTGCAGTTCTGTTGTTGAAGAGTCGTCAACAAACGGTCGCGCCCTTCAACCAGCATGCCAGCATGGGTTGGCACAGGAACTCCGCACTTCCAGCTAGTTATACTTATGGCAAATCAATCTTGATTAAAAAATCAATTTGTTTTAAGTAAAGTTTGCAAACTTTCATGTCATTAGAAGTTTCTCAATTATTGGATTATTTTCGGAGGTTTCCCCCCACCAGTCGACTGGAGTTTGCTTTCGATTTGATCTCGTCGCCTAGGTCCCTATTTGTTGAGGGTTTTTTTTCAATTTTTGTTTTTATTAATTGATTTCCCGAAATGAATGATAAAATGCTGAAAAAAGTTTGGGGGGAAATAAAATTGAATTTGATTTAGCGGAAGAGGAAATTAATTTGCACTTAGTGCGCTCATAGAACGAAAAACGCTTAGCCGAACGCCAGAGAGGATAAAGGAACAGTAATAAAAGTTGTGCGGATTTTTAAACTTTTACTGCGTTTTAGCCAGAAGAGCGACAGTGAATTTATTCAAGTCTTTGTGGGGATTAATTAGGAATGCGCATGTATTTGCATTCACAAATGAAAATCATGTATGCACTGATGGGGGTTTTCAGTTGGGAAAGGTTTTTGGGTTAATCAGAGTAAAACCGAACATTTTCAAATCGTTGAAAAAAAGACGCCTTTTTCGATAAAATAATGCCTAAAATAATTTTTTTTACGTAAACTGGAACAATAAATCAAAAATTAAACAAAAAATATGAAAAAAAAAAAAAACAAAAACAATTTCTATTTCCAAAAAAAAAACTTTTAAGTTATAAATCACAGAACAAATTCTTAATAGGAACAAGATTCATGACTTTTTAGTTTCACAAACAACATAATTTAGGTCCATCAGATCGTCGTGGTCCTAGAAATCATACCTTAAAAAAAATAAAAAGTTAGTTGGTATGTTGAATCAAAAAACAATATTAGAAAAAAAAAAATAAATAAAAAAAGATGCCTTTTTGAAGAAAAACAAGCCTTAATAATGAAATAATGCCTAAAGGCATGAAAAAGCCTTGGTTGGCATCACTGAAGGTAGCATACATTTTACGATTAGAATCTCACAAACCAGTGACGCTTATGCTGACGCCTGAAAGTGAATTTGATTTTTTTTGCAAAAGCAAACATAGAGTGAAACGGAGTCTTTGAAGAGTAGACACTTTTTCTTATTTAGGTCGTAAAGATACGTCTCTGTTAAACACCCAACACAAAAAGTTCGAAGGCTGCTACCTCGCTCGGTGCGCGATAACAAAAATGTCCTTTCGGACTTTTCCCAAGCCCAGTAGAGATGGGGTAGGACCAAGAAACATTGGTGGCAGGATTTCGAATGGATGGGAACTCTATTTACTTTAATTCAGATGAATTCAATATTTGATATTTTCAAATCCTTATAAATGGAATGATCTTCTCAGAATAAATTAGGAAAAAAGGAAACCACGACTTTGACCAAGATTTATAATACAAAAGCAGATTTTATGATATTGTAGAATATGAAAGAAACCCGAAAGAAAATCTCACCATCTCTCGTTCCTACCGCATTCGTTGCTACTGTCGTCGTTAAAAATTTCCAACGACGATGGCCTGAATGTGCTTTCCAGCCTCTAGGGTAGGTCGTTTTGACGGCTTATCGGTTGGCAGTCGCGACGGCGTTCGGTGGGAGTGCTGCCAGTTTGTTCCATGACTGTACACTAACTGTACACGTACATTTACTTAAGAGCAGTATGTATAAGCATTAAGCAGAACTACAGACAGGCGGGTTTTACTTCACCTTCACATTTTTAGAAGATATTTGGAAAATTGCAAATGAATTTTTGTATTCGATAAATTTGAAAAATCCTGGAATTTTATGGTTTTTTAGCTCAAAAATCGTGGAATAAGTTTTAAGCCCTAAAATCGTAAAAATACGATAAATCGTGGAATCTGGCACCGCTGACGTTGGCACGGCCGCTTCTCGTTCTGTGGTGACATTATTTCTCCTCCTGTTATTGAGCCCAGTGATTGCTCTTTTGTTGTTATTTTAGCAGTTTTTATACCCTCCACAGGAAGTCATTAAATTCGCCAAGAAGGAGTCACCGGAGACCTCATAATGTATATACATTTTGAATCAGGATCACATTCTGAATCGATTTAGCCATGTCCGTCTGTCTGTCTGTCTGTCTGTCTGTCTGTCTGTCTGTCTGTCTGTCCGTCTGTCTGTCTGTCTGTCTGTCTGAAAGCACGATAGTGCCCATAGGAATTGACATAGGCGAATGAAATTTGGTGAAAGTACTTATTTTTATCGTCGTCAGGTTGGTATTGAAAATGGGCTATGTCGGTCAAGTAATTCTGGTACCTCCCATACAAAATCAATATTAGACCCATGTGTCTCTCTGTCTGTTGAAAACACGATAGCGTCCAAAGGAATCAACCTAGGCGAATCAAGTTTGGGGAAAGGGCTTCTTATTGTCGTTAGGTTGGTATTAAAAATGGGCTATGTCGGTCAAGTACCTAGGCGAATCAAGTTTGATGAAAGGGCTTCTTCTTATTGTCGTTAGGTTGGTATTAAAAATGGGCTATGTCGGGCCATGTGTCTCTCTGTCTGTTGTTCAATGTAATTACGTACTACCTCACATGCCGAAAACGTTGCATGACTTGGATGCAGTGGAGCGTGTCAAAGCATCGGCCAGGCCGATGATAACACTTTTACTTGTTCGAGCTAATTTCGGTTCGCTCTTCAAGGTTCTTGATTCGACGCCCAAAACTTCCAAGCCTTTCTCACGATGCTTTCTCCTCCGCTTCCAAAATGTGAGAGACTCGTTCCGCTTGCCGGAAGAAACTTCAACCTCCAAACTGGCCATACGTATCAATTTGTTTTCTCTTCTTTTTTTTCGTGCACCGTTGTCCTTGTCATTCTTTTGCTCTGTTTTGCCGACGACATTAGGGTCAGATTTCATCGCGGTATGGAATAGAATTGAAGTTCGCTGTGGTGCTGTGGTTCCGGAGTGAAATTTTCTTACATATATGTCTTTAAGTTTAGCATGGCTTTTACAAAAGAATAAAGTTAATAACAAGACGTGTAAAGATAAAAATACGACTGAGATATAATACATATGGTAATAGTTGGCTAGTCATTAAAATGCGGACCCATTTACCGCCGCCAAATACAGTTAGTCCTCGTTGAACACCCTGTAGCAGCAACAATGATCGGTGGTTCCTTGGTGGCTGAAGCCTCTCGACGGGCTTACCTAAAATTGGTTCTATTAGTATAGTCTTGGGTATTATTGCTCTGGGTTTATTTTCGTGGTTTGTGAGGAGGAGAACGTTTTAAATGATTTTCTTTAAAGTTCTTCGTTTTAGAAACTCGTTTAATGTTGGTTTTCACAACACAAAAAAAGTAAAAGTCGTGGGTTCGGAAATTAAAGCATAACAAGGCGTTTGGTTAGATATTTAGATAGCCTTTGGTAAAGCGAGCAACAGGTTCTATGTTCTTATGATAAATTAGGGCTAGCTTTATATAATCACTTTATTGGTCAAATGGAAGGGTCCTTCAATTTTATGACGAATTCAAACAACTGAATTGTAAGGCATTCGGGAAAGTTGGGAAGTGTAGGTGTACAAAAACCCTAAGATCTAATTTGTGAGGGCTGCACTTAAAGTCAGTAAACCAGCGCAATAAGAACCTTCTTTTAATTTCTGCTGAATATTTGTGATGGATGTGCTCAGAGAATATGAAAGTCGATCCATCTGAATTCAAAATATTCCCATGTACCGGAGGGTCAGCGGTCTCGTTCAAAACCTGTCAATCTCTTCGTCTTTATTTTTGATTTATAATACGACTCGAACGTCAGGTCTTGGAAATAGCTCATAGATAGTGAAAGCAGATCGTCGTCGTAGCTTCTGTCGGGGCATGATTGCATCTAGGCTGATATTATGGATGCGGATTGTCATAAGACGTTAAATAACACCGCTTGTAAGCTCACCCAAAGTGCTAGCCGCTTTTCTAACAAACAGCGGCATCATGGACGAGCTCTAAACGGAGGACATCACAGTAGGCCCACCTGTCGACGCAGTGATCTAGGATACACTATACGACCTAAACACAAAAATCTAATCTAATATAATCTAGCACCTTGAAAGCTCAAGTCTTTTTGGCATTGATCTGCAACTTATGACAAATCCACGTCCAACTGAGCGCTATTCCTGTTCCTTGTATAAGAAGCACTGGCATAGACCCAGTTTTTCATTCGCATGTCCTATCGATTGCATTGCACTTCCTTCATTGCAGATAGGTCTGTTTGTTGCAGACAAGAGCTTCATATAATCTTATGCCCGCACAGCAAAAAGATCGGCTCCAGCAAAGACAGATTCTACGAGCTTCCCTACCAGACCTAAGGGTTCTGTTCCACGAATGAATCTAAAATAGTTCTCGGTAAGTTTTATTGACACATTTTTTTTACAAAAACTTATTTCTAAAATAACATTTTCCGTTATTAATTGGATAAATATGTAAGGGAGGACTCGTAAAATAGGAAATATTCTTTATTTTCAGGGTCTTACACAGCTTTTTCCCAATTTCAAAAGACTGAAAATGCTTATCAATTTTTTTTAACTCAATAGGACAACAGTATAAATAAAGGTCAATTCCACTCCTCCAAAAGGTCTTGAATACCATTATAATCTTGATTCACATCTGTTGAAATCACGTACAATGTGCTTGAGGCGTCTAAATTTGCCACTAATGAATTAATGCACGCGATTTCATTTTCCATTGCATAAACACGAGAATTAAAAATTTCGACCGACACAATCAACGCACCTTTATTGAATGTCACTTTTCACTGCACATTTTCACTTGAAAGACGAAATATAACGGTGCTTTAACAAAACGTGTTTATCCATACATGTTCATGGTCAAAATAAATGTAAATCGGATCGAATACTTTATTTCCAAACGTTGTAAATATAATTCAGCTGAAAACAAACTCATTCATGTTTGATCAAACAATGTTCTGTTTACAATGTTTTGCTAATGCCTCATCGATCACGTATTCATTTGTTCAAACGAAATAATTATAGCTTAGCTTGTTAATTGTTTATTTGAACAGAAATCTGTTTGAATATTTCAGTTCAAACTGTTTTTAATAGAATTATATTTAAATTAAACGCACTCATATTTTATGAATATTTTTTAAAATGAACTAATTAATGCAAATAGATACATTATTGAAATGTTCATTACTTGAACACCAAACATGTATGAATTCGACGCAAATAAAAGTCAGTTCAATTATGTTGTTTTAGTGACTTTCATTTGATTTTTTTATTGTAAATTTATCTCAGTGTAGAAAGGTGTCACTCCAACAGCAGAGGCCAAAGTGTGTCATGGGATCAAGACTCGAAAAGAGACCCCCATGAGCGAGGCTATCTTGTAGTGTACTGGCAGTCGGTGTTGCGGCCTAAAGATATCGAAAAACTACTTCCGCTGTCAGGCAGAATGATCCATTAAATTTTGCCAATGAGAGCCAGATTTCCGTCCACTTGAAAGGACCATATCAATCCCTCCGCCCAAGGGCTGCTGGAATAGACTACTTCCACCAACCAACTATTACCCCCAACCTGGAGGAGCAGTTCCATTTTATAACAGTACCCATCACTACCATTTGACAGCATAATTGGATTTTATTCAGCTTCCTTTCGGAATGTAGGTAGATGCACAAGTTATATGCGAAATTAACTACAAAAGGAAAAGAAAAAAAGTTCCGATGCAACGGCTAGGGTATTCAATTAATTTTTAACCGATCTTAGTCACCGCTGGAGCTCTGCTGCTCCCATCCACAGTATGAGGCTTATCTATACTGAAAGGATAAATGTAATAACTCTGTTGCTATAGTCCCGTAATGACATCGTCCGGTCGACATTAAGTCACATTGGCAGGATGATTGATAGTCCTAGTGGAGCCTGCAGCAACAAAAGCTCCCACCCACCGGCCACTGCAGATGTGAATTTATGTGCATTTTGCGAATTAAGATAATTGTGTCGCCTGCCGATGAAATCAATCAACGACAGGAAGATAGGTAGCTTACATCGAAACAGGAGACATAAAATATCGATGGTGTGGCAAACACGTTGTCATCCTATCGTTTATAAATATGTTGAGGGGATGATGAGACAATGCCAAGCAGCTGCGTCTATTCTTTTGGCTATCTTGTCAGTTCCTTTTCTGGCATTTTTAGACATGGACGGGCACAGGTGAAATCTTGCGAGTAAGCACTCGTTCACTCCTCTTGATACCCAATTTACATTCGAGGTATTTGACATTGCCACTAAGCTGGGAATGTAATTCCAGTCGGAATACTTGAAGTGACAAGATAACCCCAAATAATTTGAAATCAAATTACGACATAAAAGATTCGTGAGATCACACAAATCCATTCTGACATATTTACTTTGGCTGGGGTGGTGGAAACCACAGTGGACCTTCATGTTATCCGAGGATATCCCTTAAAATGGCCAGATGACACCTGACAAGAAATTCAGTACTGTACCCTGCCAAATTGAGTTTACATTTTGACCTTTATCCCACATGACAAGTGATGACACCACGAGATGGAACTTGTTTGTCCTCAAGCCGAACCAAAATAAGGAGCTAACGAAGCGGAAACCTATCAGTGGCCGGTGGGGCTTCCCTGGCCAATTCGTTGCCATCATCGGCCATCTTCGAGTCTACTCAGAAATGTGGTTGATTCTTTTACAATTAATAATTTCACTTTACGTACCGGCTGCATTTTTTCTTCTGTGTGTCGTTCATCGTCTGGTTCTTACTTTCAGTTGCCGTCTCCATTCCTGGGAAGTGCAAAACATACTGAAAGCGACGAAGCGAGTAAAATAATACAAATTTTCAATTCAATAAGTTTTCGACTCTTCGCTGTCCTCTACAGTTAGCGTTACTGGTTCTTCCTTCGTATGCCCACCACTTTCTCGCATGGACAGGGACACGTATAGTAGTACGTCCTGATGGGGGGAATAATTCCTCGAGTAGGATGGCAAGCCTTTCGTGACTGAATAAAAGAGCACATCACATACCTAATCGCATTCCTTCGACACTGCCTGTCTCTGCTGTCAGGGGGACACGAAAAGTTTTCCCTCCTTCTCAGATACCCCAATTTCTGCTATCCGATGTAGATATAAAAACTCCATTTAATTTTACTGCTAAAACTAATACCGGAATAGGAAGTGTCTTCCTTTTTCCGGGGAATATGTGTGGGGACGAAGGGGAAGGGCCGAAACACCTTCGTCAACTGGAAAGTCGTTAGGCGAGGACACAACAATAATGCAATTCATATTTCATTTTACGTGCGAAGCGAATGAAGCGAATTAGGTATTTCAACCAATTTGGTACTGAGAATGGAACTCAGCGGCTTGTGGTTGAGCTGTAACAAGCTCTGCAAATTGGTAAATAAAGAAATTACACAACCTTATCCTTGCTATATAAAACTGCAACTTTTGTTCCGACTGTGTTTGTCCGAAATAGGGGTTGGGGTCAAAATTCTGGATGGGTCAAAATTATTTTTACAAAATTCTGCAATCAAATGTAAAGATTTTCCAAATCTTTTTTTATTGTGTGCAGAATTTTGTAAAGCAGAAATGGAGAGCAAATTTTGTTTTCCTAATTTTAGCTCTCTTTTCTTTATTTTCATTTGTAGCCTTTTATTTCCTCCTGGGAGTAAAATAAAATAAAGTGCATGACTGGGTCAAACGTAACATTCTCGTTCATCAAAAGTTTTTATGTAAATGAAGTGGGAGTTGCTGATTGTGTAAGCTCCAAGTTGTTGGAAATATTTTTAGGGTGCATATTTAATATATGGTTGAAAAAAATTTGAAGTTTTACGTAGCTGTTATTGGATTTTCATTGGAAGTTGGGGCATTGTTATTATTTCAAAATTATACCGAAATATTTTGAACACAGATCGGAATTTGGGTAGTAATTTTTGAGAAATATTTAAGAAATTGCTTTGTTCAAATTTGTTGAGAAAAACTAGGTACGGGATCTTATTTAGAATACTTATATTATCTTTAATATGTATTGTGGTCAAAATCGTTAGAGTGGTTTTTGTAAAATTTGGAAGACAAAAAAGTAATAAATATTGCAATGTCTAGTTTTAAAAATACTATTGCTTAGCTATTTAGCTGAAAAGCGAGAACAAGCTGTTCGAGATGTAAGCATTACTTGGTTTTTAAAGCTTTATCGAAATCGAAAATGGAATTTTCGAGATATGGGCGGTTTAGTGTTTTCGCTGATTCGAATTGAAAATTAAGGACGCAATAATTTTGGAAACATCAAATTTACTCTAAGGTTGCAATTTGGTCAAAATCGCTATTGCCGTTTTAAACATCATTTTTCAAAAATAACTTTTTTCAAAAATTCATTTTACGATAATACAGAGAAAAACTTAGTTTGCCATTAAATTGGAAATGACCATATTACCTTCGAAATTAATTTTAGTTACAATCGTATGGACCGTTTTCGAGATACGTCCAAATTTCAAAAGTACCGTGATTTTTTACCTAAAAACTGAGTATGCAGTTATGTTAACTTCACACACTTAAGCTTAAATATCAATTTTGGTTGAAACCGTTACAGCCGTTTTCAAAGAAATCAAACTGGTATGAACATTTTGTATGGGAAGTACCATTAACATTGAGGTTACCATGCAAAAAAAAAACGTTCCCGAACTGTAAGCCTTGAGGGCTTTAAATCCGAAGTTAGAACGAAATCCGTTCAGCCGCTTAGGCTGTAGACCTCGGGTCATATAGACAGACAGACGGACAGAATTTTGCGACCCACTTTTTTGAGTTCCTCTATCAGAATTGATTAACATCTCGAGTTCGAAATTTTGTACGAACACAATATCTTTCTCTTACTACGTAATGGAGAAAGTTAAAAATGTCGTCGGGGGAATTTTTTAAGAATACTATTTTATTTTATTTTTATCATAGAAATACGAAAGTAATCAAAAGAAGCGACACTGCTATTGATATTGTTTAGGAATACTGAAGAAAAGTCTTTGTCTGTCCACTAAACCATCAATCGCAGCTTAACATTTATTACAACGAACCTTCTAGGAAAATTATTAATTTTTTTTTTCAAAAGATATTGTTTTTTTTTTATTAAAATGTTTTCTCAATATTTCATAAATTTTTCTTGTGTCTTTTTAATTTAAATTTTATTTTTATTTAAAAATTAAAATAAGGTAAATAATTTTTAATGTTTTATAAATTTAAAACTATTGTTTATATATCTGTTTTTTTTTTCTCGTCGTTTACATTTGTTAGTTGGAAAAAGCAGAATTTTAGTGCTTTAAATTTGAAAATCAGAATTTTGTAAAGCAGAATTTCGACCTCATCCCCCGGAATAGATTTGAAAGCTAATGCACGAAATTGACTACGGTTTACAGAGTTGCATTGCAAAATGCCGCGATTAAGAGATAGGCTATGTTTTATTGCTATCCGCTGCCTTGAAGCGATGAGGTGCCTTACGCTGCCACCTGCCATAAACTAAGGGGCAATGCTGTTGAATTAATCGCTTCAGTTTGCTTCACCTGACATGGCAAAAAGCCGTGCTGCGTGCTGACTCGTTCATGGCGTGTTGGGTAATTGTCATCACCCTCATCGTCATTAACATCATCCTATTTCCTAATATATGAAATTTATATTTGAACTGCATATTTGAGTCTGGCGTTTTAAATTATACCAATCACAATGTTTTTTTGTATTTTGGCAATCGCCACATAATATAAGCTTTTAAAAATAACGTCATGTCTCTCTTCGGAAAAACTATCGCCTTTGTACCTATTCGATATCGCTTTTCGTTGTCGCAACCACAAAATTGTTGTAGTTCTGCTGGTCAATCTTTACGCACAATTCCGTTTGAAAATCGGTCAAACGCAACACCCAAGATCTACTTAGTCCTTACTCGAAGGTGAACTAGAGGTCCCGAGGTTGACGGTCGGAGATCGGAATACCCCACGATCGGTGGTAAAATTGTGGAGCGCGTTTTTTACCCGACTGGACACAGGGAGGGCTATGTGTTTCGCGCGTATCCTATGTACGTTCCTACGGCACGCCCTGTAGCCTAAACGGCTTGACCGAGTGAGGTACGATAATATTCGTATTCTTCCCCGGAGTGTCACAGCCTAAAAAGTTAATTTAAAAAAAACAAAGAACCCGACTGACTGTAAAAAAAAAGAATTGCATATTAAAAGAAAACGCATAAACCTATAACTACCTATTTGGCAGTCGGAGGGTACTCAATACTCATACATATAGTCTCCGATTGTCAATAAGTTAGGTATAGGTATTTAAATGGGTTTTTTTTTTAAATTTGCAATTCTTTTTTATTACAGTCAGTCGGGTTTTTTTAAATTAACTTTATTTTTTGATGCTTTTATTAAGCGATTCTTGAGATGATTGGGCGTGTTTTTTAAGCATTTTTTGTCGCCTTTTTTTTTTTTAATTTTTCTTGTATTTTTGAGGTGTTTTCTGACGAGAGTTTTGACTGTTTTTCGAAGAGTTTGTGGCAATAAATATTAGATTCAGAGTTGATAACAATTTTTTAGTAGCGGCACTTGCCTTCCGGCCGGGACTCGTCGGGATTGTTTGATGAATTTTTAAATCTCACTCCTACGAGTTACAGAATAATTACTATTACCCTTCATATTTTGTTTCAAAAATATTGGTTTTTGCTATAGATGAACACAAAACGGTACAATACAACATAATTGGTCAAATATTTTTGGAAAGATTTTGCAGTTTGTTGACCGACGTATATAGAAACCTACTGAACAATGAAACCGAATAGCATTTGACTAAATAAGTCGTTAATTCTTTTAAATTTCACCAAAATCGTCTTAAATATAAATTATTTTTTAAATTAGCCTGTAGGCACTATACTCGTCAATTCGGTAAAAGTAGACACAAAATACGTGGCCATCATTTTCTTAAAGAAGCACTCGTAAAAATTGAACCTGGGTTGACTTCGTAAGAGACATGCTTGAAATTTAATATTAATGTTAATGCAAATATAGAACTGGGCACTCATTCCGTAACTTTTCCTCCCCCTGCAGGGACGGGGATAGAATAGCCCTGAGGTAAGGTATGCCTGTCGTAGAAGGCGACTAAAATCCACCCGAAGATGTAGTCTTAATGACGGTATGAGCGACACTGCCTGGAGATTTGTACTCCTGGTAGGGCCACCCTTGGCAGTAAGGTCATAGCTGAAAGATGAAACTAAAGGTTAAATCCGGGAGCGTTTGATGCATATTGCGCGGCACACCGGTCAGCGTCTGATCCCAGAGGGGCGGCTGAAATTATCGTCCCCTTCCGGTAGGGGAAAGAATATACCCGAGGTAGGCATGCCTGTCGTAAGAGGCGACTAAAGTCCAAATTTTTAAACTTTTTGAAAAAAAGTTAACCAAAAACGAAAAATATGCAATGAACAAAACTAATAATATAACTACCCCAGGTGGTACGCCAGGTAAACTGGTAAATCCACCCTCTTCGGAGGCCGGTTCCATGGATTCTGGGGGGAACCATTTGTTGCTGAAAGATGACCCTTTTATAAAGAGTCGTAAATTGGTAAGGACACCACCATCCCAACCAACCAGAGAAAATTCAATGTTGGAAGCTAATTATAAAAAAGCCTGTGAAGAAAGAGATAATTTTAAGCAACTCAGTGAAAAACTGGCAAGTGAAATTAATAAATTAAAGCTTGAGCTGCAGCTGCTTAAAGACCAGGTCAATAATAACAATCAAAATGAACAGATACCTAAAACTGTAGTGTACTCTACGGATGAAGAAGAACTGCGCAGAGAGACAGAACCATCCTTTAGAAGGACAAAACGGAACAAGAAAAGAAAAATCAGCATGTCTCCAGAGCTTTCACCACCAAAGGAGAACCAGAAAAGCCCTGAAAAGGTGAAAGATAGAGAAACTAAACCACTCAAGCCAACAAAGCCTCCCCCAATTATAGTGCTCTGTATTACGAAGTACGAAGGCTTATTGAATATTCTAGAAGAAAATAAAATAAAAGCTAATACAGCTCTTCTAAATAGTAATGATGTTAAAATAAATGTGGATAACGAAGAATCCTACAGAAACTTGACAAAATTACTAAACCAGAAAAAGGTGCAATGGTATTCGTTTGAAAATAAACAAACAAGACCAATAAAGGTTGTTGCAAAGAAACTGCACTAATCATGTACACCTGAACGCATTGCGAAAGACCTTAAGAAGAAAAACTTCAAAATACTTGAAGTCGTCAACATGCTTAAGCACAAGAGTAAAGCACCGCTACCAATGTTCATGCTTACTTTTGAGCAAGATGAAGACATCAAGAAAATTTATGAAATTAAAGATATCTTAGGAATGAAAGTACAAATTCATCCTTTGCGGAAATCAAAGCTAGTTCCTCAATGTAAGAACTGCCAAAAGTATGGTCACACTTACAAATACTGCAGCTCTAACCCGAAATGCGTTAAATGTGCAGGAGACCACCATACAAAAGACTGCATAAAGGAAAAAAAGGCTGTCCCTAAATGCGCCAATTGTAGCAAAAGACACCCAGCCAACTACAGAGGGTGTATAGTAGCAAAAGAGCTACAGCAGGTAAAAGACAACAAGCAAAAAAAAATGCAAAAGCCTGTTCAAATAGACGCAATTAAAGACAGAGAAAAACAAAACAAAAAAGACTCGAGACCGAAATCTAGGCCCAAAATTAATAAAAAATTGGATAGAGATAAAGGAAATCTACCCTTAAGCAAAAATGACAAATTAAGCCCCATAGCCGGTCCAAAGAAAACATATGCACATGTTGCTTCGACAAACGTTGCAAAACCAGTCGGAACCCCCAAGCCTCCCAGCAATGTTATGGAGGATATAATGCAAAGAATTCTTAACAGAATGGAAGATATAGAAAAGAATAATAAGAAAATTCTGGAAAGAATATCTTTCCTTGAAAAACAAAACAGTAATAAAAGAACTGTACCTAAAAGATCATAATGGCTAAAAACATACAAATCTTGTTATGGAATGCTAATGGCCTCGAGAATCGCAAAGATGAATTACAAGCGACTCTCGATATAAACAAAATTGACACATGTCTAGTCTCCGAGACACATTTTAAAATTGGAACAAAATACAAGCTTCGCGGATACAAGACATACCATACCCCACATCCTCACAATGCAGCAAGAGGAGGGGCCGCAGTTATAATTAAGGAAGGTGTTAAACACGATGAAGATGAAGAATACCAGTCGTGTGAAATACAAGCCAAATCCGTAAACATAAAAACAAGCACCGGGCAGATAACGTAAACAGCGGCATATTGTTCTCCTAGCTACAGACTGAAACAAAACAATTTTGAATGCCTCTTACGCAAATTCGGAAATAAATTCATAATAGGTGGAGATTTCAACGCTAAGAACAAATCTTGGGGATCAAGATTAACAAATACAAGAGGACGAGAACTCCTTGAATCTATTAAAAAAACCAATGCTAACTACCATTCAACGGGAAATCCTACTTACTGGCCCACAGATAGGAACAAAATCCCGGATGTTGTCGACTTCTTCATAACTAAGAATATTTCTTCAAATACTACCCAAGTTAAGGAAGGGCCAGATCTTGACTCAGATCACTCATCTGTGCTGCTTACACTTGGTAATAAAATTATAATAAAGGTACACAACCCACGTCTAGTAAACAAACTAACTGACTGGATATATTTCAGATACCTAATAGATGAATGCATCGAACTATCCACAACAATTAATACAATAGAGCAATTAGAAAGCGAAGTACAGTCCTTCACCTTAGCTATACAAAAGGCTGCATGGGCTGCAACGCCTGAACTAAATAGCAAAGTAGAAAGAAACGTGTATCCCAAAGAAGTCTGCGACATTATATCAGAAAAGAGAAGAGCTCGCAAACGATGGCAACTGATAAGAGCTCCGAGTGATAAAAATAGACTTAATAGTTTAAACAATAAACTCAGAAAAAAGATAGCAGAATTTAAAAATGCATCGATGGAAAGATACCTTACAAATCTGACAAACGATGCTAGTACACAATACTCACTGTGGAAGGCTACAAAAAAAATGAAAAGACCAACGGCATACATTCCGCCAGTGAAAAACAGCAGTGGTAACTGGGCTAAAACAAACAAACAAAAGGCGGATCTATTCGCGGAACACCTTGAAAATGTCTTCCAGGCTTTAGAAGAAAAACAAATATGCTCTACCATCTTCCTTGATGTAACACAGGCTTTTGATAAAGTCTGGCACAAAGGATTAGTCCGTAAGCTACAAAAATATCTTCCAAAACAGTACTCTGAAATACTGGAGTCCTATATAATGCAACGATTATTTAGAATTAAACAAGAAGATGAATACTCAGCATTGAAACACATTAAAGCTGGAGTACCGCAAGGAAGTGTGCTGGGACCTGTACTATTTCTCCTATACACGAACGACCTACCACAAAATGAAGAAACTACTGTTGCCACTTTTGCAGACGATACTGCTGTACTTGCAGTAGGAAAAACCGTGCAGGAAGTTACCGAAAAACTGCAAAGGACAGTAAATGATATATCTAATTGGACCAACAAATGGCAAATAAAATTAAATGAACTGAAGTCGGTTCATGTTAACTTTACAAATAAACACGTACAACACATACCTGTGTATATAAATAATAAAGTGGTTCAGCATTCGAACTCAGCTAAGTATTTACTTGGGCTTGACTTTGGACGCAAAGTTGCGCTGGAAAACTCATGTCAAGAAAAAACGTGATGAACTAAATTTACGATACATTAAAATATATTGGCTCATAGGGAGGTATTCATGCCTCTCAATTCACAATAAACTGCTTCTCTACAAGCAAATAATAAAACCAATTTGGACATATGGCCTCCAATTATGGGGGTGCACAAGTAAGTCCAACCTTCAAAGCATACAATGCTTCCAAAACAAAGTATTACGCAATATTGTTAATGCGCCGTGGTACGTACGTAACGCTGAAATACATAGGGATCTAAAAATTGAAATGGTAGAGGACGAGGTTCGGAAGGTCGCTAGAAGACATGAAGTTAGGCTTCGCAACCATGCTAATTTAGAAGTAGTCCAACTACTTAATAATACTAATTTAGTTAGAAGATTACGTAGAGTAAAACCTTTTGAACTAGTTAACTAGGTAAAAAGAAAAGAAATATGCAACAACATAATCACACTAACAAAGTGATAATGAATTAAAAAACAAAAGGCAACAAACCAAAGTTAGTTCCTTAAAACTGTACGTAAGTACATTAGTACATATTAGAACAAAATTGCTGATTAGTCTGACGACTAGGTGCGATTATTGGAAGGATGGTAACACCATGCCTTCCCTGGGTGTTTTTAGTGGGTGTTTCCAGTCCCACACTATCGCAAAGCTCGCATGCGATGTCTTTCAACGATTTTCACCTAGCTACACGCAAAAAAAAAAAAAATTCCGTAACTTTTCAGACAATTATCGTCGATAATTCGTCGAACTAACCTCCAAAACTAACAACTAAGTTGTGAGGAGAGCCTGGACAGGCTATGCGAAAGCATAGCAATGTAACGAATCCTTACGGTTCAGCAGTTAATTGGCACGCTGGTATTTGCTCGGCTTAGCTCGCCGTATTTGTCGGGGATCTTGCTGCTATTATCTCTCACACAAAACAATTTTTATCATAATTTCATGCCAATGTACACAAAAGTATACGTAGAAGTAAAAAAAAATGCACACACAAAAAAAAAATTTAAATGTAAATGATATTGTACTCTTTTGAACAGAATTATTAGGTAACAGTTGCACTAGATGAATTCGCACTAGATGCTGTACAAAGAAAAAGTACAAAGGGATATGCATTACCTAATAGATATCATGTCAAGAACTACATCCTCTCCTTCTGATGGCGCAGATATTGTGTCCACCACTTTGGGAAACCCTCCACATATGCCACCCCTTTTAGTGTCACACCATGTCGTTAACTTCCCTTCATACAAGCTAGCTGTCAATGACCCCTTTTTCCAAGCCACATATCACCCTCTCTTAATCCATACTGATCTCACCATTTATTCTATTTACCTAGCACATATTTAAAAACCAATAAATCAAAAATAAAATGCACTCAATTGAAAACACTCAATATCATTTAATTGAATTCATGTACACGCAATCAGAATTTCGACCTTCTCTATGCATTTCGGAGCCTATCTTTGCAACATCAGGTGTTCCGCAAGGGAGTCACATTGGACCATTGCTTTTCGTCCTCTTTGTTAATGATATTCCGTCTTGTATTCGTAATTCCACCTGTCTTTTGTTCGCTGATGACTTAAAAATCTTTCGCTGCATTCAAACTGCTGAAGATTGCTTGCTTCTTCAAGATGATCTTAACAGTCTAGCTAATTGGTGTCAACACAACCTTCTAGATTTAAACGTAGCTAAATGTCAAACACTTACTTGTGCAAGATGCTTTAGTCCAATATCCTCCTATTATCAAATTAATAATGTCCAGCTTGAAAAAGTACATAAAAAAAAAGACCTTGGAGTAGTATTGGACTCACAACTCACCTTTAAGCCTCATATTGACTACATTGTGAGTAATGCTTTTAGAATGCTTGGTTTTATTAGGCGTAATACGAAAGAATTCTCTGATCCTTACGCACTGAAGGCTCTATACTTTGCATTAGTAAGATCGGTATTAGATTATGGTAGTATAATCTGGAACCCTTACTACCAAAACCAGTCCTACAGGATAGAAAGGGTGCAAAAATGTTTTACTAGGTTCGTTTTTAAAAAGCTTAGGTGGAATATAGAAACTCCACCCTACTTAACCAGATGCCTTCTTTTTAATATACTGACTCTTGAAAATACGCGCAAGTATTTCTGTATAATGTTTATAAGATATGTAATTAATTACCACATTAAATGCCCCTGTTTACTTGAGCGGATGAACTTTTTCTTTCCTGGGAGGAATTTGCGTATGAAATTTCATCTTCGAGGTCGGTTTCACAGAACGAATTATGGCAGTAATGAACCGATTGAGCGTTGCACCAGCGAATTAAATTTAGTTATTGATCGCATCGATGTTTTTGGAAACTATTCTAGAAATTCTTTTAAGAATCATATAATGTCTGTTCTCTATCACAACAATTAATATTTTAAAAACACAGGAATAGTTTTAAGTTCATAATTATAATAGTTTTTAAGTTGTCTAATTGAGTTTGTAGCTCTAATTGATGAATTGATGAATAAATAAAATGTATGCAATTAGTATTCCCCCCTTTTTTTTTTTTTTTTTAAACACACTAACAATTTTCTTCTAATCTTCTAATTCTCCTCGATGTTGATGTGCACATTAACTTCCTAGGCTCACAATAATAGATTTCATAACCTTATTTACTAAATACGTAGTTCAAGTAGGGGATACTAACGATTAAAATATACTTTCAATATTCTTAGATTATCAATTACCGATGAATAGCTTGGATGGATTACATTGCATTCAATGTTTGATTCTATTTCGGTTCGGTTTATTTTTTTTGTTTAGTTTAGTTTAGATTGTAAGAAAAGTTAAGATTTCATTACTTTTTACTTTTGTTCTTTGAGATTATTTTTCCTTTATATTAGATTAAGATTTTGCTTTTACTTAGATTAGCTTTTAACACCAATTTTCCAATGTTTATCAATATAAAAACGAAATTGCAGGAACAAAATTAAACCATTGATACATACATACTGTGTCGTGGTCGAGCAGGTAGGAAGAGCTGCAAGCGACTGCTGCTGCTGTTTGCGTTTAACCGAGCTTTGCTCGTAACTGGTGGTCAGGTGGAGATTTGTTTCCCGGTAAAGAGCAGGGCTGAGATAAGCTGATACGTTGTTTGTTGTTGTGACGATGCCGAGTGTACGATGACGACAGATGAATGAGGATGATGGAGTATCGTTTGGTCCAGGGGCTGTGCAGGGAAGAAATTTTGTGGTTATACCACAGCTTCTCTGATTTCTCCCGCGATAAGTGGCAGATCAAGAAATAGGCGCGAATTTTTGTGCAGCGCGAATATTTGCTGTGGCGATCGTCAACTCTTAAGCGGAGCAATGGGAAAGGGTAATTCTTTCCAATCAGAATCAGATAAGGAGGTTGGAAAAGAAATTACCATATGCCATGCTATGTCGCTTTTCGAGAGAGATCCAGTATATCTGTGGATGATATGATCAGCCATAATAAATAACTTGATAATGATGCAAGAAAAATTACCTGTGGTGCTCAACTATTAGGCTTATATGTTACAAAATAGTTGTCTTAGGCTTCAATAAACCCTGTATATCGCCCGATAATCATGGAGAGACATCTTACTCGGTCGGAGTTTGGAGAAGAAAGAAAGCATAGTTGAGCGAAAATAGGCTGCCATACTCTGTCCAAGTGTCAAGTGCAATCATTGTCACGACCTCTACACATTGAGTACGAAATCGTATCAAATTTTTAACGAAGGACTTACCTTTGAATGCACTCAAAAATGCAGGGTGGTGAAAAAATGTTTACTTTTTCTGTTTAACGCATTTGCGTAAAAAAAAAGATTTAAAGATTATCTTGTTTGCTATTACATACAATACAGCTGCACGTTACAAAGTGCTAAAATTACAAGTTTGAGTTCATTTTCCACAAATGTAATGAAAGGTCAAAGGTGACGTTTGTCAAAAAAAAATTGAGCAGAATATGACTTATTTTGGTGATCAAAGTTTCAAAAACTAAATCGTTCCGACGATTATTGTTATACTTGCCCCCTGAAAAACAGCAATAAGAATAGAATAAACGAAAATTACCCTTATATATATATATATATATATTTCGAGAGATAATCGAATCAGACCACCATTGTCGGGTCTCTTTTCGTCTCTCTACCACTGTAAATCTTACTCAGAGAGACTCTCTGGATTTCTCCACAGTTCTTCTCTGGGCTCAATTCCTAGTGTTAACGCTAGCATCTGTTTATGGGAGATCCGTTTCATCGACTGGGTCTCGACCCATTGATGTCCCAAGATCCTCATTCTTCTGCCAGCCAATGCCGGGCATTGACACAGTATATGTGCCACTGTCTCAAATTCCTCCAGGCATAATCTACAAGTATCATCCTCTATAAGGCCCATTTTCCTTAAGTGATACCTGAAATTACCATGTCCTGTAGACAAAGCCACCACCCATTTCAATGTTCCTCGACTCATGCTTAGAACCCTTCTTTGAGTGGAGCAGGTCGGCCACTTTATTGCCATTTTAGCTAGTCTACATTGTTCCACGGTTGACCACCTTCTCAGGTGTTCTGCCGTGATCCATTTGTGGATAAGCTGTTCTATCATTCCTCTGCCAATTGAAGAGAATGGTTCTGGTCCCAGCAACTTTTCAGTTGACCCCTTTTTTGCAAGGGAGTCCGCCTTTTCATTGCCTTCGATCCCTATGTGTCCTCGTACCCAAGTCAGTGTTACTTCACTTTTAGATGAACACTTATTGAGTTTAAGTACGCATTCCAGTGCCAGTGATGTTGTGATGTTTGTTTGTTTCATGCATCTGATCACCACCTGATTGTCCAGTGCTATGAGGATATTTCTTCCTTCCACCTGACACTCAAGCAAGTAGTCCAACGCATAAAGCAAGGCAATCATCTCAGCCTGGTATGCTGAAGTGTATTTCCCGAGGCTAATGTGACGGGCAAGTTCCAGCTCTTCTGAATAGATACCGGCCCCCGCCCCGCCATCCATCATGGATCCATCCGTGAAAATCACTATTTCACCATTTCTTTTTTCTGGAAGTAATCCGTTCTCAATACGAGTTTTGTGATTTCTTTCCATAATACGCACCCTTTTTATTCGATCCATAGGCATGTTTAGCTCCCTAATCTCGTCTTTAACAAGTTCCAGGATCTTCCTATGTCCATAGATCGTACCACGATGGTGCCATTTCGCATCTCGATGCAAGCGAAGTGCCGTTTGGGCCGCTGTTTTCTTAATAAATAAGTCTAGCGGTAATATCCCCATGATGACTTCCAATGCGCATGTTGGGGTTGTACGTATTGCACCTGTAATTCCCATACATGCTAAACGCTGAACCCTATCCAGATGCTTCCTCACAGTTTTCTGAGAGGCTTTCGCCCACCATACAACCGAGGCGTACGTGATAATGGGTCTAGTTATCATCGTATACATCCAGTATGCTGACCTAGGCGAGAGTCCCCACCTCTGTCCACATACACGTTTGCACTGATGTAGTACCCTCTTTGCCTTCCGGACCTTCTCCTCAACATGGTAATTCCAAGTAAGTCCAGTATCTAGATAGACTCCCAGATACTTAACCTTCTTAGTCATTGTTAGTTCCGATCCGAAAAGTGTTAAGGGCCGAAATTCCAGATTTTTCCTCTTCCTAGTGAAGACTATTAGATCTGTTTTCGCCGCATTAATGGAGAGCCCTTGTTCCAGACACCACCGCTCAACCACTCTGAGTGCATTCCTCATGATATCTGCGGTGACGTCCATGAATTTTCCTCTGGCCATTATTGCTATGTCGTCGGCATATCCCACTGTGTGAATGCCCGTCGCCTCGAGTCTGTCGAGAAGAGAGTCCACAGTGATATTCCACAGTGTAGGTGAGAGAACACCTCCTTGTGGGCAACCTCTGCTAACCCTTCCTCTGAGTTTTGAGGTTCCCGTTTGAATATTAATCGCCCTCGTATTCAACATATTGTCCACCCATCTTACCACCAGTGGGTTAACCCTACGTTTTTCCAAGGCTTGTTTCAGACTTTCAAAGCATATCTTATCGAAGGCACCTTCAATTTCCATTATAGTGGTCATCGCAATGCCCCCGGTATTTAGCTCTTCCTCCGCAACGCGTACTACTTGGTGTAGCGCTGTTTCTGTAGACATACCTACCCTCCCAAGTAACAATTTTACTTCGGTAAGGTTCAAATTTGTAATTTCTGTAGGTAACAGCTTCGATAGAGCGTCTATAGTCTTTGTTAACCGAAGTTCATCCATTTCGAGGCAATTGTTTCGATAACAACTTCAGTAAGTCCTTTACGAAGCATATACATAGGCTTTATAGAGGGTTATGGAATTAAGCTTCGATAAGATCTCTATTAGACATCTGAAAATGTGTCTGGAGATGTGTGGAAAGTGAATTTCTTTAGAGCTTCTGACCGAAGGCATTATAGAAGCAATGAACTGTCATGCAGTCAACCGCTTGCGATTGGAAGCTGTACAGAAGCACTTACTCGTACTTCCTCCTAACTTACATATGGAGGCTTTATAGAGGTAAAAATTAATTTCATATGAAATGAATCAAAGCTGTCTAAAGAAACCATAATTAATGAATCGGGGAAAAATTACAAGACATAAAATACTTCTAGCACATTGAAAAATATGTCAGTAATATGATTTTAAATAAACACTTTTCGCCCATGAATAAATAAGGGTAACACTAAATGTCTTGCTTTACTTCGGTCGAGTAAGCTGCAAGTTTATTGCAAATCATAACCAAACTCTAAAATGTACCAAGTAGTTCAGATTTAGCACTACTACAGCATTATGACGAATTAGCCTAGGGGGTAGTGTATTGGACTACTACGCACAGGACCCAAGTTCGATTCTCAGTGCGGCGCATGTAAGTAAAATGTAAATTATAACGAGTACGTAAATGTAAACTCCATGAAAATTGCAAAAAGTCTTTAAAAATGTTTATCAAGAAGATAAAAAAAAATAAAAAAATAAGAAAATGGAAAATTGAAAAGTGTAATAAAAAAAAATAATTTTTTTCTTGTTCATTTTGGAGCCTCTATAAAGCTTCCATAAAGTTTCGGTAAGGTCTATCCAATCTGTTCAGGAAGTCTTAAATAAGTAAATACTTGCATTAAAGTGCGCCAAATGCGTTTCCTTTAGACCTTATGCAGTTAATATTGCGGGAGGTGAAATAGCTTCGATAGCGCCTTACCGAAGTCAAATTGTTACTTGGGCTGTATGCATGCTGTCTACTATTTAAAGGATACATCTTAAGCGCGGTACTCTCCATATAGTCCACCATCACCCTTTCCATTATTTTTAACAGGAAGGATGTTAGGCTGACTGGTCTGAATGACTTTGCCTCGGTGTAGTCCTTTTTTCCCGGTTTTGGAAGGAAGACCACATTTGCTTCCCTCCATGTTATCGGGATATAGCCTATTGCTAGGCATGCAACGTATATATTCCTGAGCCTTGGTGCAATTACGTCTATACCCCGTTGCATTAGACCTGGAAATATACCATCCGGCCCCGCAGTTTTGAAGGGTGAGAATGTTGCTATCGCACCCTTGACCGCTTTTGGTGTCACGATCCGTTCTGCTTCCATCCTATTCATCCTGTTCGCTCCTTGTTTCCTTGGAGCCCAGGGCTGATCTGACTTATAGCTTCCTGGAAAGTGTACCTCCATTAGGACCTCATTTGTGTAATCCAGTCCAGTCCGATCTTGGAAACTGGATCTCTCGAGACAATCTTTTGTAGTCTACTGACTTCAGATGTACTCCTCATACTCGAGCAAAAGTCCCTCCATGACTCCCTTTTACGTCGTCGCAGAGTAACGTTTAGCTCTTTCTTTTTCGCCTTATATTCATCCCATGCTTCGGGTTCTCCCGGTATTCCGAATGTCATTACATTCAGTTTTTCCTCCAACACTTCAAGGTATTTTATCATATCTGTGTTCTTCGGAATTCTGATGTATTTCCGACCTTATTTCCTTTTAGATCCATAGCGAACATCAAATGAAATGGCTCTGTGATCCGACAATGTAGCCTGATCCATTACCCTCCAATTTGATATTCTTTCAATTATCTGGCTACTGCACAGATCACTTCCATTCGTCTCACATCGACGAAGGTTGGCTCTGTTCCCCGGTTTAAGATAGCTAGATCCTTGCATGATACAAATTCGAATAAGGCTTCTCCTCTGTAATTATCGTTGGTGCTGCCCCACACTGTATTATGTGCATTGGCATCACAACCAATTATTAGATCCTCGTTCCTGTTCCTGCATGCATTCACCAAAGACTCTAACTCTCTTGTCGGAGGAGGTTCTGGAGAATCATACGGCAGGTATGCAGATGCTATGACAAAACTTCCCGCACCTGATCCTACTCGTACTGTTGCAAGGTCTGGGGCACACAGATCCGGCAATTTATATGCTTGAACTCCGTGCCTCACCAAGATACAGGACCTAATTCTTCCGCTAGTTTGTGCATAATGCAACTCAGCCATGCTATTTGGGAGTCCTCTAATCTTTCCTCTAAAGATCCAAGGCTCCTGTATCAGGGCTATATCAAACCAATCCTCATCAAAACACTTAGTCATCATTGCCGATGCTGCTTTGCTGTGATGAAGGTTCAATTGAATCACCCTCAGCTTTTCCCGGTACGGGCCCACCTCCCGCCCGACTTGTGTTGATCCCATCTCCATGGTGTCTATCACTTCGTCGCCTTACCGGGTGGCTTTCCAGGTTGAGTCTTTTCCGATGATCTTTGGAACTTCACGAATGCTATGTCCAACCCGCAAAAGAGTCTATCTCCTGCTTGTCTAACCAGCCTCGCTTCCTCCCTCGGACACCAGATCGTCAGCTTGGTTCCACCAATTTTTTTGTCATCATATCTTCCCACATGAATAACCCTCCATTTCGAAGTGTCCTTCACACAGGAATTTTGACGACAAAGTCTGGCAAGGATGACATCTTTGCTCACGGGTTGACCGGGAACGAAGATTATCAACCTTTCCACATCCTTTAGTATGTGAAGCCTGTCTATTCTAAGGTTGATTCCCTCCCATAGGTCGGTCATCTTCCCTACAGTCTCACATAGCCAACCCTTGGTTTCTTGGCTTACGCATTTTATTGCTATAATCCCTTCCTCCAATGTTATCTCCTTTACACCGATATCACCTGCATTTGTCGGAAGTAAGTCTAGAGACCTCAGCAGAGCATTTTTGAAAATACTCAACTGTAAAGCTTCTATCCCCCCCTCTCGACTCATGTCGGCAACACCCATTTGGAGATCGTTCGCCGCTGTCTGAGCAAAGGTTTTTACACCCTTGTCAACTTTGGCTCTCTCACTCCTAGCGTAAGGCTTTGCAGCATCTGCTTGCTTTGCTCTCCTTCCCATAGCTTGGCTCAGCTTTCGCTTTACCTTGCTTGGTCCAGGTTGCTCGGCCTTGCGCGATTCCTGCTTTCCGGGTTGACTAATACTCCGTTGTACATGTTGTCCATCCACATAACCACTGGAGTGTGGTACCTGTAGACTGACCCCATATTGTACAGACTGTCCGTCTTCCCTTCCGCCTTCCGTCCCCTTCTTCGCAGTTTTAGGTGGATTCATGGTCCCGGAACATTTGAACCGTTTCCTAGATCCACCGTCTTCTGGAGAGGTTTCGGTCGACGTCAAGTTGGCAACCATTTCAGTCAACTCCTCGACCGACTTACTTATGCCTTTCGCCGAGATAGATTTGGCCAAGGCCAATCTTTGCCTCCTTCTGACCCTCTTCATTCTTTGCTTCAGTTGCTGGTGCAACTTCCGCTCGGAGTCGGGACTTCCCTCCTCTTCCAATCCGGCTTCCGCAGTTCCGGCTGACCTCTTGGCGCATTTCTGCCCCGCATTGTCCACCTCCACTGACGATTGGTCTGCTAACTCTTTTGGTTTCCCATCAGAGTCCACTGACCCCTCGAGCTTATTCGGGTTCATGTCAGCACCTTCCAGCGCCTTCTCGACCCCTTCTAAGCCTTCCACCTCGTTTTCAGAAGGAATATTATTTTTATTATTTTTATTTAGGTCCATATACGTACCCACGAGTAGGGGAGAATTAAACGGACCGAATAGGCAGAGATCCCCAATACCTATCCTACTCAACTAAATTACAACAGAGGATTGAGCTGCCTCTGAGGAGTCTCCATTAGCGGTTCAATTACCCCTGAACCCTGTGAACAAGTAGTTTTACCTACCTCATCACAGCTCCCTCGACATTGCAGACTAGTCATCTTGGAGTTTAAGGGTTGATCGATTGATCGGATTGAGTCTTGGTTCTTCAATTCACATTCAGCTCTACCAGAGGAGTTGGGCCACTACCCTGGTCTAGCATCCTGTTAATCTACTTAAGCCGCCCCACCACGACAAGGTGCCCAATCTTCGGATAAAGGTAGATGAACTTACCGGCGGAAAAATTACCCTTATTTGATTAATTAATATAAAAAAAAAAGTTAAACTTCGAAAACTCAGCTCCTGTTTTGGGCGCACGTCTGACCTGGCTCAATCCGGGTTCTGTTCCATTAAATTATAAATCATCCGACCCAAGAATGGAGTTGCAGCCTTTTAGAATTATTTGTTATTTGTAATAAATATTTTTTGCATTATTAAATTTATGTGATTTTTATAAACAAATTTAACAGAAACCATCAAACAATGGATACAAAAAAGAGCACACACGGCACAACATTCTTGGAAATCCACACTGTTTTCAGTGGGCTTTACTTATATTTTATTTTTAACCTTTACACTCAATATTTTATAGGTCACAGTCACAATAAAAGAAACATTTTCCCATCTAGGCTAGATAAATATGAATATTTTATTAGTATCGCACAGTGACTCTCAAGTCTCAACTCTCAAGATTCAAACTAAACAAAACGAAAGAGATTAATGACACGAGCGCGAAGGAGTCTTTTACATAGCCAGTTCCCAGTGGTGCCAACTGCGGCATATTTCCGATGCTTGAGACATTGAAGAGTAATTTTAGAAAAGGCAGAATTGTTTTTTTTTATTTTATACAAAAATTTTGTTTCTTCTGATTAAATTTTTTTTCAAAGTGCGTCCTGATTATTTTTCCATTCTCTACTTGACTTACTCACTAAACCAAAACTTTGGTTTATAAAGAACAAAAAAGGTAGAATTAAAACCTATCGATCGACCGACATTATGTTAAGAAATTTTAATAACCTTGTAGGGTAGTTGCAGTTCCTTTGTAAAATATGAAATTTTTATCCTTTAAGTTTTTTTGAAAAATTATAATTTTTTCGGCATTAGGCATACAAATTTCAATCCAATGTACAATTCAATTCACATCAATTCAATGTACATCACTGTACAATGTACATGTACACAGCTTACTTTCGACGTTTGCATTCAGTAAAATCGAATGTACAACCATATCCAACAAAGAGTTACGTAATGATAGACCTTTAAAATTAGGAAACCGTAATATTATCCCCAGAACATTGTTTGCACTTTTTTTGAATGTGGGATTCTAAATGTACGTTTATGAACGTAATTGTGCAATAGAAATGATTTCATATGTGGCTAAGAAAAGCTCCATCTCCATGGTTAAAATGGTGACCATTTTAAAAACTGACATTAGCGACTTATCTATGATCGTTACACCCAAGCTAAGGTTATGACTTATCGGTCTTTCATGTCCGCAGTTCATGTATACGTAAATAAGTTCACAATGACTGAGCCTTACGAATTCGAAATTAATCACATTTCCGTAACTCAAATAATTATTACCCATTTTATGGGACTAGCTAAAAAAATGCTGACACAGATATGAAAACGTATTTGCTTTCTGTAAATAGAACCAGGTAACTGGGTCGGTTTCAAAATGTGTGCTGTGTGGCTATGGGCCAAGCTAGAATCGAAATCAACGAAAGACTTGGCTCATGTTGCACGACTGAACCTGCAATGTAAATAATAAATATGTTCGTATCGACAATTCGTCGGCTGAGAATTGGTTTGACGTATACGCCAAAATGCACTTTTTGGACTAAAAATGCAGTCTTATGTTTTCGAGTGTGCTCTTTCCAAATAATGTTGTGTTTTGGTCCTATCTCTAGCCAATCCTAAGATATCTAGTATTGTTTTGACGTATATCCACCCAAATTAATAAGTTAGAATATTGGTTTGACGTAAACGCCTTTTTTTTGGATTTACGTCAAATTTTCTATGGAATTCACATTTTTTTTTTTTTAGTATTGTTTTGCCGTATGTCCACAGACTTCGATCATACGAGGAAAAAGTATCAATGAAAGCGGAACGGGATCTTGACCGACAGAATGCAGATTACATGCACGCAGTTTTGTGTTTTGATCTTCAAAGCGTTTTCTCATTGCCAAAAGGTAATGCGTGGTCATTTTATTATAAAAGAAAGCTTAACGTTTTTAATATGACTGCTACAGTTTGCTTTGCTTTAAAGCCAAAAATTACATATTGTGCTTTTTGGAATGAGATTCATAGTGGACGCACGGGTGACGATATCGCGAGTGCGGTTATAAGAATTTTAAAGCAAGTCCTAATTGATAACCCTGAAATCGAATTTCTCACGCTTTGGAGTGACTCTTGCGTCCCACAAAACAGAAACAAGGTAATGTCCACTGCACTGATATTTTTTCTCAATGCCGAACCAAAATTAAAAGGTATAATTCAGAAATTTTCTCCACCAGGACATTCTCTTATACAAGAGGTTGACTGTGTCCACAGTACAATTGACAAATATCTTCGAAATCTTGAGATATTTAGTCCATTGTCACTTCTAAGATTTCTTAAAAGCATGTCATACGAAAAGGTTAAGCTTAAGGTTATTCAGATGCAGCCGGTGGATTTTAAAGCATATTCTGTAAAAGCAGGCTATTTAAACTTCTCGAAAATACCCTTTACAAAAATTAAGTACATAAAATATAATAAAACTGATTTACAAACGCTGCATATAAAAATAAATGGGAGACAGCTGGACTATCAAATAATTTCAATATTTAAATTTTCTTCAAAGAATGCCCTTCAAACACCAAAGAATTTATTTAATCAAAAACTTAATATATTAACGACTAGAAAAAAATGTATCCCAAAAGAAAAAATTGACGACATAAAAAGCTTATTTGTTTTTATGCCGGAAGAGGACCAAGCATATTATAAGGCTCTATTTAATAATTTTAGTTAGTGAATAAATTAGTGACCTAGAAGGTACATTATTACTATTATTTTAGTTTACTCTTTTAAACAAAAGATGGTTTTTGTTCCTTAAAAATGTGATGAATTAATTTTTCCTTTTTTTTATCTTATTTTACTTTTATTTATTTAATTGGATGTTATTTTTTTTTAGTGAACTCAGAACCAAGAAGGTATTATTTTTGTTTAATTTTTTCTATTACGTTTGTTTTTTTTTCATATGAATTATTTTGTATTGTATAACACAAAAAAAATGTATTCATTAATAAACAAAAATAACAAATTTTATAAAAAAGTCTTTTTATTATGTTTGTATGAAGGTAGTGTTCTGTTCAGCACCTCCATCTCTGCTTACTATTGGAATGACGTACGTGCAGTTCAAATGACGTACGTGTATGAACACAAAAAATAAGTTTCTTGTGTGGCGTGTACGTCAAAACCATTCTGAGGAAATCTTTGAATAAATAATAAACTAGAAGAGACTGAGCTTTTAGGTTATTATGATCAGAAAGAAGATTTATTTTAATAATACTTGAAGAAAACATGAGAAATTTCTATCGACCCGTTTAATTTTAATTGCACAGTAAACTTTCAATTGCGATTTCCCAAAAAAGTGGAAATGGCGTATACGTCAAGCCAATTCTCAGCCGACGAATTCTCACGTTGTTCATAATTTGAAAAGTTTTCCATCGAATAAAGCTGTTTTTGTGTTACAGGCAAGAGCATACAAAAATTAACAGACCTTCGAGTTTTTGGCGAATTAGAGAACTTACCGCTGGAAGTTGTCCTAGAAGAACAACGAAAGCGTAGTCGTAAACGTGTGCTAGGAAACAAATCCTAGAGGGAAAACGTTTAGCGTTTCGCTAGACATTCCTTCTTGGCAGGTAGTTCTTGCCAATTTTGAAATTTCGACTACGGCTGCGCTACATATCATCAAATAAGGGAAGGTCAGGCCACCTTCAACTTAGCAGCAGCAACGGCCGCTCATCGACACGTCCAGCCTTTTACGCTTAACGTGTCATTTTTCGTGGCAAATTGTGACATGCTGACGTCACAAAAATTCGGCCATTCGGTTTTCACTCCTGTGTCTTTCGTGCTGCGAGAGCCCGCGTGACAAGCACAAGACGCTTGACATGCGATCACATGTAGTGACAAATTTAGAACAAATGTTTATGTCAAAATTTGACATGAAAAGTGGCATGTGTAACCGTAGCTTCAAAGGCACTTAAAAGATGAATTTTATAAGAAAAATTCTTTAAAATGTCGTTTTTTTAAGAAATAGATTCACTTATGCGAGAGGTACTTCTCCGGTTTTGAGGTATGATAATAAATCACACGACTTACATCACTTAGAAAAAAAAAGATTGTTTGGCTTTGTCTTACCTCGATGAGGGTTAGAGAAAAAGAGAATGAATTATACCGGAAATTACGGTGGATGGCTAACAAAAGTAGGGAAGCCTTCAAACTCCTTACTAATACGTGAGCCATCTATGTACTCATAATGGAAATAATTTTAAGTTGGTATTACATTCCAAAGTAAAATAATTATGAAGCGTTTGGCTTCAACATTGCCGCCCGCCTTGCAGAATTTAGTCTGCAAATAAATGAAAGTCAAATCTAGACCCTACTCTAATCCCTATATCTAAATCCAAGATTCAGATGGGGAACCTTTTGATTTTCCGAAGGGGTTCCACTCACTCCGGAGGAGAGAATTGTTAGTAGGAAAAGCTAAACTATCTGATAATGGGAAGTATTAACAATTTTTATTATGGAAAATAGTAGATTAAAATTCAAAGTCTATTGTTAGTAATCGTATCTTTAAGCTTAAAGCTACGTGTGTAGTATTTATAATCTAGTGCAATTCATTTTGTTTGGTTTAAAATTTAAAAATTTAGATTCCGTTTGACAATAAATTGTATATATAATACAAATTGAAGATTCAAACACAAAGTTTAACTATTGGCCGAATGATGTGTCCGTGTTGCGTACGAATCTCAGCGACTCGGACTTTACCATCGCTTCGGGGAAAAAAATTAGTGACTCGGCCTAGTCGCCATTCTGTAGGCGGCAAATATTCTCGTCTAACGACGACAATATCGCCAATCTGAATATCCCGCTTCGGAAATTTCCACTTAATTGTGCATCTCTTTTAGGTACTCCTCTTTCCATCTGTGTGAAAAGCGAATGTGCAGAATCTTAAGCTTTTCCCACCGATTTGTGAGAGATAGGGAAGAGTCTCGTGGGTAAAGAAATAAGTGAACCACCAATTAGAAAGTGCCCTGGAGTGAGAGCAAGCATGTCGTTAATGCTTTCAGAAGCCGCAGAGATTGGATGGGAGTTTAGACAAGCTTCAATCCGACACAGAAGAGTTGAAAACTCTTCAAATGTATATTTAAACCCAGCAGCTACTTTATTGAAATGGGTTTTGAAGCTTTTGACCCCGGCTTCCCATAAGCCGCCCATGTGAGGGGCACCAGGCGGAATAAAATGCCAGGAGATTCCTGAGGCAATGTTCTTGCTCATTTCAGAGGCCGCTTCCTTTAAATACCGTTTAAACTCTTCTTTTAACACCCTATCAGCCCCTACAAAGTTAGTTCCGTTGTCGGAATAGATATCCTGTGGTGCGCCCCTTCTAGATACGAATCTATAGAAAGCAGCAAGGAAAGCAGCGGTGGAGAGCTCTGTGCATGCTTCCAAATGGATAGCTTTTGTGCAAAAACACACGAACACACACACATAACCCTTGGTGATGCGACAGTATCTTCCCATATATGTTTTTATATCAAACGGACCGGCGAAGTCTACACCGACCGTGGTGAAGGGTCTAGAGAACTCTGTCCTTTCTGGGGGAAGTGCTGCCATAATTTGAGAGCGAAGATTCTTGTGAATCACACAAAGTTTGCAGCGGCTTATGCTTGCTTTAATAAGATTTTTTAATTTTGGAATCCAATGCTCTTTTCGAATAAGGACTAGCATGAGTTGGTTTCCTCCGTGCAAAGATATCTTATGAACGAAATTTAAGAGCAGCTCTGCATATTTCGATTTATAAGCCAAGATAATAGGGTATCGGTCGGTCCATGAAAGATGAGAATTGACCAGTCTGCCATTAACTCGCATAACGAATTTAGAATCAAGAACGGGGTTCAATGTTAAGAGTGTACTTGAACGATGGATCAGTTTGTTGCTTTCGAGGGAAACATATTCAGTTGGAAAATACATCCTTTGAGAAAGTACAATCAATCTTTCCTTTGTTGAATTGATCTCATCTCGGTCTAGGTTACACGTAGAATATGAGTATCTATAGACTTAAACCGAGGATGCGTTAAATGATAGAAACGGAGAGCATATGATAGTACTCGAATAGCTCGAGAATAGCAGGAATAACGTTGAAGTATATCTTCTGATGCATTGCACTGGCTATGATGTGATTTGATAGGTTTTGACTCTAGGTCCGCCTCTTTGACAGAGGAACGAGTGCATGACGGCCAAGTCTAATGGCCCTAAAAGGCGAAGCCATTTAGGGCCATTCCCCGGGTTGCAAGATCTGCTGGATTGTCTTCTGACGCTACGTGCAGCCATTTGACATCTCCAACATAGCTCTTAATTTTGCTAGTGCGGTTGGCGACAAACGTTCGCCAAGAAAACGACAGTTTATCCAACCACGCAAGTACAATAGGTGACACTCGATTTGACCAAAACCGTTTAGGGCTCGAACGTAAATGGCAGCGGAATAGGCCTGTTCCGAGGAGTCACAGTATCCATGGAGTTGTACTTCGTAGTGCGGAGCAGTTCGGATCCATCGAGGAATTTGTAGTTTTCCTATATCTAGATCATCCTAGAGAGGAGGTGTCAATTTTTCATCCCATTGGGTCTTGTCCTTCCATATTCGTTGCATTAAAATTTTCGCTTTAACTATGACTGGCGCTACCTACCCAGCTGGATCAAAAAACTTGGCTATGTGAGAGAATACTTCTCGTTTAGTACAACTACTTCAAAAAGGTATAAGATTTATCTGAAAGTGGGACGAATCAGACTTGCCGTTCCAAAATACCCCAAGAGTCTTTACCGAACTCTGATCGCTTAGATTGAGGAATTGATCATTAAGAATATGATCCTGTGGAATATTCTGTAACAATGATCGATTGTTCGCGGTCCATTAGCGTAGCTCAAAACCGGTATTTTTTAAGATCGCTATAATTTCAGAATGCGATTGAAGTGCTTCATCACACGAATGAGATCCAGCCAACAAGTCATCCACATAAAACTGGTGGCGCAACATTTGTGCGGCGGTAGGATAATTCGATTCCTCGTCATCAGTACTTTCGCCAACCAAGAATAAGTAAGAACAAGTCTTGTTGTAAGACAGGACCGGTATACAAAACGTCGTTTAGACTAGTGCCATTATATGAAGGACTGGAAGCATTGAACACAACTCTCAATTTAGTGGTGGTGCTTTCTGGCTTCACTACAGACTGATGTGGTAAATAGTAAGACATGATACTGTTTCCCTGAGTCAACTCATTTGATTGTACTCGCTTCATGGGACCTACATCTAAATACTCACTGATAACTTTATTGTATTGTGAATGTAGGTGAGGATTTCCGCTTAAGCGACGTTCCATACCCAGAAAGCATTTCCTTCTAATATTACGTGAATATCCAAGATGGATGTCTTGGGGAAATTCTGTTTTAAAAGGTAACTTTACTACATATCTTCCATCACGGTTACGATATGTCGATTTGAAAAATAAATGTTCGCAATACCGATCTTCATCGGAAAGCGGCTTTGGTTCATATATTTCCTCTAGTTCCCAGAAACTCTTTATTTGCCGATCGAGAGAAATGTGGCTAAAATATGTTGCAAAGGTTAAATAAGTTGATGTCTGAATCTTGGGCAGTGAATCAGAAAGTACCCAACCGAAAATAGTACCTACTTTGGGCGATTAACTTTCCAAAATGTTGTAATCCTTCCAGGATAATATATGGATATAAAGGGTGATTTTTTAAGAGGTTTAGAACTTTTTTAAAAAAAAAAACACAAAAAATTCGAAAAAATGAATGAAATATTTATTTAAATCGATAGTTTGAACCTTGCAATTTAATGTTTAAAGATAATTTCATGCAAATGTTGACCGCGGCTGCGTCTCAGGTAGCCCATCCGCTGAGTCCAATTTTGGCATACTCTTTCACACATATCGGCCGGTATCTCACGAATGAATGCATGTTTGGACTTACGTCCGAACCGATGGTAAAATGACACAATAGTTTGGAGGTTGTAGCCAAGACAGTATTGACACCAGAAATTTGGGCATGAATAGGAGTAACAGGAAGTCCCAAGCGGACTTGCGCAGCCTTTCAAATGAGAATGACCTCTGATCCAGGATCAATTAAAGCGAGAAGCGTGTATTTAGTACCCTGGATATGAACTGATATTAAAGCTGTGGCTAAAAGGATCCGTTTTGCAGAGAACGAAAAATAAGAGCTCACATTAGCTGAGGTGGATGGAATAATGGACTGTATTTGAGATTTTGGAACCATATCGGAAAGGGATCTGATGTTAGATGAAGAAGTAGTTGGTTCGCTCGATGTATGTTGGTTTTCTACCCTATGAAGAAGTGTATGGTGTCGTTTCTTGCAATGATTACAGGTAAATTTACTTTTACAGGTTTGTGTAGTATGAAAAGGAGCCAGGCAATTTGAGCACAAGTCATTAGTTCGAACTAACTGAAATCGGTCATTAACTGGCATTTGTAAAAAGGAAGTACAGATTCGTAATGAGTGGTGTCCTTCACAAAGTACACATGCATATTTAGTTGATTTGGTATGGTTCGAATTCACCTTTCCAGTTGGCTGCATATTTACACCTACACTGTGCTTATTCTTTCCTGTAAATCGAATGTCACTTACAGTTTCTAACAGTTTGTATCTTGCGACAAGAAATTTACTCAAGTCCTTCCAGGTAGGAATATCCGATGGCTTTTCCAAGCTTTTTTCCCAAAGCGACAGCGTTTTTTCTGGAAGGCATGAGCATGAGACTCAAGCGCACAGAGGCAGTCATTCACATCTCGGTTGAGTTGTTTAAGAGCTTTATCTGTTTCAACAGTGATATTCGGCAAATTTAACAGAATTTTCAATTGGCAATTGACTAAAATTCTTTTATTCTCGTACTGTTCAGTTAAAGCCTTCCACGCAAGTGCAAAGTTACTGTCTGTTAAAGCAAACTTCGAGACAATATTAAAGGCATCTCCTCGAGTCTTTGCGCGAAGATGAAACAACTTCTGCACTGGACTTGCTCGAGTATTATTGAGATATACCGCTGAAAAAATATCGCGAAATGAAGGCCACGATAAATAGTCTCCATGAAAATCTTCGGAATCACATGAAGGAAGCGAAAAACTGTGATTCTTTTCATAATGAAAAACATCATTTTTGTCATTCACTGAAGTAAAACTCCCTTTTGGCTCTGACGTCTTAGTGTCATTATTGGATGCATTTAACTTGGCCGACATAGTCATTATAAATTCTAAGCAGGATATGTAAGTCTCCGTCGAGAGCTTGTATTTAGACTTAACCGCACTTACATTTTCTGCAGCTAGTGCTGCCGCCTGATGACAAACACAATCGGAATATGCCGCCTTCACTTCTGACCACAAACTATCTAACTCAATTTTCCTAGCCTGAAGCGACATTAAAGTGAGCGAAGTCGCTGGAATTTCCTTTAGATCCGCGAAATATTCGACCAAATGGTCAGCACAGAATATGAACGTTTCCATGCTCTCTGCCATTTCGTTTTAAGTTAAACTGTGAGCAAACACTTCTTTTAAATTGGAAAAAGAAAAAAAAAAAAAGAAAACACGAACAATCAATGCCCAAATCTTCAATGTTCTACTCCATATACTAAATATATATATATCGACCGACAAAATTTGATAACGGCATTGTCTAACTGTTCGGGTGCTATCAAATTGTATAAATATAAAAAAATGTATTATATCCTAAATTGCACCAAACTATACATTACACGTACCTTTGAGAAATGGTTTTTTGATAATGCTGATGTGCTCGTCGAGGCGTTGGCTTGGTTTGTTCGATTGCAGCTTCCGATGTCTATCAGCATGTGCGTTTTGACAACTGATGAAAACTCATGGCTTGGAATGCACTTGTCTGATGAATATAAATGTGATGTTGTTTTGTTTTGATGATTTCCTTAGATGATAAGAACTTCGTTGACTGCACTACGTAAAATAACGATACGGTTTTTATTACAATTTTATTTTATTTTTATAACAACTGGAAGGAGTTACCTCGATGAGGGTTAGAGAAAAAAGAGAATGAATTATACCGGAAATTACGGTGGATGGTTAACAAAAGTAGGGAAGCCTTCAAACTCCTTACTAATACGTGAGCCACTCATAATGGAAATAATTTTATGTTGGTATTACATTCTAAAGTAAAATAATTATGAAGCGTTTGGCTTCAACACTCTCCATAAGTATTTTATTACATCATTGCCGACAATTTCATTCATAAATCAAAGATTTTGATATTCGGGTTCATTTTAACCAACGAAAATGGTTGGCTTACAATTTTTTTTCTGAGTGATTTCTATGCTAGTCTAAGCTTGGTCATATTCTGGTCATACCGAGCTCTGGTGTCACAAACAATTCAACATTCAACAAGCGTATAACAGATGCAAAGATCATAAGCCAGTCAACCAATTTAAATTGACTTTCACTTTGTGAAAGCAATTTTTGGACTCCCTCTGTTGCACCTGGCAAAGATAAAATTTCTGGCAAAACACAACAGACTTACAGGATTTTTTTTTTGGTGATAAATTTATTTAAATTTCTTAGGCTAAGTATAAAAATTTGATCGGGTCGGAAAACAAAACTCCAATTCTTCGATCTATTGCTCAACAGTGGTCGTGTTCGGTCGAACTGTCAGTGTCACTGGTGCTTTCGTCGGTGGCGTTGTGACGCTCACATCTCCTTTTTTTGTTGGCGGCACCTCTTTACTTGGCTCTGGAGTCATCGGATTATTTGGCGGTAGAGCCATTGGTGTAGCAGCAGGGGTTGAAGTGATGGCCGCTTCATTTGCCGGGGTGATAGTTGCAGAGTTTGTTGTTAAATTTGCAGTGGCCGCTGATTCAAGTGGCGTCTTGCACCTTGGTGAGCCACGGCTGCACAATCTCGACTGGATACGAGGAAGATTTAGCCGCCTTCTAAATATTTGGCTATCAGCTTCATGATGGATCACAATAAACCCAATGATGCAAACCAGTAGAGCTCCTTTCAAAGACATATTCCAAGTGCAAACTGTATCCAAAAATACTTTGAATTATTAACAAACTCCGGTAGTTTGAGAAGTGATGCATTTTCTAACAGTCAACCGCATTTTATAGTCAAAATGTTGTATGCAGCTCATTATTGTTTGGATAGCTGTGAGCTCTAATTACCCAACAGGCTGTCAACATGCAGTCGAATTTCACAACTAGATCACGGCGTGCATTGTATTTACACACGTGCAGGCAAACCAAAGTCCGTATGTTTACTCGCTAGCTGCGCTCTAGTTGACATCGGTTGATTTCGACTATAAAAGGAAACATCTACTAGACGAAATGCATCAGTTTACAACTTTGTTCTAATTGAAGTCAATAGAAATACCAACCACACATTTGCTTTCAAAGGATGTCTCCAAAGTGCATTCTACTGATTTTTCTTATAGTTCTGATTGTGATCCCTCAAGAGTCCGATGGTCAAATATTCCGAAGGAGAACAAATCGTCCTCGAGTTCAGGCACGACTTTGTACTCGCGGCTCACCAAGGTGCAGGACACCAGCCACGGCAGCAGCCACGGCAGCAGCTACCCCGGCCGGAACAACTACACCAACAGCTGGAACAACAACTACAGCAACAGGTACACCGACAGCAACGGCAACAAATGCTCCCACAACTACTTCCACAACTACTCCAACTTCAACACCAGCTACTACACCAACAAAATAACAACAGCACCTAACTACGTTAAGTTCTTACTATCGTGAGAACTATATCAGAAGATCATAAGAATTTCGGAACTTGCGAATAAGCTTTTTTTAACCTTTTACATAGAAAAATAAAACAAACAGATGTCCTTTGATAATTTGTATGAAATTCTTAAATTTCCTGCTGCCCCGATAAATAATATAGGCAATCGAATACTCATCGATTCTTATCGACTAGTCGTGATCTCTATTCAATATTCTTGCGATTGAGCACCACTTCTACAACTTCTGGTCCTAAATAAAGTGGGCATCTACATTTATTTATAAACACATACTCAGAAAAAAAAATTGTAATGCCAACAATTTTCGTTGGTTAAAATGAACCCAAATTAAATAATAAAATACTTATGGAGAGTATAAATTATTCTTACGCTGAATACCTGATTCTTGAAAACTGAAAAACGAGTTCTTGTTAACAAAAATAATATTTGAACCTAGAACTTTTAACTTACAATTTTTTAAAAATCTCAAAATTCTTCGCTTAACATTCACTTTTTTTCTGAGTGCACTAGATATGACTTTACCTCTTGAACCCGCCATAACTCTTTTGTTACACTTCCTTCTACTACTTCTCATTCATTCACCCTCCTTTGCACAGAGGACCAAACATAGAAGAATTTTTTGTTCAAAATAGCCCAGTATCAGATCTGCTTCCCCGTCGAGTGCAGTTCTGTCAAATTCAAGAAGCAGCGGTTGTCAAGTGTAATTTTTCAACGGATCTTATCAACTGCTTTGTAGGAAGTAGAGTAGTAGACTGTTGAATGTAAAGTCCCATAATTGACGCAAGATTTACATTTTGCGCCCTTTAATATTACAGTGATGCACATGGAAAAAACTTAACAATGTGACAGCTGCCAGTTCGGGGCTAGTAAAAATGAAGCGCTATACGAAAGAACAGCGCATTTTCATTGTTGAGCAATATTTTAAAAATAATGAAGGTTTCTCAGCTACAGTCCGCAATTTTCGTAAAAAGTATGGCCGTCATAGTGATTTAAAACCATCAAGTGTGAAGAGAATATTTGAAAAATACAGGGAGACTGGATCAGGGATGGAAAATGCCTGTTGTAAGATCGTACTGAAATGGAGCCAGTTGTATTGACAACTTTTTTTCGTGTACAGAAGTTAATTCAAAATATTATATTTTCAAAAACATAAACAAAAATAAATTAACAAAACATTAATGACTTCCTAGAAAAACTATACAAACCTACAAAAAATTGTTTATATTTTTAATCTATGAGCTCTTCAGTGTTTATACTCTCAATTTACACATTCATCTTCAAAATGTTGCCCTGAACTTGAAACTCAGAACAGGATGAGTTTCTAATCAAATTTTTTTTTCAATCAACGCCCAGCAAGTGTCGACTTGAAGTCGGTTTCGACATTTGGACTATATGAATGTCTGGTAAGAAAAAAGCCTTTCGATATTTGCCGAAGAGTGGGGAATACCGAGAACGGCTTGAGTAATTTTATGAATATTTTCAAACATCAGCTCATTAGACTCGTTTTTTAATTGAGTTTACTTCGGCCCAAAATTCTGAAATTGAAAAGCAGTCTACAAGTGCATTTGTTGAATATTGTTTTTTTCTTAGGAACAAATTCACAAACAAATTTCAATATAGAATTCGATTTTCCTGATACAACTGCTTCTGGTTCTCCAGAAAATTTAGAAAGGGATTTTGAATATTAATTTTCTTGTTTATGTCCCCCAAAATGAAATAAAGTCATCATCATCTCAATTATTTTAATTGTTTTCTTAGGAAAAGCTTTACAAATTGCAAGAGAATTCGAAAGATACAGATGGATAAATTGTATCGAATTAAGGCAAATTGTACTTTTGTACTCGAACACACTCATTTGTATCGAATTCGATACAATTGTATCGACTTCGACAATTGTATCGACATCGAAGCAGTATCGCTGACATTCCAGGAACATCAATTCGGCACCATAGTCAAGAATTGGGCATTTCGAGAAGCTCTCTAACGCCATTGGACTTTTTTCTTTGGGGTTTTTTGAAGTCAAAGGGTTATGCTAACAAGCCCATGACCACCAACGCCTTGAAAGAGGAAATTGTGAGGTGTATTAATGAAATTCAGTCACATTTATGCGAAACGGTCATGGAACATTTCAATAAAAGAGTACGTACTTGGCAGGAAAGCCGTGGCGGCCATTTATCCGATATGCTATACCATACATAACCCCAATCTGTACATTCTATGAATCAATAAAAAATGTAAGCTTTCTAAATAAACATCTGTATTTTCTATTAAAATTACATTTTGCGTGAATTATAGGACACCCTTTACATGAATAGTTTTGACCTAGTTATAACTTTAATCAGAAACAATTTTGCTTGTTATGGGATAAAAGACCACGGGAATTCGCCTACGCTTGACAATTTGCTATATGTGTTGTAATATTTAAAACCAATAAAAATTAATATTAAAATAAAATATTTTCGGTGTTGAAATATACATAATAAGATTGTATTATATTTTTAAATTCCATGGAAGTATTGAATTTGATCTGCAGTTTATTTAATTCGAATACAAATGTAATAAAATTCTTTAATTTTTCAATATAAATAAGGATTTAATTTAAGTACTTTTGCATTGAAACCCATCTTCATCTGTATTAAAATTTCATATTTCAGACATATTTTGTAATAGCAGACACTGTTTAAAATTAATAAGTCTTTCATTAGTTGTTTAATTTGAATTTGAATACATGGAAAATAATAAATTTTAGTAATTTTTTGGCGTTGTCCTATTACATCCCCAAAAATATTAAATTTAAGGCCAGGATTTTTAACCGTGTATAGTTAAAGTAAGTATGGTATTGAAAACTAAGAGCTTTTTTTTTCCGGTCTCTTGTGCGCTTGTACCAATGACACATTCAAGTCACCCTATATAACCTGTGAGCAGTGCCGGCTCCAGCCAAACTAGTGCCCTGTGCAAGACTTACAGAAAGCTGTTTTCTTTCTTTTTCATATTTTAGTTTTTATTGCGGTATTTTTTGTTTTGAGATCTTTGAACTATATTCTCTTGTAAAATGTAAGTGGATGTGCAAGGAATATACCTACATGAACAGAGTGGAATATGTAGGTATGAAGTGAACTAGTGGGATTTTTAATTTTTCGATATTTTGAGTTAGATTCTCCTTGAAGTTGCAACATTGCAAGTGATGTGAGTTAGTTTGCAAGAAATAATTCAGCACAGGTGTGATGGATGTTGTAATTTTGGGCTTATTTGAACAAGCTTTTTGTTTAAAATGCAACCGGCAGTATTTGTTTGCGCAAGATAAAATTATTTTTTCTTTCATAGCAATGCGCCCCCAGAAATTGGCGCCCTGTGCTTTTGCACATCTTGCACATATGGTTGGTCCGGCCCTGCCTGTGGGACATCCCTTTGCATTGCGCCTAGAACAGCTACCCACTGAAAGAGCTGCCGTTGGCCTATGAAGCTTTCGTACGCCATCATTACCTTTTCAAAGCACTCTTTGTAATCGTGAATAATCCTGATTAATTAATATGTGTAAGGAGCGAGCTTACCTTAAGTAACTCGCATCCTGTTGATGATGCCGTCAATTCAATCTAGTAAATTCATCCTGCATTCGTCCCCCTTAATCCACATGCTAAACCTGTCACTTCCGTCAGACCACAAAGGTGGGGAGTCCGGAAGGGCAAAACCTATACCCGCTGGCTACCACGAAAAGGTCAAAGAAGTGAGATTGATTTAAATAAATGAGACAGTTAAGATTAAGAAACTGTACATCACCCTCAGTGTGGACTTCCTTTGTCAATTATTTTACACTAACTCTTCGGTTTTCATTCCCAGATCATCGGCCATGAAATGCCACAATCACCGTCTTCGGTTCCCACTTCTGCTGCTAAGGCCACGGTTATATTTCACAAGGTATGTTATTTATGGGCAACTATGACAATGTAGTAAAATTATTTACTACCGGTGCTGATACTGAGCTCCATTCCCGAAGTCTTGGAATTTCTCGTGACTACCACAATCATTCCGGATTCACTGAAATAAAAAAAAACATCACAAATGTAGGTGTACCCGAAGAGGCCATGTGAACCAAACACCGACCCAAAGTCTCACTATGTGCGAAAACAGCACTTGGTGTATGATCCCTTAAGTCCTTTTTTATGTACAAGCAAATTTCAATAAATCATGTATTAACTGTCTAAATGCATATTCACGGCCTTTGTTGTTCGGTCGAAAAAGGATTGAGAAAGCACGTTTCGAAAATCGGCACGTTCCTGACTCTGTCGTCGATAGTGTGAAGTGAAATACCAAAAATACACAAACGGACCTTTTTTACTTTAGTCCATAGACATGGCGGATGCGGCGCGCTTGCATTAGTTATTGTCACCAGATTTGCCGTGTGATAGTAGAATGTCTTTAAAATTTATCGCGATTGCTAGAAGGGTTTTTGCGCGTATTTCTAGGGAGCGCGCGTAAATAAGAAAAATACCCCCCCCCCCCCCCCCTTTGGAGCGTATTATTTATTTGCCCTAAGGATGGATTTCACTGTGGGGCGCAAGGGGAGGGTGCGATTTTGTTCGCTGCTGCGGCACAGCGAAGGTGGAAAGTACTTTGTTTCGGGCCACAGCGTAAATTGTATGAAATTAGCATATTCCCATTATATAGGAGGCAGTTATAATGAGTTGGGTAGCTGCCTATTTCCCTTTTAATTGCGAATGGTTAAAACATTCGGTTATGAGTGTAAATTATTATCGCCGTAATGCTGGAGCGGTGAAAGTGTGGCCCGGACCACAATCTGTGAATTTCGGGCACGTGATAATCAGGACGGTATATTTAGCGAAGAAAGTGATGATTTCGTGCTGCTATTTGATTTTGAAATGAGGAGCCAGTGATTGCAGGCTGTGTATTTTCATTCAGGTGTTTCGACGTTTTTCTGGAGCCTTTTTCGATGCATTTTTTAGTGGTCTTCCAAGCGTTTTTGATGCGATTTTAAACCTCTTATTTGAATCGTATTTGGTCGCGTTTTGACATGCATTCCTTGAAGGGTTTTCTTACCTATTTTTGATGCAATTTTGAGCCTGTGTTTTAACTCGTACTTGGACACATTTTTAGGTGAATTTTTGGGCGGTTTTAAGCGTATTTTTCTGCAAATTCGAACCAGTTTGAGTTGTATTTAGAAGCATTTTTTGATGTTTTGGTCGGTTTTTTGATGCGTTTTGAACTTTTTCTTTTACTCGCATTGTGACGCGTTTTCGGTGCATTCTTTTAAGCGCTTTTGATGCGTTTTTGAACTCTTTATCGGGCAGTTTCATAAGCGTTTTTTTATGCATTCTTGAGGCTGTTTTTTGACTCCCGTTTGATATTTTTTTGACGCTTCTCACCCGTTTTTTGACGGGATTTTGGGCATGATTTTCGACGCATTTGTCGTTTTGAAGTCGTTTTTTGAACTTGTATTTGGACTCATATTTGTTTTTTGTGCAATTTTGAACCTGTTCTTTGACTCGAATTTGGAATCGTTTTTCGAAGCTTTTTAATTTTAGATTCATTTTTGGGCAGTTTTTAAACGTCTTATGTGCAATTTCGAACCTGTTCTTGGACTCGGATTTGAAAGCGTTTTTCGAAGTGTTTTTGATGAGTTTTTAAACTTCCTATTTGAATCGCATCTGAACGCGTTTTTCGATGAATTTTTGGGCGTTTCTTAAGCGTTTAAGCTTTTTGACTCGTTTTTGTACTTATTTCGCCATTCGGTTTTTGGCAATTTTGAACCTGTCTTTTGGACGCCTTTTTAGAATTATTTTTGGTTAGTTTTTTAAGCGTTTTTTATGAGTTTTGAACCGGTCTTTCGACTTCTATTTTGAAGAGTTATATGGTTGTTTTCTAAGCGTATTTTGATGAATTTTTTGCTTTTTTGACTCGCGTTTTGATTTTTGTGACTATTTTTTCGTTGCGTTTTTGGGTGTAATTTTGCAAGCGTTTTTCGACACGTGACTTAAAGTCGTTTTGACGCATTTTTTTGACACGATATTAGACGTTTGTTAATTAAAAAATTACAATCTGTGTGTAGATAACATTTCCATAACGAATGTATTTGTAGGTATATTTAAAATTACCTTTTTCATACTCAAACTCCTCGAAAGTTACTTGTACGAAGAATTCAACTATATATATGTAAAGGGTGATTTTTTAAGAGGTTTAGAACTTTTTTAAAAAAAAAAATACAAAAAATTCGAAAAAATGAATGAAATATTTATTTGAATCGATAGTTTGAACCTTGCAATTTAATATTTAAAGATAATTTCATGCAAATGTTGACCGCGGCTGCGTCTCAGGTAGCCCATCCGCTGAGTCCAATTTTGGCATACTCTTTCACACATATCGGCCGGTATCTCACGAATGAATGCATGGATGTTGGCTTCCAGTGCGTCAATCGAAGCGGGCTTGTCCCTATACACATTAGCCTTGGCATACCCCCACAAAAAATAATCTAATGGTGTCAAATCGCACGATCTAGGCGGCCAATTGACCGGCCCGAAACGTGAAATTAACTGTTCACCAAACTCGCCTCGCAATTGCGCCATTGTTTCGCGTGCTGTGTGGCATGTGGCACCGTCTTGTTGAAACCACATATCATGCAAGTCAAGAACTTCCATTTCGGGCAAAAAAAAGTTTGTTATCATCGCTCGGTAGCGTTCACCATTGACAGTAACGCTGCGATTCGCATCATCGTTAAAGAAATATGGCCCAATAATGCCGCCGGCCCATAAACCGCACCAAACAGTGGCTTTTTCGGGATGCATTGGTAGCTGTTGCAATGCTTCTGGCTGATCTTCACTCCAAATGCGGCAATTTTGCTTATTTACGTACCCATTCAACCAAAAATGAGCCTCATCGCTGAACACAATTTTTCGATAAAAAAGCGGATCCTCGGCCAGCTTTCCAAGAGCCCATTCACCAAAAATTCGGCGTTGTGGTAGGTCGGCTGGCTTTAGTTCTTGCACCAGCTGTATCTTAAAAGGCTTTACGCCCAAATCCTTCCGCAAAATTTTCCACGTAGTGCTGTAACAAAGGCCTAACTGCTGGGAACGGCGCCGAATCGACATTTCGCGGTCTTCTGTCACACTAGCTGATACGGCCGCAATATTTTCTTCACTACGTACAGTACGTAAACGTGTTGGTGGTTTAATGTCCAACAAAGTAAATTTGGTGCGAAATTTGGTCACAATCTTCCGAATAGACTGCTCAGAAGGTCGAGAATGCCGATCATAAAATGGAAGCAGCGCGCGATGAACATTTCGAGCCGAGCACGAATTTTGATAGTAAAATTCAATAATTTGCAAGCGTTGTTCATTTGTAAGACGATCCATGGTTAAATTGCAAACCAAACTGAAGCTGTTTGACAGTGACACAAGGTACTAAACACACGTCAGCTGTCAAAACCAGTGTTGCCAAAACCAAACCAGCTAAAAAATCACCCTTTACTTCGTCTTCCGAAATACGACTTTTATGGCAACCATAAAGTTTCTGACCACATGAAATTCTCGGAGCACCGGGACAATAGGTATAAGTGGTAAACAATACGACGTTCAAGAGTACTTGCTGCTATTATTTGTTTCGGTCTACAAAATCAAATCATAGCAGACTCTCTGCCATGTAACACCGTCAACAATGACGACTTGTGATTCTGGTATATTTAATAAATTACGGAGAAATATTCCAACCCCTATACCATTATACCAACTTGTGTAGAACTACAAGCACGTACTCGAATGCTATACCTGAATGAACGGAACCAATTCCTCGGAATTAAATGGTAACTCTCATTCATTCCATATTGTACCCGAATGAAAACGAAAAGGTAAATCTGTGAAATTAAATTTAAATCCATTTGGCCCTTTGCTCAGCAGCTCTTCGTCGTCGTATTGCTTAGAGATGACTCTTCAATGTAAGCCAAAGTAAATTGAAAGCCCATTTCATTTAGGCAGGATAATGAGAATAGCTCCTGTGTTTGGGGCTCACGATTTTCCATCCTCCAGATCAGATCTGACTGACAGCGATAAAACTTTAATTAGGAAGAAGAGAGGTCAAAATATTAAAAGCCCGACCAGAGTGAGCCACTAAAGTCAAGTATGCCACTGTGTGTGTGGGTAGGATAGCTGAATACTATAGGCTCTTCTCCTGGAGGAGTATATACCAAAGGGCCTTCAATGATTTGATATGTACTCGTACGTATACAATACGAAACACAGTGAATTCTCGCGCGGATTGTTGACATTTTAGTTGCGGCGAATAATCCATTCGAAACTGTTGTTTGGCGGTAGGTATATATGCTTGTGCAGGACGGGATGGTGGCAGCAAATACATTTGCGTCTATTATAGTCGGTTTTATGGGAAAGGGAACTCACTTAAGTGGCATGCTGCGGTTGGGGCCCGAGATGCGGAATCACTCTGCGAAAGAAGAATTGTGTGCCATGCGATGAGGACGAAGACTCCCTGCTGGTTTTGCACAATAGTGATGCATTAGGAGAAATGTATCTAAGGGGACTTTGATGATTCATTTAGAAAAGCCTTTAGGCTCTAAGATAATGGGGATACAATAGCTTTGGGGAAATAATAACACAATCTCAGCGTGACATGCTTTAATGAAATGAGTGATTATTTCTTTTCCACTGGCAGCATCAAGGGAATTCCTTGTACATACTTTGATATAAAAAAAAAAACGGGCTAAGCTTATTTCATATCTCCTTCAGGCTCATGGGGTTGGTTATGTATAGGTGAGCCTGAATTTTGAAACTGTATAAATAGGTTCACAGGTGCGTGCGCTTGACAACCCAATGTTAACCCTCAAGTAACAATTTGACTTCGGTAAAGTGCTATCGAAGCTATTTCACCTCCCGCAATATGAACTGAATAAGGCCTAATGGAAACACATTAGGCGCACTTTAATGCAGTTAATTTCTTGTTTAAGACTTTCTGAACAGCTTGGTAAGACCTTACTGAAAACACAACTTCTTCGTCTGAAGAAGGCTATTGCTTCGCAAAGCATCTCACATTTATCGGCAGTAGGTTATAACTTTGGTAGGGCCTTACCGAAACTTTATGGAAGCTTTATAGAGGCTCAAATATTTATAAACAAGAAAAATATTTACGTTTTTATTACATTTTTCAGTTTTCCATTTTCTTATTTTTTTATTTTTTTTTATCATATTAATAAATATTTTCAAAGGTTTTTTGCAATTTTCATGGAGTATACAATATACATGCGTCGCACTGAGAAACGAACATGGGTCCTGCTGCGCAGTAGTCCAATACACTATCCCTAGGCTAATTCGTCATAATGCTGTAGCGTTGGTAAATCTGAACTACTTGATACATTTTAGAGTTTCTTTAAGATTTGCAATAAAGTTGCAGCTTACTCGGCCGAAATTTATAGGCGAAAAGTGTTTATTTAAAATCACATTACTGACATATTTTCCACTGTGCTAAGAGTGTGTTATTTTTTGTCATTTTTACCCGATTAATTAATTGAGGTTTGCTTAGACAGCTTATTCATTTCATATGAATTTAATTTTTACCTCTATAAAACCTCCATATGTAACTTAGGAGAAACTTCTGTACAGCTTCCAATCGCAAGCGGTTGCCTGCATGATAGTTCATTGCTTCTATGTAAAGGGTGATTTTTTAGCTGGTTTGGTTTTGGCAACACTGGTTTTGACAGCTGACGTGTGTTTAGTACCTTGTGTCACTGTCAAACAGCTTCAGTTTGGTTTGCAATTTAACCATGGATCGTCTTACAAATGAACAACGCTTGCAAATTATGGAATTTTACTATCAAAATTCGTGCTCGGTTCGAAATGTTCATCGCGCGCTGCTTCCATTTTATGATCGGCATTCTCGACCTTCTGAGCAGTCTATTCGGAATATTGTGACCAAATTTCGCACCAAATTTACTTTGTTGGACATTAAACCACCAACACGTTTACGTACTGTGCGTAGTGAAGAAAATATTGCGGCCGTATCAGCTAGTGTGACAGAAGACCGCGAAATGTCGATTCGGCGCCGTTCCCAGCAGTTAGGCCTTTGTTACAGCACTACGTGGAAAATTTTGCGGAAGGATTTGGGCGTAAAGCCTTTTAAGATACAGCTGGTGCAAGAACTAAAGCCAGCCGACCTACCACAACGCCGAATTTTTGGTGAATGGGCTCTTGGAAAGCTGGCCGAGGATCCGCTTTTTTATCGAAAAATTGTGTTCAGCGATGAGGCTCATTTTTGGTTGAATGGGTACGTAAATAAGCAAAATTGCCGCATTTGGAGTGAAGATCAGCCAGAAGCATTGCAACAGCTACCAATGCATCCTGAAAAAGCCACTGTTTGGTGCGGTTTATGGGCCGGCGGCATTATTGGGCCATATTTCTTCAAAGATGATGCGAATCGCAGCGTTACTGTCAATGGTGAACGCTACCGAGCGATGATAACAAACTTTTTTTTGCCCGAAATGGAAGTTCTTGACTTGCATGATATGTGGTTTCAACAAGACGGTGCCACATGCCACACAGCACGCGAAACAATGGCGCAATTGCGAGGCGAGTTTGGTGAACAGTTAATTTCACGTTTCGGGCCGGTCAATTGGCCGCCTAGATCGTGCGATTTGACACCATTAGATTATTTTTTGTGGGGGTATGCCAAGGCTAATGTGTATAGGGACAAGCCCGCTTCGATTGACGCACTGGAAGCCAACATCCATGCATTCATTCGTGAGATACCGGCCGATATGTGTGAAAGAGTATGCCAAAATTGGACTCAGCGGATGGGCTACCTGAGACGCAGCCGCGGTCAACATTTGCATGAAATTATCTTTAAACATTAAATTGCAAGGTTCAAACTATCGATTCAAATAAATATTTCATTCATTTTTTCGAATTTTTTGTGTTTTTTTTTTAAAAAAAGTTCTAAACCTCTTAAAAAATCACCCTTTATAATACCTTCGGTCTGAAGCTCTAAAGAAGGTTGTAGGAAGCGCTTCGAACCACAAGCCTTATCGGAGCAATTCACTTTCTACACATCTCCAGACACATTTACAGAAGTCTAATAGAGATCTTATCGAAACTTAATTTCATATACCTCTATAAAGCCTGTGTTTATGCTTCATAAATGTCTTACTGAAGTTATTATCGAAATAATTGCTTCGAAATGGATCAACTTCGGTTAGAAAAAACTAAAGAAGCTCTATCGAAGCTGTTGCCTACAGATATTACAAATTTGAACCTTACCGAAGTCAAGTTGTTACTTAGGCCTATCACTTTGGAGTTACGGGTAGCTAAATCTGTTGGTTAAAAGGTGATATTAGAGCCTACTTGGATGTTTAAGAGCTCGTGGGTCCTTTGGGTCCAGATAAATGCACAAAGCCTGACGACAATGGAGACTAACAACCTGAGCTCATAACTCACAACGCACTTCAATCAGTACTTTGCTGTGATTTCTATTTTAATTAGAGAGCTTTTTCATCTTAAAGCACCATGGACCATAGTGGACCCATCGCAATCGCTCTGGTTAATTTCCACGATCAAACACGGTCAAACACTTGATTTCTCTGCTAAACCTACATAATGGACTTAATTTTCTCAAAGAAAACAACCTTCTACGAATTGCGTAAGAAATAACTTCCGACCAATGGCTTGACATTTACAGAGAAGATACGTAGCATTCCCCTGCGACAGTCACAATACCTACATTAATATCCGTGCTCGTTAGAAGACAGTCACTTAGGAGCAGCGTTGCCAACCAATAATGACGAAAAAATGCCTAACTTGAGAAAAAAAGATGCCTTTTTCAAGAAAATAATTCCTAGAATAATTTGTTTAGGTAAACTGGGACAATAAATCAAAAATGAAATACAAATATAAAAAAAAAACAAAAACCATTATTATTTCCAAAAAAAAACTTAAATTATAAATCACAGAAGAAATTCTTAATAGGAACAAAATTCATAAATAGGTACTTTGAACAAAACAAATATAGTTTAAGTCCATCAGATTGTCTTGGTCCTTGAAATTATACATTAAAAAGACAAAAAGTCAGTATGCTGAATCAAAGAAAAAAAATAGAAAAATACTTGAAATAAAAAAAGATGCCTTTTTGATAAAAAAAAACAAGCCTCAGCTAATGAAATAATGCCTAAAAGGCATGAAAAAGCCTTATTTGGTCACTGCTTAGGGGTATTCCTTTCCTGTTCTTCATTTTGGTTCGGGGAGTTTCTTCAGATTAAGATTCTCCTATCTAACTCACGTCACAAGGCTTTTAAAACCCTGTGTTTAATTTATTGAGAAAAATTCTCTTATCAATGTCTAAGGGAAGGGCGGACTTGTGCCCTCAATGATTCCAATTCAAAGTCAAAGTGAATAAGTGGGAATGAAACTCACCCATCGGTACGGTGACCATCTGTTCATTATAATAAGAATGAAATGTTCGCACTAAATGTGAAAGAAAAAATCCCATCGAACGACTACGTAAGAATTTTTGTGTATCTGACTGCATTCACTCGATTTGACGTTTTGTCTAATAGAAAAGAAAATCATTTCAAATTTCATATAAAAATAAAGGCAAATTTCACTAAGGGCAAAAAATGGGCAACTTTTTTCGAATTTAGGGGAAAATTATTTGCTTTGCTGATAAAAAATGGGAAAACAGTCTTCACAGTCTGGGACCACTGTATATACATATTAATGGAAATAGAAATAAGGCTATTGTAGCAACAAAAATTAGGTGGGAGATTATTTATAATCATAAGGATTGCTATAAATCTTGCATGCTCAGTTTTCATTTAACTTCAGTCTTGTTTGAATGCACACACCCAGTCACAGTTGGTGGGAGCATTCAAATGAGACTGCCGTCACATTAAATCGCCGTTCAGTGGACGATTTTATTCACCTGCATAAACATACAGAATAAAGCGAAGCATTCGCAGCTAAAGTTAGTTGGGCACCTCATCTTTTAAGCCAGAGTGCTTCCCAACAGTTTTACAGAAATTTTATGCGATCACAGTGATGAGTGTTCTTCCTTCCACAAACTTGTTTATTCCGCATAAAATTTGCACAATGAGAGCTCTAAAAAAAAACTGGAATACCTACTCACTTTAACACAGTCGATGGTGTGTAACGGAAAACTTTCCACCCAACAGCATCCGCATTGCTGTAGTGACTCGACTTCTTTCCACCAAGCAAAAAAGAAAACCTCAACAAAAAAAAAACGCTCGTATTTCCCTTCATATCCTGGCAAAAAGTTTTCTTGTCATTTGCACATATAAAAGTGTCCCGTACAATAAAACCAGCCCATGGGAATGACCAAGACCAACTAAAGAAATCCAGACAAAAGTTTCAAGACTATTTGCGACCTTTTATAAGAAGTAAACGTTCACCTAATGGTCCCCCGAACACAGAAAACCCTAAATATACCCAAGAACCGTTCCCAGGATACGAATACAGCTATAAACATACCCTGTATGGTTTGCATTAAACCACATTGTGTTTCGACGTTAAACGGGGCGTAGATCCTGAAAACGCTCCCTAATCACAACCCTTTCTCTGAGAATGTAAATAACCCCAAGAAAAGGAAAGTCCTTCCTTTTTTTCCGTCTGCTAACCCCGTTTGGCATTTGGCTTTGTTTTTATACCCTCCGTCGCAATTGTACCAAAAATTTATTATAACTTGCCATAAATTTAAATGCATGTCGGCAAGGGCCAATCAAATTAGAAAAAAGGGGCTCCTTAAACTGCGAGGGGGACTGCCGAATAAATAAATTCTTTAAACAATATTGGGGTCAGTTTGCAAGTTTTTTTGGAATAAGTGCTAGCACTCCGACTGGGAAGCGAGCTAAAAAATAATAATTTTTTTCAGGCAATTAGATGGGATTTACGTATAGGTAGACATTTTATGATGGGTAATTTTTGAAATGCAATCATTTACGGTCTGTATTTACAGATTTACAGGTAGTTCTAGTTTTTTAACAAACCCAACATGGACAGTACATTGTGAAGCTTTCGTTATAGGAAATTTTGTTCACAAAATCGTTGACAGCTCTCAACTGAGGCCCCTTCGAACTCTTAAAACAACAAAATGCGTCTTCGGGTCAATGGTCGGCGGTGCTTGCTCTATCGTTTTCAATATTTTTTTGGTGTTGAAGTAGCGAGGCAGACCTAAGGTATATATGGCTCGAACTCGAAGCCTACTATACTATATCCAACTATGTATATCCAACTGTGCGATATACAGCAATAAGCCAAAGCCATATGACAGACTGCAAACCAGTGTTGCCGAAAATCCTCCCTTAGGAGTATTGTACTACTTTCAACACATCCGTACTCCTCCATACACATTCGCATAATAAATATAAATAAATAGTTGGCGCAACAGGTCCTAGGCCTAGCTTCTCACAACCATTCGTTTGTGTGAGTTTTTCATTTTTGGGACGAATGGAAGGGATCTACAATTTTATGCCGGGTCCAAACGGCTAATTGAAAAGCTTCTTCATGACAGTTATACTCTCGGATGTTTGTCAGACGTTCGCGAGAGGTGGCGCAGCGGAAAAAAACCATAGTTGGAATTTCGTTTTTTTTTTCGGGATTCGAACCTGGGACCCCTCGCCTAGTAGTACAACACACGACCCACATCTAGAGCGTCAAAAAAGGCAGAGGAGATATAAATGAATGGGTGATCTTAACCTCAAATCGTTGAAGGTCGTCTATCAAGTTGGTGTGCTGTTACCTTACGCAAAAGAGTGCTCCATAGAGATTTGAAGTACATAACACCCCGACTCCACAGGAGATAATTTCTCTCATAATGCTCATCATGAGATGAAATATCGTGTGGAGTCACTCTTTTTCATCGCATGATTGGATGTCTGCGATAGCTCTCTGCAATTATATCTTGCGATGGATGTCTGGCATGAATTTGACATATTTGTTTTTTTTATTTCTTTTCGTCTGGAAATGTCATTTTTTTGTCTCATTTTATTGTGATTGTCTTTGCGGTTTTTTGATTTTTTGAAAAAACTTTAAAGAATATACCTAGGTACAATTAATAAACCAAATATAATTCTTCGTTATTCGTGGACTATTGGGAAACGTCAAATATAATTTCTCTTGCCGCTGCAATACACACCCCGACGAAATGAAAAATATGAAATGTCATGGCATGTTTTGCCCAGCACAGATATGAGGAAATTGTATGAGATGGATGTCAGGCATTTAGACAGAGAGATATAATAATTGATTATTCAAAAATGTTGCGTCCCCAATTTTCAATTCGAATCACCGAAAACAATCATTTTAGAAACTGTTCGATGTTCGTATCTCGAAAACCCCATTGTCGACTTCGATGAAACTTTTAAAACAAGGAAGTGTTTATATCCCGAACAACATCTAATACGCAGCTTTTAGCTAAATATCTATGGTAGGTATATTTTTTTGATATTATTATTATTTTACATTTTTGTCTGTTAAGTGGAAAATATGATATCCGTCAAGTGGCTGCCGCCAGTGTATCAAACACTTTTGTTCCTGTTTTATCACACTTTCCATGATTTTTCGCAAGATTTCCAGTGATAACTGTGGCATTCCTGTCAAATATGCAGGGATTGAGTTGATACCTAAGTAAAAAACATATTTTTATTATGCCACCAATTGTCTATGTACACAATAAGAAGACGTAAGAACATTTACGGTTTCCTTAAGATCAGTTATTAATTCCTAAGATTTTAAATAAAACTTAATTTAAAAAAAAAGATCTTAGTAATTTATTTCACGCGACTGACGGTTAGCTGGCATTAACTGACACTGTTCGCATTTTGTACGAGAACATGTGTAAGTCTTTCACTAAAATTCGCTGTAGGGTCTGTCTGGTGGCACAATTGCGTGGCCCGTCGTCTGGTTGATGTTTTTTCGTTCTCAGCGACATCGGCAGCCACAGCCGTGATATTCTCGGCCGACCGAACAGTCCGGTGGCGGCCACACCCTGCATGGTCTTCTGTGGTTTCCAGCATGGACTAACCAAACTAGACAGCCAACTGAGAGCAGAAACGGTATATTTGCCTACAAGCTGTCTGCCATACATTAGATTGCATAAGTATTCGTGCCTGTACAAATCAAAGGAGGGCCATTGCGGCCGCACGAATACTTATACAACCTGCTGCTGGCACTTCATGTCCATCGGGCGGCCATTTTCTGGTCGGATTTCAAGTGGGGGCGACTGTGTTCGCCATATTTTGAGCCCATTAGTTACACGGCGTTCACATCACAGTTGAATTTAATGTCGTTTTCGACTTGACTTTTCAGATTTTGATCTGAGATTTCAGATTTTTGCTGCCAAATCGAACATTAAATTCGAATTTTATTGGTTCTTGTGTGTATTGAGTTGGCCGCAAAAATATTTTTTTTTCACTTGCACTGGAAATCCATTCCAATTGGTTTGTACACATTCACATTCGAAATAATTTAATATAAAAAATCGTTTCCATACTCGAAAAATGAATAATTCAGTTAAAAAAAAATCCTTTCAACGATAAACAATTCGTAACCGGTATAAGTGAAAGTATGTGTGAAATCTGAGAAAAAATCGAGATTTCTCAAAAGAGTGTCAGATCAAAAAAAAGATTGATTGTTTTGGCAAATCGAACATAAAAAGCAATCTCGATCAGAGTTTATGAACTCTATAAAATGAACTAACAAGGTTATTTTCTACTTTTGTTAAAAGAGATTTTTTTGTATATTTTAAAGGAAATACACTTTTTCTTGTTGATTTTAATGCTTTAAGTTTCGAAATCATACTGAAACATTCACCAAGCAACAAATAAAACTAAAAAACAACTGAAATGTGAATGGACGAATAAATTTTGGTGCCGAATATGGATAGAGAACAAGTTATGTTATCTAAAAAAAAATTACTTTTACTTTTGGTACATTTATTGCTATAAATCCATTTACAAATTGTTTGTTATTGAGAAATAGTGCCACCCGGCGACCAATAATACACGTATTCACAGACAGGAAAAACTAGAGAGCGCGAGAGAGGGCTGTCATTCAAAATTTGCGGGGAAAATCGGGTAGTTGGCTGTCTAGTTTGGTTAGTCTATGTGGAACCATAGTCGAATAGCTAAGCGCCGCCGGAATGTTTGCCCAGTTGGTGCGACACAATTACGAAATCGACGTCGAAATTCACGCTGCGCTAATGCTAGCGCTCCATTGCTTGTCTGTTTTATACTGCAGCTGTCTTGTTGACAAATGTCAAATTGGATTGACGTACAACACCATTTGCAAAAATTATAACATCTTCCGATAGGTAGATTCATTTTGCACATATTGGGCTTTAATAATTTTTAACCCTCACACTAAATATTTGGTAGGTCACAATATGCAGTTTTGTATGCAAAATGTCGCCATTATGAGTTCGAAAAATTTAGCGTGGACACTAAAAATGATTATTGGTATCGCGGAATATCTATGTAAAAATATCGGTCTATCACGAACCCTACTTCCAATAGTAGACAACTTACCAGAGTTACTAATATTAATTTGTAATTTGTAACTTGTCCTTGTACTCAAAAATATTATAAAGTGTAGGAGTTTATAAAATAGTACATTAATCGCTCATAACTCTCTATTAAAGGGTCTTTCATTAAGGACTTGACAACTTCTTTTTTAAATAAAATGCAAACTACTTGAGATATCTCAAAAAAAATTGACTTGAATAACTATCAAAATATTTATGAATGGAATTCGATTTCGTTCATATGTCCACCACCGGAAAGTATGCAGCGGTCGATACGTTGAACCCAATTTTCGATGACTCGGCCGCACATTTCGACCGATATGGCCGCTATTTCTCGTTCAATATTGGCTCTGAGCTCCTCTAACGTCGTAGGCTTGTTGGCATAGACCAATGATTTAATGTCGCTCCATGAAAAAAAGTCTAGAGTCATTAAATCACACGATCTCGACGGCCAAAAGACGGGTCCGTTCCTCGAGATAACACGTTCACCGAACTGAGACTTCAATCACTCGATTGCTGCACCCGCTGTGTGGATTGTGTCACCGTCTTGTTGAAACCACATATCACTGATGTCCAAATTATGCAATTGCTCAAAGAAATAACGTTCCAAGATGTCCCTGTAGCGAATACCGTTTACCGTGACGTGACGGTCATTTTCATCGACGACAAAAAACGGCCCAATGACGCCACCGGCATGAAAACCACACCAGTGTTTTTTTGCGGATGAATTTCTGTTTCATGAAGCACATGAGGGTTCTCACCTGTCCAGTAACGCATATTTTGCTTATTGTCGATGCCGTTTAACCAAAAATGCTGAAGATGATTTTGAGATGAAGTTCTTCTTCAACCGACCACCGACTCGGAATTTCGGTAGTAAATTTTAATTATTTGTAAACGTTGTTCCTTCGTGTACTTCGCCATGATGAAAATATTGATTTTACTGAATATTTTGACATTGACAGTTCGGTTTAAGGGTGCGTTCACACTGAAAGTTCGAAGTAGTCAAGTCGCTAATGAAAGACCCTTTATACAAGGTGGCGCTAAAGTAGTCCTCCTATCAGAAAATGCTATAAATTTTGCGATTGGCCCCTAATGTCAGTTCTGTTTTGACATTTGTGTAGTAAACATATGCGAAATACACGTTAATAAACAATGTTACGCTACACTGCTCCAGAACGCGGAATATTGGTGACAATTTATTTGAGCAATAATCGGTCGGTGACTTTGGCACAACGTGATGAGGCCCATTTCCATCTTAGCGGGTACGTAAATAAGCAAAATTTACGCTTCTGGGGCACTGAAAATCCGCGTGTAACCCACGAAGAGCCATTACACCCGCTCAAAGTCACTGTATGTTGTGCTGTTTTCGCTGGAGGAGTCATCGGACCTTTTTTCTTCGAAGACGTCGCGGGCCAAACGGTTACTGTGAATGGTGAGCGCTACAGAGCAATGATCAAAGAGTTCTTTTTGCCGCAACTTGATGAATTGGGATTGGAAAACATGTGGTTCCAACAGGACGGTGCAACGGCACACACTGCACGTGCCACAACCGATATGCTGAAGGATGCATTTCCCGGGCGCCTAATCTCCCGTTTTGGCGATTTGCACTGGCCAGCAAGATCGCCTGATTTGACCGCTCCAGACTTCTTTTTGTGGGGCTTTTTGAAGTCGCGGGTTTATGTCAACAAGCCTCAGACTCTTGCAGCTGTTAAAGACAATATCCGTCAGGAATGTGAGGACCTATCGCCGGAAGTTTTGGCCAAAGTGATGGAAAATGCCATAAAAAGAGCTCAAATGACAATCAACTGTGGCGCCATTTACATGACATCATATTCTCGACTTGATGTAAAAAAAATTAAAAGACCAAATAAAAATAATCCACAAGAAGAATCAAAGTTTTTAATTTTTTTTTTAAATTACAGCCAAAAAACATCGGAAGGTTATTTTTGCGCCACCTTGTATAATGCCATATCAAATGAATAACCCAAACATTCCAACGGTTTCTTTAACCTAGCATCGCAGATTTTTACCTAACTACCTAATAAAACAGAAAAGCAACAAACCAAACTTTTGATGAACGAGAAAGTTTCGTTCGTCCCAGTCGTGCACTTTGTTTTTCCACTGAACAACCTCTCGCGAACGTCAGACAAACTGTCATGAAAGAGCTTCTATCATATATTGCCAGATTTCCTCGCAATAGCTGTCGAAATCAGATGTGCATGGGTGTAGACACCTTATATTCGAACCGAACCAGCCTCTGTAGACATCTTCAAGACACAAAACCTCTTTCTCCGCTACCCAAAGGATGGTTTTTCCGAGAATCCCCCATTGAATCCTTTCCAGCTTATTTGCACTGCATAATGAAGTCCTCCGTCTCATCGCTCTCCAGTGCCAGCCTTCAAAATTAAATTTAAAGTGTTTGCAATCAATACAGATCCAAGTCGATTACCCAAAACATATGTTAAACTAATACGCACAGCAGACCCCTATAGACACGCCCACACTTTGAATTATTTGCACAATTTACTACCTTCGCCGAAAGTGCTTCTCGTCGGGATTAGCTCGAATGAAAAACGAAATCAATTTTCACCTCCTTTGCCATCAATATTCTGAATAAATAAATAATAACAGAAGAGAAAAAAAAAAATAAACTTTCATCTCTAGGCCGACAACACACCGCAACTCAAGCATCAATTTCGCCAAAACTTCTCCCTTGTAAAATTGACATTAACCTACCCGCAGCAACTCACGCTCTCGAACGACCTATGCGTGCGTGAATGTCTGTTATTCCAGAGACAACAAAGAAAGCGGCTGATGTGATTTAGGAACGCAGAAGAAAAAAAGGAAAATCCTCATCCAACAAGACCCGCCCTCGGGGGTGTTGTTTCGCAATTCAACCCATGATTTTGGATCGGCAACAACAACATGTTTTCACAACTTTAAAATTTGTTTATGGTGATGCCCTCTATGTGAGAGATTGTGACGTGACGGCAGATTCTATAGAGTCCGCGTCTCTTATCATTGAAATTACATGTGCATTACTACAAACCCAAGCTCCTTGAGATATTTGCAAACTTTTCAGACTTACGCTCAATACAAACAACAACCACAGTTACCGCAGCACAGTGAACGGCGAACCAAATAAAAGAAAAGAAAAGTTCGCCATTAATGGGGTACACACGAGTTCGGATTCAAATTCAAAGTTGATCTGAGCCAAGTAAGAGCTGAAACCATACTTAGTCATTCTCTCCCCCATCGCCCAGTGTTCGGGTTATTGGTTTCGCAATTCATTGTCAGACTCCCGAGTTTGTTTATTTATCCGACGAGTTGGGAGGGGTATCTTTTTTTTTTAACTATTACTCGAATGCCGATATATTGAATTCATCCCATCACGCCTGTGGGTGGAATTTTTCATTGGATATTTGTTTGGCTCATCCCGCGCTTGCAGGCTTTCATTCCGGCTCTTTGGGATCTCCAATTCAACGGACTACTTTGAATATTTTATCTGCGCTAGAAAGAATTAGAGGATTCCTCGTTCGCTATTTTCCTTTTTCCATTCGAAATGATTGGAATATTTTGGGAATCATTTCTTCGGGTGGTAGCGGATGAAAAATGCTTTTTCAACATTTCACCATGGCTTGGGGATAAAGTTAAGAAACTTCTGAGCAAACACTTGTTCGATATCGGGGAGGAATTGTGGTTGTTGTGTTGCATGTGCATGTTTTTGTGGTGCGTATCCAAGGAGGAGCGATCGATAAAGTACTAAGTATAATGTATAATATGGTAATGGAGGAAGTCATAACTTTTGCCGGCGGTAAGTGTTACTGATATGTTGGTTGTTGTGGGGCTGGCTTTGTGAATTTGGGAGGGTTGATTTAAATTGTTATTAAATGGAAATTTATTCCGACATGAGATGCGGCGGGTAATGTATGCTAATTGCAGCAGAGAATGTAATATAATTTTCTCGTAAAAGCGAACGAAATGAAATTATTATTTATTCCTGGCCATAAAACAGGCTCAGTGAAAGTTGGTTGGTCAAGGTATGGAAAAACTTGGAGGAAGTTTAAAAAAAAAACCGATTTGATACGTAGCAAGTTTTTGGGTTTATGAAGGGACAACTCTTTGATATTTATTTAAAAATGCACTTTTAAGACGAGCTCTATGTGAATATGGAATCCAGGTGTATATTTTTGGCAAGATTTCAATGGCAATAAAAAACCAATAATACCAATTGCTCTCTATAGTCATGTTGGGATACATTTTTCAGGCAATTTTGCATTAAATTCAAACTGCGGTTAAATATGGCTGTACATCGATCAGGCTTTGACTTTGTCCAACACAAAATATAAAATAAATAAAATAAATACGTTCGTAACAACACTGCAGGCCAAGTTTATCATGGGATTTATCCCTTTTTGTGGGAATTTCGATGTCCGAAAAGCCTTCAGAAATCTGCCAAAAAACATTGAAACTATACATTTTTGGTGAAATTCTATCAAAACACCTGTATTTCACCAGATTATCAACACACTGAATGTCCATAAAACAGCTAATGTAAATCGTCTTTTATCAACATTTTTAGTACCAAAAAATAATCATAGCAGTGTTAGAAACTGCGGTTTAATTAAACTAATTTAACGGGATTTTCTTTCCGTGTAATACAAATTTTATATTAAAAACTGGATTTTGACGTAAAAAAGTATCGTGGGGTTTTAAAAGGGAAAAAAGGAACAAATTACCAAGCTTCGTGGGATAAATGAAGAGAGATTGCTAACAACACTGGCAGGCCGCTTAAAAAGTATCAAAAATTCAAAATACAAAAAGAGTGCTGAAAAATGTCTCGCTTTCCAATCTGGTGACCCTTAATGGAAGGGACCAACCATTTATGCCAATTTGTAATTTGATTGCAGCCCTAAGAATGCTCTAAACTACTTCAGACACTGTCGCCTCTAATTGGGCAGCTTTGGGAGCATTTCAAACCAAAAACATATATATATATTTCGAGAGATAATCGAATCAGACCACCATTGTCGGGTCTCTTTTCGTCTCTCTACCACTGTAAATCTTACTCAGAGAGACTCTCTGGATTTCTCCACAGTTCTTCTCTGGGCTCAATTCCTAGTGTTAACGCTAGCATCTGTTTATGGGAGATCCGTTTCATCGACTGGGTTTCGACCCATTGATGTCCCAAGATCCTCATTCTTCTGCCAGCCAATGCCGGGCATTGACACAGTATATGTGCCACTGTCTCAAATTCCTCCAGGCATAATCTACAAGTATCATCCTCTATAAGGCCCATTTTCCTTAAGTGATACCTGAAATTACCATGTCCTGTAGACAAAGCCACCACCCATTTCAATGTTCCTCGACTCATGCTTAGAACCCTTCTTTGAGTGGAGCAGGTCGGCCACTTTATTGCCATTTTAGCTAGTCTACATTGTTCCACACCTTCTCAGGTGTTCTGCCGTGATCCATTTGTGGATAAGCTGTTCTATCATTCCTCTGCCAATTGAAGAGTATGGTTCTGGTCCCAGCAACTTTTCAGTTGACCCCTGTTTTGCAAGGGAGTCCGCCTTTTCATTGCCTTCGATCACTATGTGTCCTCGTACCCAAGTCAGTGTTACTTCATTTTTAGATGAACACTTATTGAGTTTAAGTACGCATTCCAGTGCCAGTGATGTTGTGATGTTTGTTTGTTTCATGCATCTGATCACCGCCTGATTGTCCAGTGCTATGAGGATATTTCTTCCTTCCACCTGACACTCAAGCAAGTAGTCCAACGCATAAAGCAAGGCAATCATCTCAGCCTGGTATGCTGAAGTGTATTTCCCGAGGCTAATGTGACGGGCAAGTTCCAGCTCTTCTGAATAGATACCGGCCCCCGCCCCGCCATCCATCATGGATCCATCCGTGAAAATCACTATTTCACCATTTCTTTTTTCTGGAAGTAATCCGTTCTCAATACGAGTTTTGTGATTTCTTTCCATAATACGCACCCTTGTTATTCGATCCATAGGCATGTTTAGCTCCCTAATCTCGTCTTTGACAAGTTCCAGGATCTTCCTATGTCCATAGATCGTACCACGATGGTGCCATTTCGCATCTCGATGCAAGCAAAGTGCCGTTTGGGCCGCTGTTTTCTTAATAAATAAGTCTAGCGGTAATATCCCCATGATGACTTCCAATGCGCATGTTGGGGTTGTACGTATTGCACCTGTAATTCCCATACATGCTAAACTCTGAACCCTATCCAGGTGCTTCCTCACAGTTTTCTGAGAGCCTTTCGCCCACCATACAACCGAGGCGTACGTGATAATGGGTCTAGTTATCATCGTATACATCCAGTATGCTGACCTAGGCGAGAGTCCCCACCTCTGTCCACATACACGTTTGCACTGATATAGTACCCTTTTTGCCTTCCGGACCTTCTTCTCAACATGGTAATTCCAAGAATGCCCGTCGCCTCGAGTCTGTCGAGAAGAGAGTCCACAGTGATATTCCACAGTGTAGATGAGAGAACACCTCCTTGTGAGCAACCTCTGCTAACCCTTCCCCTGAGTTTTGAGGTTCCCGTCTGAATATTAATCGCCCTTGTATTCAACATATTGTCCACCCATCTTACCACCAGTGGGTTAACCCTACGTTTTTACAAAGCTTGTTTCAGACTTTCAAAGCATATCTTATCGAAGGCGCCTTCAATGTCCATTATAGTGGTCATCGCAATGCCCCCGGTATTTAGCTCTTCCTCCACAACGCGTACTACTTGATGTAGCGCTGTTTCTGTAGACATACCTACCCTGTATGCATGCTGTCTACTATTTAAAGGATACATCTTAAGCGCAGTACTCTCCATATAGTCCACTATCACCCTTTCCATTATTTTTAACAGGAAGGATGTTAGGCTGACTGGTCTGAATGACTTTGTCTCGGTGTAGTCCTTTTTTCCCGGGTTTGGAAGGAAGACCACATTTGCTTCCCTCCATGTTATCGGGATATAGCCTATTGCTAGGCATGCAACGTATATATTCCTGAGCCTTGGTGCAATTACGTCTATACCCCATTGCATTAGACCTGGAAATATACCATCCGGCCCCGCAGTTTTGAAGGGTGAGAATGTTGCTATCGCACCCTTGACCGCTTTTGGTGTCACGATCCGTTCTGCTTCCGTCCTATCCATCCTGTTCGCTCCTTGTTTCCTTGGAGCCCAGGGCTGATCTGACTTATAGCTTCCTGGAAAGTGTACCTCCATTAGGACCTCATTTGTGTGATCCAGTCCAGTCCGATCTTGGAAACTGGATCTCTCGAGACAATCTTTTGTAGTCAACTGACTTCAGATGTACTCCTCATACTCGAGCAAAAGTCCCTCCATGACTTCCTTTTACGTCGTCGCAGAGTAACGTTTAGCTCTTTCTTTTTCGCCTTATATTCATCCCATGCTTCGGGTTCTCCCGGTATTCCGAATGTCATTACATTCAGTTTTTCCTCCAACACTTCAAGGTATTTTATCCTATCTGTGTTCTTCGGAATTCTGATGTATTTCCGACCTTTTTTCCTTTTAGATCCATAGCGAACATCAAATGAAATGGCTCTGTGATCCGACAATGTAGCCTGATCTATTACCCTCCAATTTGATATTCTTTCAATTATCTGGCTACTGCACAGGGTAACATCGATCACTTCCATTCGTCTCACATCGACGAAGGTTGGCTCTGTTCCCCGGTTTAAGATAGCTAGATCCTTGCATGATACAAATTCGAATAAGGCTTCTCCTCTGTAATTATCGTTGGTGCTGCCCCACACTGTATTATTTATTCACCGCAGTTCTCCGCCCTGGCTGAATCGCTATGTACTCGATTTAATTCGGGAACGTAATATTGCTTACATCCGTTGGAAGCGATATAAACTTGAAGCACTCTATGACACTTACCGTTCCCTTCGTAACTTAGTTGTACTCCGTATTAAAACTGCAAAACGACTTTACTACGAAAACTTGTTAAATCCTCACAATCAGTCTGGGAAAGAACTGTGGAAAAATTTGCGAAAGCTTGGAAATGGGAAACAACAGTTGCAAGCCCCTACTGACATTGATTGTAGCCTCCTCAACTCTCAGTTCGTATCTGTATCTGGCCCATCAGTACAAAATTCAAATATTGATTCTCCTGACTCAGTGCGTTGTTTATCAAATGAAGTATGTGTCCCTGAACAACATTTTTATTTTACTCACTTAACAGAGGAGGACGTAGTTGAAGCTGTGTTGTCCGTCAATTCGAACGCAGTAGGTTTGGATGAAATTAATCCTAAATTTTTAAAAATCCTTCTCCCTCTTTTACTTAAGTTTTTAACCCATATCTTCAACTCAATAATAACCACCTGTGAGTATCCGAGCCTGTGGAAAAATGCTAAAATACTTCCGATACCTAAGTCCCAAAACAGGACCTGCCTTGAATACCGACCCATTGCCATCTTACCATTTTTGTCGAAAGTATTCGAAAAGGCAATTCTTAAGCAGATACAAGAGCATCTGACTAGTAACTGTCTTTTAGGTTCCGCCCAATCAGGATTTCGCACGAAGAGAAGTTGTAAAACTGCTCTTTTACTCGTTGTTGATGACATACGCAAGAACATGGACGAAAACTATGCACCTTTCTTGACATTGTTGGACTTTTCGAAAGCGTTCGACACGGTTGATCATTCGATGCTCTGTAAAAAACTTAGGGACGAGTTCGGATTCTCTCCTCTCGCAGTTAAACTCTTACGCTCCTATCTAATTGGCCGCCAGCAATGTGTTGCAGTGGGAAATCGGATGTCATCTTTCCTTCATGTTCCTTCAGGGGTACAACAGGGTTCAATACTCGGACCGGTATTGTTTTCGCTATATGTGAATAAATTTCCCCGTTTAGCCAAGTATTGCAAAGCCCACATGTTTGCAGACGACGTCCAATTATATTCGCGCTGTCCGTTAGACAGCATAACAAATGGCATTGACCAGATTAATGCAGATCTTCAAATTATACAGCAGTGGGCACTAAAGCATAACTTGTCTCTTAACCCGACAAAGTGTAAAGCTTTATGCATTTATAAACGGAAATTGGATACAGCAAGATTCCCACTGATTAAATTAGGTCAGTCAACTATTGATTACGTCTGTTCTGCAAGGAACTTAGGGATAATCTTCAATGATACATTAACTTGGACTGATCATGTAGCTACTGCAATCGGTAAGGTATATAATGGTCTCCGCATGCTTTGGTCAACTCAAAGGCTTGTGCCTGTTAGCACTAAGATGTTACTGATTAATGCACTTCTTTTACCCATCCTTTTGTATGGCTGCGAAATCTTCTGCAGTGTTGACTACAACACAAGGCGACAACTTAATGTAATTTACAATAACTTCGCGAGATACATCTACAATAAACGATAGTTTGACCATATTTCTGCTTACTCTAAGCTCATTATGGGTCTGACACTTGATAACCTTTTCAAATTCAGGTCATTAATACAATTGCACTATATTATGCAGTCACGTCAGCCTGAGTACTTGCACAACCGACTAGTATTTGCCAGTTCGCAAAGAACCGCAGTCCTGATCCGACCCAGGTTCAACTCCCAACAATCCGAACGAACTTTTTTTGTCCATGCCGCTCTTTTATGGAACTCATTACCTGTAACACTTAGGAGGATCAAAAACACAAACACATTCAAAAATCTTCTCTTTAAACACTTGGCCAGTGATAATTAAATAAAATCACAAAATATTGTATTAAACCATACTATTCTTTATGTTTTTTTTCTTTTCTGTTATTTTGTTTTTGCTTTTAATATTACTTTAATTTTTTCTGTATTTATCAAACTCAAGTTCACATTGTACTTCACTTAGCTTAAGATTTCGAATTACTCTTGAATTTTCTTTATTCTTTAAGCCTTCACAAATAATAAGATTGTAATCTTAATGTGAAATATTTGTTGTAAATAAAATACGAAATACGAAAATACGAAAAATTATGTGCATTGGCATCACAACCAATTATTAGATCCTCGTTCCTGTTCCTGCATGCATTCACCAAAGACTTTAACTCTCTTGTCGGAGGAGGTTCTGGAGAATCATACGGCAGGTATGCAGATGCTATGACAAAACTTCCCGCACCTGATCCTACTCGTACTGTTGCAAGGTCTGGGGCACACAGATCCGGCAATATGCTTGAACTCCGTGCCTCACCAAGATACAGGACCTAATTCTTCCTAGTCTAGTCTTCTAGTTTGTGCATAATGCAACTCAGCCATGCTATTTGGGAGTCCTCTAATCTTTCCTCTAAAGATCCAAGGCTCCTGTATCAGGGCTATATCAAACGAATCCTCATCAAAACATTTAGTCATCATTGTCGATGCTGCTTTGCTGTGATGAAGGTTCAATTGAATCACCCTCAGCTTTTCCCGGTACGGGCCCACCTCCCGCCCGACTTGTGTTGATCCCATTTCCATGGTGTCTATCACTTCGTCGCCCTACCGGGTGCCTTTCCAGGTTGAGTCTTTTCCGATGATCCTTGGAACTTCACGAATGCTATGTCCAACCCGCAAAAGAGTCTATCTCCTGCTTGTCTAACCAGCCCCGCTTCCTCCCTCGGACACCAGATCGTCAGCTTGGTTCCACCAATTTTTTTGTCATCATATCTTCCCACATGAATAACCCTCCATTTCGAAGTGTCCTTCACACAGGAATTTTGACGACAAAGTCTGGCAAGGATGACATCTTTGCTCACGGGTTGACCGGGAACGAAGATTATCAACCTTTCCACATCCTTTAGTATGTGAAGCCTGTCTATTCTAAGGTTGATTCCCTCCCATAGGTCGGTCATCTTCCCTACAGTCTCACATAGCCAACCCTTGGTTTCTTGGTTTACGCATTTTATTGCTATAATCCCTTCCTCCAATGTTATCTCCTTTATACCGATATCACCTGCATTTGTCGGAAGTAAGTCTAGAGCCCTCAGCAGAGCATTTTTGAAAATACTCAACTGTAAAGCTTCTATCCCCCCCTCTCGACTCATGTCGGCAACACCCATTTGGAGATCGTTCGCCGCTGTCTGAGCAAAGGTTTTTACACCCTTGTCAACTTTGGCTCTCTCACTCCTAGCGTAAGGCTTTGCAGCATCTGCTTGCTTTGCTCTCCTTCCCATAGCTTGGCTCAGCTTTCGCTTTACCTTGCTTGGTCCAGGTTGCTCGGCCTTGCGCGATTCCTGCTTTCCGGGTTGACTAATACTCCGTTGTACATGTTGTCCATCCACATAACCACTGGAGTGTGGTACCTGTAGACTGACCCCATATTGTACAGACTGTTCGTCTTCCCTTCCGCCTTCCGTCCCCTTCTTCTCAGTTTTAGGTGGATTCATGGTCCCGGAACATTTGAACCGTTTCCTAGATCCACCGTCTTCTGGAGAGGTTTCGGTCGACGTCAAGTTGGCAACCATTTCAGTCAACTCCTCGACCGATTTACTTATGCCTTTCGCCGAGATAGATTTGGCCAAGGCCAATCTTTGCCTACTTCTGACCCTCTTCATTCTTTGCTTCAGTTGCTGGTGCAACTTCCGCTCGGAGTCGGGACTTCTCTCCTCTTCCAATCCGGCTTCCGCAGTTCCGGCTGACCTCTTGGCGCATTTCTGCCCCGCATTGTCCACCTCCACTGACGATTGGTCTGCTAACTCTTTTGGTTTCCCATCAGAGTCCACTGACCCCTCGAGCTTATTCGGGTTCATGTCAGCACCTTCCAGCGCCTTCTCGACCCCTTCTAAGCCTTCCACCTCGTTTTCAGAAGGAATATTATTTTTATTATTTTTATTTAGGTCCATATACGTACCCACGAGTAGGGGAGAATTAAACGGACCGAATAGGCAGAGATCCCCAATACCTATCCTACTCAACTAAATTACAACAGAGGATTGAGCTGCCCCTGAGGAGTCTCCATTAGCGGTTCAATTACCCCTGAACCCTGTGAACAAGTAGTTTTACCTACCTTATCACAGCTCCCTCGACATTGCAGACTAGTCATCTTGGAGTTTAAGGGTTGATCGATTGATCGGATTGGGTCTTGGTTCTTCAATTCACATTCAGCTCTACCAGAGGAGTTGGGCCACTACCCTGATCTAGCATCCTGTTAATCTACTTAAGCCGCCCCACCACGACAAGGTGCCCAATCTTCGGATAAAGGTAGATGAACTTACCGGCGGCAAACCAAAAACAAGTAAAAGTGTTATCATCGGCTAGTTCTTGATACCCTCCACTGCATACAAGTCATGCAAAGTTTTAGGCATGTGAGGTAGTACGTAATAACATTGAACAACAGACAGAGAGACACATGGGCCTCATATTGATTTTGTATGGGAGGTACCAGAACTACTTGACCGACATAGTCCATTTTAAATACTATCTTGACGACAATAAAAATAAGTCCTCTCACACAATGTCACTTGCCTAGGTAGATTCTTTTCGACGCTATCGTACTTTCAACACGTGTTTTCTAATATTGGTTTTGTATGGGAGGTACCAGAACTACTTGACCGACATAGCCCATTTTTAATACCAACTTGACGACGATAAAAATAAGTCTCGTCACGAAATTTCATTCACCTATGTCAATTCCTTTGGGCGCTATCGTGCTTTCAACAGACAGACAGACGGACATCGCTAAATCGATTCAGAATGTGATCCTGATTTAGAATATAATATACTTTATGAGGTCTCCGGTGACTCCTTCTTGGCGTTACAAATGTAATGACAAAGTGAATATACCTTCCTGTGGAGGGTATAAAAAACAAAGTCGGCGATATAAATTTTTTTCAATTCATGCGTATTACAGGTTGTAGCGCCCAAGTTTCTGTTGCACTTATTGGCACAAGGTGCTTCACAGTAAAATCTTAAATTATCCGCAAGATGCTCAACTTCTTCGGTGAGGGTAGGCACTTAGGCAGCCCCACATTAAGCCTCACAATTTGGAGCTCCGAAATTTGAGAAGTTAGTCTGAAACTCTTCACGCGATCAAGAGGAAACATTATTATAGAGTCAGACAAAATGCAAAGCACTCGTAGAGAGATCTTTATCAGGAGGCAACGTAATGTACACATCTTCAGTATTAAAAAGACACAATCACAAAATGCGTGAAAAATAAAATGGAAAACGAGTTAAAAAACACGTCCGAAAACTGCGCACGGTAAAAACGTACCAAAGTTAGTCAAAAAAATTACCAAAAAGGGACAAAAAAACACTTCCGACACGAGTTAAAAAAATGTCAAAAACAAATCAAATAAAATTCAATACAGGCATTTGAAAACGATCCAAAAAGGGCATCCAAAAAGGGCATCGAAAACGAGTCCAAAAAGACACCAAAGATGTGCCGAAAAATACGTCGAAAAACGCAAATACGCATTAAAAACGTTGCAATAAGCACGCAAAGGGTGATTTTTTAAGAGGTTTAGAAATTTTTAAAAAAAAAAACACAAAAAATTCGAAAAAATGAATGAAATATTTATTTGAATCGATAGTTTGAACCTTGCAATTTAATGTTTAAAGATAATTTCATGCAAATGTTGACCGCGGCTGCGTCTCAGGTAGCCCATCCGCTGAGTCCAATTTTGGCATACTCTTTCACACATATCGCCCGGTATCTCACGAATGAATGCATGGATGTTGGCTTCCAGTGCGTCAATCGAAGCGGGCTTGTCCCTATACACATTAGCCTTGGCATACCCCCACAAAAAATAATCTAATGGTGTCAAATCGCACGATCTAGGCGGCCAATTGACCGGCCCGAAACGTGAAATTAACTGTTCACCAAACTCGCCTCGCAATTGCGCCATTGTTTCGCGTGCTGTGTGGCATGTGGCACCGTCTTGTTGAAACCACATATCATGCAAGTCAAGAACTTCCATTTCGGGCAAAAAAAAGTTTGTTATCATCGCTCGGTAGCGTTCACCATTGACAGTAACGCTGCGATTCGCATCATCTTTGAAGAAATATGGCCCAATAATGCCGCCGGCCCATAAACCGCACCAAACAGTGGCTTTTTCGGGATGCATTGGTAGCTGTTGCAATGCTTCTGGCTGATCTTCACTCCAAATGCGGCAATTTTGCTTATTTACGTACCCATTCAACCAAAAATGAGCCTCATCGCTGAACACAATTTTTCGATAAAAAAGCGGATCCTCGGCCAGCTTTCCAAGAGGCCATTCACCAAAAATTCGGCGTTGTGGTAGGTCGGCTGGCTTTAGTTCTTGCACCAGCTGTATCTTAAAAGGCTTTACGCCCAAATCCTTCCGCAAAATTTTCCACGTAGTGCTGTAACAAAGGCCTAACTGCTGGGAACGGCGCCGAATCGACATTTCGCGGTCTTCTGTCACACTAGCTGATACGGCCGCAATATTTTCTTCACTACGCACAGTACGTAAACGTGTTGGTGGTTTAATGTCCAACAAAGTAAATTTGGTGCGAAATTTGGTCACAATCTTCCGAATAGACTGCTCAGAAGGTCGAGAATGCCGATCATAAAATGGAAGCAGCGCGCGATGAACATTTCGAACCGAGCACGAATTTTGATAGTAAAATTCAATAATTTGCAAGCGTTGTTCATTTGTAAGACGATCCATGGTTAAATTGCAAACCAAACTGAAGCTGTTTGACAGTGACACAAGGTACTAAACACACGTCAGCTGTCAAAACCAGTGTTGCCAAAACCAAACCAGCTAAAAAATCACCCTTTATAAAAACGCATCCAAAAGAGAGTCAAAACACCTACGGTTTCAAGAAATACGCGTCAAAAAACTGTCCGAAAAAAAACGCCCACAGATTTTTAAAAATCGTTTCAATAAATCCTTTATAAAAAAACAGGTATAAACGCATATAATAAGGAGGCAAGATACACGTCAATATATGAGCCAAATATGCTCTACAAACTTGTCTAAAAAGGTTCAAAAGTGAGGGCCGAATCGCGTAATAGAATGCGTCGATAAATACCTCCAAAAGCGACCCAAAATACTCGTTCAATAACACTTCCAAAAAAGCTTTTAAAAAGTAACTAAAAAGAGGTCCGAAGCGTTTTAAAAAACAACACAAAAAGGGCACAAAAACACCAAAAATAAATCACAGTTTACATACACAAATTGTACCATAGGTGCATATAAAGGTATATCCAATTTCTAGCTGCTGTTGAGGTGCATTCTATCTTCCACCTTTCCCAAACAAAGGAGTCGTCAGCTGGCAGCATCCCAGTGAACAAAGTCTGTACCATGAAGACTTAAGAGCACTTGGTAACTAGGTATATCAAAACAGTTTAATCAGCTATAGCCTAACGTATACAATTATTGACACAGCAAAATGTCGATACAATTATTGACAGTGACACCCTCTTCAAACACAAGGTCTCACTAGTTTAAATGCGGAGCAATTCCAGTAACGGGTTTTTTAAATCGTTTATTCTCTTTCTCTCTACACTCCTGCTTTATTGCGCTGTGAAAGACTGTCGGTGTAGTGCAAAATTTCAGTCAGGTAACATCAGTGGTCCGTGGCTCCTAAATCGTGCGCAGAAACAAGAATAATACCTCATGGAACTGAAACAAGTAACTTTATATGATTTATTTTATACAGTCATGATAAAATTGTTCATTCCTTGCAAAAGATTATTTTTTCACCTATGATCTTTCATGTTTATTTTTTCGTTTCTACTGTTATGTGATTGAATAAATATGGTGTCAACTATTGTATTAGTATTTGCTCAATGCCTTTTATTGACATCATGGTGTCAATAATTGCCTTCTATGGGAATACAAAAGTTGACACCGTCTCTATAATTATGCTGTTGGAGGGTGTCAATTATAGTTTCTTTCTCTAAATAAATATTTAGTTAAAAATGCCAAAAAGCAGCCACAAATACCGTTCAAATGACCATCAAAAAGATCAGGACGCAAGCTATGTCCAAAAAGGCAGCGGCCAAATTTTATGGGGTCCCTCGAACAACGCTTATATTTCGATTAATTTATTTAATTATTTAACTTATTTACTTGATTTAAAACACCTACCGACTTATGAACTGGTAGCTAGCTATATGATTCCTTGAAAAATAAAATGTTTATAACTAGCTAGCTAGGTAGCTAATTAATTTTTTTTTTCCTGCCGTAATTGTACATAGGTGTCAATTAATATTAATTTTCAAAATTTGTCAATTTTCCTTAATTTATATAAAAACTAAATGAATTCTAATAATATAACATATTTCGAAATCCCAAGAGTTTTCAAAGTACTCCTGTCAATAATTTTTTACGGCGATTTAAAAAAAAAATTCTTATGGGTGTCAATATTTGTATCGGTTACGCTACCCACAAGTACGTAGGTGCACTTTGTAAGTTTTAAATCGGATTACTCTTGGGGCTGCTCACTAGTCTACTTGAACGAATACCTGCATTATACTAGTAGTCAGAGCTTCATACCAATTTTAACGTCCAAGCACAGAGCATTGAACCGACTTCTAACAGGAATTACAGCTGAACCTCACTATCGAGTTCTAAGAGGAGATGTCATCGCATTTTCACATCGAAGTATTTTTGAGTGGCACAGCTTTATGCTGACTTATCATTATTACGGGTTAAACAAAAGCAAATGCATGACTTTAATTGTAAACGGGGTCGCGCAAAAAGTCGTGTCATTTAAAGAAAGCAGGAAAGATAACTGATATAATAAAATTTCCTGACCAAACTGAAATAAATCGGAAATTTTGCAACACCTTCCTCGACAACCAAATTGGTTGGTGCATTCAGCGCAGTCAATTTGTATCCACTCAATAAATTTGATTTCCGAAATTGAATTTACCACCTACACCTATCGCTGCCCATGGTATTGAGATCTTGATACATTCACAAACGATGCAATGACATCTCAATCGTTGCCATCGAAGGAAATTGAATTTACTCCTGAAAGCTCCGTGTTTGCTGGGTGATAAGACAGGGACATTTTTTTTTGTAAGAAACGCAATCATAGCGAGCACTGGTGGCGCTGAACTGAACAAGCATATCGACTGGCGGTGCCTAGCACCTACCAACACCCAAAAGCTTTGAAGTATTTGTGTTTGTACGTATGGTGGGGTATGGGGTTGGTTGAAGTGAATTGATGTGACTATCGTAGGTTTTTGTGTACCTAAGGCATGTGTTGGGCAATGGCATCCACTTAATCGAATCGTGCCAATGCAAACTGAACGCAAAACCCTTCTGTAGCTGTGAGCGTGTGAGTGATTTAGATTTTAACTTGCAAATGTTCCTCTACACTCACATTGTCGACAGTATGATTGTTTTTGCCTAGTCCTTAATGACTTCCTCAGATCTTCTTGGGCCGACAGAATAATTGACGAGTCTGGTTTTTCTTGAGATAAAAAACAGTGGAAGTGCCGACAGAAGTGAAAACTTGAACAATTACGTGTGTATTTTTTGAATCGTCAGGAAATATTTTATTGTGCAGGAAATACTTTTAAATTACGTGTTTCTACATTCATTATTATAAACTACTACTACAAACATTATATAACAATTTTCATTTTCATTTAATGCGCTATTGTACAAGAAAAATAATGCATATTCTTTTACGTACAAAAATTGCAATCTATTGCTTAAAACGTAAATTTACGAATACATACATGAAAAATGCAATTTCATTATTCAGTATTCTATGAAATGAATACCAATGAAACTTAGGAAACGGTCAGCACCCGCGCACTTACCCGAATCCCCCCGCAAATTTTGAAAATAAAATTCTCTTTTAAATTGCCTATCTGTGAATAGAGTAGCGTTGCCAACCACTTTTAACGAAAAAATGCCTAACTTTAAAAAAAAATGGCTTTTTCAATAAAATAATGCCTAAAATATTTATTTTTGGGTAAAGTGGAACAATGAATCAAAAATTAAACGCAAAAATAAAAAAAATAAAAAGCTTACAAATTTGTTTCGAATTTCATTCCACTTACTGGAAGCTGGAATTATCGTTTGGATTTCGGTCTATTTAATATTTAATACAGCACTACTGAAAGAATTCCCATTTTCAAACTCTCGTTAACCCACGATTCCCATACCCACCCTTGCATCTTATTTTCAAAGGCATTTTTTCGTCAAAAGTGGCTGGCAACGCAAACACTGGTGTCGGAACATGGGTGTCGCGAGTTCAATGGTATTTTCCCATCTCAAAAATGCCCAACGCGCCCAAAGAAGTTTTTACTTCAAAAAATGTTACAGGTCTTGATCTCTCTATCTTCATCGTCTTGATGAGATGTATAGAAAGAGAAGAAAATCCCAGTTTGGCGAACGTCCAAAGTCCGGGACAAGGGACCTACAATTTCATAACTCTCGGATGTTAGTCAGGCGCTCAGTAGAGGTGGCCCAGTGGAATAAAACCTAAAGAGGAGACTATTATTTTTCCGGAAATGAAACCTAGAACCCTCTCTGAGTAGCCCAGCCAACTAAACACTGACACTGATTTATGTTTGAGTTCATATAGGGATCGAAGGCAACAAAAAGGCGAACTCCCAAACAGGGGTCAACTGAAAAGTTGATGGAACCAGGATCATTTTTTTTTTTTAGTATGTAGAGGAGGAATGGTGGCCTGTTCCACTAAAAAAGGAGGTTCTAATCATGGATCAAGGAACATTGAAACGGCGATAGCGTCATCTACGAATTTAGATCGTTCGCATGTAACCCTTACTCGTTGTAGAGACTGACGTAGTTAGCACTGATGAAAAACCACTTGTTCAATCGCATATTCAAATATTTGTTGGTATTTTTTCAGGTGGCGATGATTCGTATCGTTACATAAACTTCTACATTCTTGATATTATCTGGGAAAACATTATAATGTAAATTGACGTCAATTACATTCGGAGCTGGGACTCAATTTTTCCTATAAAAGGACAGCCATCAAAATGCTAGAACAATTCAGACTTCGAACGCTATCGAAATGGGGCCAAATTTTCTTATATTGCTGTGCATAATTGGCCTTCTTTTGATTGGTCAAGAATCAGATGGTCAGCTCTTCAGGCCGAGATTTTTACGTCGTCGTGTCCAACGAAGATTGTGCGCTCGTGGATCGCCATTGTGCTTAACATCTACAGGAAATGGAACCACCACCTAAAGTTGAGCTGAGAGCAAAGTCCTTGCCGCAGAAAAAGTAAAAATAGTTTTCTGCATGGGGGCTTGTTTAATTTAAACAATATATCTTTAAGAATAAAAGTAGCATAACCTATTGTCAGCACCAGAACCATTTAAGGTTCTAAATCTTTTATAAAAGACTTATCCTTACAATATTTGAAAATAAGAATCAATTTTTAGCACTAGTGGAAATGGTGTTATGCTTGACGATGAACATTGTCTTCATTCTAAAGTCTATAGGTCCTCGTACTCAAACTTCTGACATGATCCATGCATTCCGTTGAACTTGCTGTACGCTTCGTGACGCGTACAGTTCGGGGTGGGATCACAGCTCGGTCACGGTTCGTTAAAATCAGATTTTTATTGGCTTGATTTTTTTTGTATTTATTTTAGAAATTTTGGGCTCGTTTTGAGGAATGTTTTTTATGTGTTTTTTTTTTACGCCATTTTTAAAGCGTTTTTGACACGATATTTTCTTTTTTTTGCTGCGTTTTTTTAACCAATTTTTAAACCCGTTTTTATTCCTTTTCTTCTCCCGTTTTTTGTTGCATTTTTGGTGAGATTCTATTGTATTCGTTTCAACTTTTTTGACGAGTTTTGCGAAATAATTTGAATGTCTTTTGTTGAAGTATTTTTGACACGTTATTCTCAAGATTTTTCTGTGTTTTTGAATCGTTTTTGTTGTATTTATCAGAATGGTTTTGACGTGTTTTGAAAAATTTTTCTTATGTGTTTTTTCGAAGCCATTTTTTAAGCGGTTTTGATGCGTTTTTAGAGGCATATTTTTAAGTATTTTTAACACGTTATTTGCACATTGTTGCTGCGTTTTTAAATGCGATTTATGACATGTTTTTGGTGCATTTATTTCAGCATCCTTGACGCGTAATGCGTATTTTTACCCGACTGGACACAGGGAGGGTCATGTTTTTCGCGCGTATCCGTTCCTAAGTCTAAACGGCTCCGTCGCGTTTGAAGAGTGAGGTGTTAGATTAGAACTCTTCCCTGGAGTGTCATGAGATAAAAAGATAAAAATAAGAAAAGGTAATTTAAAAAAAACAAAAAACGCGACTGACTGTAAAAAAAAATAATTAAAAAGATATGAACAAGATAAGACACTTTTAGGCGTTATTTGTGAGCTTTTTCGATGCGCTCTGCGGCCCATTTTTTAATGCATTTTTGTTATGTTTGAAGCATCAGTTCGACCAACTCACAATATTTAAATAATGCCCAGGTGTAATATCGCAGTGGAAAGTATTGTCGGTAGATGGCATGGAAGGCGTTGCACGTATGCACTGAATGTAAGCTTTTAAAAATTCGCAATAGGGAGACACGTCAACAAAGCTCCAGAAGGAGTTCACTCACGCCAAGAACTCCACCAAAAATGGTCGCGCCAAAAAAACGTACGGCCAAAGATAGCGCTATAATTATAAGCATTCCGAATATAAAATTAAAATCTGGAATCGAAACCAATATAGTTGAAATTGAACATAAAACAGATTGACAAGCGAAATTACAAACAAACAGCTATTACAATGAATGGCAAGCTGAACTTAAAGCAAGGAAAAGCTTAGAAGAAATTGTTAAAAGCTTGCAAAAGCAGATAAAAGAACTAGAAATTAAAGTTAGCCTTTTGGACCGTACTGTCCAACCAATTCAGCAAGATGAAAAAAAATAATACCTCACAGATGAAGAGGAGCTGGCTCTAGAGACAGAAAGACATCTGAAAAAAAAGCAAAAGACCAACAAAGAAACGAAAGGCAGAAGAAAGTCCTGAAACATCTGCCAGAAATGTTGACAGTGTGACTACGGCAAATCATACAAATTCACAAGTTAAGACAAATGAGAAAAGGGTTGAAAAGACAACCATTGGCTTGAAAAGACAACCATTACCACCGCCAATAATGATCCCTGGAATAGACAAATTTGGTGAGCTAAAACGAATAATTGAGCAAAAAACAAAGAAAACGTGCAAGCTCACATCATATAGCAATAACAATTGGAAATTAAATGTCGATGACAGTGACACCTATAGAGAAATCACTGATGAGCTAACGAAAATGAATGTTCAATGGCACTCATATGAAAATAAGGCTACTAGACCAATTAGAGTAGTCGCCAGTGGTCTACACTTCTCACTAATTTGAAGAAAAGATAAAGAGAGGTACTGCCAAACTCCAACAGAGGTCTCTCAAAAATAGAAACAAGCAACAGGTAAATGTTGAAAACACTAAAGTAGACAAAATACCAATTGCGGCTAAAACAAATACGCCAGTTGTAAAAACCAAATCGTATTCCGAAATTGTGAAAAATACACGTAAAGAAGAAGAACTGTCAGTGAAGGAAATGCTTTCTACTATTATTCAAAGATTGGATAATCAAGATAAAATAATTAAGCTACTGACCGATGAAGTTTCCAAAGGAACTAATCAAAAAAATAATCATGGTTAGAAATCTGAAAGTCGCAACCTGGAATGCAAACTGTTTACACCAACACATCTCTGAATTTCAGGTATTTCTATGTAATGAAGACATTGATGTCTGCCTGATTTCTGAAACCCACTTTAAACAGGGAACAAGGATTACAATCCCTGGGTACCTATGTTACCACTCTCTCCATCCATCTGACAGTGCCAGGGGAGGTAGTGCTGTAATAGTAAAAAGTAGTTTAAAACCTTATGAAATGCCAAAAATAGAAAAACCTACTATGCAAGTAGCGACAATAAGCATTATGACTAAAAGCAAGCAACTCAACATAGCTGCTATATACTGCCCACCAAGGCATTCGCCTACAGAGGAAGATCTTAATGACCTTTTTCGATCTTTAGGCAATAATTTTATCATTGGAGGTGATTTCAATGCAAAACACAAATACTGGGGGTCCAGATTAGTAACGACGAAAGGCAGGAAGCTTTACAAAGCAGGGCGAAATTTTAATTGTAACTTTATTTCGACTGGATCGCCTACTTATTGGCCATCCGACCCAGCAAAATTACCAGACCTTATTGACTTCTTCATAACGAAAGCAATCAATAGAAAAGAAATAAGAGTTGAAAACAGTGATGATTTGTCGTCGGATCATACACCTGTAATCCTAACGGTCAATGGCATGTCAGTAGAGCAGATAAGCAATGAAAGACTTACCAGCAAAAGAACAAACTGGTGTAATTTTAAAAAAAATACTCGAAGGTTTTATAAACCTTAGAGCTCCACTGGCCACAACAAGGCATATTGACATCGAAGTTGAACAATTCATTGCCGATATGCAACAGGCAGCAGAAGATAGTACACCAACTTATCAACAAAATAAACAAGCATCGGTAAAATATCCCACAGATATTAGGGAACTAATACTGGAAAAGAGAAGAGCTCGCAGAAAATGGCAAATGACAAGATATCCCTGCGATAGAACTATATTCAATAGACTAAGTAACAAACTTAAAAAATTAGTCGGTGAATTTAAAAATAGATCTCTATCTAACTACCATTGCAACTTAATAGCTGACAAAGGCACAGACTACTCCCTTTGGAAGGCTGCCAAATATTTAAAGAGATCTGACGGGAAATGGATCGGCGACCCAAAAGAAAAGGTCAAACTTTTTTCGGAACATCTGACAAATGTTTTTAAACCTTTTCCACCTAGCGTGGCAAACGAACGCCTTGAATTCCTTGATAGAATAGGTGAAGACGTAATCACTTATGTTTCGCTTAAAGAGATCAGAATATGTATTCATAGGCTATCTAATAGAAAATCACCAGGTTATGATCTCATAACTGCTCAAATCTTAAAGAAACTACCCTATGCTATGCATTGGTAAAACTTAAACTTTTAATAAATGCTTGCTTTAAACTAAGATATGTTCCCCATCACTGGAAGCAGAAATTATAGTTATACCTAAACAAGGTAAACCTCTATCAGAAGTCGCCTCATACAGGCCAATCTTTACCAGTACTATCAAAACTCGTTGAGAAACTTCTTCTTAAAAGGCTGGACAGAATCATTGAGCAAAGAATGCTCATTCCCACCCACCAGTTCGGGCTTAGAAATAAGCATTCGACAATAGACCAAGTATATCGTATAACTAATATAATAGAAAAATCACTAGAAGAGAAACAAGTTTGTTCTACATTATTCTTAGACGTTGCACAGGCTTTTGATAAAGTCTGGCATAAGGGCTTAGAGTATAAACTTCATAGGGATCTACCCAGACAATACTATGAGATACTAAAATCGTATATTTCAAATAGATTCTTTAGAGTTCGCTATGGTACAGCGTATTCTGAACTCAAAGAACTACAAGCAGGAGTTCTACAGGGAAGTGTTCTAGGACCAACCCTGTACTTACTGTATACCAGTGATATACCAAATACGACTGATACGATGATAGCTACATTCGCAGACGATACTGCTCTTCTATCGACTGATAAAGGGTGATTTTTTAGCTGGTTTGGTTTTGGCAACACTGGTTTTGACAGCTGACGTGTGTTTAGTACCTTGTGTCACTGTCAAACAGCTTCAGTTTGGTTTGCAATTTAACCATGGATCGTCTTACAAATGAACAACGCTTGCAAATTATTGAATTTTACTATCAAAATTCGTGCTCGGTTCGAAATGTTCATCGCGCGCTGCTTCCATTTTATGATCGGCATTCTCGACCTTCTGAGCAGTCTATTCGGAAGATTGTGACCAAATTTCGCACCAAATTCACTTTGTTGGACATTAAACCACCAACACGTTTACGTACTGTACGTAGTGAAGAAAATATTGCGGCCGTATCAGCTAGTGTGACAGAAGACCGCGAAATGTCGATTCGGCGCCGTTCCCAGCAGTTAGGCCTTTGTTACAGCACTACGTGGAAAATTTTGCGGAAGGATTTGGGCGTAAAGCCTTTTAAGATACAGCTGGTGCAAGAACTAAAGCCAGCCGACCTACCACAACGCCGAATTTTTGGTGAATGGGCTCTTGGAAAGCTGGCCGAGGATCCGCTTTTTTATCGAAAAATTGTGTTCAGCGATGAGGCTCATTTTTGGTTGAATGGGTACGTAAATAAGCAAAATTGCCGCATTTGGAGTGAAGATCAGCCAGAAGCATTGCAACAGCTACCAATGCATCCCGAAAAAGCCACTGTTTGGTGCGGTTTATGGGCCGGCGGCATTATTGGGCCATATTTCTTCAAAGATGATGCGAATCGCAGCGTTACTGTCAATGGTGAACGCTACCGAGCGATGATAACAAACTTTTTTTTGCCCGAAATGGAAGTTCTTGACTTGCATGATATGTGGTTTCAACAAGACGGTGCCACATGCCACACAGCACGCGAAACAATGGCGCAATTGCGAGGCGAGTTTGGTGAACAGTTAATTTCACGTTTCGGGCCGGTCAATTGGCCGCCTAGATCGTGCGATTTGACACCATTAGATTATTTTTTGTGGGGGTATGCCAAGGCTAATGTGTATAGGGACAAGCCCGCTTCGATTGACGCACTGGAAGCCAACATCCATGCATTCATTCGTGAGATACCGGCCGATATGTGTGAAAGAGTATGCCAAAATTGGACTCAGCGGATGGGCTACCTGAGACGCAGCCGCGGTCAACATTTGCATGAAATTATCTTTAAACATTAAATTGCAAGGTTCAAACTATCGATTCAAATAAATATTTCATTCATTTTTTCGAATTTTTTGTGTTTTTTTTTTTAAAAAAGTTCTAAACCTCTTAAAAAATCACCCTTTAGATGCGTGGCTAAAGCAACAGAAAAGCTGCAAAAATGCAGTTAATGAGATATGTGATTGGGCGCAAGGATGGCGAATTAAACTTAACGAGTCAAAGTCCACCCATATCAATTTTACTAATAAAGAAAATAACTAATCTTCCCGTAGTTATTAATAACCAAATAGTTCCTTATTCAAACACAGCTAAGTACCTGCGTATGAATCTAGATGCTAAGCTCAAATGGAAGGAACATGTGAAAAAGAAAGTAGAAGAGCTAAATATATATATTAGATATAGAAAACTTTATTGGTTGCTAGGACATAATTCGGAAATGTCCATTGAGAATAAAATTTTATTATATAACCAGATACTGAAGATTGTTTGGACATATGGTATCCAATTATGGGGTTGTACAAAGAAAACAAATGTAAAAATAATACAAACATTAAAAAACAAAGTCCTTCGGGGAATATTAAATGCCCCATGGTATATTAGAAATAATGACTTGCATCGTGATTTGCAGATTGATCTTGTAACGGAAGTAATTAAAAAGTCCGCAATTCGTCACAATGTGGGTCTGCAGATGCATATTAATCCTGAAATAGAAGACGTCTTAAATGTACGAAACAATATTCGTAGATTAAGAAGAATTAAATCTCACGACCTTATAATCTAAAATAAATAATGGGAACCCGTATTCAAATTGTAATACCTTCTCAAACACAACTGAACGTTGAAACTAAAATTATTTGTCGATCTTTCTTGGATTGGTCATGATCAAGGAGGTGTTTTTAGTTCACCTTCAATAACAAAAAAAAAAAAATAGGGAGACGCGAACTATGGGTCCCATTTCGAATGAGGATAACATGAGTACAGAGTGCAATAAAACGAACGTAACTGCATAAAGCAAGTGCAACAGCTGGCACCAGAACCGTTTAACAAATCAACAAAGAGCTGACATGTAGCCATTGCTATCGCACCTAGCAAAAGACTCAGACTGTTCGCTGCTTGCTTCGGATGGGGATCAGCTCCAAAGGTGGAATGAACCTTCAACTAAAATTTTGTGATGAAAATGAAATATTTACATTGGAGCTTCAAGTACTGGGGCTCTTAAATGAAACAAGGCGTTCGGACTTGATGCGAGTTCCCGGAGAGCAATTGGGGCTGCGTATATTTTCTGGAAACATCTTGGTTGGACCTCGAGGCTTCGCCGATAAGCCTGACAACTTAGGGCCCCACCTGCGCGATTAAGTGGTCGCAAATCGGACCGCAAGATTGAGATTCAATCGAACCAGCGCAGCGGCGCCCAAAAATTATAATTATATCTTCTCAGAAAAGACAGGTTTATGATCGACTGTCGTTCTTTATCATGATTGATCCAGTTATAAGTTATGACTGAAAACAATATTTTTCTCTTACTATAGAGGAAACACTATACAGGAAAATTTGAGAAACGGAGGAACAAGCTTGGTCGGAGAAGTTAGAGAAACTTATCTGAACGTGGTGAGTGACAAGTACTGGCGATGGGCTTTTTTTCCACCTACACCACACAACTCTTAACAAGACTGATTCTCTTCTGCAAACTCTTAAATCGAAAAGATTGGATGTGTATCTAAATAAATTGTTGATCGAGAAATGTATCGAAATCCCTCGAAGTAGTATACCCATGCGAAAGCACCGACAAGTGGAAAGAGGACCACCCGTTAAGTAAACGCAAACAACTCTTCGGTACTGCTGGAAATGCGTGCTTTCTTTCGCCAACTCACTATAGAGATAGTTATCTCCTTCTGAATTCAAATAATCAACCAAAGAAGATGACGGGCTTTCACGACCCAAACAGTTGAAATTAAATTTGATAGCACAACAAAGCCGAAGACCAAGCAAATCTTTCTCAACTTCTAATAGACTCTTTTAATCCGAACACAATCCACAACAATTTCATCATACAGTTATGTAGGTGTACTATTGTTTCAACAGCAGTAGCAACCACTACATTCTACTCCGTACATTCCCCTGCCGAGTGCCGAGTCTTCTGGGCCCACACAGAGTACAAAGCCAGATGTACTACGTACAAGTATTCCGTGTCCACCTACCTATATACGAGTGTACAATCCGAATTGGAATGAAGCACAGAAGCAATTTGGAGGCAGTCGTTAGAATAATTGTTGTTACCCATAAAGACAATTCTCTCGTGGATAAAGCAAATTAAAATTTTCCATTTGCTTTGCGCCAAAACAAACCTCTACCGACAGACGTCTACTTCTGTTTAAAGCTCAAGCATTAACTCGAGCGATGTACCGGATACCTACTACCAGAGACACCAACATATAAGTATAGCAAAGATGGAACACGCCAACAAGGTAAAAAGTTTTAAATTCTTGAATCGGTTTTTGCAGAAAAACTCAACAAGGACCCTACTGCTTTGATGGGTACGAGCATTATCCACTTGTGCTACCTACTATTGCTCGAACCCTAACGCTTGGTAGATCTAGGTGTACGGAAGAGGAAGAGCGTGTGTAGTGCATCCATTCCGATGCCGATCCGTTTTTCTTTTTGTATGTTGTTTGTTGCTCTCGACTGTACAACTACACTTTGCCGTGTTGACTTAACGATGCTGATGTGTAAATTGTTTGCCATAAAAAATACTATCTTGCATTTCCCTCTACAGAATTGATGTTGCACTCGTGCCAGGAAAGGAGAAAGCCGGCATCAACTTCAACTATGAGGGTGGTTGGTGCTGGGTTTCCGCCGAGGAAAAGAACACAACAATTTGGGCCGACCTTCCGGAAATGGTTGCTTGATGTTTGAGCATTTTACGGAACCAACAGAAAGCACTTTGCAGTGCAAACGTTGTTCTTAGATGGCACACACTATACAGGAAGAGGAGTCGTGTTTTTTTTCCTGTGCACCACTCGTCCGTCAAATCCCTGATGCTTGAAGTTTGTGTGTGTCTTTTTGGTGAAGTGTGAAAGACTTTTGCGTTTATCTTTTTGATATACCAATGTTTTGCTGTTGTTGGATGCATTCCCACCAGGTAACGATATTACATATGCCATCAAGATGAATGATGTTGCTCTTCCACGTGAAAGGTGCAAGGTGCCGAGTGCCGCATCCTTGAGCGATCTCTCGGTTTCAGCTTGCTCAACATGAACACTTATGGGAGAGGAACCCTGCTATGGTATATGCGATTTTGGAATGCTGCACTAAAAGTTTCCATTCGCATACGTAATCGCAGTACAGATCCGCTCTTACTCGATTCAATCGAAGTGTGGTTGGAATTCAGATGTTGGGAAATCGTCTCTCTGCAGGCGGAACTCTAAAATTGTAAGCAGATTCGAAAGACCACGTAAATGATGAAAAAGTACGCGGGCGACCTGTTAGCTACCTTAACCTCAAGATTGGCAAAGTCTATCACCGGATCGGGAGTTTGCATGCTCAGAAGGTACCTTTTATAGACCCCTCTAATTCGTACGTCACCCTAACTAGCTGAATAAGTTCCGAAAGATAATTAAACTGTGAAGGAGAAGAACGGGTACTTAGAAGAAAAGGAACTTAGCTTATGCAATAACTTCCGAAATCTAAAAAAGTCACATCGGTCTATTGAATTCAAACCCATGTTAAAACTCACACACACTTCCCAGCATCTACAGTTATCTAGGGAAGTCCACATTGATTTAAGGGAAACACTGCGCAAAAATGAAAAAAATTGTCAGAGAAGTGCATCGCTTTGTTATTTCTACTTCAAAATGTGCGTATCTACAAAGTTTTAGAACATTACAGAAAAAAAAAAACGTCTTAGGTACATGTAGGACTTTTGGTACAATAGACCTTTTAGGTCGCAGTGTCAGCCAACGGGTATGGGTTTTTTTTTTAAATGAAGATATTAGTAGGCGCAGTGGCTTAGTGGTTAGTGTGTTGGACTACTAAGCGAGGGATCCCAGGTTCGACTTCCGAAAAAAAAAACAAATTCCAACTTATGTCTTTTTTTTCACTGCGCCACCTGCGCGAAAGTCTGACAAACATCCGAGAGCAGAACTGTCACGAAAGAGCTTCTCAATTGGCCGTTTGGACCCGGCATAAAATTGTGGATTCGTCCCAAAAATTAAAAACTCGCAAAAAACGAATGGTGGTGAGAAGCTAGGACAACTTTCTTTTTTTTTTAGATTAGAAACACGTTTGAATGTCATGATTTGTAATATCAATAGAAACAAAGAGAAGAGATAACTCAGTACCCAGAGCTATCAAAGTCGCACGTCATTTGTAATACAGAAACGACTCAGTTGTCACATGTTGCCTGAGCCAGAGCAATTCCGCAATGGGTCTGGGTATGAATAAAAACTTGCATTTGCTTTAGTAAAAGGTTTTAGCAAAGTAAAAGCCCTTAGCAAATGCTTTGAATCGGTACGAATAAAAACCTAGTTTGCTAAAGTAAGTTCGAAAATTCGAAGATAGCAATTACTTCGCTGTACATGTCCTTGCCTTGCAATTTCTGTCAAAATTAACAAGTGACAACTGTCCGGTGGTTTGTTTAGGTTGAATTTATTTTCAAATATTTGTGGGAAAGGTATTAAAAGCAATCCATAGCTCCAATTGCACCTGGAAACAAAAATTTTATTTGCCAAGTCGCTTGGTGATGTTTGATTTCTTCCTCAGTTGTCGGCTTGTTGAACTATTTTTTGACACACATACCAATTAGTTAACGGAACGGATGAAACCAAGATCTTCTCCAACATCAACCTAAACACATAAATTTTTCACTTGTTAAGCCATGAATTTTGAAATGTTTACCTGAAAGCCCTGATCTCCTAAATACCTTGGGAAAGACTTAATTTTCTGGATATTTGAAAGAGCACCACACGCGTCTCAAAATTATCATTTAAAAAAGCATTAGCCAAAATGTCCAAATTTTCACGCGAGTAACATACCCGAAGCCAACGGCCGTTCCCCCAAAACCAAACAGAGCAACAATACCAAACGCTAACTCACCGAATTTCAGCAATCAACCACAGAATGCAAGCCAAGCATTCCGATCAGCGATTACTTCCCCAATCGATGACAACACTAAGAATATGGGTCAAGTCGAATACGCAGCGTCATCAGAAAATCAATATACAAGGGAAAGCCAATGCGGAAGCCGGCGACCAGTGATACTTATTCCATTATAGACAACGACGCAGTGGACGGCGGGTTGTCTCTAATTTACATTAAGTTAATTTGTGTAGTTGATATAAAATACGCAAGGTCCACAAAGACCACATCAATAAAGCGGGGAATAATAAAAGATAAATTGTTTTTTTTATCTCGCTCGGTGCGGTATACTTTACTGGCGCAGTCGGTATTCCTCTATTCAAAGAAGTAAGAGGAAAGTGATTTAAACCAAAATAGATGATTTATTGTGGAAGAAATACATAACGGTTAGAATAAAGTGACAATCAAGTGAAAGTGATTACTTGGTAGAACTAATAATCGAAAACTCCCACAAAGTGAAAATCAATCGAAAATAAAGCAGTAACATAGTGCAGTGAAGTAAAATTTAACATTGTGCGTAGAAACAAGCTACAAATAAAATAATTAAAATGGCTCAACAACCAACAATCGATCAATGCTTAATCACACTCACTGAAATATTACATAGACAAAATATATCTCACAACTGGAGGACAACAATCGAAAGGCAAATTAAATATGTACAACCGTTCAATGGAGTGCAAGGCAATCTGCCTTCCTTTATAGCAACAGTGGAACAAATATTGGCCGAATATCAAGGAGATCATGCTCAACAAGTCTTCAACATAATATATAACGAGAAGATTACAGGACCAGCAAAAAACTACCTGGCAGCAGAAGCACCAACTACCTGGGAAGAATGTCAAAAAAAAACTCAAGATACACAGACCAACAAAAGACCTAAACACCATCGCCAAGGATATAAATAATATTAAGGTATTTACAATTAATCAATTATTAACTAAGATTCAAGAAACAATTAATGACATAACTGAGTGTGCAGCTTTTAGTGAGAATGGGCTAGATATAGCTGCATGCCTCAATAGTTCATTAATACTAAAGATAAAAGAAATCACAGCTGGAGCATTAGCAGCAGAGATTGGTAACAAATATTGCTTATCAGATATTAGAAGAACTTTGTTTAGATATATAGGTCAAGATAAATATAATTTACATATAGAAAAGACACACAGAAATTACACTACACACACATCTTATCCATCAAATAATCAAAATTTACAAACTAGTATAAAACACTTACAAATTGAAAACGAAGATTTAACTAATAACAAAATAGAAACTTTAATAGCAAAAATTAGATCCATAACTCCTAATACAAATAATAGACAAAGGCGAGGATTAATAAATCTAGTAGGAAACGTACAGAATTGGCTATTTGGAACTATGGACAATAATGATAGGCAAGATATTTTGACTCATTTAGATATTGCGGAAAAAAATAGTCACAATGCAATACAAACAATAAATGAACAGATTAAAATAAATTATCACTTTAACGAATCAATAGAAGCACTTAAAACAATTGTAGAAAATGATAGAAAAACTATATTAAATAATTTCTATAAAGCAGAGAATACTATTACAGACATAATGAAACAACAAATGTACTTAGATCAAATAACAAAATTAAGATTTATAGACAATAAAGTAAACCAAATACAAGACAACATAGTATCTGCGAAACATAATATAATATACCCCAGTATTCTTACATCAAGAGAAATAAGTGAATATAAAATTGACTTTTATAAACTTAAATTAATAAAAATGGGTGTCTTAGAATATAAAAATAAACTTATTGTAATTGCCATAAAAATTCCAAAAAATTATATTACTGTAGAACAAACACTTATTATCCCATTACCAAATAAAGAATATCTTGAAATTGATAGCGAAAATGAATACGTTATAGAAATTAATAATCAAACTTATAAATACCAACCAGATGTAACACTTAAGGAACTAGAACTAAGTAAACATTGTGTAATAACAAGTAGTTGTAAGTTAAAATATAATAATAAAACGCAAATACAAATTATAGATGACGAAACTATTGTAATCAAAAACGCATATAGAGAAGAAATTAAACAGAATTGTGGCAGTAGAAAAATAATAATAAACCAAAATTATCTTATTAACTTCTTTAATTGCCAAATACAGTTGCTAAAAGAAACTTTTTATAACCAGCAGAAGATTATCCAAGAAAATTTTTTTTACCCCGAGAATAGTTGGAATTCTACATTTGTAAAGGCAATTACTTTTGATGAGATGGTATCGAGTAATTTTGAAAACATAAAAGAAATAAAAGAACTGCAATTACATAAAACGATTTCATATAGTATAAACTTAAGCATAATAATTATAATAATAGATATATCAATATTGTTAACATACTTTTGTCATAAATACTACAAAATATCCAGAAAGATAAACAATAGAATTCAGGAGAATTCTTATCTAAACCGAGGAGGAGTAACATACCCGAAGCCAACGGCCGTTCCCCCAAAACCAAACAGAGCAACAATACCAAACGCTAACTCACCGAATTTCAGCAATCAACCACAGAGCATTCCGATCAGCGATTACTTCCCCAATCGATGACAACACTAAGAATAAGGGTCAAGTCGAATACGCAGCGTCATCAGAAAATCAATATAAAAGGGAAAGCCAATGCGGAAGCCGGCGACCAGTGATACGTATTCCATTAGCGACGCAGTGGACGGCGGGTTGTCTCTAATTTACATTAAGTTAATTTGTGTAGTTGATATAAAATACATAAGGTCCACAAAGACCACATCAATAAAGCGGGGAATAATAAAAGATAAATTGTTTTTTTTTTATCTCGCTCGGTGCGGTATACTTTACTCGCGTGAAACGAAAGAATTGCTTGAAGTTATTATCGTCACCAATTCTTCTTTGCTTATACTGTTTTTTACTAGCACGGACGTTAACAAGAAGAGGTAGAACAGGTATACATAATGTGAAAACTTACCGCATCCATATTTTGTTTGGTTTTCCTGCACGAACAAAACCTAATTTAACTCTTTATAAACAAAACATCGAAAGTTCCCAATGCTTAGATTGTTTTATGTAAAAAATGTGCGTACAAAATATTTAGCAAAAATCTGAGTCAACTAAATAGCAGACTCAGAATTTGCTTTGCCTGATAAGTTTTATTCATACCGATCTGAGTAAAAGGTCAGGCCGCACAACTCAACTCAAATTGTTTATTATTCATACGAAATGTGGGAAATGCTTCGATTTTGACATTTCTCTTGAGTAAAAGCAATTGCTACGTTTTATTCATACGACCCATTGTATACAACAGACAAATAGATAATCAAATAGTGTAAATTGCTTAAAGTCGACCTTGAACAGCATTTGCGATATATTTCTTATTTTATAACAACACACTACTTGAGGGGCTCGTTAAACATACAAGTTAACACGCAGAATCAACAACCTCCGAAGTAAACGAAGCAGACGGCGCGGGAGTCGGCAATACAACACCCAGCACGGGCGCAGGTCATTCAACCAACACCAAACTGCAGCAACATAGAAATAAGGTAGTATTAGGTTATTTCAACAAGTCAAGCAAGAGAAACGTTGGAAATCAGCGTTGCCACTAAAATCTTTAGCAAATGTAGTACGTTAGCCAACAAAATGTAGCATTTTCAAACAAAATGTAGTACCTGTTTTTTTTCTATTGAAATTTAAATTAAGTAACATAACAAAGAAAATAAACAATTTCAGACCGCAGTTTAGATATGATGCTGTTTTTATTTGTTATATGTATTTCTAAAACAGTCGGACAACCTTGGAGCACTATTTTAATTGGAAATGTGTGTGGGTAAGAGTTCATGTCTAACAAGCAAAGTCATATTGCAAACAAATGACTTCTGACAAAAGGGTTTTTCTGGCCTACTTTTGACCCATGAAAATTGGTTTTCCCATTCCTTGCGATATCTTTGTGTGCGAGCTGAAGATTTGCACTTACTTTAGAGTGATGCCAAGTTTTTAAATCTATTTATTTAGTTATAAAAGCAAAAGGGGCAAAATTCGAAATGTTGTTCGTAAAAAAGTAAAACGGTTAGACGGATCTTGAGAAATGTAGTATCTTAGCGTAACGACGTAGTATGTAGTACGGCGTTAAGAAATTCAACAAATATGTAGCACAATACTACATATGTAGTACAAGTGGTAACGCTGGTTGGAATAAACAGTATTTGGAAAAACGTTTGAAGCGCCCTTCAACAGGCTCTAAAAAAAAGCTAAATTGAAACTTTAGTCGCACAACGGTCACCGTACGCACAATAAAAATAGATTTTTAAATATGACTCCTCTGCAATTTTAAAGGGGATTTTTTTTTTATAGTTCACTAACCATTTGCTACAGTAGATATAGGTTTAAAATTCGTACCTACGGTAATAGAGAAGTAAATATTATTAAACTTTCGCTTTACCGTTGTTCAAAAAGACCCCTCTACCCCCTTTTAAAAGCATGCACTTTTTTTAGGGCTATTACTTTCAAACGAATTACCACATTGATATGCAGTTTTGTACGATTATAAGTAATAGAAAATAATTCTGGACTTGTTACAGAATACAATTTCTCAGCCCAATAGCCTTTTTAGGGGGAGCTTAACCCTAAGTGCGAGTACCTAACATTTTTGTTGAAAAATCGAAAAACCATTTTCAAAAATCGAATCTCCAAAGATGTAAGCTCAACCTTACCGTTCGAATTTTTATGCTAACAAGAAGGTATTTAAAAAGTGTTTTGGAATTTTTGAACCTAACCCGTTTTAAGAGCTTAGGTGATTCAAAAGAAAAACAGATTTCTTTTTTTCAATTTTTTTTATTAAACATAAAGCAGATTTACAGGGTTGTGCACTGAATAATTTTTACATCCGGCAAATGACCTCCACGACTTTGCTCGCACATTATACGCACTCTATTATCGAAGTTTTCCTTGAGCATTTTGGTAAAATGTAACTGAATTTCGTTGATGCAGTGTTGAATCTGATGCTCCTTCAATGCACGGGTGCATGTGAACTTTTTGAAATAGATCTTTGACTATAGAAAAACAAACCCAATTATCTAATGATCAATTAAAATTCTGATCATAGACAAACCATACTGAGACCCCCAACTCACAATCCTCTTGCCGCTGGCCCCCTCAGTTTTTTTTCAAATTCGCCATTTTGTTTTCCTATCGGTGTTATGTCACAAAAGAATCCGTGTGACATGCAAAAACATACAAAAAATGCAAAAATAAATGCTGCCAACCTCGGCAACCGTGGGGAAATGTGAAAGAGTTCGGGAATACCACATTTTTTCATTACTGAACGCCATTGGTTAGTTATTATAAATTGTTAAAAGGCGAATAATTTGATTTGTTTGGTTAGTAAAATTATCTAAAGCTGATGTTCTATATACTAGAAACATTAGGATAAACTTTGTTGTGTATTTTCTGCTTTTGGATATCATTAACTTCGATTTCGTGTGTAAATTTTTCTTAAATAATGAAGAAAATTTGCTCAAAATGTTTTCATTTTCCCTACAGCAATATACATTGTTAATTTTTCATGAACATTTTAAGCAAATGTGCACTTATTCCTAAAAAGAAATATTATCCACACGTAACGAACAATTTCAAATTAAACGGATAAAATTCTATGAATTCTGCCAGCAACTTTGCCCACAGCGGAAGTGTCTCATATCTCCTGGGAGTGTGTTGGTGAGCAGAATTTTTGAAGTTTCGTGACATTTGTCAATACGATTTTCTATGTATGAATACTAGCGCACCAAACGTGAACACTCCATAAAAATATAGCTTGTAGGCTAAGTAACGGGAAATCGGCCGGAGTTGGTGGTCTCAGTATTGTCTCCGATTCTGATCATCGAAACGAGCGACCAGGAAATGTCTCTTGCAGTAATTTAATAGTTTCACTGGCTGTATGACATGTCGCACCGTCTTGTTGAAGCCACGCATGTTGTCCACATCAGCATCAATCAATTGAGGTAGAAAGAACTTGGTTATCACATCGCGATATCGAGCACCAGTAACAGTTACTGTTTGTTCAGTCTCCCAAGCAGCTACACAGATCCAAATATGAAAACAGCCGAAATATTTACATAGCTGCGCTGATTGAGAAAGTTGGCGAAGATCTGTTGGCACCCACGATTCAGTATCTACTCGCGCAAACATTCTGAGCAATGGTTTCTCAAAGGTCGTTCCAATTTTTCTCATTCGAAACCCTAAACTAACTACTAAATAGACTGACAGCTTCAGCCAAAAAAGAGAACTTGCCTACAAGCTGAATTTGACCTTGGCTGCAGCCCAGTTTGAATTCATGTATAAGAGCCTATGTTAATCAAAGGGGCTCACTCATACTTGAAAAAAACCAACCTACACTCTTCCGGTTTGGCTTTTCAGATTTCTGCTGCCAAATCGAACATAAAATCCAATTTATTTTGGTTCTTGTGTGTATTGAGTTGGCCGCAAAAAATATTTGTTTTCACTTGCACTGGAAATCCATTTGAATTGACATTAATGCTTTAAGTTTCGAAATCATGTTGAAACAAAATGTTTTAACACCGTTTAGGGAAAACATTTTTCTTATGTCTCGACGGAAAATTTCTTAAGCTTTAGCATAATTTATAATCTGTAATTAGTAGGTATGTAAAATGAACACATGCACATTAATATTATGAAAGTACATATGCATTTGTTAAATTAAAAAAATTAGTTCTATATTTTTATTGTTTTTAATATTGCTGTCAAATTTTTATGCGCCTATATTTATGTGAAATACTCGGAACAGTTAAAAAATGTTTTGATCACCTTTTGTATTCCCAAAGCACAAAATGCACTTGTTTTTGTTAATTAATAATTTATATTGTGTTTTTGTTAGGAGTTTAATCACTTTTTCTCTTTTCTGACTTCCGATATTAATACTTTTTTTTTAAAATATGAATAGCATTTGCATTCTTACCTGGAGTTATTAAGCGACAGAGTTTCCAATCATATTTTGATTTTGTACAAATATGGTGTTAAATAAACGAATTTGGAAACATTCAGAAATTTACTCAATGTTCATGAACAATTATTAGTAAGATTCACTTATGCCCTAGTGGAAGCTTGGGCTTAACTTGCATGTTGTTAACTCATTTTTGGAACAATCCCCACGGATTTCATTTATGCGCCTGCATGAATTTTGCTGTCAAAAATAGAATTCATACAAATAAAATTCAAAAAGAATTGAAATGTGAATAGATGAATGGTTTTTGGTGCAGAAGATAAAAAAACCATAATCAACATTTACTTTTTTCACATTTATTGTTATAAATCTATTTACAAATTGTTTGTTATTGAAATAGTGCCACCCGGCGGCCATTAATACACGTATTCACAGACAGCAAAAACAAAGAGCGCGCGAGAGAGAGCTGTCATTCAAAATTTGCGGGGAAAATCGGGTAGGTAGGTGCAAGAATAATATAATATTCTATTCTATCGTTCTTGGGTAGGTGCACGGAAGCTGTCAGTCTATTTAGTTTATGTTTGAAACATAGGTACCTTGTCCTTAAAGAAATATTTCAATAATATCGTTCCATTCAATACTTGGATTTTATATTAATACACTGGTAAATTTATATTGCTTTTAGTAACAAAACAAAAATATTAAGAAATTTTCTGAAGTTCTCCACTAATCGATTTGAATAAATCACAAATTTAGGACCAACAATTTTGTGACTTCTTTTCTCTGCACTCAGCCAAATCCAAAACACCTGTCATCGTTGAAATGTGCCTTCGGCGAGAAGCGGCTACCTATCTGTGCCACGTTACAATTTCCGACGTGAAGCAACACAACTGACATCTGAACAGAAACCCCCCGAGTGCATTTGCAATGTAAAAGTCATATTTTACAGCTCACATAATTGGTAAGCCAATTCCATAGATCTGTTGTGCATTATTCTGCATATCGCAACTTACAATCCAATTCAAACGGAATATTCCATACATCCTCTATTAATTGCACTGTTCCACACTGGCATCGTAACATCCACTGGCGAAATTCGTCTGTTCATGCGACTCCTATCTGTCAGTGGTATGCATGTCATGCCCGCAGGGCATTGGAAACCGCAACCCATATGTACATATCATTGACTACAAATTCGTGCTGTAATGAATACTTGACGGAAGAAATGTATTGAAAAGTCGCCGTAGGGCTACAGTTCGTTGAAAATATGAACCAAATATATTCAAGTGCGGAAGGTGAACCAAAAGTCAAGTGGTAGGCCTAGCTTCTTCCAACTATTTGTTTGTGTTTTTTTTTTAATTTTTGGAAATTTGTTTGCCAAATCTGAGAAGGTTTTCGAAGACAGTTCGCCTTCACGAAGTTTGCAAAACATGGCGCAGTGGAAACAACCCTAAGATGTTATGAAATGATCCGTTCCGGGGAGACCACTCGCTCAGTAGTCCAGGACTCTAAACACTGATCCCACAAATAAGTTTGGGCTTACCTATAGTGACTCCTTTAAATTTGGACTCCGATAATTATGGAGGACTTACACAGAGCTGTTTAGTAATACCGGAGTACGTAACAAAATAAATATACCTTACGACGGCTTTTCAATGTAAGTTCGACCGTCGCCGTGTAAAGTCGCATTTTCTTTCTGCTCCCTAAATTAATTGAATTATTAACTACCCGTCAGCAATTCTTCTGACCCACTCCGCGCCTGTACCTACAATTTATTTTCGTGACCCATATTTTTCATAACAAAAAGTTTTTTGTTTTTTTCTGTTACCATGTCGTGCGGAAATGCAATTTACGAAATAAACGATACCAATGCCGACTGGATTGCTTGCAAAGGAATTTGCGGAAAAACATTCCATGCCATTTGTGTCGGCCTAAATAAAAGAAATAGTTTCTATATCAAAGAGTATCCAGACAACCTTCTTTACTTTTGTGACGAGTGTAAGACCATATCGCTATCACATGTACTTTTAGCAATAAAGTGTCTTAGTGACTCCAATGAATCATTCCATAAGACTCTGAATAAGAAAATCACTACCAAAATCTCCAACCTAGAAAGTGGTGTCAGATGTGTTGACGATCTTGGAAATTCTCTTCAGACCACAACCGATCTAGTCAAATCCAAAATCACAAACATCGATACACAAGTAGCCGGTCTGATCGAGTCCAATTTAGAGAAATCTAAGAACGATGAAAAGATCTCGTTACTACTTAATAACGTTTTGGCTGAGCTTAAAGTGATCAGTTATGTGCAAAAGAAATGCAACGAGGAAGCACGCAACTCCATGAACTCCATGCGCGAAGATCTAGATATCCACTTCCAGTCCACTTCAACCAACCAACCACATTCAAATAAACCAGATCCAATACTTGAAGACGAACTCACTGCGGCTCAAACAACTATGTGCGACATTCAGAATAGGATTGTAACTCTTTGCTGCAAAATCGACGACATCTCAATCCATAGTCAGCATCACCAGGATCCGCAATACAATACTTCCATTTTAGCCGAATTATTGGATGTCGAAACCAGCTCAATCTCACCCCAACCACCTCGCCTCCTGCCGATGACTGAAACTGTCAACTCTTCTACCGTCCCTACAATCCAAACTGAAATCGTTTCAATGCCAACTCCTCCCGTCGCCGCCCCACGTATGCTCATTAAGCATTTTGGAACTTCGTGGACACCTTCGGAATGGCAACATAGAATTGATAAACTACGCATAGAGAATCAAACGACCACTCCCTTCTTCATCAAAGACGCTCCCCAGTATGCTGATGTTTCTTGGATCTCGCAGTTCTTCAAAAAAATATTCGATATCACCATCAGTCATTGTAAAATGTTTCTACCATCTCACCACAATGGCAGGTGTAACTTCAAACTTGACATTCCGACCAAATATGAATGGCTATTTCAAAGCTCTACTAGTAAAAACTTCAAGCTTGGTAAGATGAGTATGTGTAGATGGACGGACAAGCCCACCAAAAATAAAAATAAAACTAAATCTAAGTCTAGTAATAAGTTACCAAAACCCGTTTCAAGCTCCCTTCCTAAATCCGACTCTAACTGCAGCCTCAAAACCAACATATTCCCTAATTTTGCCCCTCCGACTCATATTCCCAACGAGCCTCCTTCATCCTCTTCAAATCCGCCACCCAAACCAACACGTAAACGTGTATCCTTCAATTTAACCGATATCTCCCTCACTCCCTCCTCTCAAAATTCCCCGCAATCATTGACCGCTAATAATTCTTTCCCCAATTTCAACCTGCAAACTGGAGCTATGTACCCTAATTTCATTAGTTTCCATATTTTAAATCCTTCATCTGATCAGTCAGTCAATACCCCATCTTCCTCCCATAGCCCTATTTTTGATCCCCTTCTGCCTCCCACAGTTAAGCTAACACAACAAACTATTGACTCTACAGAATGTCGTTATGCACTTTCAAGGCTTAGAGACAAAAAGACTTACGAGAATATACGACTCCTTCTAGCATATCTACATGACAAATCCAACTCAGTTTGCTATGAGGGTAAAACGAAAACAAGCGTCATGGTCTCATTCAACAAGAAGGTCTCCCTACTGACTTAAACAGTCTGAAACAGGTTCCACGAGATTTGTAATATGTCTCCCGAAAAAGTCTCGGACGACCTTGCTGCATTTGGTAACTATGTTCACTCTAAAAGGATCTCGCACCTTCAACGGAGCAGAGTTGACCACAATAAATTTTTTTCGTCCCTAATCTTCAAAAAAAAAAAACAATGCTTCAAACACCCACATCTAAGAATATTCCTCTTACCTTCTACTATCAGAACGTTAGAGGACTACGATCTAAAACCCGTGCTGTTTTGCGACAATCTCACACTCTCCCTTTTGATATCTATGCTCTGACTGAAACCAACCTAATTCCCGATATAAAGAACCAAGAATTATTTCCCGCTACATTTAGTGTTTTTCGAGACGACGATCCTTCCCACCCAAAGGATGACTCTCCTTGCCGAGGTGTGCCCTCATTTCCACTTCTTCTTCTTCTAAGCTTGACTTCATTTCAATAAAAATAATACTCCCCCGCAGGTCCCTGTACGTTATGTGTTTTTACATCCTACCAGCTCAACCTATTGAATCCTACCAACTTGCTATTAATGCGATTGATGAAATTATCGAGTTATCTGACTCCCATGACGACATCCTCATACTTGGCGACTTTAACCTGCCTCTGCTAAAATGGAGCCTATCAGATGACGAATCCTTTTTCATAGCATCCAATCCCAATTCAATAAAGGAATGCATCTTCTTAGATCGTTTAGCCGACTCTAGTCTATGCCAAGTTAGTGGTTTCTCAAACTTTATGGGTAGGCAATTAGACCTTATCTTTACTTCTGATCCCATTAACTCCTCGGTCTCTCTTTCTCCTCTATTGCTTTCAACTATTGATAACCTACACCCCCCACTACTCCTCTCTTTTTTTCACAACCCTCCTCCGCAGTCCACACCTTCTGCAGCTCTCCCAATCTATGATTTTCATAAAGCTAACTTCCGCAAAATTAATGAATATCTCAGCAGAGCATCTTTTGACTTTGTCAAACTGTCTTTAAATGACGCCCTCTCCATGTTTTATAGAGAATTATTTAGTTCTATCTCTCTTTATGTCCCCATTTCTCGTCCTAAAACGTCTTCTACATGCCCGCCTTGGTATAAGCGCAGACTTCGGTTGTTACGCAACAAGCGTAATAAATTATGGACCGTTTTCCTTCGCACCAATTCTTTCTCTGACTTCTCAAACTATCTCGGTTCATACTTTCAATTCACCCAGGTTTACAACTCTCTCTACCAGCGATATCTCCATAACGCGCAAGCCAACCTTATAAACGACCCTAAATCTTTCTTCCGATTCGTCAACGATAAAAAAATCCGATGGTTACCCATCATCCCTCTCTTACGAAAACGTTTCTTCAAGTGATCACACGCTATTGCCAACCTTTTCGCCACCTTTTTTAAACAATCTTTTGCTGACAACTCCTTTGTACCGGATCCCTCTTATTTCAAATACCTACTTAACTTCTCCATTGGTCCCTTTCTCCCTCAAACTTTTAAACCCTCTTTAATAGAAAATAAATTACAAAAACTTAATGATGAATATTCACCTGGTCCTGACGGTCTTCCCGCGATTTTTCTTAAAAAAATGCGCCTTTAATCTTTCCATCCCACTTTCATACCTATTTCAGCTGTCGCTTTCTCAGGGCGAATTCCCTCAGATTTGGAAATCCTCCTTCATAACGCCAGTTCATAAAAAGGGATTGAAAAATGATGTAACTAACTACCGACCTATTGCTAAACTTTCGCATTTACCCAAACTCATCGAAAGTATTTTGTACGAAGCCCTAAGCTTTCAGTGCAAGTCTTTAATATCCCCCACGCAACACGGCTTTCTAAAAGGTAGATCAACTACCACTAACCTCGTCGAATTGTGTCCTCTGCACTCTCAGCCTTAGAAAGTGGTAAAGAAGTCGACGTCATTGCAACAGACTTCAGTAAGGCCTTTGACAAAATATCCCATAAATTAATCCTTTTCAAATTGTCTGCTCTTGGCTTTGTACCTGTTTTGCTAAAATGGATAAATTCTTACTTGGAAAACCGCTTTTACAGTGTTCGCTTCAGGTCCGTCCTATCGACCCCTTTCTTGGCTACCTCTGGCGTACCTCAAGGCAGCCATCTAGGTCCCCTTCTTTTCATCCTAACCATAACGACCTTGAAATGGTCATTCAGCACTCAGAACTTTCTCTGTATTCTGACGATACTAAATTTTTCAAACCCATCTCCTCACAACATGACTCCAGCCTCCTTCAAATAGACCTAGATAATTTTTCCACCTGGTGCCTCAAAAACTACTTAGAACTCAATGTTGCCAAATGCCAATCTCCTCCTCGAACTTAACTCCTCCACGGTCAACCTATATCCATCGCTCAATATATTCGCGACCTTGGCGTGTTATGCGACAGAGAACTTAATTTCCGCTCACATATTGATGAGATTATTCTTAAAACGAACTCATCGCTTGGCTTCGTCCAAAGATGGTCCAAAGAATTCTCCGACCCGTACGTGACCAGATCTCTTTACGTCACATTTGTTTGTCCGCTACTCGAGTACGCTAGCCAAGCATGGTCTCCCTTTCAACGTGTCCATATAGACAGAATTGAGAGCATCCAACGTCGTTTTCTTCGATTTGCTCTTCGAGGACTACCTTGGAATGATCCCCTAATCTTACCTCCCTATCAAGATCGTCTTAAACTTATTAACCTAAATACCTTGAGGAACGCAGAGACGTAGCAGACATTCTCTTCATTCATCGTCTGCTCTCAGGCTTTATCGACTGTACGTCTCTTTACAACTCTATCTCCTTTAACACTAACCCTCGGAATCTTCGTTGTCCTCGTCTCTTCTATCTACCAATTCACCGCACCTCATATGGCTCAAACGAACCAATCTCCCGAATGCTGCGGTAGGTTAATTCAAATCTTACCGTTTTTGACTTCAACCGCAGTAGTTCCTCCCTTAAAACTGACCTCCTACACCATCCTTAGTTTTAAGCCCTAGTTATTATATTTAGTTCTTAAGTTAGTTTAAGTCACTGTAGCTTGTAATAAGCCAAATAAATGGGGGTTTTTTTGTCCCCACCAAAAATTAACGGGCTCGATTGTATCGAAGACTATACTTCAAAGGGTACGACGAGACTGGATGCCTCGAGTATAGACCTACGTGTACACTACATCATCTGCTATTAGTGACAAACTGCGTTCGCTATCTTGATTACAAGACCCACACGAAAGTACCTCAGGCACTCCTTAATTTATAAGTCGATTAAGCAGTTCCACAAAAAAATAAAAATGAATCCTTAAAAAGCTTAGGTACTCCGCGATACTAATAATCTGTTTTAGCGCCCAGGCTAAATTTTTCAAACTCATAATGGTGAAATTTTCCATAGAAAAATGCATATTGTGACCTACAAAATACTAAGTGAGTAGGTTAAAAGTGATTATTAGTACAAACAATCTTATTTCTAATACCTACTCAAAGTGATTTTCGTCCACATGGACTATTCAGAGTTCGAATACTAAACTGCGTATACTCTTTATATTCCGCAGAGTGGGAAGAAGAACGTCCAACTAGCAATTTGGCTTCGGGAAGGTCCAAGTTTATAATTTCTGTAGGCAATTGCTTCGATAGTGCTTCTATTTACAAGGTGGCGCAAAAATAACCTTCCGATGTTTTTTGGCTGTAATTTAAAAAAAAAATGAAAAAATTTCTTCTTGTGGATTATTTTTATTTGGTCTTTTAATTTTTTTTACATAAAGTCGAGAATATGATGTCATGTAAATGGCCGCCGCAACAGTTGATTGTCATTTGAGCTCTTTTTATGGCATTTTCCATCACTTTGGCCAAAACTTCCGGCGATAGGTCCTCACATTCTTGACGGATATTGTCTTTAAGAGCTGCAAGAGTCTGAGGCTTGTTGACATAAACCCGCGACTTCAAAAAGCCCCACAAAAAGAAGTCTGGAGCGGCCAAATCAGGCGATCTTGCTGGCCAGTGCAAATCGCCAAAACGGGAGATTAGGCGCCCGGGAAATGCATCCTTCAGCATATCGGTTGTGGCACGTGCAGTGTGTGCCGTTGCACCGTCCTGTTGGAACCACATGTTTTCCAATCCCAATTCATCAAGTTGCGGCAAAAATAACTCGTTGATCATTGCTCTGTAGCGCTGATTTTCGTGGCACATCGTCTGGTCGATGTCGACGGCGCTTCCGTGACATCTTCGGCTACAGCAGCAATATTCTCTGCAGAACGGCTACTCCGGGGTCTGCCACGCCTGGCAGCATCTCGTGTTGTGCCAGTCTCTTCGAAGCGAGCGGCTAAACGTCGCAGTGTTTCACCAGTAGGCGTTGGACGGCTAGGAAATCTGCGACGAAATTCACGTTGTGCCAAAGTCACCGACCGATTATTGCTCAAATAAATAGTCACCAATATTCCGCGTTCTAGAGCAGTGTAGCGTAACATTGTTTATTAACGTGCATTTAGCATGTGTTTACTACACAAATGTCAAAACACAAATGTCAAAACAGAACTGACATTAGGGGCCAATCGCAAAATTTATAGCATTTTCTGATAGGAGGATTACTTTTGCGCCACCTTGTATGATAACCGTAGTTGAGCGATTTCGAAGTAATTGCTTCGAAAATGGCTTCTGCCAGACCTTTGCGAAGCATATACACAGGCTTTTTAGAGGGATATGAAATTAAGTTTCGGTAAGGTCTCTACTAGACTTCTGAAAATGTGTGAGGAGATTTGTGGAAAGTTAATTGTTTTGATAAAGCTGGTGGTTGGAAACTCCTCTGTCAAAAAATTGTTTAGAGCTTCTGACTGGAGGCATTATAGAAGCAATGAAATGTCATGCAGTCACAGCTTGCGATTGGAAGCTGTTTAGAAGCCTAACTTGCTTATGGAATTAAAATTAATCAAATTAATCAAAATTCCGGATGGGTCAAAATTCTTTTTACAAAATTCTGTTTTCAAAACTCTGCTTTTCTAAATTCTGATTTTCAAAATTCTTTCTTACCAAATTCTGCAAACAATTAAAAAAGGTTTGGACAAAGTTAAGAAGCGCGCGCTCTTTTAACATTTCACAAACCTATTTTTATTCTTTGTAGAATTTTGTGGAGCAGAGCTGGAGAGAACATTTTCTTCTTTTAATTTGTATTTTTTTATAATTTGTTTTAGCTTGAACTTACATTTTCTTAATATTTATTTTATTTGATTTTTTTTTAATAGATATTGTTTTTTTTATTTTAATTCGTATTCAATATTTAATCTAATTTTTATTGTTTCTATTTTGAAATTTTTATTTTCTATTTTTTTGTAAATTTAAAATTGTTTTTTTTTATATTTTTCTTAGTTGGAAAAACGGAGAATTTTATTGCTTTAAATTTGAAAAGCAGAAGAATCAGGAAAAAAGACAAAATAGCACAGTGAAATATATGGCAGAAATGTTATTTCAAGTAAACACTTTCCGGTCATAAATAAATTAGGTAACCTTACATACAAAGCTGCAAGTTTCTTACAAGTATTTTCACGAAACTCTAAAATATATCAAGTAGTTCAGATTTACCACTGCTACAGCATTATGACGAATTAGGCTATGGTAGTTTATTGGACTACTACGCAGCAGGAGCCAAGTTCGATTCTCAGTGCGACGCATGTAAGTAAAATATAAATTTAAACGAGTATGTAAATGTAAACTGCATGAAAGTTGTTAAAAGAAGTTATTGGATCATTATAAATGAATGTTCTAGCTAGCCAACATGGTGTCAAAAGGTGTCACATTGATAAGCAGAATTGGCCTTCTTGAGATTATTCAAGAATAGGAGGGTCAACTCTTCAGGCCGATATAATATTTACGTCCTCGAGTTGAACGACGATTGTGCGCTCGCGGACCGCCACTATGCTTAACACCTACAACTCCACCAAATACTATTACACCAACTGCAACACCGCCGGCTACACCAGGTCAATATCAACGAATTAATTTAGATAAAAATTAAATTTTCCCTTAGCACTTCAATAATGGTAGCTTAAAAAAATAAAATTGCATGTCTGTTAAATTCATTCAACAATAAATCAAATAAATTTTGTAGAACGAAAGTTTCTTACCATATTATGATTATCTGCGTCAGATAATCGGGTAAGCAAAATTGGAATATTAGCTTGCAGGCTGTCTGGTGCGCATGGGATTTTTTTAATTTTTTATTTTTATTTTTTATTTTATATTTTTTATATTTTTTATTTACAAAGTCCACCGCAGTAGTACAACTGGCAAAGTCTCTCTACAAAAGAACTGTCACTTCTCCATGATGCCATCATTCACACGGGAGAGGATTTTTTTTTCAAAATTTGCACGGAAGCTAAAGCTTACAGTCAATTTTTTATAGTCTTTGGTCAGACTCTTCCATTAGGCTCGAAAAAAAAACAAAGTATAATGTAGCAGTTTTATTATCAAAACTTCCATACGGAATATTTTGTCATCAGGAACTTCATGTTTCCCCTGGCGCTGAAAAACAATTCAGAACAAATTGGAGTTGTTGAAATTGCGTCGTGATTATTCTACTTTACGTTGCCCTTTGAACTTACCAGCGATGCATTTTTATTATGAACTAGCTGACCTACAACGTCTGGGACCGTGTAATGAGGAGGTCGAACACAATTTTTGCATAACGGGTTGGTTTATTGCCTTGAAACAGTTGTGGTATTCTGTATTTAAATTGTTGCCCCCTGGGTGGGCCACATAAAGAACTATAAATCTTTCGGTAAAACCTTGCGCCCAAGATTTATTGCCGGATCCTCGTGCAATTTGTATCTATATTCGGAACATTTGTACAGTTGATATTATACAAGTTTCTACAGAAAGATCCAAAATTCTATCAGGCAGTTGGATTGTTTTTCTACTTCAATGTACCTAATAGTTCAGCAACAAGTATCAGATCGTTCAATTTCGAATTCATGAATAACGCAGTACAATATTCGTTTTTGTTTTCGCAAAAGTGTCGAGTGTGAACATGGAATGGAACCTTCTTGTCCTACCTAAGGTCGCATTTATACAAATATTCTTTGTCCAGAGTATTGAAACATCCTCAACATCATAGTCTTGCCATTTTGCACAGGGGTATGATGGGCGGTAGCAAAAATAAATGATGGTCTATTGCGGATAATTATGCAGTAATTTTTTTCTTCAAATTTTATTCGATTTATTATTTTAACAAACATTCAGTTTTATTTATTTCTGTTAATAATATTGACGTCGCACATGCCGAGTTTCAATCTGGGAACGACTTTACCCTTCCGCGGTGGTGCTTACGCTGCTGGTGCCTGGACTGCTGCTGGTGCCTGGACTGCTGCTGGTGCCTGGACTGCTGCTGGTGCCTGGACTGCTGCTGGTGCCTGGACTGCTGCTGGTGCTTGGACTGCTGCTGGTGCCTGGACTGCTGCTGGTCCCTGGACTGCTGGTGGTGCCTGGACTGCTGCTGGTGCCTGGACTGCAGGTGGTTCCTGGACTGCTGGTGGTGCCTGCACTGCTGGTGGTGCCTGGACTGCTGGTGGCGCCTGGACTGCAGGTGGTGCCTGGACTGCAGGTGGTGCCTGGACTGCAGGTGGTGCCTGGACTGCAGGTGGTGCCTGCACTGCTGGTGGTATAGGTGCTAAATTAGTTGGGCTTGGGCATGGTGGCCTTGGCCATGGTTGCCTTGGCCATGGTCGCCCTGACCATGGTTGTCCTGGCCATGGTTGTCCTGCCCATGGTTGCCCTGGCCATCGGTGTGGAACATGAGGATGTATATTTCTATGTCCGTAGTAGTGACCCTCTGATTTTTGAATAATCACAAGAAGGCCAACTATGCACATCAGTATAACAGATTTTGACACCATCTTGGCTAACTTCTAAGAGCTCAATTCGGAATTGATCTATCTCGCTGATGGTCGTCCTTTATATAGCGAAATTAGAAATATTTTTTCATTTAATCTACACTACTCTGGGTCTTTTTACCCAATTGAATAAATAGTCAAACTTGCATTTCGCCAAAAAAACATAGCAGTCCATGAATCATTGCATCATGGCCACATGAACACATAAGCATTTGATAACAGATCGGAAGCACAAATAGTACGTGGATATAGATTTGAACAAGTGGTTCAACACAATATATTCGCTTGATGTTTTTTGCTGAGAAGATTGTGCACATATGCAACGGGTCGTATGAATAAAAACTTGCGTTTGTTTTGAGTAAAAGGTTTTAGCAAAGTAAAAGCCCTTAGCAAATGCTTTGAATCGGTATGAATAAAAACCTAGTTTGCTAAAGTAAATTCGAAAATTCGAAGATAGCCTTGCAATTTCTGCCAAACTTAACAAGTGTCAACTTTCCGGTGGTTTGTTTATTTTGAATTTATTTTAAAATTTTTGTGGGAAAATGATCGAAAGCAATCTATAGCTCCAAATGCATCTGAAAATATAAATTTTATTTGCCAAATCGCTGGTGATGTTTGATTTCTTCCTCAGTTGTCGGAAAACGTATCCATTCATCGGCTTGTTGAACTGTTTTTTGACACACATACCAATTAGTTAACGAAACGGTTGACTGATGAACACCAAGATCTTCTCCAACATCAATTTTTCACTTGTTAAGCCATGAATTTTGAAATGTTTACCTGAATGCCCGGATCTCCTTAATACCTTAGGAAATATTTAATTTTCTGTATATTTGAAAGAGCACCACCACGCGTCTCAAAATTATCATTTAAAAAAGTATTAGCCAAAATGTCCACATTTTCACGCGTGAAACGAAACAATTGCTTGAAGTTATTATCGTCACCAATTCTTCTTTGCTTATACTGTTTTTTGCTAGCACGAACAAGAAGATGTAAAACAGGTATAATGTGAAAACTTACCGCATCCATGTTTTGTTTGGTTTTCCTGCACGAACAAAACCTAATTTAACTATTTATAAACAAAACATCGAAAATTCCCAATGCTTAGATTAAATAAAGTAAAAAATGTGATCAGATCACGAAAATAAAACAAAACGGATCATTGAAAAGTTTAATTTTGGAATTGTGGCAGCAGTTGCTTTCAAAAACAAAACAGATAATACGGTGTATTTCAAACTTCATATTGCCACCATCCATATTGCAAATATTCTTCTCAACGTTACGTCACACAAGGCACATGTCATTTCACTTGCAAAGTCGGGGGTGTTACCATATTTGAATCAAATTTGCATAATTTTTCTTTTCAAATATATTTTTGTGAAACAAATTTAGTATTTTATGTACAAATATGCAACACATGAACAATATTTTGCTGCTAACGCTTGAGTTTATCTTGGCCTATTAAGGTGTTATGGGTTGTGTTGTAATTGGCAATATCACACTTTCTCTAAATAAATAAAACTCTTGTAATATAGAGGGAAAATTAAAAAGGCGTTCTTTTTCGTATACTGTTTCAAAACGTTATAATATTTATTGGAATAGTTGTATAAAAGAAAACTGTTGAAGCAAACTATATATTATATTACATTAAGTTTCTATTTACATTGGTTTTGACAGTTGTTAAAAAACTCTCCACAAAGTGTGGAATCTATAATAATATGAGTTGCCATTGTATTTCAATTCTATTATTAATTATTAACATTCTCCCCCGCCGTGAACGCAGTTCGCAACATTGATGTCATCAGCACCTCAGTCCATTTTATGCCAACCCTGGTATGTATTGTGCTTTGTGGTTAGAAAATGTGTCATCTCACGACATGTAAAGACAAACAGAATTAGCGTATTTGAACAAACTTGTAAAAAGGTGACAACAACAGAAAACAAAAAAAAGAGACTGCAATACACAACATGACGAAATGACTGCACAGTGCATAATTCAGGTTTCGCTCACTTATCCTAAAGTCAGCGAACAAGCCTTTATTGTTTTTTATCGTCTTTTCCTTCTTCTTCTTCGCTGACGAACGATGACTACCGGCTGTTGTTGTTGTTGCATTATTGTAATTCGCGAGTGTAGTAATTTTCCATTGTTGGAGATGGACGCGGTAATGTTTATTTTGTGTTTTTTTTTTGTAATTAATTTCGGGCGTTTTTATTTTATACTATTGTGCAATTTAATCGCGATTCGCAAAAAAAAGTGTTTAGGCAAATTGTGGTGTAGGAGAAAAGGTAAGTGTTTAGTGCATAATTATTATGTTCATTTTTATACGGTGGTTATACGTATGAATGGATTTTCATTGATAAAATTTTTGTTCCGCGATCGCGTTGTGTGTATTTGTGTGTGTGTGTAGAATAAAGTTGCGCGCGGTGAATTTTCATTCAAAATTCCCTCATTGTTTTATTTATTTAAATGAATGATTAAATAGTGTATTTTGTGAGTTTTGTAGTGTGATTATTGGTTTATTTTCAATAGAAATTATTCCAAATCATAGTGTCGTTATTTATGTTATGTGTCTGTTGATAGAAGTGGACTGTATTTTGGTTGTGAATGATAGTTTCTTTATGATATTTTTATTTTGTAAAAATGGGCCATACTACTAGTGCTGTGCGGCATTTGGTATATTATTGTATGTTATATTTGATTGACTTCTTTTATGTTTTGTGTTAATTTATATTGTGTTGATGTTAAATAAATAGATATAGTGTTGTTTTGTTTATTTTAGGAGTGTGTTGAATTAAAGATTTGTATGATAGTGTTGCTTATTTGATTAGAGTTTTTGAAATTAGTTTTTTTTTTTTTTTTTGTTATGATGTGTTGAAATGAATGTAATAATGTCCTGTGTTGAGTTGAATGAATGTGATATATTGTTTAGTTGTATTGTATATTAAGTGTGTTGATAGAGTTTATATTGTGTCGAAAGTGTATTCAATTAATATAATATTTCTATCTGGAATTAGAATTGTGTTGGGTTGAATTGATAGATTTATTATATTCAGTTTACACTGGTTTTATTGTGTCGAATTATTGCTGGGTAAAGGACAAATTTTGGTTATAGGGCGTTTCAGTTCGGTTGTTGCTGTTTTGAGTGTTACTACTCGTACTAAATTATCAGGTCCCGGGTGTAATTTTAGTATTCTTCCCAGATTCCATTTCAGTGGTGGAAGTCGTTCGTCTTTTATCAAAACTAAGTCTCCTTCTTTCAGATTTGAGTCGACGATTTGTTTCCACTTTGGGCGCTGCTGAAGCCGGGTAAGATATTCATTGCTCCATGATTTCCAGAACGATTGAGAGAGGGTTTGGACTCGCTTCCAGCGATCTAAATGTGAAATCTTCTCCAACTTATATTCTGGTTGTGGAGGTGTTATTAGTGGTTCTCCCACGAGGAAGTGGCCGGGTGTTATTGCTCCTAGGTCGTTGATATCATCCGACGTTGGACACAAAGGTCTTGAGTTCAGACAAGCTTCTACTTGTGTAAGAAGCGTGGTGAGCTCTTCAAACGTCAGAATCTGGTTGCCAGCTACACGCTTGAGGTGAAATTTCACGGATTTCACTCCCGCTTCCCATAAACCTCCAAAGTGTGGAGAAGCCGGGGGAATGAAATTCCACTTAGTACCTTCACTGGCTAGTACCTCTACCACATTTTTATAGTCAAACTGTGCCTCCTTCAACTGTTTCTTCAGTTCTATGTTGCCGCCTACAAAATTTCGACCACAGTCGCTGAAAAGCTCTCTGCATAGGCCTCGTCTTGCAACCAACCTCCTGAACGCTCCTAAAAAAGTTTGGGTAGTCATATCACTAACCAATTCAACGTGTAACGCCTTTGTTGCCATGCAGACGAAAATCGCGATGTATCCTTTGAGGATCTTAGCATTCCGTCCTCTCCAGGTTTTGACATCAATGGGTCCTGCGTAGTCAACTCCTGCGAATGTAAACGGACGTGAGATGGTCGTTCTTGATGGCGGAAGATTACCCATTAACTGTCTTAACGGTTTTGCCCTAAATTTAAAACAAATATTGCAGTTGTGGACATGTTTTTTGACCGCGTTTTTCAGGTTAAAAATCCAGAATCGTTGACGAATGTAGGCAATCATCTTTTCGTTTCCTCCATGAAGCGTTTTTTCGTGGGCATCACTGATTATGTATTTTGACAAAAGATGATCTGCCTTTAGTAGAATTGGGTGTTTTTTGTTGAATGAGAGTGTGGAGTTCGACAGTCTCCCCCCAACTCTTAAAATCCCGTCTCCGTCTCTGAATGGTGCTAGTGTTTTGTACCCCTTGAAACTTTCTTCTTCTGAAGTGAATGTCTCTTCTTGAACCGCTTTGATTATACGCGTTAAGGCCTTCTCAAATTCCTGCGGCGATAATATGTCCGTGTACTGTTGAGAAGGCCTGGCGTTGGCTCGCATGCGTAGGCAATATGCAACCACTCGAACTGTCTTTCTTAGGGTTGAACAATTTTGCAAAATTTGGTTTACCACACTAATGGCCTTGTTTTCCAAACAGTGAAGAACAGTTGCAGAACGAGCTTCTTGGTGTGTCTCCAGACAAGATGGTTGCTCCGGGTAGATTGCATCCCATTGATGTCTTAAAAAGTCTGGTCCTTCCCACCACAGCTGGTTTTTAACGATCATTGATGGAAAAATTCCGCGGGATGCGACATCAGCAGGATTCAACTGTGATGGAATGTGTTTCCAAGTTGTTTTAGTGCACAACTTTTGAATCTGGGATACGCGGTTGCAGATGAATGTTTTCCACTTTAGCGGAGGAGCTCTAATCCAGCATAGCGTGATGACTGAATCGGTCCACGCATAAACATCAGCTGCTTCCAACTTCAGAATTTTTGTCGTTTCATGAAGTAGTTTGGCAAGTAGGACAGCTCCACAAAGTTCTAATCTGGGGAGTGTCACTGTCTCTAATGGTGCAACTTTCGTCTTCGCCATCAGCAGGTGCATGTGGATTTGGTTGTTTCCATCCAGGACGCGCAAGTAAACAGCCGCAGCATATGCTTTTTCTGAAGCATCGCTGAAACCATGGACCTCTAGCTTCGTAATGTTCTTATCTGTGTTGATCCATCGTCGAATCTGGACTTGTTCGATTGCTGGAAGTTCTTGTCGAAAAGCTAGCCACTCTTGTTCCAAATTTTGCGGAATTGGTTTGTCCCAATCCAGTCCTCTACCCCATAGCTGCTGCATCATAATCTTGGCTTTGATTGTGCAGGGTGAGATCCACCCCATTGGATCATACAGCTTAGCTATAGCGGATAGAATGGACCGTTTTGTAACTTTGTCAACGCTAATCTGTGTGACCTGGAATGTGAAGACATCAGGAACTGGCAGCCACCTAATACCTAGTGTTTTAACGTCACTAGTTTCAACAAATGGTAACGAAAAATCTACTGCTCTTTCACTTAATGGAATGTTTTGTAAAACCTCTTCTGAATTGCTAACTTGCTTGCGAAGATGGAAGCCTGCAGTTGCCAAAAGATCTCTTACTGCTTGCAGTTTGAATTGCGTCTCTTCGATTGTATCGGCTCCACTGATGATGTCATCAACATAAGTTTCCTCTCTGATGACGGAGGTGGCCAATGGAAATGTTGATGCTTCGTCATCTGCTAGCTGCAAAAAAACTCTAATGGCGAGATACGGTGCTGAAGCTGTGCCGAAAGTTACCGTCTCCAGACGATAGATCTTTAAATCCTGGTTGGGATTCTCCCGCCATAAGATCAGCTGGTAATTTGCATCTGCTTTGTTGACTCGGATCTGACGATACATCTTCTCGACATCACCAGTAAAGGTAAACCTATATTTACGCCACCTTAATATTATGTCCATAACATTCGTTTGAACTTTAGGTCCAACCATCAACTTATCATTCAAGGAAGAGCCAAAAAATGGTTTAAAAGTTGCGTCGAATACGATTCGCAATCTTGTGGTGGTACTGGATTCCTTGATGACTGCGTGATGGGGAATAAAAAAATGAAATGTCGATTTTAAAACCTCATTGGATTCTTCGACTGGGGTCATATGTCCGAGCTCGAGATACTCGGCCATACACTCAGCGTATTCCTGGTACTGTGTTGGATTACCTTGCAGTCTCTTCTCCAACTGCAAAAAACGTCTGACTGCACCATTTTGTGTTGGGCCCATGCTCGGGTATTCTCCCCCTTTGAAGGGTAGACGAACTTCGTAACGGCCATCAGGTAAGCGTTTTGTATATTTTTTGAAATGCTCCTCACATTTTTTATCTTCCTCAGACTCAAACTTCTCATATGGTTCTTCCTCGATCTCCCAGAACCTTTTCATGGTCGTATTGAGGTCAACTTGGTTGAAGAAAGTTCGAATCGTGGTTGATTCTGTCGGTGACACTTGGCCCAGCACGATCCATCCCAAGTGTGTCCTCTGTGCTATTGGTCCTAAGCACTCACCGTTACGGACAACTTCTCCGAGAATGATCTCGCCGTAGATGTCGCTTCCCAACAACATGTCAACCTTTGCCGGAATGTTGAAAGTCGGATCAGCCAGCTGCAAACCTTTCAAGTGAGACAAATTTTCAACATTAGTATATTGGGTCGGAAGGAGCCCAGTCAGAGACTTTAGGACGAGAGCCTGCATTCGTCTTGCAAAACTCGAAGTCATTGACCCGATTCTGAGATCGACGATCTTAGTAGATGCTCCACTGCTGACCTCCCCTAACCCACTAATCCTACTAAATGTCCACCTAGTCTTAAGATTTAACCTCTGAACTGCTGCTTCTGTTATAAAAGACGCCTCTGAACCAGTATCAACCAGTGCCCTCAACGTCAAATAGCTGCCATTGCCAGCTTTTACGCTGACTAACGCAGTTGAAAGCAAAACTTGCGAGTTGGTGTTGATGTGGTGAACTCGATAGTTTTGACTAGTTGATGGTAAATTGTTTTCGATTTGTGATTGAGGCTGGTTCGGGTTGTATGTTCGCATTTGGGACACATTTTGATTATTTTGTTGAATGCCCTGGCTTTGGCTACTGTTGTTCGCTGTAGACCAGTTATTTGCAGTATATTGTTGCATTTGGGTTGAGTCAGGTACAAATTGTGGAGCATTGGGATTAATATTAGTATAATTTGACATATTTTGTGGGATGGGATGTAACAAAGAATTATGACGTTGTTTACAGTGGTAGCAAGACTTTGAACTAGGACATTTGTTCTTGAAATGGCTGTAAGCAAGACAGTTCTCACAGACTCTGATATTGAAAACAGTTTGTTTTCGTTGGCCTACATCCATATCTAAAAAACGTTTACACTCCCGCAGCGAATGTGGTCCTTTCTGACAGACCTTGCAGTTTATTTGTCGTTTCTGCACCTGCCGAGTATGAAGAACTTGTGTTGTTGGTTTCGCCTTGTTTCCGTTTTTTGTAAGAGATTGCTGCTCCACAGCTTCCAAAGTTCGGAACCTACACTGCAAAAAATCAAAAAATTCTGTTGTTTTCGGTAACTCCTTACTGCTTCCCAACCTCTCTTCCCACAGCTGCTGGGTCGTGTTGCATAGTTTCTGGAGAATAACAAAAATTAGTATAGCATCCCAATGCTGGACTGGTACTTCCAAATTCTCCAAAGAGTGGATAATCTCTTTAGATGTATCCAGAATTCGTTTGATGTTATCAGCTGTCTCGCTGCTCATAGAAGCTTGGCCAAACAAAAGTTTTAATTGGGTATTGACTAGCACCCTCTTGTGATCATAACGTTCGGTTAAAATCTCCCAAGCTCGATAGTAGTTGCCTTTGTCAATTGCCAAGTGTTGAAGAAGTCTCCCTGCGTCGCCGCTCACATTGCACTTCAAAAAATGCATCTTTTGAACGTCTGATAATGTTGTGTTGGTGTGTACTAAAGATATAAACATATCGTGAAAAGACCTCCATGACTCATAAGTACCGGAAAATGTTGGCAACGTGATTACGGGTAGCCTTAACTCGGTCACCTTTGCATCACTTGCTGAAGCGTCATTGGTTTTGGCGGAAATATGCGGTGATTTCTCTGGTATCAATTTGTCGATGGCATCTAACACTTCTGTTTTATAATCTGCGTAGGTTTCTCGAATGCTCTCATATGTTGTTTGCAAATCATCCACACTCAGCTCAGCTTCGACCTTTCCAGTACCGAGTATCTGTTGATGATAATGCTCAGCCAACGCAAACTGCTTTTCCATCATCTCGACGCGAGTTTTGAGATAATTTAGTTTTGCTAATCTCGATTTATCAGCTTTACTAAAATTAACTCTATCTTGCTTAATGCTTGCAAGAATGTTCAATTGCAGCTTGCCGTATGACATTTTATAATATACTTCTCTTATAAAACACAAGAATAAACGAGAAAATAGTAAAAATGTGCAGAACTCACCTGCGGACAAAGAAAATTGAAAACGGTGTTGGACGTATTCGTGGTGATATGAGACTTCTCTGTAAATTGTTGTTGTAAAAGGCACAGCAGCCGACAGCAAACAAAAAAATGGGACTGTGTTGAATTTTTGATGAGTTGCAGCGTTGTTGTAATACTTCGGCGCGAACAGCACACTACACACTTCAAGCAATTTAAATTCTCGACGGATTGTTAAATAAAATGTCTTTTAATTGTCTTTTGTTTTTATAGATTCAATCCGGTTCGAATGGACCAAAATGTTATGGGTTGTGTTGTAATTGGCAATATCACACTTTCTCTAAATAAATAAAACTCTTGTAATATAGAGGGAAAATTAAAAAGGCGTTCTTTTTCGTATACTGTTTCAAAACGTTATAATATTTATTGGAATAGTTGTATAAAAGAAAACTGTTGAAGCAAACTATATATTATATTACATTAAGTTTCTATTTACATTGGTTTTGACAGTTGTTAAAAAACTCTCCACAAAGTGTGGAATCTATAATAATATGAGTTGCCATTGTATTTCAATTCTATTATTAATTATTAACATAAGGTGTGTCCAAACCACCGAAATATTTCAGAAATGTTTATGAAATGTTTCTGAAACAAACCGGACACATTTCATAGACACTTATAAGAGATTTCTGAAATTTATTTATTAAATGCTTATGAAAGGTTTCAATTTTATCATTTTTTGGACTAAAAGAAAATAATGTAGTAGTATAGCAGCGATTAAAGTTTTTATTTTTGTAATTTTGGTCTCGGCATTCACGCGACACGCGATTTAATTCAAACAATCGTATTAAATGAATCACTTTCTCATTAGGTATTCAAAGCTTTTCTGGACATTTTTATTTTATTTAAAAACTAATAATAATCAAAAACAGCGCAGGGATACTTGTAAAACAAAAATTATTTCCCATCACGATTGGGTAACTGTGAAACATTTCATAATTTCATAAATGTTTTTTTTGTGTCCAGATCCAAACCAGCAAAACATTTTTTAACAAATCAATTGATTTTTTGTGTTCCATTTTCTATACAGGCAACGTGATTGTGTGGTTATCGTTTACAGGCTCACCAACATTTAAAAATAAAACAAGCCACCTAGTCGGAAATAGTAGAAGTAATTTTCTGATCATGATTCGTGATCTCGATGAGAAGCAGTATCATGTGCTGTTGTTGTATAGTATACCTAATTTTTCTTTTATTTGAACATATATTTTTTATTCATTAAAAGAATACCACAAACAAAAGCTTATTTTAATTCAACATAAATTATTTTGGTTCAGCTATATATCGAAATTTAAAAATAAATTATAAGTTATGTAGTTCAATATAATATAAAAATAAACGAGAATTTCAATTGGAACGTGTATCTTATAGTTGAAGGGCCGGTCTGTTCACAGCTAGTTAAATCCGTGGTTAGGTTACCATAGATTTTGATAAGCCCATAATTTTAAATTATGATAACCGACGAGTGTTTGTTGAACGATTTTTGACTTCGGTCAGCAAACCATAGCTGTGCGACAAATCGTTCCACTTTTTCAGTTTATTTGTCAATTCAGTGATTGTACGAATCTATAGTTATTTTTTTTTGTTTTATGATAAGAATGTCATAATCAAATGATACAGCCGGTTTTTAAAAACTGAAGAATAAATTCGTTTTGGAGTGAGACAATAAACAATTTTTTTTAAAACAAAACTGAATTAAAGCCGCAACCAATAAAATTTTACAAATGGATCATCTCAATTTATTCAACTACCGTCGCAATTTTCCCATTCTTTCAATATTTGCTCCAATGAATGCGCTTTATCTTAATATTTGAGAGTTGTCATCGGCTAAAAATGTTGAAAATAATCTTACTTCATATCTCGCATCCATTATTGTTTTGGGGACCGTTACTGTTATTCAATGCGTGTACCATATTCCATACATCTGTATATTCCAAACGTCTACGAAACTGACGAAACAGATTTTATTAGTTCAGTTCACTACATCTTGTATCTTATTGTATTATTTGTATTTTTAGCAGCAACATCACAATTAATACCTGCGCGTACGCAGTCCTTAAAACCATAGACAAACCATACTGAGGCCCCCAACTCACTATCCTCTTGCCGCTGGGCACCTCAATTTTTTTTCAAATTCGCCATTTTGTTTTCCTATCGGTATTATGTCAATTAAGAATCCGTGTGACATGCAAAAACATACAAAAAATACAAAAATAAATGCCGCCAATCGTGGCAACCGTGGGGAAATGTGAAGTTCGGGAATACCACATTTTTACATTACTGAATGCCATTGGTTAGTTATTATAAATTGTTAAAAGGCGAATAATTTGATTTGGTTGACTAGTAAAATTATTAAAATAGATGGGATACCATTGCAAAATCCTCGTATTAATTGTGCCGTATTATTATTTCAATAGGCGGACCATTAGTTTAATAGTTTTTGTTTTTATTTTAATAACATTGACACCATTGTTCAAAATAAAGCATCCGGCAATAGTTTAACCAGATAAAACTATTGATTTAACCGGATATGACTTCTCGAATATCAATCACATGGACTTCTATTTTAATAAATAGTTCCATGTAGTTAAATATATGTATAAAAATAGAAAACAATATATAATTACTAGCGTATCCCATTCATTCAATGTGACTAGTCAATAATACTTGGTTCCATTTTGTCAAATTACACCCCAGCAATTTTATTAAACATACCATTAATTTTACAACATTATGGTACCTTCAATATTAATAACACGGAATTTTATTTTAATAATATACATATTATTATTAGATATACAATTATATCAGTAAACCCCGCCTATGGTGTAAATCAAAGCACTTACTCGAAAGTGAAATACTTTTAAAAAGTTTAAGATTTGTGTTTTTTTCTAAAAAAACATCATGTTATCAAAATAAATCTTTTCAAGAGATAAGAGTAGATAGAGTGTGTCCATCGATTTTTATAAAATAAAAACCTATAATAACAAACATTGATTTCAGTTTCCTCTTTAAATGAGAAATTTGGCACTTGTAGTAATGATTCTTCCTATTTAATCTTAATATTTTTATTTGAATTGATCTTGAAACGTAAAGCCCATTGACCCAGTCGTGCATCTCGTTTTTTGACTCAACAAGCATATTGCCCAATTTAATGTGATACACTATATGGCTGCTTTTTTTAACTAGATGTCATATCGATTCAAAAATATTTTACCTTGTACAATAAAAGTACCCACTATTGTTTTTCTGTATTTGGTACAGTTCAATAACAGGGTAACCCAAAATATTTCCTTTTAAGTTTCGTTTTAAGAACATAGTGCAAAAAATAGAAACCAAGTGTAATATTAAGTTTACGCTTTTACCTTATTTGATTCATAACGCGATTTATTGATAACTTAAAGGTAAGTAACACAGGTCCAAATGATCTAAATAATTACAAAAGCGTTATCTTTTATTTTTATTCTCACTATCCCCTATCACGACTTCGAGTGCAGGCGAAAAAAAAACGTTTTTGAGCAGATATGTCAATATATGTATGTAAAGGGTTTTTCAATAAGAGCTCTACAAAAAAAAGTTTTTTTTTAAATAAAACAAAAACGGTTTTGGATATCAATGAAATTCTTTATTCCTGTGAAAGTACGTTCGATGCCATTATGTATGAAACTCGATTTCTTTTGCATGGCCTCCACGGGCACGCTTGCAGAAGTCCAGGTTTTCAAACATAAATCGGCCGATACTGCTGCAATTTCACGTTCGATATTCGTACGAAGTTCATCAATCGTCGCTGGCTTGTTGGCATAGATCATAGACTTGACGTAGCCCCACAGGAAATAGTCTAGCGACGTCAAATCGCACGACCGAGGCGGCCATGCGACTGGACCATTTCGTGAGGACGAAGCCATTCAGCCAGAAATGAGCCTCATCGCTGAAGATTCGATGAAAATCCGAATCATTTTCAAGTTGTTGCTCAGCCCAATTCACGAACATACGACGCTTCTGGTGGTCAAGCGGCTTCAGTTCTTGCGTCAATTTAATCTTGTAAGGATGTAGGCCAAGATCTTTTCACAAAATTCGCCACAACGACGTCACAGAGATGCCCAACGCTTGAGAACGACGTGTGAGAGACACATTTTGGCTTTCTTCAACTGAAGCCTCAGCGGCAAAAGAAATCTGAAGTCCCAATCCAAAACGACATAGCTTTCAGAGTTTTTACAGCGTTCATCAAACATTTTGAAATGCTAAGGAATTATATTAATGCTCGAGCAACATTGACATTTGTTATTCGATATTTATTAGAAATATTTGTTTTGGTTTTGTTTAATTTTTGTTAGGCAAAAAAAGGAAACGGATTTATAAGTTCCACAAAACATACTTCTTATGTACAGTAACTTGAATACTGTACAACTACATGAAATTAAACTTTATATCATAAATGCATAAAAATATTATGAACCAAAATTATAAACCTAAAAAAGTTTTTTTTTTGTTTTTCTGCTCTATAAAAAATTAAAGTGGAAGGTGACATGTTTTAGTCCTTACGAATGTGACATTCGATGGGAGCAATTCGGTAGCGTTCTGTGATTGTGCAAAAAGTAAAACTAAGTGATAAAAAAACAAACACTGTGAAAAGTAGGTAAGTATTTTTGAACTTCTGTTGTTGTGTTTCGCAAAATATGTTGAAGCATTTTTGTGCATGCTTTTTTTCAGCGAGGAAAAGCAATTTTGAAATGTTATTTCTGTTATTATAAGAAAAGAATTGAATTGGGAAATAAAAGGTTTATTAATAGTATAAAACCCATTACTTTAAAGGGATTCATATTCGAAGTAATTATAAAGCATAGGTTTTCCAAAATTCTTATGTTGACAGTTATTCATTAAGCAATAAGAGGCCGACAATGAGAGAAATTGAAACAGCCACAAATGCTTTTCAAAGTATATTTCCACCTGAGAGCAAAGTAAGATTTTTTGATATTGTTATTGTTTTGCAACATCCATAAAATTCAGTGACGTATTGCTCGCTTAAATGCGCTAGTGCGATAACTCCTGTTTGTATTTGTAAATCCATTATCGATCAAAATTATGGAATTTATTGAATTAGAATTGTTATTGAAACATAACGCAAACTTAAAAATACAGCGTTCGGCTTTATGCCTAGGGAAATAGCTGCTTCTACTCCATTTTATTTAATATTTTTAGGAATGGTATTTGCATAACAGAGGCCTCAACCCAACTGGAAAGCCGCACGATAATGCTGTTAACGCCATAATAAAACTAAGAGGTTTGAAAGGACAACTAATCAGTGGTAATAAGGACGAAGGTATTTTGTGATGCCGAATCTTAAAAAAAAGCAAGAAAAAGTTTTCGTCAAGAAAATAGAAAAACATTTTCCGGATAGGGACACCCTAGTCACCTAGCGGTATGAAATATACATTACGACCTATTCTTATACCTACCAAATATATATAAATTTTTTTATAAAAATCGGTATAGCCCTTTCGGAGGAATGCGACCACAAACCGTAGCACGAGATTTTTATGTATTAGATGTTGTCCTGTTACTAGTTATTAAATAAAATACCTACACAAAATCCGCAGTTTTTATAAATAATGATTTTTAGTGTCCACGGAAAATTTTTCAAACGCACAATGGCAAAATTTTAGATACAAAATTACATATTGTGACCTGCAACATTTTTGAGTGACGGCTAAAAATGATTATTAGGAATTAACACTGGCGTACCCCGCAAACTTCCGCTTCGCTGTTTTTTGGTTTAAATTATTTCGAGCATCTAACTTTTGCGATCGATAACAGATGCATTTTAATTACTGATTGAATGACACACAATACAGAAACTCTGTACTGAAACTTGAGCAACATTTTAACAATACGGCTACTGACCTGTCAAGTGTCAATGAATTGATCATACTGATGAATTTGAAAGTGATATCCATCCTCTCCATGGCAAAACATGAGTGGATATTGTAATGTGTCGTATACGAGCGGTGAAACCCATACACATGTTGCTTCTCCGTCATTACCCGCTTCAAAACAATGCCACGGGAATCAGCACGTTCACCAACGATGACGACAGCAACTTCATACATTTTAAGGGAATTAAATTGACGTTCGTGACCTCGGACGTTTATCCGCCCTGATATGAATATGATTTTGTGCATATCTTCCAATGGCGAACCAAAGCGTTGTGTTCGTGAAGAACTTCTGGCATTCTCCAATGATTTGACGAATCGAATTTCTGTTTCTGAGTTTCCAACAAAATAAATTTGAAGAAATTTGTGTTCTTCATTCGCAGCAATGATCCGGTTCGATGGTGAATTTTTGAAACGAACCGTTATATTTATTTGTGGGCATTTCCTGATTCTTGTAAGTCGCCTTAAAGCAAAAAAAAGCGGCGCGATGCAGATGGGAAAACAGAGCACTTTGTCTCACGTGGCTGTCTCGGTTGATCAGGAGCTGTGTGTGCGACGCATGTGCGCGAGGCTGTTCTTTCTCTTCGGCGCGAGTTATGAGTTTCAGCTTCTTGAATAATATCCAAGTCCCATTATACAGAGTAGGTATAACTTTATTCTTCCGCTTACTAGTACAGACTGCTGTCTTAAAACTAACAACGAACATAATGCGCCAAAACGAAATATTTAATTATGCATTTACAAAATAATATAATCTATTTACTAAGATACGATGGAGCAAGCGTTGGAGACATTCCCATAGCAACAGCAGCTCTCTATATTAGCTTTGTGTATCCTATCAGCGTCAGCATCAGCATGTCTTGAATGCAGAGAGTAATGCCACCGAATTTAGAGATGGTCCATATAATATAGCATAATGTATTTGCTAAGATGGGATGCTAAGCAAGCGTTGGAGACATTCCCATAGTAACGACAGCTCTCTCTATTATGCTTTATTTATTACGTCTTATGTAGCTTATCATAGGAGCATGTTTTGCATACAGAAAGTGTTGAGCGTTGCCGATGTTGGATGTTGCGCTGATGTAATGGGACCGAATGTAGATATTGGAATTGGGGTCCATACCGTAACTCTTCCCGCCGAAGTAGGAACTGAGGGAACCGAAGGTCAAATGGATGTAGGTGATGATGATGTTGAATTAGATTCTTTTTTTTATCTGGATCCTTCTTCCGATCTGAATGAGGGCTGGATTGTTCCTTAATCGTCTTTTGGGGACTCGTCCATATTTAAATGTATCTGACTCATTGGTTGTGGGTAGAGGAAATGGTAGGATGAAATAGTAATGAGAGTTGGCTGCTCTTCGTGTTTTTTTTTTTTTTTGATGTAAATCAAAATTAAACTAAACTGATTCAGTTTCGTATTAAAATTCAATGAGAAATCAATAATAACGTTCCTTAATTCTAAAGTAACGTATACATATTATCTTATTAGGTACTTATTTATGTTTCTTATGCTTTTTTGTTTTCTCTCGTAGGTATCTGCACATTTTTTAGTTTTGATTAGCAAACATTTTTCTTTTCTTAACTTTTTGCTTATGAACTTTGCGTTTATTTGTGCCTACTGTGATTTTGTTATTGGTTACAACTACATGTTCATTAAATCGTGCAGCGAGCTTATCTCTTCTGTCATCTTGTTCGTATATTTTCTCATTTGGTCTAAAGTCAGGTGGGTCAATACGATTTTCGTTTCGTTTATTTATAATCCTCGGCTCTCATCGCGTAACTTTTAAGACGATCATCGTTCAAACCAAAGATAATGGAATACAGAGATATATATCTTTCCAGTGGAAAGGCGGCTGCCTACAAGCTGTTTTCCCGAAAAATTCATGAAGTCACTCATACATTCTCATTTCTATACTAGTATAAGTGAGTTCGTGAATTCACCCGGAAGATGGCGGAAAATTGTTGAATTCACCACCGAAATTCATAAAATTTTCAAATATCCTGGAAAACTGGTTTGGGTATGTTCACTAGGAAAATTTGAATTTTGACGGTTGACCGTTAATTTGCATGCAGTGAATATAAATTAATATGTTTCTACCACTTTGACACTGCCTTTTATCAAAAACGGGTGATATAGTTACGAATAACAATTCAAATTACATTTTTTTTAGGTAACACAGTAATGAAAAAAGCTTTCTTGTAAAATCGAACGCAAGCAGGCTGTATAAATTAAAATTATTTACAATTTACCAATCAATTTGCAAATAAATAACAAAATCCAACATTTTAGTCAAGGCTATCTACTATAAATCGGCATGAAATGTTTTTATTGTTTATTATATATTATTTGAAAACCTTAATTCTTTTTTTTCTTCATTTTGGCCTACTGCATGTGGAATTAAATTATAACTTTTTTTTTTATTTAAAAAACAAGAATAGATAATTGCCATAGAAGTAAATATCGCAATTTATCCGATAGATAGCACATAATGCTTTCGTAATGTTTCTTTTAAAAGTTCTTATAATTTGAACCCTAGTACACCAACCACTCTTTTAAATATATAAATTCATCCGCGTATAAAATTAAATGGTCAATTAATAATTTTACGTATAAAATAAGTTGTTCCTTCCAGTCGGAATAATACAATGGGGTAATTCTGGAGGTAACCGAAAAATCGTATATCTAACGAACAGACCTATCTAAAAGAGAGTGTCACCATATGGTGAATACAAAATTATGCTGTTTTATGACATTCGGCCGGCCGTTCTGAATTTTGATTGGTGGTCTGTCATTCAGGGCCCGGATTTCTATGTTAATACATTTTTTTTTTTACAGCCGTAGAAGCAAATAAATTAGATAGTTTTTCGAATTAAGAAATTTGCTTTAAAATGGCATTTAATCGGTGGCGCATATTTTCGCATATTTTGCTATAAATGAATATTTTGGTTTTTTTTAACATATTTTAACAATAAACGCATATTCTTCGTACATATTTCAACAAAAAAACAAAAAAAAAGAAAAAAAAAATTAAATTTAAAACATTGATTTGTCGAAAATGCGAACGAACCCTTAACATCTTTCATGCAAATAATATATTATTGATAACTTGGCAGCACTAAATATGTACATACATTCCAGCTGTCACGATATTCCAGTGTCATTTTCTGCGTTACATTTCAATTTGCAAACAGCTAGCTTCTCATATAATTTTGTTTATCTTAAAACGTAAGAAAAAACATTTCTGATATTTTTGTTTTCAGTTATTGAGGTAAAATAAATCTTTTTAGATAAAATGCCTAAAGAAAAGACATCCGTGGCTGCAACTTTACGCAAATATGTGTCGCAAAATTC